>OZ016471.1:16397572-17015072 GCA_963966625.1 Caenorhabditis zanzibari
GGAGAGAGACGCAGAGAAATTTTCTCAGGAATTTTGATTTTTGAGTTGTTTTTTCGGGGAATACGAAGAAAAGCGTCAAAGGTGCGCCAGACTAAAAATTGCTATCTTTAGAAAGTTTGTTTCTTCAAATTGCCCAAATTATAAAAATTGTTTGTTTACATTCTAAAATTAGACTAGTTATCTGTACAAATTCTACTTCCCGAATATAGAAATAAATTTCAAAAAAAAATTTTTTTTTGCTCGAAAAAATTTTTCACCTAATTAGATGTTTTTTCGTTCTTCTTTTTCTCCTAATGATAAATTATGACATCAGACAGTGAAAATTTGTCTCTCTTCTGAATCATCACAAAACGAAAAAAAATTCGAAGAAAATTGGGTACCCTCGTACCCAAATTAGTCCAGAAACACATGATCGAAAAAAAAATACTTTTGCGGGGAGAAGAAAATTGAATTTGACTCCACATACTCATATTTATGACGTTTAGCTAGGTCAATTGTTCATAGCTAAGACAGTTTTTATAGCTAGGGGTTATAGCTAGATTAACTTTTCAGAGCTAGGTTTCATAGCTAGGTTTTTCAAAGCTAGGTTTTCTTAGCTAGGTTTTCTTAGCTAGGCTAATACGTTACCAGACCCCCAATAAGAAATCAGCATCTTCTCAGAAAAACAAACCTTCAAAGCCACGCCCCTTTTCTGACTCAAACCTACCGTACCCCCTATCGAAAAATCTCAAAAATTAATGCGTCGGTTTTGACGGGGTGGCGTTCGAAACCATTTATCTTGTCACTCACTTTTCCGGTTCGGGTTTTCGGCCTGAATTTTCTTTTTTTTTTCATCGAGAAGAGAAAACGGACATATATTGTTTGGAAAATGAAAAGGGGAGTTGAATGCATTTTTGAACAAGTTGGTTGTCACTAACCAGAAAAGAAAATAATTCGAATCAAACGGGTGGAGAGAGAATTCTGTGTGTCTTTTGCCTTCGTCTGAATTCAGTAGGGGGGAGAAGGGAAAACAAATTAGTTAGTTTGAAAAAGAATAAGAAAAAAATAGAGTCAGAATTCAGAATTTGTGATGATGAAGGGAGGGAAAATGGACAAAACAATGAGAAGGATATTTTTATGACGGAAGGGAAGCTAAATTTAAATTTTTTGGCTCAGAAACTTTTTCCCAAAAAAGTTCAAAAGTTAGTTGTTAAACAATAAACTAGACATTTAGAAAGCGAGCCATGATATAGGTCCTCACAGTTTGCACTCAAATGGTGGCGGAAATTCAAATTTTTCGCTCAATAATGTTTTTCTCCAAAAAAACTCCAATACTGTAGGACATTGTTGAATATTAAATTTTCAGTCTTTCAGGGCTCATATCTCGAGTTACATGAATTTTTAGCGGAATTTCAATGTAAATTTGATTTTTTCAAGAATGATATAGTCTGGAATCAAAGTTTCAGAAAAGTTCACCAAAGAAGGTTTTTCAAAAAAGAAGTCAATAATTGTGTGATTTTCATTCGAAATGGTACAAAATTAACCTTCTTTTTTCAGGACTTCCGGATTTCTTCCGATGCTCAAAAATCTTTCAGATTATAAAATAACGATAATAGCCTCTAATATTACGAAGGCTAAAAACCAGTATACCAAAAATATACCGTAAAAAAGGTACAAAAAATGCAAAAATAAAATGTAAATGTGTTTCTCGCCGCCTGATCCTTGTTTATATAGTAGAGTGTGGAATATGGTACCCGCGTTGAAAATGACTTGAAAAATTAGCATAAGTCTCCAGTGACGACATTCGAGTACGTCAGTCCCCCATTCACAGTGTTTCGAAAATTTCGCTTTGAAAAATGGAAATTTTTCGTTTTGACTCAAAATCTGGAATTTTTTGAATTGAAAAACTATAACATTTGCGAGGGAATTTATTTTGCGTTTTTCTACCAAAACACACTTCTGAATTTTTGAGTTTTTCGAATAGGGACTTCTAAACTTCCAAAATGTTCATATTATCAGAAATCTTTGTTTTTCCAAAAAAAGTTTTGAAAGTTTTTTTCTTCCAAACGGTTGTTCCTGATCTATGGGAATTTCGATACAAATCCAGGAACTGAAATTCATTCAACAAAAAAAAACAAGCCAAATAATTTTGTAGACAAGATAATTTGTGGTGAGAGTCTGGAAGTCTACAAAAAAATTTTTTGAGCAGAAGGCACAAGAAAAAATTTGACAGGGGCCCTCAGAATTTTAAAAGAATCTCGGGACCCAGTCAAATTGAAATAGAAAAAATAAATTTTTTGGAATGCAAATTGGAATAGAAACAACCTTTTAAAAATTTTGAAATAATCAGTTAAAAAAATCACTGTGAAAATTGGCTCAAAAATTGCTTGAATTGCTCCAAATTCTATGCTGAAAAAAGCAGACATAATTAGTTTAGAATTTAAAAAAACACTATTTTTCGGTAAGAGAATTTGAAAAAAACCCGTAAACATTTTCAAAAATCAACTCCAACTCATCACCTAAAACTGGCTCAAAATCACCCAACTTTTGTCAAAAATAGCACCAAATGCTCCAAATTTTATGCCAGACTTCAGAATCTCAAAGATTCTCATCAGGGCTTTCTCTCAAGTTTTTGAAACCACTTCAAATTTCAAACTTCTTTCGAAGTTCCATACTCCAAAAAAAGTACCAAAAAAGACCTCCAGACATTCCTTTCTTTTTCAAAAAAAAAAAAACTTCAAGAACAGAATGAAAAGAAAACAGACATGTGTGTGCTCCTACGTCTTCCTTAGAAGAAGAAAAAACTACAAAGTAATAGAAAAAGCGAGGTAAACGGGTCCCCCTCATACATAATAGCAGGAAACGTTTTTTTGGTTGGTTGGAGGAGGAGGTACGTAGGTAGTTTTCTGGGGGAAGAAAAGTTTTTTGTTCGCTTTTTTTCGAGCTTGCTTTAGTATTGGAGGAACTGGGATAGAGGGGAAGAATTTTGAGAAAAAGGAAGATAGAAAAGTTAGAAAATGAGAGGCTTAAAGGGTCTAATAGAATCTTTGTAAAAAATTGAAATTTCCATACCAATCGATGTAAAATTTTCGAGAAATTAAAACATATTCTATTGGAGCATTGTTTGAAAATTGGTCCTCTAGAAGATACAGGTCAAAAACAGGCCAAATTTAGTACTGTTTTCGGCCTATATCTTCTGGAGGACCGATTTTCAGACTATGCTCCAAGAGAACCTTTTGATTTCTCGAAAATTCTAGGCCGATTCTCTTGAAATTCAAAAATGTTAGTATCTATGAAAAGTAACCAAATATCAATTCCTCTGATGGAGGAACACACGATTCACCAAAAACGGACGTTCCTCTCCCCGCACAAAATTCTCGGGAAAAAAGGACAATTCTACACAAACAGGAGGAGCCCTCACTATGTTTGTACTTTAGATAATAGACCTGACCACACTAGCAGTCTTCGGGGGGCTCGAGAAGAAGAATCTGACCAGTGGGGAATTGATGATGATTCGGAAAGAACCAGTCAGATAATCAGACGGAAAATGATAAGAATAGCATTAGACTTTTTTGCTCGGTGAGCATTTGAGAAGGGTTTTGCGTGAGTGGAACAAGTTTTCTGGTTCAGAAGAATAAGCTTCTCGGGAATTTGAGGAATACGGAAAAAGGAAGTGAGGTTTGGACTCAAAATTACGGGGGAAGGAATCACAGAAGTTTGGAAAAGGGATTTCAAATTCAAAAAAGATCTAATGGGCTTTTCAGGTACCTAAACTTCCGAGGGAGTATACTATTCCAATAATTTTTACATGGATCGACGTAGAATTTCATGGGTAACAAAAAACTTTCAAAGAGATATACGCCAAGAGTCCAAACTTGAACTAGCTCAAGCTACAAGCTCTCAAAAGTCCAAAAAACCGAGACCCATTTTTGCTCGAAATTTTTCCAAGTTTTTTCCCGCTGAAATTAGCACCACAGAATCGGTTTTTTGAAACATTCAGGTAACTAGATTCCAGAGGAAATACACAAAACTAAACCCCTCTCATCATACTCTATGAAAAATCTAGGAAAAATGGTCCCTCTAGGTGCAAGGTACTGCTCTTCCGGTTGTCACACCTTTTTCTCGAAAATGTTGCAATACACTACGATTGTTAGCAGGAAAAAGAGTACTGGGCCCTATTATGTGTCTTGGTGCATTTTGCAATAAACGGATCGGGGTATATCGTAAAAGAACAAGAGATCAGGAGCAGAAATTATTTAGCTGAGAAGATCCGGAATAGAAATGTTCATCTTTTTTTTTGGATTTTTAAACTTACCTAGAAGAAAATTTCAATTTCCAGTCGATTGATGGTATTTTCAGGGTTCTGTGACAAAAACTAGCTGAGTTACAAGTGAATGAAAATTGCCTCATGTGCTCTGTATAAAAAACGCGATCAGATTATTCAAAAAGAAAATTTCTATGAAACTGGTTACAGAAGTAAGAAGCTTTCTATATAATTTACTAGAATAACATTTACCGTCTGAAAATTGGTGGCTTGAAATGCTACAAAAATGAAAATGAATCAGCTTAAAAATTACTAGGTTCGACACTTCAAGACTAAAAACTCAAAGAAATGTCTCAAAATCCAAAAAAACTGGCTCCGCGAAATTTCGAAAGTGTGACGTTTCGCAAGTGTGACATTTCAAAAGTGTGACGTTTCGCAAGTGCAACCTTTTGCTTTTGAAACGTCATACTTTCGAAATGTCACACTTTCGAAACGTCACTCTTTCAAAATGTCACACTTTCGAAACGTCGCGGAGTCAAAAAACGGCGACAAGAAAGTCCTGAACTTCTCTATCAAGATGACCTCTACTCTATGTGACAAAAAAAGGAAATCTCAAAAATGTGAGGTCCGGGTCCCACGTGGATTATGCCCCTTTGAAGTGGAATTTTTGAGAAGGCGTTGATTTTTTGTGCCTAACTAGTAGGCCTCAAAATAGTAAGCCTCAAAAGCGAAAAATAGAGAATTTTCAAAGCCCAAATAGGTTTGAAAATACAATGAGATTTGCGAAAAACTTCATTTCCCTTATACTACAAAAATCAAGGACCTAGAAATCAGAAAATCCATTCGAAGATCACTCGTCCTTCTTCTCCGGTGTCGTACTGGGGGCTGCTGCAGCTTCTGACGCAGAAATTCCAGACATTGGCACGTCGCTCTTGGGCGGTCCCGATTTCTTGTTCTTCTTGGAGCACATTTGCATTGTATCTGAAACTTTCAGGGTTTTTGGAGATCTAAATTTCTTTGGAAAACTTACAAACGCTCATAGCCATGTATAGGACTAGAAGAACACCGACAGCCATTGTCTTTGAAGTGAATACGGATTAAAATTGCTTATTTTTGGAGTTTAATGAAATTGCCAACTATGGGTACTTGAAGAAAAGAGCTGATAAGCAAAGTGGGCGGAGTTTGAGAATGTGGATTTTTGGGCTGTGTTATAAAAAATTGATATGCTGGCGTGGTGAAAAGTTTTTCAGGGAATAAAGCTGATTCCATTCAAAAAATTCTACAAAATATCCATTAGTTCAAACTGGCTATTTTCAGATAGCATGGGACTTCAAAGCGTGTTTTAAAACGATTTTTTAGAGTGATTACCAAAGGAAGTAAATCAACACTGTTAAAAACATTAAAAGTTGTCAAAAATAGTACAAGATTGAACTTAACGTGTGCCCCTGATTTACTACCCACATGCCCCAGTAACCCTTACCTCCCTTATCACAGTTCAGAATCCAAGCCCTTCTCCCGATCAATTCAAATTTTCGGACGGCCAAATATGAGAAAGACAACGTCTACTAAACAATTTTCATTATGGATGTTCTATAGTGTAATAATATGTTGGACGAACGTTTGTGAAAGTGGTGAGTTATTTGATCTTCAAATCAAAAAGACAAATTGGGATTTCAGCTCCGATTGACCACCCCTGGGATCCAACTTTGCTCCAAAACTTCAAGACATGGAATGGTTCGTTTTTTAGAATCTACAAATCTACAGAATTCTTCTTGCAGGCTCAACAGGCTCAAACACTGTAACCAATAATTCAATCGTCGTAAGATCCAAGAGAGCTGGTTAGACACCCGGACCAACAAAAATTTGAACCCGAAATCTTTCAGCCCCCACCACTAACCTCCAACTACTCCTCGACCACGCCTCCATCGTTGCTCGCATCACCAATGGAATCGCACTTCAATCTGGTCTCATGAATGGATCGATTCAAATCGAGGACGTTGTTGGTGAGCTTCTCAACATTGGATCAGTGTCGGATATCGTCAGTTTTTCTTCGGATCCTGTGAGTTCTCTGACTCAGAAACTGGGGGAACTGCCAGCCGCGTTAGACTCTTCGGTGAGAAAAATGGAAGACGAAGCTCGGAAATGGAAAGAGTTGGGGATCAAATCGGAGTCTCTCGGTGATGTTTCTAAGATTGATCAGACGAAACCATACTTTGATTCATTGAAAAGTTACGAAAACGACTTTGATTTTGAGCTGTTCACTGAGGCACACAAGTCATTGACAGAATTGAATAGTCAATTAACGGCCATTGAACAATCAAAAGTCAGTGCTGACTCTTCAGATGACGATAAAGATGATCTGTTTTCAAAACATATCTCCCCACTTCCAAATTATATTCGTGGAGCTGTGAAAAACCTGGAAAAAGTCAAAAACACAGCTGCGAATCTCACTGTTCACAAGGCTCTAGTAGAAAGCTCATCGACATTAGCTCCGTTGGGGAAAATGATCAATCTCATTGAAGTTAGAATCAGCTTGCAAGAACGAAGCGATCCAGACAAAGTGAAAGCGGCCAAAGACAACTTTCAGAAAATCCCTGAGGTTTCTGGATTGTTTAATGCGGCAGATAAGGATTTGCTGAAATTGGAAACGTTGATGAAAGATCGATCCCACCAAATCAAGACCACACATGGGTTTCCCAACGGTGTTTCGGATTTCGAGAAACTGGAAAAAGATGCTCATGATCAGTGGATTCAGAGTATTTCCAACAAAAGCGTGTCATTAGAACGGTTGTCGGATGGTCTCAAACCTCTCATCGGTATGAAAGGGCTTCTTACCGATCTAAATAGAAAACTGGATCCGGTTATTGCGACTGACCACAATGACTTGTTTTCTAAATTGAAACAAATCCAACAAGCGGTTTCAAGTGCACCTAAAGATCCATCAGCTCTTGCGGATGTATTTGAAAGACTTGATGACTGTGCCACCAAAGGTCAAACGGTTGAATCTCAATATCAAAAAAGTTTGCAAGTAATTGGAGACGTTGAAAAGTTTGGAAAAGTATTCGGTGGATTGAATGATGCCGTTCAGAAAATCAATAACGACAAGAACATGAACCTCATCAAGGGATTTGTTGCTTCTTTGGGTTTCACCGATATAGACGATAAGAAGATATCTAAGCAGCAAATACCGGCAGTGATGAAAAAGTTGAGATCTTCGAACAATTTGAAAGATTTGAAAACGTTGATCAGCGATGTGCAGAAAGGTTTATCAGTTGATAAGCAAGCTTTGAATTTATCAGCTGCGGCAATCATCCAAAAAGAAAAAGTTTTAATTTTTCACGGTATTAAAGAAGAAGTGGAATTACACAAATGCCTTCATGGCTTGAAAGATAAGCTTGGACAACTGGTTACAGTTATCGAAATCACTCAGAAATTGAGAGAATTAGATGTTTCCAAAGTTCAAGAGATTCAAAAGGCCTCCACTGCTGTCTCTTCAGTTGTTGAAGGTCTCAAGACTGTCAACTCAATTACTGCAAACATTAAAAAATCTGCTCTTCCCACTTCCAAAAAGTTGAACGAAATGCCGGATTCCATGAAGACATCTGAAACTATCAGTCAAGCTGTGAACTCTTTAAGAAGTGCCAATGAGTTGAAAAAAAATGGAAACTCAAGTAGCTGAATTGAAAGTTGTGGACCAGTTGGTGACCGGAAAAATTGGAAAACTGAAACCTGCGCAAAAGAAGAAACAAGCTGAAGATGAATGGGGCAAAAATGCTGATGATGTGTCTTCTCTGGAAGCTTCCATCAAATCGGTAGATGACGTGGAAAAGAGTCTGAAGCTAGAAAATTTGAAATCTTTCGAAGCCTATGGAAATCAGATTAGCACCAGTCTCTTGACACTGAAAGAAGTGAACATCAACATGAAGGATAAGTTGGAAGCTTTGGATACAGTAATCCCACATACCACGGATCCTAAAGAAGTTGCTGAATTGGAAAAGAGCAAGGAGACGTTGCATAAACTAGATTCCCTGGATCTTGGATTCGCCAGCCATCAATCGGTTTTCAAAAAAGTGCCAGCTGCATTCCAATCGCTTCATAATTTCCTGCTTGGTTTTTCGTTGGTACCTTCTACTCCAACTCAAGGACCAGCTAGTTCAGTGATTTATGCATCAGGTAGTAAGAAGGGGAAAGAGGATGAGCCAGATATGTGAGTTTCTAGTAGTGATCAAAAGTGAACTTTATATTTTTTCAGAGGTCTCATTCTTGGAATTTCGGGTGGTGCTCTCTTATTGCTTGGAGGCCTTTGTATTGCTGGATTTTTCATCTTCAAGTACTTTAAAAACAGAGTCAATAAGAGCTCATTGAAAAAGTGGATTCGAGCACAAAAGTTTGCGAATGCTATATCAGGTTTTCGTTGTCACGAAGCCTACATGAGAGCAGCCTTGATAACGACGGAACAGTTTTCGGATAAAATGAAGGACGCGTCTTGGGAGTATCTTCCAGCGAGCAAGCATCGGTAAGGCTCTGAGATTTGAATATGAAAGTTTTCAATATTTCAGTGGCTCGAGATTTTGTAACCCGGAAACCGCGCTGAAGCACTTGAAAAAGGACGGAAAGCCGATGCCGATTCATGCGAATACGGTAGTTTCAGCCAATGGGAAAGTTTTCATCGCGACACAGGTATGTCTATATTTGAATAAAGGCTGGCCCTTGGACCGCGGCCCTGACCTTTTTTGATCCTAAAAGCCTATTTTCGAAATTATGTCCGTATTCAACCACGACCAGGGCCGCGGCCCAGGGACCGTGACAGCCTAGAAGTTTGAATATAATTTCAGGCCCCCATGGACAAAGTTGAGAAGAGAAACGGAAGGAGAGGTAGAGATGACACGAAAGAGGACTTCTGGCACATGTGCGTTCACGAGGGAGTCAAGGATATTGTGATGCTTTGTGACTTTGTGGAGAAAGGTACTATCTTTTTTCTGAAAAATTTGCAAGGGCCGGATTACGGCCGGATTCAACCTAGTGTGACAGCCTTGCCAATGTGTACTGTAATTTTCAGGTGAAAGAAAGTCTGCCGACTACATTCCCATGAAAATGGGTCAAATTATTAACTGCGGGAGATATCAGTTGAAGCTGCTCTCTTGTGAGAAATCGCTCATTGGAATGAGTAATACAGGGAAGTTCGCACCACTTCAAGATGTAGATGTCCGACAAATTGAAGTCAAGGATATTAAGTTCGTTTTTTTTTCAACTTTCTCCATTTTTTAAAGACAGAAATTTCCAGAAGCATGTTCCGCAAGACAGTCATCACTCACTATCACTATACGGCTTGGCCAGATTGTTCAATTCCCGTCAAAGGAGACTTCCAAAGTGCTTTTCGTATAATGTCACAGGTGGAACAGAGCAAGGTGAGTTGTTTTACTGAACAAAAGCTCTCAAAACCCCTATATTTCAGAAACCTACCGTAGTCCACTGCTCTGCTGGAATCGGTCGCACGATGGCGTTTATCGGGATGCATGTGATTGCTGAAAATGTTAAAAGAGATCCAAAATTGAATATGGGAGATGAGCTGACAAAGCTAAGAGACCGTCGTTGGCATGCAGTGCAAACGGTTCGGCAATCGTACTGGCTTCAGATGGCTGTGATTCATAAACTTATCAGTGACTATAAATTGACGGATCTGCACGAAGAATTTAGACAAATGGAAGATATGTTCTGTGATGTCGCAGTCAACGATGCGATCGCTGCGGATCTGAAAGCGGAGAGAGCGAAACTGAACGCGGAAAAAGTTGCTGCAAAAGCGAAGGGAAAAGTGTTCAATCCCTGCACACCGGATGAAGATGATGTCGGGAAGTATGTAATGTTTTGAGCTAATACTTGGATAATTTTTGAATGAAGTGGATTTTAAATAGCCTGGCATTTTACTACTTGCAAATACAATTATATTTGAAAATAACTTAATTTCTTTGCTACTACAAACAACCAAAATTTCAGCAATCATAAAGTCCATTCATCACTCGTTCTGCTTTCCCAGAAAATTCCAAGAGAAAAATGAACTTTTAAACGATGTTTCGTAACCGGAAAGTCCGCAACTGATATTCTTCAACCAAGAAATCCAGCTACAGTAATCCGAAGGCTTCAGCAATCTTATAATTTCTTATATAACTTCTAAAAAAATGTGTCAAAAGTTCTCCCAATTTGTCGAGGCGCCACTGCTCCTAAAATTGACCGATTCTACTAATCGTTTCCTTGTTTAAACTATAAATATCGCTGGAAATCGTAGATAACAAATTCTAAAATCGCACATTTTTTGCAACAAAAAAGTTACAGATTTCTCGATTTCTACAACATTATCGTAACTTTTCGAACGCAGTTTTCAGTTTTCGGTTTTTATTGAATTTCCCGAAAATTTGATTTAGAAGAGAACTTTTGAAAGATTGCGCTTTGTTTAAGAATTTTATCGACGAAAAGTGTGAGATTTTCAGTTCTTTCCAAATAAACTTTTCTTCAACGCGGAGCCGACTTTCTATAATAGTTCAGAGTCCGAGCTGACCAAGTGCTATCCCAACTGGAAATCTTTATTATTTTGGGCTCACACTTGTCAACTCTTCCTCTTCTTTTAGCTGGTCAAGAGACACTATCGGACTTTCCAGCGCCACTTTAGATTACACAATTGTTAATTTTTATTATGTTGGGTTCTCTGCAGTGGCACTAGATATTGAGCTTCAGAATCGAAACAAAAAAGAAAAAGAAGGACAGAAAAGCGAAGCCAATTAACAAAAAAGTGGCTCTCTTCCCATTGTCGTCAATTTCGGTACCAGAGATGAGCGGAAGAGCATTTTTGAAATGGCGGAAGGCGGAAGGCGGAAGGCGGAAGAGGGAAAATTTTGGCGGAAGGCGGAAGGCGGAAGGCGGAATTTCAAAAATTTTGGCGGAAGGCGGAAGGCGGAAGGCGGAATAGAAAAAATGGGCGGAAGACGGAAAGTGGAAGGCGGAAGGCGGAATTTCGCCTACTTTTACTCGGAGTTTCCTGCATAAAAGAGACGTTTTTGCTGCTGTTTCGCTTAATTTCAGGGTTTCAAGCATGAAATAACCGAAAAATCACTGTTTTTAGCAAGTTTGAAAAAAAATTTGAAATTCCGCCTTCCGCCTAATTTTTCCGATTTTTGGCGGAAGGCGGAAGGCGGAAGGCGGAAGTGAGAAAATTTTGGCGGAAGGCGGAAGGCGGAAGGCGGAAGAGGAAAAATGGGCGGAAGGCGGAAGGCGGAAGGCGGAAGGCGGAATTCCGCTCATCTCTGTTCGGTACAGTGGAGCTCCAAAAGGTGACGACTCGAAGATCCTTTAGATTCGGTTTCTGGTTTCGATCTGGAAAGAAAAAATTAAGTTTTAGTACGATTCTCTAGCTAATGTCGAAGTTTCAAACTACATGTTTTGAGTCAATTTTTGACACGAAAAATTTTTTGGGTAGTTTTTTTTTAAACCTAATTTCTAGAACCTAATTGGACTTGCTTCAAAACGTTAATGCGATTTGAGCCCAATTTTTTAGTTTTTTTTTTTGAAAGTTACTACTTGCCTGAACTAATTAGTACACGCTCTAAATCATAGACTATATTCTATAAGAACAGATACAAATTAGCCAAGGAAAAAATTAGGCCCAAAAATCGTAAGAAGTCTGTTCACACAGGTAGTTAGCGAGTCGACGCGTTTAGGGTGCGACTCGTGATAAGTATCGTTACGGATCCGTAAAGACTAATTTTTGCGATCACTCGTCCGCGCACGGCTGACTCATTTCATCCGCGAACGGACCGCATGAGTGTAGCTAGCACGCTATTGAAATGCGACCAATATGACTGTGACTCGTCCGCGCACGGGTGGGATACGACAGTATTACAAGAACATCTACCCGCGCACGGACCGTATACAGATGGTCGAGGCGGCGCCTGATGCAAAAGTTCTTCCATATTCTGTTTCGAAATGTTTATTCGTGTTTCGATTTTCGTTTTATTTCCGCTATTCTTTCTGTCAACGTCATCTCAACAACGAAATCGAATGACTTCTCGAACTTGCAATTTTCCCTGCAGAAATATGACATGGAATAAAGGTAAAAAAAATTCAGTTTTCCGATGTTGGGATTTGAATCGCTATTTTCAGAGTTTTCAAAATGTGGATATCAGGTGGTTGCTCATGGCAAGGACTTCGGAGAACTACTTCTAATTTAAATAATTAGTGATGTCGAGAGGAAACGATGTGGAAAAAACTACGTAAGTGTGCGAATCATTTTTACTCAACGAAATTCCGTTTTTTTTTTCAGGATAGGAAGAGCAGATACACAAAGCGTCAAATGATGTTATTCGATGTGGCCAGTCAGCACAAGAAAAACAGAAAGATCGGTCATTTCGCCAACAGTTCATCATAATTTTCGAAATCTTCAAATCTAAGCCACGCACTCTATTTTTTCCTCCTATTAATAGTTTTTTCTGATCTGATAGATGCTATTTCTAGCTATTTTTTACGTTCCCTATGTATAGTGTCTCTAGAATAATCATATAGGTATCTGTTTCTGTTGTTTTCTCTCATTGTTTTATTTAGTGTTCGATGAAATAAATATGCTAGAAAAATCCTAATTTTCTGTTCACACAAAAAAACATCGCACGCGGACCGTATGCTAACCAAAAGCCGCCCGCCGGTAATTCGCAATAAGGGTCGTGTGCGGATGAAATACGGATCCGTAACGAGACTCGTTTTCCATACCAATATGGTCCGTGCGCTAGCGACGGAGCATCCGTAACGGATCGTCTGCGGACGACCTGTGCATAGTTCTCTTCTTATTGAACCTTCAAACTCCAGTTTCTAAACAAACTCACTTCAAAATTGTCATCTCCTCCAATCCAAAAATATCTCCAATCGATTGTCTTTATTATGTACTTGGATTCCATTTCCCTGATCGTTATTAAAGCTTCGTCGTTCGATCCCTTCACTGTCCAATCGAATCTTCTTCGCTTCGGATTTCAGATACCACTTCGAGAGTTTTAGGATAATGCAGAGAAAAAGTGGGGAGTTTGGAATGAAGGATTGTATAGTGAGGAAGACTAGAATCTAGGAATAGTGTTGAGGATGCTTTGAAAACTAGGTTGAAGACTTCTACAGTCTCCAGACCACCCCTGAAACTGGCGAACCAGGACAACCCATTCCGCTGGAGACCAGGGCATTTGTATGGGCTGCTATTCAGGTGGTCCACTAAGATTGTTATGTTGGGAATCATACAAAGGCTTTGAAAACTAGGTTGAAGACTTCTACAGTCTCCAGACCACCCCTGAAACTGGCGAACCAGGACAACCCATTCCGCTGGAGACCAGGGCATTTGTATGGGATGCTATTCAGGTGGTCCACTAAGATTGTTATGTTGGGAATCATACGAAGGCTTTGAAAACTAGGTTGAAGACTTCTACAGTCTCCAGACCACCCCTGAAACTGGCGAACCAGGACAATCCATTCCGCTGGAGACCAGGGCATTTGTATGGGCTGCTATTCAGGTGGTCCACTAAGATTGTTATGTTGGGAATCATACGAAGGCTTTGAAAACTAGGTTGAAGACTTCTACAGTCTCCAGACCACCCCTGAAACTGGCGAACCAGGACAACCCATTCCGCTGGAGACCAGGGCATTTGTATGGGATGCTATTCAGGTGGTCCACTAAGATTGTTATGTTGGGAATCATACGAAGGCTTTGAAAACTAGGTTGAAGACTTCTACAGTCTCCAGACCACCCCTGAAACTGGCGAACCAGGACAATCCATTCCGCTGGAGACCAGGGCATTTGTATGGGCTGCTATTCAGGTGGTCCACTAAGATTGTTATGTTGGGAATCATACAAAGGCTTTGAAAACTAGGTTGAAGACTTCTACAGTCTCCAGACCACCCCTGAAACTGGCGAACCAGGACAATCCATTCCGCTGGAGACCAGGGCATTTGTATGGGCTGCTATTCAGGTGGTCCACTAAGATTGTTATGTTGGGAATCATACAAAGGCTTTGAAAACTAGGTTGAAGACTTCTACAGTCTCCAGACCACCCCTGAAACTGGCGAACCAGGACAATCCATTCCGCTGGAGACCAGGGCATTTGTATGGGCTGCTATTCAGGTGGTCCACTAAGATTGTTATGTTGGGAATCATACAAAGGCTTTGAAAACTAGGTTGAAGACTTCTACAGTCTCCAGACCACCCCTGAAACTGGCGAACCAGGACAACCCATTCCGCTGGAGACCAGGGCATTTGTATGGGCTGCTATCCTCGATTCAAAAAAATCGCACGGAAAAATCGACTCGATTTGAATTTCACTTTTCGCGCCTTTTTCAGATCAAATATCTGCTGATCAAAAATGTGCTCTTTTCCGGGCTCTTCGATGAAATTCCGGATACTTTTTTACACAAAATTCTTCAGAGATACATTCCTAAGCACGGACGACTGAAAATTTCAACAAGATTCATCAAAGAGCCCGGAAAAGAGCACATTTTTGATCGGCCGATATTTGATCTGAAAAAGGCGCGAAAAGTGAAATTCAAATCGAGTCGATTTTTCTGTGCGATTTTTTTGAATCGAGGATATTCAGGTGGTCCACTAAGATTGTTATGTTGGGAATGTTAAGGATGCTCAGAGAACTTTACTGAAAACTTGCACGATTCTAAGAATGCTTTGAGAAGTTTTACGGATATTGCAGAGACTGCAGTCAAAAAACCAGAATTGCTCATTCGATTCCCGATATCCCTGCCATTTCCCTCGCCAATTCCTTCTCGTCGAATTGCATCTGAAAAAAAATGAAAATGATCAAAAATGATCTCAAAATAGTGAAAAAATTTCGATTCGAATTCAGAAGAATTTTAATACAACTCGCGGGAGGAATAAATGAATGACGATTGTCAGTTTATGAGAATTCGAGATTTCAACTTTTGACAATGAGAGAGTTACAAACAGGATTCCGCGGCCTTTTTATCTTTTTCCATCTTCCTCTTTTTTTTTATTTTCAAAAAATTGATTTGAATAGTACTTTTCTTTACAGTTTTCCGCATTCCTTACCTTCAAATCTTCGAAAATCCTCAATTGGTGGCTCTCTTGTCGCTCCTCTCCACTCGATCAATACATCTGAAAACTTGAATTGTTCAAAATAATCAGTTTCTCGAATCCTTACCTCAACAGGGGTCCATTTTCGCGATTGAGCCATCCATGCCGCAAGATTCGAGGAAAGAGGATCTGAAAAGAAGAAGTATTTTAAAATCGATATTTCGAAAACGAGACGGAAACGAACTTTTCATCAAGAAAACCCGTTAAAATGCGAGAAAAAACAATCGATAGAGAAACAATTGACATTAGAAATTTCGGTAGATCAAAAAAATTTGTAGGTCAAAAAAATTTCATCGAATTTTTTTTGAATTTTTCTCCGAACATTTCCAACAATTGATTTTTTTTTTGTGAAAAAAGTAAACTTTCAAACAACGTTTCAGAACCCGAAATTTCGCAACTGACATTCTTTAACCAAAAAATCCAGCTATAGTAATCCGAGGTATACTGTAGTCCTCAGCAACACTACAATTTTTCAGGCAATTTCTAAAAATAGATGTCAAAAGTTCTATCAACTTGTCGAGACTCCATTGCTTCTGAAATTGTCTTCTGAAATTGTGCATCGGGTATAGTAATCCGGAATACTGTCCTCTTTGATGTTTTGATCGTCTTTGGTGGCTTTTCGCCATTTTTCCTTGCCGTTTTCTTCGGAGCATTCTCCCAACTTTCTCATTATTTCAGAAGTTGTTTTAAACAGATATTTGGTTTATATTTTGAATGAAATGAATTTTAAGTAACCTAGTTTATGAGACACATCTGAACTTCTGGCAGTTTGAAATTCGCAAATACAACGCTATGTGAAAATTATTTCATTTCTCTACTACTACCAAAAAAATCAAGATTTCAGCAATCAGAAAATCCATTCTTGTATCAATCGAAGATCACTCCTCCTTCTTCTCCGGAGTCGTTTTGGGTGCTGTTGAAGCTTCAGACTTAGAAATTCCGGACATGGGCACTTCGCTCTTGGGCGGTCCCGCCTTTTTATTCTTCTTGGAGCACATTTGCATTGTATCTGAAACTTTCATGGTTTTTGGAGATCTAAAAGAACATCTGAAAAACTCACAAACGCTCATAGCCATGTAGAGGACTAGAAGAACACCGACATCCATTGTCTTTGAAGTGAATACGGATCAAAATTGCTTATTTTGAAGTTTAATAAAATAGCCAACTATCGCTATTTGATGAAAATAGCTGATAAGCAAAGTGGGCGGAGTTTTACAAGGGGATTACGCGAGGACGCGAGTTGAACTTTTTACCATAATTTGGGTCAAGATAGAGTTGACTCTGCTGATTCAGAATCTGACATAAAAATTGGCGAAATGTTCACGTGAGTCGAGTTATGACCTCTTAAAGTTTTGCTAAATTTTCACGTAATAGTCCATGAGAATATTATCTATAGATTTCAACAACGTGAGTGGTGAAGTGGTAAGGAGTTACGGTTCCAGTAAATAAGCCATGGTTCAATCCCTCCGCGGTCAAGCTTTAAAAAAATTTTTTTGTCAGTGTTCCAGACAACATGTTCGAGTTAAGAATGTGTTTTGTACATTTTTTCTTTGTTTAACTTGATTCTGAAGAAGTTTCAAAACGTTTTCTACAACTAGCTTGATAATTCATAACTCGAAATCTGTCCGTGGTTTGGTGAATGATTTTCAACAAAATATAATTATTAATAAAACTTTCGAATCGCTCAAAAAATTCGTCAACCAAACCAAGTGCAGGTTTCCAACTTCGGTCGAGTGAATTATCAAGTTAGTTGTAGAAAACTTTTTGAAACTTCTTCAGAATCAAGTTAAACAGAGAAAAAAATGTACGAAACACATTCTAAACTCGAACATGTTGTCTGGAACACTGACAAAAAATTTTTTTAAAAAGTTTGACCGCGGAGGGATTGAACCATGGCTTATTAACTGGAACCGTAACTCCTTACCACTTCACCACTCACGTTGTTGAAATCTATAGATAATATTCTCATAGACTATTACGTGAAAATTGAGCAAAACTTTAAGAGGTCATAACTCGACTCACGTGAACATTTCGCCAATTTTTATTTCAGATTCTGAATCAGCAGAGTCAACTCTATCTTGACCCAAATTATGGTAAAAAGTTCAACTCGCGTCCTCGCGTAATCCCCTTGTTAGAATGTGGATTTTTGGGCTGTGTTATAAAAAATTTCTCGTGAATGAAGCTCCTACACGTTTTTCGATAAATTTGCACAGTTTATTGTTTCTGACTATATTGACCACGAGGAGTCCAAATTTGACATTTTAAATTCGCCACAAGTCCCCGTTTACCCCCCTCAAAACGAACAAATTTTTATGGGGGTCGAAAAATTCAAGAAAATAACGAGTTTTTTAATTTTTGAGTTTTTCAAGATTTTCAACATGCAATCATATTGTACTCAACGAGTGGAATACAAAAATATAAGTTTCATACAAATCCGTTGACTAGAAAAAAGTTATATTTATTTACAAAATCCTGGATCCAAGCCAAAATTCCCATGAAAATATGAATTTTTTGTTAATATTATGATTTTTTGAAATTTTAGGATTTTTCAAGCTATTCTGACTATATTACCACGAGGAGTTCAAACTTGACCTATTTCAAAGTGTACTAATTTTCATGGGGGTCGAAAAATTCAAGTAAATGACAAGGATGAAGCTAACTATCGGTATTTGATGAGAACAGCTGATAGTGGGTGTAGCTTGAGAATATGGATTTTTGGGCTTCGTTACAAAAATGTTCCCTGATTGCGTGACCAAAAGATTTCTCACGAGTGAAGTGTCTACACGTTATTTGGCAAATTTATACAGTTTATCGTGGATACTCCATATTATTTTTCTCAATTTATTTCGCGCAATTCGAAATTCAAATCGATAATCGCCAATCATTGCGTTCTTTTACAAAACGTTTGCATTGATTTCGTCTGGAAATTTCTCAAAGAGGAGAATTGTTCCGAAGGATATGCGACTGTTCAGTACTGGACTCCTCCTATGGATAGCGTGCTGTTCCATTTCCGCTAATGCAGGTGAGTCTGAAGTTTAGTATTCCAACTTCGAGTCAGAAATTGTTTCAGCTTCCAACATTCGAAACCAATCCTTGAGCGATGTTCATATACGGCAACCTTCTATAATCAAAAGAAACGGTAAAAAAAGCTGTGCCGGCATGCCAACATTTACATTTTCAGCTCCCACAGACAATCTGAAACAACTCCTTGACACAACTTCCATCATTGCGCGCATCTCCAATGGAATCGCTCTCCAAGCTGGTCTTATGGATGGATCTATCAAAATCGAAGATGCTGTAGGTGAGCTTCTCAACTTGGGAAATGTCAAAGTATCCGACGTCGTCAAGTTCAAACTGGAACCCGTGAAAACTGTTACTCAAAAGCTGATGAGTGTTTCCATGACTTTGGATCCGTCGGTGAAAAGTTTGGAAGATGCCGGATTAGAATGGAATGAGTTGAGGATTCTTTCTGAGACTATTGAAGACGTTTCGAGCCTGCCTGGGAAGGATAACTACTTTACATCACTTGGAAATTATAAAACCAATTTTGATCTCACCAAGTTCACTGCCGCTAACACTGCATTACAAAAACTTATTGATCAACTTCAGACAATCGAAGAAGATACAACAACGAGTGCTTCATCAGATAGTCTCGCTATAGAAACAGCATTCATGAACAATTTTATTGGCCTCCCTACTCTTTTGGCTACTATCAAAAATAAGCTGGAAGCAGTGAAAACAATGGAGAATTCCTTTACTACTCACAAAGTCCTGGCAGAAGGGTCTGATATTTTCAATCCTCTCCAAAAAACGATAGACCTCGTTATCAGAAATAATAAGGTGACAGAAAGGAGCAATCCCAATAGCCTTGGTATTTTGAAAACAAACTTCAACCAAATCAATGAACTTTCAACATCACTAACCCAAGTTGAACTAGAACTCAAAGTTCTCATTTCTCTTGTTAAAAATAGGAAACGTCCTGGACCTGCCGCGAAAAAGTTCACAGGTGGATTTCCGAAAGGTGTTCCCGACTTGAAACATTTGGCCACAGACGTAGGAAATTCATGGATTCAGAAAGTTTCCAATAATGAAATATCAATGACAAGACTGGCCAACGGATTGCACCCTCTTCTGAAAGTTAAAGATCAATTAGTTGGAGTAGAAGATAAGTTGAATCCAATGAGTGCTGGCAAAATGTCAACTTCCATGCAGTTTTTTGAACAACTTCAAAGTGAGATCTCCCAGGCACCTTTGGATTCTTCTTCTTTGGTCGATACCTTCAAAGATTACAAAGTCTGTCTGGATAAAGGATCAAAAATGGTCGAGGGGGATTATAAACCAACTCTTGATACATTAACTGAAATCAACGCCGTGACAAAAGAGTTCAAAGGTTTGAAAGACGCTGTGCACCGAATCAACATTGAACAGCATGAAACTGATATGAATAACTTCATAAAGTTTTTGGGTTTCACGGATATTAAAGATCAAAAGTCTGCAGCTGAAGTGCCAAAAGTGATGGAAAAAGTTAGATCTACGGATGACTTGAAGAAATTCAAAGAGTTGATTCAAGGAATTCAGAAGGGACTCAAAGTGAATGCCGTTCAACTTGATGCAAAAATTAAGCAAATTGTAAAAGATAAAAATACACTGTCGCTGAATGGATTGGATAAAGAAGTGGAAATGCACAAGTGTTTACAAAAGTTGAAGGAAAAGTCTGAGAAGCTGTCTTGGGTCCTAAAGTTGACGCAGAAGCTTAGAAGCCTGAATACAGACGACTTGCAAGATGTGGAGAAAGCGGCGGCTACTATTCCTGGAGTTTCTCAAGGTTTGCAAGCTATCAGTTCGATTCCTGACAATATGAAGAAGGATTCTAAGCCTGTGACAGAGTCTATAAACAAAATTGAGACCCCTCTCGAAGTGACAAAAAGTATTGTCCAGTCTGTGAGTTCGTTGAGAAGTGTGAATGCTCTGAAAGATATGAAGACGTTGATTGAAGAGTTGAAAAATGTCGACAAGATTTTTCAATCGGAAACGGAAAAGATTTTGGAGCCGGGAGTAAAAGCAGAAGTGTTGAAGCAATGGGGAAATCATAAAGAACAAATTGCAATGCTGGAATCCACAATTGCAGATATCGATAACTTGAAGAGCTCACTGAAACCCAATGATATCAAGACTTTTGAAGGTTATGGAACTCAATTGCAAAAACTTTTATCCGCTTTGAAGGATGTGAAAATCGACCTGAAAAGCAAAAAGGAAGCTTTGAAAACGTTGATGAAAACAACAACTGATCCGAAAGTCAAATCTGAGTTTGAAAAGGCGGTAGATATTCTGGAAGAATTGGATACTTTGGATCTGGAATTCTCCAGTCACAAACAGCAATTCAACAGTGCTCCAGCAGCATTCCAAAAAGTTTTTGATTTTCTGGTGAAGTTTTCAAGTATCGAGGAGAGTCCAGAGAGCAAAAGTGATGTCGATTTGTAAGTGTTTAGTTTTTAGAAATTTTTGACATTCTGACATTTCAGAGGTCTCATATTGGGAATGTCTGGTGGAGCTATATTACTTTTCGGAGGACTAGCCGTTGCAGCTTTCTTGGCTTACAAATATCTGAAAAACCGCGTCAATAAGAAATCGTTGAAAAATTGGATTCTGGCACAAGAGTTCGAGAAGCATGAGGACGCCTACAGATGTCATGAAGGCTACCTGCGAACAGCTGTAATTCAGACGGAGTCATTTGCAAAAAATCAAGAGCAAGCATCACTGGAATATCTGCCAATGAGCAAGCATAGGGAGGTTTCAATTATATTTCAGAAAAAGATTCAAAAGTTTCAGATCAGCTCACAGATGGTGTAACCCGGATACTGCTCTGAAGCACTTGAAGAAGGATGGGAAACCGATGCCGATTCATGCCAACATCGTGAAGTCAGCTAATGGAAAGGTTTTCTATGCTACTCAGGTATCTCGGCTTATCAGTATTTTTATTTATGTGGCGCTTATAGGCTCCACTGGAGGCAAACACCAAATTGGGACACGAAGACACGATGGAAGATTTTTGGCACATGTGTGTCCATGATGGAGTCAAGAATATTGTGATGTTGTGTAATATTATGGAAAGCGGTATGTTGTTTTCTTTTTTTAATCAACATGATCCTCATTGCAGGTGAGAAAAAGTCGGCTGCTTACTTCCCTCAAAAACTCGATGAAACAATATCCTGTGGAAGATATGAGTTGACGACGATTGCATTTGCAAAATCGTTCGGAAAAATCGAGGATATTGCAGTACGACAGATCCAGGTCAAAGATACAACTGGTCATTTTGGGAAGAGAGTCATCACTCACTATCACTATTTGACTTGGAAAGATCAGAAGTGTCCAGATAGAGGAGAAGTGGATAGTACGTATGTGCTGATGAAGGAGTTGGAGAAGAGTAATGTGAGTTTGGGGGCTCATGGGAACCTACGGCGGCCTAGGCCGCGGCTGGGCTTTGACAGCTTTAGGCCTTAGAAAAGTTAGCAAATTTATAATTCACCTCGCGTTGAAGCAAAGCCACTGATATTTACAGATATGTGAAAATACGCGGGCTTTCTGAGACGGGCCGAGCCGGATTTTTCATATATTTTTTTTTGCAAGCCCGGCCCGGCCATGAAAGTCCGCTAGGTACTATTTGAGTGATATTTTAAAATTTTTGAACTATAAAACTTTAAATTTTTTTCAAAATGAAACGTCAACTGTAATGTCAGAGTAGTTCAGTAACTTTGGAACATGATACTTTTTTAGAAAACCAACGCGAAAACGTAACCTTCGACTTAAATAATCAAAAATTGGTGGTAGAAAGACGCGGGCTTTTTGTGTTGGGCTTTTTTGGGGCCGGCCGTGATTCATAGCAAGAAAGGCCAGCCCGGCCCGGCCCGGAACATGTCTAAATATTTCATTTTTTCAGAAACCAGTTGTCGTGCACTGCTCCAGTGGTATCGGCCGCACAATGGCGTTTATCGGTGTCCATGTGGTTTCGGAAAGTGTCAAGAAAGACGGGGAGGCGAATATTGGTGACGAGCTGACAAAGCTCAAAAAGCAGCGACTCGACGCGGTCCAAACGATTCGTCAGTCCTACTGGCTTCAGATTGCTGTGATGAATAAACTCAATAAGGATTACGCATTGGGCTTGGATGAAGATATCGCAAGGATGAAAAAGATGTTCTATGAAGTATCGTTTAAGGATAAGGTTCCAGAAGAGTTTTTGGAAGAGAGAAAACGGATCAAGCAGTTACGGAAGGAAGCAAAAGAAAAAGGAGAAAGCTTCGATATCAAAGCGAATTCTCAGAGAGTTGATTCGGATCATTTGGGAAAAGTTATCCTCTATTGATTTCAATATTCGAATGAAATACATTTATTATAAATTATTATGTTAAATAATTACAAAGTTTTGAAAAAAAACTATAGCACTTGCGAAACAATGATACCATTTCTGGATACCACTAAATCGGTGGAGTCGCTGAGATCCTCTCGGGACAATTCATGATACGGTATTCGATGTCGTCTAGTAGTTGTTCTTGCATCGAATCCTAGTTCTGGCACAAAAACTTGGGCCACAAAACGAGACGGGCCGAGTTCAACTTTACAGGAGAAATCCGATGGGATCGAGGTGCCGAAGTTGGAGGTTGATACGATGGCTTCGAAGTTTTTGGCGAAGCTGAAAAGTTTTTGATTTCCAAAAACTGTCTTTGACAATTTCTCAATAAGAAACTCACACTTGTCGACTGTCTCTCCTTAGCGTTGAAGCGATTTTAGCCAAGTTTTCCTCCAAACTATCAGATCTTCGTCTCATTTTTTCGTAGCTCTTCAAAATCAAAGACTCCAGGGCTTCGTCACAACATCGGTAGCCAAATCGATTGGTGTAGCAGTTTCCGTCTTCTTCTCTGGCAATGGCAAAGGATGGTTTTCCATAGGCGACGGAGAAGGGCTGAAAATCTTTTTATGTACTTTGAAAGGCTGCCGCGGCCCGAGCCGTGGGTTGTGCCGGCGGCCCTGACCTTTTTTGATCCAAAAAGCTTATTTTTAAAATTACGCCCGGATTCAACCATGGCAACCCACGGCCCAGAGGCCGGCCGCGCGGCAGCCTTGGTGCTGCAAAACACTCACCGAAGGCAAAGGTATCGCTGGAATCTGTCTATTGATATTCCCTCGAAACACATTCGTGCGAAACATGGATCCTCCCAAGCCTCCAGAAGATATTGCCTTTATCTTATTTTTCTTAAATTTCCTCTCCTTCCTCTTTCGCTTCTTTGGCACCACTTGAGGCACCATTTGTGGAATCTCGACTCTTGCCAATGGAGAGTATCTGGACTGTTTGAAAAGTAGTCCGTTTTCTACGACATACTTCATTGGGTTCTTTTCGTCCTCTACGAATTTCAACTGGTCTTCCTCGATTTGTTTAGCGAGGTCCATTTCGAATTGGTTCTGAAAAAAAAGCGGGTAAAGCCGAGCTTAAAACACGCTTAATATCTCACAGAAGCGAAGTTTCTTCTTCATGCGCCTTTAAACTTTTCTATGCCCTGAACTTATTATTCAGTCGCCGACCCCTGAGCTTTCGCAACAACGACACACCGAAAGAAAAAAAAAACACATTTTATGTATTTGAAATTACTGAAACCGTCGATAAAACTGGCTGGAAAACTTTTCAAACAACTCGTTCTAAATTCTTGCGGAGTGTCGTTATTGCAAAGGCTCAAGGGTCGGCGACTGAATAAGAGTTTAAAGGCGCATGGAGGTACTTTGACTTTGTGCGCTTTTAAGGGGCTTTTCTGTGGCTCAAAGCATTCTATTCTGAAACTTACCACTTCCGGTTCCCGCCTTCTGGATACTGGTTTCTTTCTGATTTTCGGTGGCACCACTTTCTCATCATTACTCAATCCTCCACTCAAAACTAGCGGCTTTGGAACAGGCTCACTTAATACTCCATGTAGCCTTCTGGATGTAGACTTTCGACGGATTTCTATTCCACCTGGATCCTCAAGCTTTTTCAGAATCTGCTGGACTCGAAGATTGTCTTCCAGAGGATTTAGGGATACTGATGTGGACTGGTATCTGGCTAGACGGGAAGAGGGTTCTGGAAACATCAGAGTTTTGGGCCTTATGCTATTTTAAGAATCTCACCATGAATAATTTCTCGTCCCGTCACTCCGTAGTGATAGGTTTTAAGTAAAGATACAGTGGAGAATAACTGTGAGATGAGGTAGAAGATAGCCGGAATACCACGTAGTTGCATTGTCAATGAAGAGGAAAATCTAAAAATCTTCTCTCGAGTTTCTCGAAAACTTTTCCCGAATCCAAGAAAAACCAAATATGACCCAGAAATGAAAAGTAAATACGAATTGAGGGAGAAAAAAGAGGATGAAAACTGTCACACAGAAAAAGGACATTTTGAAAGAAGGGAGGAGGAATGAAATGAAATGCAATTATAATACATAAACAAGCACCTAAAGTGCGGGTCACTTTTCGACGACGGAAAAGGGGCCCGATAGTGGGCGGAGTCTTTTTCTGGAGACGACGACGAGACCGTTTAGAAAATGAAAGGGAATAATTACATTTGAAGAGGAGGGAGACTTTTCCTTTTGTGGGGGGAGGAGGAAAAGTATGATTTATTAAGACATTTTCATAACGGGTTTATAGATAAAAAAGAGAGAGCAAAAAAATTTGAAAGACGTTGGGACTAGCTTGCTAAGTTAAGCGTAATCCATCAAAATTAGAAAGGTCGAATCCGGAAAAGTTCATTTTTCAGAAGGATGAAGATTTTGGATTCTGAAATTCAAAATATGGAATCCCTCGAGTCTGATTTTCGAAGAAGATTCTGAAAAATTTAGAGGTTTCGATAGTCTGTTATATAAAATTTAACGTTCTAAGGTTCTAGAAGATGTTGGGATTCTGGAGAAGGAACTTTGATATTTGTTTTTAAACAATGTCACTGAATATTGAATACGGAAAAGTTTATATTCTGGAAGGTTGAGATTTTTGGATTCTGGGATTCTGTAGGGTTTTTGAAATGGGTAATCTGTAATCCCAGAAAAGATCGCAAATCTGAAAATTTTAAAGATTCTCGAGAGTTTTAGAGGTTTAGACGATCTAAAATTAAAAATGTAACTTTCTAAGGTTCTAGAAGATGTTGGAATTCTGAAAATGGGTCTTTGAAATTTTGAGATTTCGAAGTTTTAGATAGAAACTAATTTGACAATTTCCGGATTCTGAAAACTTTCTCAATTTCTGAAGCTTTTTTTCCGATGTGAATATAACTGTACTTTAATATTACTGTCGTTTAAATTATTGATAATATATTGAATTATTGATAGATTTCGGAAATTCTTCGAAGTTTCAAGGTTCTGAAAAACTTTTATATTTTAAAAATTTCAATATAAAGGGAGTGTCACAATGAGAATCGGAAATTTAGGATTCTAAAAACCTGAAAGTTTTCGAAATTCTAATATTAGTGTACTTTCTCCCCTAGTAACTCGTTAACCCACCCATAAATCTCTCTCCCGAAATCATCCTGAATTTATGCATAGATCACAGACAATATATAATCGAAATTTATCGCACCTCTCCCATTCGCTCCCGAAGCAAAAAGCGATTCCATATCTGATGTCGTTGCCCTTTTTTCTTTATTCTCTTGAGAGCGTGTGTGTACCGCCCGTGTTTTTGCTTTGTTTGGATTGCCGGAAACCGGGAGGAGGAGAATCTGATGATGAACGGGAATTCTGGGAGAATGTGGATGAAGTGGGAGAATGCCAATGGATCGGGGTGATGTTCTGAACCTTGGACCGGAAATGAAGTTAGAATATATTGAGAATTTTTTGAAGTTACAGTATCTCAGCGGCCTAGAATTTCAGAATCTAGAAACGTCTCAGGAAATCTATTGAAATCAATTGTTGAAATCTCAAAACCAAATATTTCCATGGTCTGGATTTCTAGATTTAAAACCTTAAAATCTCAAAATCTTTACTAATAATATTGGAAAATTTCGTATGTTCGTTTATGTGTTGCATGATGTAACTCAGCTCAAACTGGACGGATTCTGAAGAAAGTTTTACAAAAAGATCAAATTTTTTATATTTTTTCAAACATTCCAAAATCTCAGAACATAATCTGTTGATTCCACTGTCCATATTTTTCTCTGCCAGACTTCTTCCCAAATTCCCTTCTCTCCCCCTCAAAACACGTATTCCTCGGCTAACCCTACAATTTTGCCTCCTTTCATAATTTCTCCGGTTTTGTTGACAACATAGTATTTATTAGCCGCCCACAAAACCTAAAAGGTGCTAATTTGAAATCATTTTTGCATAACAAAGGAATCATGATTTTCTGGTAAATCATTATGGAGTAGTTTTTCGAAAAGTGACTTATTGACCTTTGTATGGAACGAAAGGGAGTCAAAAATGGAAAGTACGTAATTGACCTATTGGCACTCTACGGGAAAGTGTAAATAGATGGATGATGTGAGGGGGGAAAACGAACATATTATCACTTTTTTATTGGGATGAGAGCGGAACTTTATGATGTGAACTTTGAACCGTTAGAAGAGATTTAGTTATAGTACTGCTCATTTCAGTTTTCAGGTGAAATAGGTAAACTTTGAGGGTCTGAAAAAAAGATTTTCAGATATTCAATTATCCTGAAATTTTGCACATGTATAAAGCAACTCAAGAACTATATTTCTTTAGTTGTCAACTTTTTCAGAGGACCACAATCCAGTCAGTTATGCCGAGTTGACTGGAATTTTTTCTCAAATTTTTGAACTACCCTCTGATAGAGCCCATTTCTACGAGTTCATGATAGTTTTCAAAACTTCAAAATCTCAATTTTAAGCCCAGTTATGGGCATTTGAAGTTGGTGGCCTAGGAAACTCTTTTTAGGCCATCAACTTCAAATCAATGTAACTCGACTCAAATCCAAAACCCTAGCAACTAGCTCTATCAAGTTAAGACGCGTGAAAGCCAAAAGACTCAAAATTGAGGCGAAATTTAAAGTGTTGTTAGTAAACTTGGCTTAACTATCTAGATCGTGGTTTTATGAAAACGTTATCAACTACAAAAATACAGTTTTTGAGTTGCTCTATACACCAACAAGATTTCAGAAAAATCGAATATCTGGAAACCTCTTTTTTAGACCGTCAAAGTTGACCCAGAACACGCCAATGATGTAGATGTGCAGGTTCTTTTTTAGACTACTGAAGACTCAGGACTTGAGCTCTAAAAGGATACTGTAGACCCAAAACTATTGAAGATTCAAGATTTAAGGCTTAAGATTACTGTAGCCCCAAAATTTGAGCTCTGTAAGCTTGGACATCCAAACATCCAAATTGTTAACAGACGGAACTCAATTTCATCATCACTCCCCTTTGTATCAACTTATCATTATCAAAACTTTCCCCTTTTATGATTCCATTTTCTATTTCCAGAGGGAGTTGCTGATCTAGGAATCACAACTCAAAGTCTCATTTCCCATTCTGCGACAGGTCAGTCATTTGAGTAATAAAATTATGTATTAAAAAATGGAGGTGATAACCCGATAACCCGTGTGATAGAGGGCTCCCGGAAAACCACGTGGTCGGGTACTTTGGAGAATCTACATATAAGACGTCCCTAGGGAGTATCAAGATCTTGGATAACAAGAATTTCAGAATCTCAGAAGCCTACAAAATATTTGAATATCATCTCATTTGCCTACCTGTCAATTTCCGCCTACACTAATTGTGCTCTTTCTCCTTCTGTAACCCGAAAACTTTTGAAACAACGTGCGTCACAATGTGCCCGAGCGGTTTTTACGAGCACCTGGCGCCCGAACATGTTATCTCTGTAAATAAAGACATAAAAAGGCACCACATTTTTCGACTACATGTATTTTTAGACAACTCGTGCATCTTCTTTTTAGTCAGTTATTTTTTCGAATATTTCAGTTTTTCAGATGTTGCTCTTAATCTCTACCGTACTTCTATTCTTCCCCCACGTCGTCAGCTCCTCTTGTAACGTGTTATACCAACTGGATGACATGTCTTACTGTAGAATGGGTCTACCTTTTGATGCATACAGATATTATGGATGCTCATGTTCTGGTTATGCCCCAGATAAGCCTATTGATGGGATTGATAAATGTTGTCAGGAGCACAATCAATGTTATGACGGTTTGATTACCTCGAAGAAGTGCCAAAACTCGAATAGTCCCTATTTTTGTCTCTACAAATGGCAGTGTGTTTACTCGCAGCCAGCATGTAGTAGTAAGTTTTTTTTTAAAACCACTCTAGTTACAGAAGTTTCCTTTTCCAGACGAAAACAAATGCCTTCAATCAGTTTGTCAATGTGATGAGCAATTCATTAATTGTTTGGCAAAGTATCCGTACCCAACATTTACAAGAAAATGTCAATATTATGATGGTGATCCAGTGTTGAAGATTTTGATAACTAAGAAGGCGAATTGAGCATTTTTGAATCGATTGGGAATATAATAGTTATTGGAATTGGTTATTGAATGTGTCATATAATGAACCGGTTGAAATTTTTTCTATTTAAAATGTTGATAATATTACATATGTTACATATTATGTAACATTCCAAAAAAACTTCGGGCATATTAGTGGCTATATCTCGTTTCAAAGTTGTTCCTGTGACTTGAAACTGCAGTTTTCGGGTTTCCCGTGTTTTCGTTCATCAGGAAGAAACAAAAATGAGACCGAAACATTTTCGGCTGAAAATAGAACAAAAGTACAGTCCAGCTAGAGTTTTTGGACGTTATTTCGATTTTGAATCAAATATTTTTACCGTTTTCGTCACATTTTTCAAAGTTTTCTGATGAACTTAACAACTAGTAAATCGGAAAACTTGGAATTCGTTCTTGTTCTTCAATGTTTTTTGAATGCTTATTTGGCTATACGATATTCACTTTTTCAATTATATGTGTTGCATAAAGTTTCTTGATTTATAGTCAGAGAAAGGTTCATTCGAGGTAGTAGTTAATCATTACAAAAAAGTTAATACATATTATTCTTGCCCATTGCTTGGTTTCTAATGAAGAAGAGAGCTGGAACTTCCTGTGGGTACTGTCTCTTCAAAGCATCAATCGCTTGTTTCTCTTGAGCTGCAGTTTGAGTGGTATCGTTGAGAATGTCTTCGAGTTGAGATTGAACCATGGAGAGTTGTGAGATAACTTGAGTTGTCGCTTGGCTAGCTTGCTGATCCATTTGTAGCATTTGTCGAGAGTAATCAGCATATTGGGACTGAAAATGCTATATTGAATACAGTAAAAATAGATATGAACTTACCGAAAGATTATTCATCTGAGCCCACTGTTGCAATCTTTGATCTTTCTGTTGCATGGTGAGCGATTGATCTCTGGCGATTTGGTTATAGGACTGTTGCACAGTTCTTGGTTGATTTCTCAAGAACATTGGCTCTCCTGGTCCAGCTAAAGCCACAGAGATGATAGCGAAGATAGCAATGAGAGTGAAGTTCATTTTTCTTATTCGGAAACGGATGGTTCTCCTATGGCAACGATGTCCGCTTTTATACCCGGAACATTTGTTTATTTGGTACACAGAAGTAGTAGTAAGTACATTTTGTTTGCTCATGTTTGTGAGTCATTATAACAAAAGATGACATTTTGGCAAAGTTAAAAGATCAAATAGTGCCAGTACCAAAAAGTTTGAATTGAGTCATTTTTGAAGACAAGAAAATAGTCTTGAGTTTTGGTAAAGTTTACCAGGTAAACATGTAGGCGTCGGTGAAACTACACATTTTTTGGGTCTTTGAACTTAAGAGTGTCTACTAATTGTAAGTTCTAGTACAAAAAATCCGAGTATAAAATGAGTTACAGCAAAACGCAACAATCCAAAAGATGAACTTCACTCTCATTGCTATCTTCGCTATCATCTCCGTGGCTTTGGCTGGACCAGGAGAGCCTATGTTCTTGAGAAATCAACCAAGAACTGTGCAGCAGTCCTATAACCAAATCGCCAGAGATCAATCGCTCACCATGCAACAGAAATATCAACGATTGCAACAGTGGGCTCAGATGAACAACCTTTCGGTAGGTTCATGTCTACTATTACTGCATTCAATATACAATTTTCAGAACCAATACGCTGATTTCTCTCGACAAATGCTACAAATGGATCAGCAAGCTAGCCAAGCGACTACTCAAGTAATCTCTCAACTCTCCATGGTTCAATCTCAACTCGAAGACATTCTCAACGATACCAATCAAACTGCCGCTCAAGAGAAACAAGCGATTGATGCTTTGAAGAGACAATACCCACAAGAAGTTCCAGCTCTTTTCTTTATTAGAAACCAAGCAATGGGCAAGAATAATATGTTTTGATTATCTTTTTTTGCGAATCTAAGTACTACCACGAATGAACCTTTATCTGACTATGAATAGATAAACTTTATTCAGCACATAGAGTAAAACATTGGCATTCAGCTTATATCGCCTAGCCAGGTAGCTAGTATCGTCTAGCCAAATAAACATTCAAAAAACCTTGAAGAACAAGAACGATTCCCAATATTCTATCAAACATCTTCACATATTCATAATGCGCTTCCACTTTTGGTTCTTCGAGTTTTCCTTGGAGAGCCTTCAATTTCCTCTTACGAGTGTAGATGGAGAAGATCTTGTAGACAAGAAGAGTGATAGTCTCAACCATCAGGAACATTGTCATCGTGCCTGGAACAAAACTTTTAGTATTTTTTTTAACTAGACCATCCTACCAGTCATAGGAATCCCATTGAAGTCATCTGGAAGAATATCAGTGATCTGCATTGCGAACATCATCAAGAATCCAATCGCAGACATCAAAGTGATTACTGCTTGCTGATCGGGAAGGATTCCAGACATTCCGACGAGTCTGAAGACGTTAGTTTTTGTATGCATCAAGAGACTCCAAAACTGAAAAAACTTACACAGAAATCACAACCATTGGCGCTGATAGCAGTACATGCACCAGCTTATTCACTCTCTTCAGCATTATAGTGTACCGGAGAAAAGCTCTAGTGAATCTTGCATTTCTGAAATTGGATTGTTATACCAAAAACTTCGGTCCTAACCAACCTCGCAGTGGGTTTTACAATCTCTGTTCCGAAGGCCATGCCATAACTGCGAGAGTCCACTCCGATGAGCATAAAGTCATCGGCATCTGGGATGTCGGTATGAGTGGAGTATTTGCCTAAGTTTATGGAGGACCAGTCGTTGAATTGGAATCTAGGAAATCATGAGATGAATTATTATTTATTTCCGGATATTCTAACTCACTCATCCGCATAGTATGGAGTGAAGAGTGTGAAGGAGCAGTTTTGATAGTCATTGGGGAAATCCCCAAAACCAAAGTAACATGGAGTAGTGAGAAGCGTCTTGATGTATACTTTTACTGTACCAGAATGTTCGATAGTAATCTCAACATCGGGATTGTAGAATAGATTTGGTGATTTTCCAGCAGAGGGCCTGGAAAATCGGACTAGAAGACAATTTCGGCAACCCATTCAAATGTGAACTTTACTAATTTTGACCGAAATTAGACGGTTTTTAATCCAATCGATAGCTTTTTAATAAGGCACATTTTCTTTGTTAACCGTATTTTTAACCGATCCCCCTCAAAAAAGTTATTCACATTTGAATGGGCGTAGCTAACTTACATATCAGCGACTTGGACATCCGGAAGCCAGATGTTCGCACCGAATGCAGTCTTTTCTCTACTGATAGCTTTGACTCCAGAATATTGCTTCGGATCCCAATGGAATCTCTCGTCCATCCAAGTCTACAAATTAGCAATATTACAAAGTTTCTTTGAGAAAATGACAGGAATTAAATTTGCATGTTTTCCTTCCCGGTGTCTTGGATCCTTTGAACTTTGTGTTGTCAAGCAAGGCTGCCGCGAAGGTACCCGCGGCCGGCCGAGCCCCGGGCCGTGTGTAGGTTGGTTGAATCCGACCGTCCTTTCGAAAACAAGCTCTTTGGATCCAAAAAGCTCAGGGCCGCGCGGCCGTCGCAGGTTTCCATGGTCATAAGTACCCTAATCAGGATGCCGCGCCTTGGGCTTTTGAAATAATTCAGTTTAAAGGAGTACAAAAGTATTTTCAATGTCGTACTGTTTTTTATATTCTTCATTTCAAGTTGGCCTCGAGTAGAAAATTTCAAATCCCAGCAATTTAAGAGCGCAGTAACCCCTAAAAAAATATGGCTAACAACTTACAAAAGTAAAAGAAAGCGAAAGAGTCATAGTTCCTTTTGATTGATCAATACTGCGAAGATGGTCAACATGGACCATAGTTATGGCGACGCAAGGATCTTCATTACGACGAGGGGTGGAAGGGGTCGCATTTTTTGAAATTTGCGTGTAGATCTTCGCCTGAAACACACTATATATAAATATATTTTTTATTTAGTTCATTGAACCTCACCTCCTCCTCATATCTCTTTTCCAATTCCATTGGTGATGGTTGAAGTCTGAAGTCCAATGTGAATAGGTTCAGCAGGGTTAACCCTGCTGAGAGATCCATGATTGCTCGTGAAAGCTGGAGCACCTAGGATAGCAAATGGGAGGAAAATGATAGTTGTGTTTATGAAAAAGGGGGTGTGGGCTTTAGAATTTTGTTTATATGAGACATATTATAGGTGTCAGGTGACAATTATAAACAAATTTCTAGGATTATGTTTGTCAAACGATTAGTTGAAGGGAAAGTGAGACAAACCAGAGAACAAAAGAAAGCTTTATCAAATTAGGAGAACACACTTCCGGAAAGTAGTCTGAAAATCACTCCTAGAAAAATATAGTTGAAAATAGGCCAAAAAAATAGGCCAAACTAATTTCAAAAATTGTAGAGAACCTCAAAGATCTCAAAAAAATCAGTTATATCTTTTACCCTGTTTTTGACTTTTTCTGTTCTAGAATTGACTTTCAGACTATTCTCCAAGAGGATTTTTTCATCTCACTGAAATTTTGCATCGAATGATATCAAAGTCTCGAAAATTGGAATTAGTGAACTCCCCCTTTCACATTGAAGCTTTAAAGCTTCAAACTTTATGAAGAATTACAATGTTTTGAGTCACTTTTATTATCATTAACATTATTAAAAGAATACTATTTAAAAATTATCAAAAATTACTCATTTTCATTCTCTTCCACCCCTCCATTTCATCCAAGTGCTCACATTTCCTCTTGCATCTGTTCTCCTTAGTTTCTTCCTCAGAATCCTGATCCGAAACTTCCACACCCTCATCAATCTCTTCAAGAACCCATCTACTTTGCTTACAAGCTTCAAGAGTGGCTCTTTCGGCGACGTCTTCAGTGAAAACGGAGCGAAGAAGGCTCATGACCTTCTTATCCAACTTTCCATAAGAGTCCATATTCTGAATGATATGCATCCATTTAACATATTCCGTCTCCTCCGGGGTGGCTTTTTTCCATGGCTTGTTCCCAAGAAGCATGTCGAGTAGGGTTACTGTAGCAGACCAGACATCTAATGGTGGTCCCTCGACTTCGAACTCAGTCCAAACTTCAGAAGCTGCATATTCTGGAGTACCGTGGGCAGCAGGCACAAGCTCATCTTCCCCATCTTCTGTTTGGAAGAATCGGGCAAGTCCGAAATCACAAATTTTGAGGATATCTGGAAGAAGTTAGGATATGATTTTCGGTTTTTTTTTGGTCCCAGAAACCCTAGAGTCCTTCAGAAGCCTTCTGGAGTCTCCTAGAGCCTCATGAACAAATTTTTCTACATTTTTTAAAATAGCTCGGAAAACATGTGAATTGGATTTTGAAAATCGATTTTTTGAGTTTTAACGATTTTTGTGAAAAAAATGTGATATTTTCGTAAATGATGGCATAAAAAATACTGTAACCCTACTTTAAAAATGCAATTTCGAGGTTTTTTCGCCAAAAATCGTACGTTTTCCTGGGTAAATTCAGTTTTGAAACTCACTCTTCTCATCCAACAACAAGTTCGATGGCTTGATATCCATGTGTACAACTCCATTCAGATGAAGGTACTCCAATCCGATAAGTACTTGTTTAAAGTAGTGTCGAGCCATTCTTGCCTCCATTCCATTCTCCTCAATCTGATCATCCAAAGTGCCACCAGATACGAATTCCATGAAGAACATTGTCTTCATTCCTTGGCTACTTCTGCTCAACATTTTCACGATATTCGGGTGTCCCTCTTCTTCGGACAGGAAACTGTGAATATGATATTCTCTTTCAATGGATGAGAAGGTAATTTCTGGTGTCCTAGTGATGGTTTTCATTGCCACCAACTTTTTGTCCATTGTGACCAAAGAGACTTGACCGAAAGATCCGGAACCGAGGGGTCTGGAGATGGAGAAATTGGCCTTTTGGGATACGGTCATTTTGCAGCTGGAAATACAGAAGATGGACCATGTGAAAAGAAAAGTGAGGAGTGAATCCACGACGGAAAAAAAGAAAAACTAAAAAAGGCGCGAAAATTTTCAGGCAACGTGGATAAGATAACTAGTTCTAGATCGTAGAACTATGAGATTAGGATTTTAAAAATCAATGACTGTCTCATCATTATTTCTCTAAAACTCTTCACCATACATGAGCCAACCCCTAATCGATCCGTTCTCTTCATTGTCCCTCACTTAATCTCATCTTTACAATTCTTTATTTTACGATGGATCGATGATTCTTCAAATTATCGATTTCTATTTTCCCTGAAGATAAGATTCTCATGAGTTCTAAATTTTAGGGATACAGTAGGAACTTCATACCTTTCTCAAGTGCTCTCTATTTACACAGTTTCATTGCTAGGTTTCAATTTTCCAGAGATTCACTAAAATTCTATTTTTAAATTCCCTCCTATTACTCTACTCTTTAAAATGAGCCATTCTAGTATCTTTAGGTTTGGATTCTTAGAGATACCACACAATGAATTCTAATTAACATGTCGAGAAGGGTTGGTGTTCCCAATTAACATGTCGAGAAGGGTTGGTGTTCCCAATTAACATGTCGAGAAGGGTTACTGTAGCAGACCAGATATCCAATGGTGGTCCCTCGACTTCGAACTCGGTCAAAACTTCAGAAGCTGCATATTCTGGAGTACCGTGGGCAGCAGACACAAGCTCATCTTCCCCATCTTCTGTTTGGAAAAATCGGGCGAGTCCAAAATCGCAAATCTTGAGGATATCTGGAAGAAGTTAGGATATGATTTTTGTCGTTTTTTCGGGGCTAGAAAGCTTATTTTCTTTTCTGGGAGTTTCAGAGTCCTTCAGAAGCCTCCTGGAGCCATCTGGAGATTTTTTCTTACAATTAAAGTAGGAGTACGTTCATTTTTAAAAATTTTTTCAAATGATCGTCCCAATTCTAGTGTTTACGAAAACGACAATATTTCTGCACAAAATCGTTAAACTCGAGAAAATTGATTTTCACAGCGTCAACTTACATTTTTTAAAACGTATATAAAAAAAATGTAAATTGGTGTTTTGGAAATCGATTTTCTCGAGTTTTAACGATTTTTCGAAAAAATATTGTTGTTTTCGTGAATACTTGAATTGGGAAAATCATTTGAAAAAATGAAAAAAATGACTTCGCCAAAAATCGTAAATTTACCTGGCTCCGCGACGTTTCGAAAGATGACGTTTCGAAAGTATGACGCTTCGCAAGTGTGACGTTTCGAAAGTGTGACGTTTCGCAAGTGTGACATTTCGAAATTGTGATATTTTACGTGTGCATCGTTTTGCTATTGAAACGTCACACTTTCGAAATGTCACACTTTCGAAACATCACACTTGCGAAACGTCACACTTTGGAAACGTCACACTTCCGAAGCGTCACACTTTCGAAACGTCATCTTTCGAAACGTCGCGGAGCCATTTTCCTGGGTAAATTCAGTTTTGAAACTCACTCTTCTCATCCAACAACAAGTTCGATGGCTTGATATCCATGTGTACAACTCCATTCAGATGAAGGTACTCCAATCCGATAAGTACTTGTTTAAAGTAGTGTCGAGCCATTCTTGCCTCCATTCCATTCTCCTCAATCTGATCATCCAAAGTGCCACCAGATACGAATTCCATGAAGAACATTGTCTTCATTCCTTGGCTACTTCTGCTCAACATTTTCACGATATTCGGGTGTCCCTCTTCTTCGGACAGGAAACTGTGGATATTATATTCTCTTTCAATGGATGTGAAAGAAATTTCTGGGGTCCTAGTGATGATCTTCATAGCCACCAACTTTTCATCCATTGTGACCAGAGAGACTTGGCCGTTATAAAAACCACACCGCCTTAGAATAAAATTAGTTGTAAACTTTATGAATTCATTAGAATGGTTCACTTTAAAACGCAGTTGCATAAGCGCAACTGTAAGAGCTTTCATGCTGACTTAATTTATGAACTATTTCATGATCCTTAAGTTTGGAATCTAATAGAAACCACACCGCCTTATAATAACATTGTCTGCATGAGGTCATAAAAAACATAATAAATTTATTGGATATTTCGGAAATCTTTAAAAAAACTAGAAAATTAATAATCAAGAAACTAAATGTATTCACAGCAGATGATTCTGACGATGACTTATAAGGAAATGGATGTTGGATGGAAAGATTCGGGAAATTCGGAAAGCAAGCACGGAGAGCATTCTCATGTGGCGGGGATGGGTGCCTGAAATGTTTTGATAAATGTCGAAACCAATCTAAACATGACTCACTCGATCGATTCCGTTGTTCAATTGTTCAACCAAGACCCTTATCTCCGTCTCTAATCGCTTGAGACCGCGCGGTGACATTAGTTGAAAAATTGGTTTTGTAGGTTCGTTCTAATTGTTTTGAATACTAATACTTTGAAAGGAAATTTACCTTGCGTTCTTTGCGCTTCGTCGTCGGGTGAGCGTAAGCTTCCAAAATCTCCGAAATCCAAGTTACCGCGATTCTCCAGTCGGAAGGATACCAGATGTATTTCTGGTAATCATCCTCAATGTGCGTCACCAGTATAGTGAGGCGAATGAGCTCCGAATTTGAAACCGAATGCCATATGAAACTCCTGTCGGCGGCCTGAAAAATGATAGATAGGTATAATTTTCCAAAAGAACTGGATATAAAGTTCTATGAAATTCAAACTCACCAGTGAAACATATCCGAACTTCTCTTTCCAGGAGCCTTGGCTGGTGACAAATGAAAGCAGTTTCGCATGTTGCACTTCGGTCTCGAAGTGCACCATGTAAGTTTTCTTCCCCAGCGGGAACTCGTCGATTCCGTGCTCCCTCATCTCGAGAAACCTCCATTTGGTGAGATCGTCACTGAAAATAACTATTTTTGTTACTTTAGTAGAAAACACAATTTCATCATTTTTTTATCAGAATAAATGAAAAATGTGTTTTTTACTCAGCTAAACGTAATGTTTGAAGCGTATCAGAGGAAATCACTCACCATCCGAAACTTCTCAAACTGTCCAACAACGCATCTGGTGATGGGTATTTGAACCCCATGACGGCGATTCGATCTGTTTCTTCCACTTTTGCCAATGTCCCGTTGAAGATTGCGTTCCCTCGCTCCATAATCTGAAATTTCGAAAATGTGAGTTCTTATTTAGAAGTTCATATTTTTCATATAAATTTCCGAATCTTCAGAACTGATTCTCACCTCTGTCAGGGATAACTTGAAGGGATCCAACAACGTCTCCACGGGCTGGTTTTTGCTGTATTTTGTCACTTCAATCGCGAAATGGTCATCATCATGAGTTATATGTGTTGTCCACGGACTGGCGAGCGCACTCTGAAAACGGATAAAATTAGTCATTAATAACGAGATTATTACGAATTCTCACCGTGATCGACATAGTCGAGCGAGTGCGCCGGCTAGTTGGAGTTGTGGCTGTGAATCCATGAGTTGCAGGAACAGACGTACTACCAAGTACAGCGGTGGAAAGGAGTTGACTGGGCTAAGTGGCTGTGAGAGACGGATGGCGAGCCACGGCAGCACTTTGGGATGAATGGAGAGCCGGTGGAGGAGTTGTGGCCATGAGTCCATGAGTTGCAGGAGCAGCGGATGTTGGCTGAGTGGCTGTGGGAGACGGATTAGGAGCAGCGGATGTTGGCTGAGTGGTAGTGGGAGACAGATGTCGAGGAACGGCAGCACTTTGGGATGAATGGAGAGCCGGCGGAGGATATGTGGCCATTATTCCATTAGTTGCAAGAGCAGCGGATGTTGGCTGGGTAGTAGTGGGAGAGGGTTGGCGAGCCACGGCAGCACTTTGAGATGAAGGAGCGGCCGGTGGAGGAGCAGCGGAAGCACGTTGAGACGAGGGCTAGTTGGAGTCGTGGTTTCGAGTTTTTTTCAGCAGGAGAGGGTTGGCTGTAAAAAATAACTTTCTGGAAAAGGTCGGAATATTGAGAATTAGGTTACGAACGAACAAGAAAAAGTCCCCACGACAATCATTCTATCAAGAAACCCCGTTATGGGAAATACATAAATACAAAAATTTGACCTACAGTAATTTACAACAGCTGTCAAATTTTTGATCTACAGTAAACTGTCAGAGGTGTGCGCGAAAGAATCTTCGGGAAATTTGAAGAAATTATTTTTCCCACGCTTTTTTCAAAAACTATTGGAAATCAGGCTTTAAAAATCGAATTTTTCCAAATTTCCTCAAATTTTTCACTGGGCCACGGCATCCTGAAAGAGAAATACGTTTCACGAATGCCTACGTGATAGGGCTTCTCCATTTTTTTGAAATTATCGTTGCAAAAGAAGTTTTTCAGCTAAAAATTGGTTCTAAAAAATTAATTCCGAATTCGAAGTTTACGGGGAAATCGTAAAATTTGAATTTCCATTTGAAAATGCCGTGCTAGAAAAAATTTTTTCCCGAAAACATTCTCGAAGAATCTTTCACATCTTTGGTAGTTTACTGTAGATCAAAAAAGTGATCGCTTTTGAATATTACTGTAGATCAAAAAATTTGAAACTTTTCTAGAACGCCGGAACGAACGAAAAAAGTTTGGCTTCGGGTTTTTTTCGTTCGTTCCGGCGTTCTAGAAAAATGCCAAAAATTTTAAGTTCTGTATTTTCCGTCACGAGATCTTACTTATATATAATCCGCTAGAAAGTTTGTCTGTGGCTTGGTCAGGATGTCCGCTTTAGTTTTCCACGTACATCCACGTACATCTTACGTATCAAACTTTTTTTTTTGAAAAACTGGAGAGTTCACGCGCCAGAGGCGCGCAGCGACTCTGGTTTCTTAATAGAATAATTTCGTAGGGGCATCATTTTTTTCGTTTTATTTCTACTCAAGGAGATTTCTTCTCTCGTATACTTCTCTCAATTCTCAATATTCTGATATTTTCCCAAACGTTCTTTTTTACAGCCATCTTCGTTCATCGCATACGTCGCATACGTCTGAGGATGACAACGGATGACTCCGGAAATGGGGTAAGTTTTGAAACATATTTTTCCAAAAGTTCGAATATCTCTGGCTCCAAAACTAAACTCACCTACCATTTTTGCAGAGTTTGACACCTGCTGGATACCAGACGCCAACGGTTGAGGAAGTGGACGAGAAAATTAGAAAATTGGTTAGAAAACTCGAAGAGAACCGAGTGGAACGTGATATTCTCAAAGGTCACTTACGATATAACGTGAGCACATTATGATCTGATTTAAATACATTACGAAATTACAGAAAAATCTCCGGAATAGACTTCTAAACAACCACACACCAACCAATTTCCGCGCTCCTCCACTGGCCACTTCTCCGTCCCAGAGGGCTACCGTTGCTCCACCACTGGCCGCTCCTCCGTCACAGAGGGCTCCCGTTGCTCCTCCACTGGCCGCTTCTCCGTCACAGAGGGTGTGTGCTCAGGCTGCTCCTCTAACGGCTCGGCCCTTGTCTCAAGCGGCTCCTGGTGCTCCTCCACCGGCCGCTTCTTCGTCACAGAGCGCTCCCGCTGCTCCTCGTCCACCACCAACTTCCACTCCACAAGCTCGACCATTCGAAGCCACAACTCCAACTAGCCGGCGCACTCGCTCGACTATGTCGATCACGGTGAGAATTCGTTATAATCTCGTTATTGATGACTAATTTTATCCGTTTTCAGAGTATGTTAGAATGCCCACAAAGAGCGAATCCGAATCTTGACGACGACCACTTTGCGATTGCGGTCGAAGCATTCAGCGAAAACAGCTCAGTGGCAACGTTGTTGGATCCGTTCAGACTCTCGCTAGCACAGGTGAGATTAAGTTCAGAAGATTCGGAAATTTATATGAAAAATAGCTTTAATGACTATATAAGAACTCACATTTCCGAAATTTCAGATCATGGAGCGAGGAGACGCGATCAACAACGGGACATTGGCAAGAGTGGAAGATACAGATCGAATCGCCGTCATGGGGTTCAGATACTCATCCCCGGATGCGTTGATGGACAGCTTGAGTAGATTCGGATGGTGAGTGATTTCCTCTGATACGCTTCAAGCGTCTTGTTTAGCTGAGTAAAGAACACATTTTTCATTTATTCTGATAGTAAAATGAATCAAATTGTGTTTTCTACTTAAATAACACAAAATGGTTTGTTTCAGTGACGATCTGACGAAATGGAGATTCCTGGAAATGCGAGAGCATCCTCTCGAGGATTATCCCTTGGGGAACCATACATACGCCGTGCACTTCGAAACAAAAGTCAAGCACGCAAAACTTTTGTCCTTCGTCACCCGCCACAGCTCGTGGAAGGACAAATTTAGATATGTGTCATTGGTGAGCTTGAATTTCATAGAACTTTATATTCAGTTCTTTTAAAAAATTATTCCTAACTATCATTTTTCAGAGCGCTGACAAATCGTTCATTTGGCACTCCCTCACCAACTCGGAATTCATCAGACTCACCATCCTCGCAACCCATTTGGAAGACGACCACCAGAAATTCATCTGGTACCCGTCTGACTGGAGGAAGGCAGTTTGTCGAGTTGAGGACATTTTGGAAGATCCCCACCGTATAATCTATCATCAGAATCAACCGCATAAGAATCATTTTATGGTGGACTTGATCCCCACCTTATAATTCATCGTCAGAATCTGTGTATTTTTATTTTTTTTTCTCGACTAATCATTTTTATATTTTTCTCGAGTAATCATTTTTTAGTTATTAGAAGTTTTCTGAATTGTCCAATAAATCCAATATGTTTATTCTGAGTTTTCCAAGCTAATTTCAGTATCTTATTCACAGGAGTGAGAGTGACAATAGAAGAGGTACTCGGGTTTGTGACCTCGTTCACAAGGAATCCATCAGACCACGCAAGTTCAGAATCGGCTGAAACTTCTACCATTTGTTTAACTCATAGTAGTTAGGAACACCTCAAAATATTTTTTTCCGCCCGACACCCGGAGCCGAGATATAGGTGCTCAAAGTGCCAAATGTGCTTTTTCAGTACTAATTTGAGGGTTTTCGGAAGACATTATCTCCACTTCTAGGCTATTTTTCGAGCTGAAATTTTGCAACGGCACCTAAAATTGTCTGCTCTATTCAATTTTGTAATTTTAAGAAAAAAAAATTCAAAAAAATTTTTGACCCAATTAGATGCCCATACACATAGTGGGCAAAAATTTGAAAAATTTTTCAAAAATTTTTTTTTTGCTGAAAAACTGAGGAAAACACTGAAAAGTTAGAAAAAATTGAAAAAAAAATTTCCCTATAGTTCCGACCAATCTCAAAAACTTGGAAAACCAAATAAAAAACCTTAAAAAAAGTTTGGCATTTCGGCGGAATCGAACCACTGTCGTCCGCATACCACACTGCACCACTACCCTTGCGCCATCCAACCGTTGAAATCTAGAGAGAGTGGGGGCGGTGATAAAAGCGGCAAAGCTCGCGTGAGAAAGAGGAGGAGTTTCTACAGTGAAAGTACTGTAATCAGTGCATTTCAGTACTAAAACTTTGAACCGAGATATCTCATTTCTGGGTGGCGAGCGGATTCTAAAATTTTTAGACCTGTCTGAAGAGATGTTCTTTAATCATCCCTCCAAATTTCAGCCAATTCTGAACTTGTGTGGTCTGATGGATTCCTTGTCAGACAAAAGTGGAGCAAATTTTCATGTAAATACAGTGTTTTTCATAGCTATACGGTCACTTATGAAATATATCATAATTTTTTGTTCATATTTGATCTAGAGTGTCGATCCTTTTTGCATCAGAAAGAGCATCCTATTCTACATTAGTAATGCAGTTTCCGCTAATTCATTTTGAAAAATACGGGGTTTTCAAAAGAAGATTCAAACATTTTCTCTTTTAAATGTTTCATTGCTGTACGGTCACCCTTAGAAAAGTTTAGAAAGACTTTGATGACGTCTGAACTGATCATGAAATCTAAAAACAAATGAAAAAACTCAAACTTAAAAAAAATTTGACGTGCAATGTTTTTTAGACGCAGCACTGACCTTTTCCAGAAAGTTCATCTGTCTTTTTTTCAGACGTTCACCGTGGTTCCGTGGCACACGCCAACTACCAAGCAAGTGGAAGCTGATTTAAGACAATTGCAAAGGAAAATTGCCGAGAATAGAAAAGAGAGAGCAAGGCTCGACGGAGATCTTCGATATAAGGTAGTAACATTTATGTTCTGATTCAAATAAATTACAATAATCACAGATGAACTTGCTACAAAGGATTCAAAGAGACAACACTCCTACCGAGTTTCAAAGAACATTGGCCGCCACGGCTCTCGGACCTTCGCAACATGTACTCATAATCTCGACTCCCGCTGCTCCTGAACACAATAATCCCATATCGGCTCTCGGCCCCTCACCGCATCGGATCAACATTTCGACTCCCGTTGTTCGTCAACGTCGACTTCCCATCTCAACTCTCCCGACATCTCTTGGCGTCCCGACTCATGGATTCATGGCCACAACTCCTCCGCCGGCTCCCGCTGCTCCTAATCCGTCTGCCACTACCACTCAGCCAACATCCGCTGCTCCTGCAACTAATGGGTTGATGGCCACAACTCCTCCGTCGGCTCTCCATTCAGCCCAAAGTACTGCCGTGGCTCTCCATCCGCCTCCAACAGCCACTCAGCCCAGTCAACTTTCCACCACAACTCCAAATAGCCCGCAGACGCGATGTCGAGCACGGTGAGAATTTGTTATAATCTCGTTATTGATGACTAGTTTTATCCGTTTTCAGAGTATGCTAGAAAGCCCTCGCAGATCAAATCCGAATCTCGACGACAATCACTTTGCGATTGCGGTGGACAAATTCAGCGCAAATATCTCAGTGTCAGCGTTGTTGGATCCGTTCAGGCTCTCGCTTGCACAGGTGAGAATCAGTTCTGAAGAGTCGGAAATTTATATCAAAAATATGGCTTTCTATATAAGAACTCACATTTCCGAAATTTCAGATTATGGAGCGAGGGAACGCGATCGTCAACGGGACATTGGCAAGAGTGGAAGATACAGATCGAATCGCCGTCATGGGGTTCAAATACTCATCCCCGGATGCGTTGTTGGACAGTTTGAGTAGATTCGGATGGTGAGTGATTTCTTCTGATACGCTTCAAACATTATGTTTAGCTGAGTAAAGAACACATTTCTCATTTATTCTGATATTAAAACGAATGAAATTGTGTTTTCTACTAAAGTAACAAAAATAGTTATTTTCAGTGACGATCTGACCAAATGGAGGTTTCTCGAGATGCGAGAGCACGGATTCGAAGACTTCCCGGTGGGGAGGAAAACCTACTCAGTGCACTTCGAGTGCGAAATCAGAGATGCAAAGCTTCTTCAATTTGTCACCAGCCAAGGCTCCTGGAAGGAGAAATTCGGGTACATTTCACTGGTGAGTTTGAATTTCATAGAACCTTTTATTCAGTTCTTTTAAAAAATTATTCGTAACTATCATTATTCAGACCGCTGACAGGAGTTTCATATGGCATTCGGTTTCAAATTCGGAGCTCATTCGCCTTACGATACTGGCGACGCACATTGAAGATGATTACCAGAAATATATCTGGTATCCTTCCGACTGGAGAATCGCGGTAACTTGGATTTCGGAGATTTTGGAAGCTTACGCTCACCCGATGACGAAGCGCAAAGTCCGTAAGGTAAATTTCCCTTCAAAGTATTAGTATTCAAAACAATTAGAACGAACCTACAAAACCAATTTTTCAGCTGATGTCACCCCGCGGCCTCGAGCGATTGGAGATGGAAGTTCGGATCTTGGTGGAACACTCACAGAATGGAATCGATTGGGTGAGTCGTGTTTAAATTGTTTTTGAAATGTATCAAAACATTTCAGGCTCCCATCCCCGCCACTTGAGACTGCTCCACGAATGTCATAAATCTCTCCATCCAACTTGTGCATAGTCCATTTCCACCACATCATCATCGCCGTTCATTGCGTCGTTATGGTGAATCAAATCCCCCACCATAGGAGTCATCATCAGAATAATCCGCCACCGATGAATATTCCGATTCCTGATAAATTTTGTTCTAGTTAAATAAATTTATCATGCTTTTCATCTTATTTTGAAATTTTTACTCAAAAAAATTAATTTTAAATATTCAAATTTAATTTTAAATTAGAATATCAGTAGAGTGAAAGTGGCAAAAGAAGAGGGACTTGGGTTCGTGACCTCGCGCATACAAAAGTGGAGCAAATTTTTATGAATGTCCTGAGAATATGCAGATAATCATGCAATCATTCTGTCTTTCCACTGTCCCGTATCTATTTGTGTCATTTAATAAATACCGTAGAATCTGTATTATAAGGGCGCCTCAAATAGAAAGATACCCTGATGAGCTCAAAATGAGCACATTCTTGAAATTCAAACGGATTCAAATTAGTCTTATTAGAATCATCTTCAAATGTTGACTGGACGTGTTACAAAATATGTGTCAAATCTTTTCTTCAACAAATGTTGCGCCCCATTTTGAGAATTCAGAAAACATTTTCAAAGGTGACGGAAAAATAGAAGGGCATGTTTTTCTAATAAAGATTTTACGTTATATTGGTTTGTGTTTGTACGTGGTTTCGACCTTTCATAGAAAAAATCCACATACAAATAGAATATTGATTAGTTTTTTTGTTCTCAACGTCTATTTCTCTCTATTTCTTCTTATTTCTGGCGCCGGAGAAGATGATTTGGACTCGAATGACGCAAATGGTTTAGGCGGGTGGATCCGAGGAAGTTGTGGTTTTGAGTTAGAGTGAGTCGTGTTTAGATTGTTTTTGAAATTCATCAAAATATTTCAGGCCTTCGATGATCCCACCACCGCCACCTGAGATTCCTCTCCAACACTCTCCCGCCTTTTGAACACCATCGTAATTCCCAAATGTCTCCATGAATATTTCGATTCCTGAACAATTTTTCAATAAAATTTAATACATTTTTTCGAGTTTTTCAAACCAATTTCATTATCCTACTCTGAACGTTTGCTTTAAAATATCAGTTTGAAAGTGACAAAAGAAGAGGGACTTGGGTTTGTGACCTAGCGCAGACAAAGTGAAGCATATTTTCATGTACAGTACCGCTCAATAGGATATGAACTTTTTGTTTTTCTGGGGTAACTTTTTTTTGAGAAAAGGTATGAACGCCAAATTTTGAAACAACATTTTTGACATAATCAGACACATGTCTGACAATTTTCATGCAAATATCTAAAAAATTGATGATTTTATGATCGAAAAGGTGATTCGGCAAAAAAGCGAGTTTTCAGTGATTTTCAGTAAAACATTGATATCTTGACAGAAACAAGGTTTATTTTATCTGATTATGATTAAAATGATTCCCAGAACGTAGTACTTGATTGCAAACTCTTTCTCTACAATGACGATATTGCAGCTTTTGAGAACGAGTCGATCAAAGCATCGGTTTTCGACATGCGAATCTGATTCCATCCCAGCTCCTGTTGGGCCGATTTTTCATCCGTATTTTTTTGCACTCTTGTCTTCCGAACGTCTAGCAATGTGTTTCCATTGATATTCAATTTCATTCAAGTCCGGGGATTGGCTTGGCGGCTTCTGACGATGCCTCGGAGGCTCTTGAAGCAATACTGAGGCAGAGAATTACTGTAGTTAACTAACTATTTTCTTAGTTTCGCAAGCAATAACGATAGTTTCGGATCGTTGTCTTGTTGAGAAAGACTTACACTACCCTTGGCCGTCAGAATTGAAAGCATTTTCGATTCTAAAATGTCCTTATAGACAGAGACATCCATGATGCCAACAGTGGTAGGATGAAAGTAAGTTCCTACTGTTTGACAGTGCTGGAATTCAATCGGTTCGAGGTCCAATCAACACCAGATACTAGTCTCGTTACCAGTTACCAATCGTGAAGCAATAGGACTTCGAATATATTGAATTCCAGCACACAGGAGTCAACCCCTAATTGATCCGTTCTCTTCATTGTCCCTCATTTAATCTTATCTTTACAACCCTTTATTCTTCTTTCAAATTATTGTTTTTCTATTTTCCTTGAAGAAATAGGGATACAATAGGAATTCCATTCTTTTTTCGTGTGCTCTCTTTTTACACATCTTCATTGCTAGGCTTCAATTTTTCCAGTTTCACCAAAATTCTATTTTTAATTCCCTCGGCTCGTGAACTCTCCAGTTTTCATAACCCGTATTTTTCGATATTTTTCTTGGCAATATTCGACTGACCTTCCCGAAAAGTTCTTTGTTTTACAGAATTCTCTCAAATTACGTCTCACAATGGCCCCGAATACTTCTAGAAATTTCGTAAGTAACAACATTTTCCGAAAGTTAGAATATTTCTGACTCCTGACTAATCAAAGCTCACCTATCATTTTTGCAGCCACAAAAATCGAAAACCGAGGTTGAAGAAGAAATTCGAAATCTGAAGATGAGATTAGAGCAGCAGCGCGCGGAAAAGAAGATTCTCGATGGGGATCTGCGGTACAAGGTGGGTACATTTGTGACCTGATTCAAATAAATTATGATATTCACAGATGAATCTTCTGAAAAGAATTCAAAGAAAAGAAGCCAACGTCACTCCATCGACGTGTGCCCGTCCATCGTCGTCCGTCTCCGCCCCGGCTGCTGAACCATCTGCAGCGATCACTGAAATCAAGATCGAAGGATCTGCTGAAATCAAAACCGAATATCAATAGAATATCGCCTATAGATTCATATTTGTTTTAATGCAACGTTCGGTTTTTTATTTGGAATTCATAAATGTATTTATTTATATTTTGTTTTTCGAGTTTTCAAACGAATTTCAGTATCTTATCCTGAAATATTTACTTAAAAACATTCGATTCAAATGTTGATTTGATCCCCTCCCCCTTTTTCATTCGAAAAACAGTCGAAACATGATAATTAATCGAGTTTTGCACCAAAAACTCTCTAATTTTCAACAAAACTCCAGCAAATCCGCCAACATTGATTGTAAATTTGACCGCTGGTTTTTCCTCTTTTTTTCGGAAGTTTTTCCTTCAGAACTAATGTTTATGAGAGTATGTCTAGGAATCCAAACTTAAAGAAGGATTGAGTGAGTTAGCCAGACGACGAGAAGTTTCTCATAGTCCCGAGTTCCGGTAAGTTTCCAATTTATTGAAGCTTCTCCTCCTTCCTTTGACCAGACAGTGCCAGTGGACCTCCCATTTCTGTCAACTGGCCTTTTTGATCATAGTTGTGGGTGTTGAATGCTAACCGTTTTTCTAATCTTTGTTTGGTCCGAACCAGCTTTTGTAGCTTACTGAGCTCATAACTAAAGATTATAATTCAGGTATTTTAAGTCAAAATTTTAGTATTGAGATCCTGAAATTGGTTGGAAAAACTCGAACACATTGGAAATCCAATCGCTACCCAGATGTTCATTCAGAATCCTTATTTCCGTTTCCAATCTTTTGGAAAAATGGGAAATCTGGAAATCAATGATTGGAAAAACTAAAAATCAATGAAATATTTAAAATTAAAATATTCATGTAATAACTTCAGAATAAGATACTGAAATTGGCTTAGAAGACTCGGAAAAAAACATCATAAATTTATTGGATTCTTTTAGAAAACTTTATAAAAATCTAAAACTATAAATAATTAGATCGAATTCCACACTTCAATTGTTCAGCCAGAATCCTTATTTCCGTCTCCAATATTTTGAGGCCGCGGAGTGACATTAGCTGAAAAATTGATTTTCAAGGTTCGTTCTAATTGTTTTGAATACTAATACTTTGAAGGGAAATTTACCTTACGGACTTTGCGCTTCGTCATCGGGTGAGCGTAAGCTTCCAAAATCTCCGAAATCCAAGTTACCGCTTTTCTCCAGTCGGAAGGATACCAGATATATTTCTGGTAATCATCCTCAATGTGCGTCGCCAGTATCGTGAGGCGAATGAGCTCCGAATTTGAAACCGAATGCCAGATGAAACTCCTGTCGGCGGCCTGAAAAATGATAGATAGATATAATTTTTCAAAAGAACTGGATATAAAGTTCTATGAAATTCAAACTCACCAGTGAAACATATCCGAACTTCTCTTTCCAGGAGCCTTGGCTGGTGACAAATGAAAGCAGTTTTGCATGTTGCACTTCGGTCTCGAAGTGCACCATGTAAGTTTTTTTCCCCAGCGGGAACTCGTCGATCCCGTGCTCCCACATCTCGAGAAACCTCCATTTGGTGAGATCGTCACTGAAAATAACTATTTTTGTGACTTTAGTAGAAAACACAATTTCACTCATTTTACTATCAGAATAAATGAAAAATGTGTTTTTTACTCAGCTAAACGTAATGTTTGAAGCGTATCAGAAGAAATCACTCACCATCCGAATCTACTCAAACTGTCCAACAACGCATCTGGTGATGGGTATTTGAACCCCATGACGGCGATTCGATCTGTATCTTCCACTCTTGCCAATGTCCCGTTGACGATTGCGTTCCCTCGCTCCATAATCTGAAATTTCGGAAATTTGAGTTCTTATATAGAAGTTCATATTTTTCATATAAATTTCCGAATCTTCAGAACTGATTCTCACCTCTGTCAGGGATAACTTGAAGGGATCCAACAACGTCTCCACGGGCTGGGTTTTGCTGTATTTTGTCACTTCTATCGAGAAATGGTCATTATCATGATTTGTATTTGTTGTCCACGGACTGCCGAGCGCACTCTGAAAACGGATAAAATTAGTCATTAATAACGAGATTATTACGAATTCTCACCGTGATCGACATAGTCGAGCGAGTGCGCCGGCTAGTTGGAGTTGTCGCCATGAACCCATTAGTTGCAGGAGCAGCTGATGTTGGCTGGGTGGTAGTGGGAGACGGATGGCGAGGAACGGCAGCACTTTGGGATGAATGGAGAGCCGGTGGAGGAGTTGTGGCCATGAGTCCATGAGTTGCAGGAGCAGCGGATGTTGGCTGGATGGTAGTGGCAGACGGATTAGGAGCAGCGGATGTTGGCTGGGTGGTAGTGGGAGAGCCATATTACCTCGTCCCATCGGGTCCATCCAGATTGAACTTCTCCAGCTGCTTGACACGTTGATCTGGTTGAGGAGCACCGGGAGCAAACACGGGAGCTGATAGTCGTTGGAGTGTAGTTGGTTTGAATTCTTTTATATCTTGAATCTTAGGTGCTCGTTGAGAATTTCTCGTTCGACTCTATTCTGTTCCAATTTTCTTCTCAATTGTTGGATTTGCTGTTCAATTCTTCAATTTCGTCTATCGTGGACGTCTCATACGAAATCGATGTGAGGCTCTGCAAAAACTGATGACTGAGTTTGATTTAGAAGCCAGGAACTATTAGAAAATTATATTTTAAAACTTACGTCATTTCCAGAGTCAATACTTGCCATTGTGAGGCGTTCTTTCAGCAGGAGAGGGTTGGCTGTAAAAAATGACTTTCTGGAAAAGGTCGGAATATTGAGAATTAGGTTACGAACGAACAAGAAAAAGTCCCCACGACAAACATTCTATCAAGAAACCCCGTTATGGGAAATCCATAAATAAAAAAATTTGACCTACAGTAATTTACAACAGCTGTCACATTTTTGATCTACAGTAAACTGTCAGAGGTGTGCGCGTAAGAATCTTCGGGAAATTTTAAGAAATTATTTTTCCCACGCTTTTTTCAAAAACTATTGGAAATCAGGCTTTAAAAATCGAATTTTTCCAAATTTCCTCAAATTTTTCACTGGGCCACGGCATCCTGAAAGAGAAATACGTTTCACGAATGCCAACGTGATAGGGCTTCTCCATTTTTTTGAAATTATCGTTGCAAAAGAAGTTTTTCAGCTAAAAATTGGTTCTAAAAAATTAATTCCGAATTCGAAGTTTACGGGGAAATCGTAAAATTTGAATTTCCATTTGAAAATGCCGTGCTAGAAAAAATTTTTTCCCGAAAACATTCTCGAAGAATCTTTCACATCTTTGGTAGTTTACTGTAGATCAAAAAAGTGATCGCTTTTGAATATTACTGTAGATCAAAAAATTTGAAACTTTTCTAGAACGCCGGAACGAACGAAAAAATGTTTGGTTCCGGGTTTTTTTCGTTCGTTCCGGGGTTTCTTTCGTTCGTTCCGTCGTTCTAGAAAAATGCCAAAATTTTTAGTTCTGTATTTTCCGTCACTAGATTTCTTAATAGAATAATTGTCGTAGGGGCATTTTTTTTTCGTTTCATTTCTACTCAAGGAGATTGCTTGTCTCGTATACTTCCCTCTATTCTCAATATTCTGATATTTTCCCAAACGTTCTTTTTTTTACAGCCATCTTCGTTCATCGCATATGTCGCATACGTCTGAGGATGACAACGGATGACTCCGGAAATGGGGTAAGTTTTCAAACATAACTTTCCAACAATTCGAATATTTCTTGATCCTAAATCAATCTCACCAACCATTTTTCCAGAGTATCTGAATACAAGACGCCAACGGTTGAGGAAGTAGATGAGAAAATTCGAAAATTGGTTAGAAAACTCGAAGAGAATCGAGTGGAACGCAAAATTATCATTGGTCACCTACGATATAACGTGAGCACATTTATGATCTAATTTAAATACATTACGATATTACAGAAGAATCTCCGGAGAAGACTTCTAAACAACCACACACCAACCAATTTCCCATCAGCTCCCTCTTCGTCTCAGAGTGCTCCCGCTGCTCCTCCACCGGCCGCTCCTCCGTCACAGAGGGCTTCCGTTGCTCCACCACTGGCCGCTCCTCCGTCCCAGAGGGCTTCCGTTGCTCCACCACTGGCCGCTCCTCCGTCACAAAGTGCTCAAGCTTCTCCTCCCCCACCACCAACTTCTACTCCACAAGCTCGACCATTCGAAGCCACAACTCCAACTAGCCGGCGCACTCGCTCGACTATGTCGTTCACGGTGAGAATTCGTTATAATCTCGTTATTGATGACTAATTTTATCCGTTTTTAGAGTATGTTAAAATGCCCACAAAGAGCGAATCAGAATCTTGACGACGACCACTTTGCGATTGCGGTCGAAGCATTCAGCGAAAACAGCCCAGTGGCAACGTTGTTGGATCCGTTCAGACTCTCGCTAGCACAGGTGAGATTAAGTTCAGAAGATTCGGAAATTTATATGAAAAATAGCTTTAATGACTATATAAGAACTCACATTTCCGAAATTTCAGATCATGGAGCGAGGAGACGCGATCAACAACGGGACATTGGCAAGAGTGGTGGATACAGATCGAATCGCCGTCATGGGGTTCAGATACTCATCCCCGGATGCGTTGATGGACAGCTTGAGTAGATTCGGATGGTTAGTGATTTCCTCTGATACGCTTCAAACATTACGTTTAGCTGAGTAAAGAACACATTTTTCATTTATTCGGATAGTAAAATGAATCAAATTGTGTTTTCTACTTAAATAACACAAAATGGTTTTTTTCAGTGACGATCTGACGAAATGGAGATTCCTGGAAATGCGAGAGCATCCTCTCGAGGATTATCCCTTGGGGAACCATACATACGCCGTGCATTTCGAAACAAAAGTCAAGCACGCAAAACTTTTGTCCTTCGTCACCCGCCACAGCTCGTGGAAGGAAAAAATTTGGATATGTGTCATTGGTGAGCTTGAATTTCATAGAACTTTATATTCAGTTCTTTTAAAAAATTATTCCTAACTATCGCGCATACAAAAGTGGAGCAAATTTTTGTGTATGTTACTGGAGACATTCTGATAATTTTACAACCAGTCTGTCTTTCCACTAGCACGTATCAATTTGTGTCATTTAATAAATACCGTAAAATCTGTATTATAAGGGCGCCTCAAATAGAAAGGCACTTTTAATAGAAGGGCACCCCGATGAGCTCAAAATGAGCACATTCTTGCAATTCAAACGGATTAAAATCAGTCTTATTAGAATCATCTTCAAAAGTTGACTGAATGTGTTACAAAATATGTGTCAAATCTCTTCTTCAACAAATATTTTTGTCCATTCTGAGAATTCAGGAAACATTTTCAAAGGCGACGGAAAAATAGAAGGGCATGCTTTTCTAATAAAAATTTTACGGTATATAATATCTTACTTATATATAATCCGCTAGGATTTCTGTCCGGTCTTGGTCAGGGTGTCCGCTTTAGTTTTGCGAAAGTTAAAGAATTTGGTCGCCCCACAAAATCGAACCCGCGACTACTGCGCGGCAGTGCAGCGCGCTACCAACTGCGCCACACGTGAAACAGAAACCGAGTGGCCAGTGGCGTATTATGCTGGTCTGAAAAAATGGCGCTCGCGGCTGCTAGGCCACGCTTTGGAGGCCATTGGCTCTCGAGAAGAAAGCGCGCGAAACCGGCTCCGTAAATCGACACAGATTCAAATTTTCATGCATTTTTTCATGAAAATTTTTCGTTCTCGATGGATTTTCTTCGTTTTTCCTCATTTTTTCTTGATTTTTTTGCCAAAACAAATTTTTTTGCGCGATTTAGAAGTAATTACTCAAGTTTCTGTCGTTAAAATGTTGATTTTGACGAGTTCTGAGATTTTCTGGCTAGTAAAAATAAATAATCAGCGCTCTTCTTTTTCTTGCGAATTTTCTGACAAATTTTCATAGAAAAATCATTTTTGCGATTGGGTTGGTTGATTTCATCAAGTTTTTGCTTTTGAAACGCGACATTTTGACAGTTTTAAGGATATTTTTTGCAGAGCAAAACAATTTCTTCGACTCTTCTTTCTTTTCTATTGTCTTCCGTTTTTCCCCGTGTTCAGAACGATAATGAACAAATTCTATGCTTGAATGTTTTTATTTCAGAACCACAACTCGCAACAACGGAACACTATAACAACGACGTCATAAAAATGTATTATTTACGAGCGGTTAGTGGATAATTTACGGTGTATTTCTTCTCCGCCAAATGTTTTTTCAGGTGCTCCGTTCATCATCGCCGATCAGCTCGTCGTGTTCGTCTTTCACTGGAAGCGACGATTTTATGCTGCTCAAAGTATTCAATTTTTTTTCAAATCTTTTAAAAAATTATTATTATTATTATTTTCAATAAAGTAAAAATGAAACTCTTTTCTATCTAAATGTGTCGCCTTCAATATTTATCGGTCCTGCGATTTTCAATTGCTTTGAGAGAAGATTGAAGACATGATCCAGATGTAAAGGTTCAGATGTTAGGGATAAGAACAGTACTGTACTGTTTAGGGCGATTACTGCATCGAACTTTCACCAACGATGAACCGTACAATCCGTACATACACCGAGTCGCCGAAAAAATCTTGTTTCCGCCCAGCCCTGACCTGAACGTTCACTGTCAGAAAAGGATACTAAAGAGGGAATGACCCGAAGTGTTACCCTGGTATTTGGCTCATAATTTGTCAAAATACATCACACGGTGTAACTAGTAAAGCCACAAAGTTATAGGTGCGCTCTCCCGGGTTTACCGGAATTAGGGCTTCTTTTGTAATTTTTGGAAAATTTTTGATCACTCACATAAAAACAGTCATAAGTCAGTAGAACAAGGAGCAATTTTGATGTTCTTTTTTTTGTTTGATAGCACATAAAACAATTCACAAAAAAGTCTCTCAGAGCATATATCCATCTACGATACATGCGCTTTTATGAATTGAATAACAAGGTCTGAAGTATACTGTAGTTTCAAAAAGTGCCAATTTTTGGCAATCGGGGATCGGGGGACTACCACTATAGGAATCCTTGCACCTAGTAATCAACAAGTACCTTCTCAAACATAGGGGTCCGGCTCGAGTTACGAAAGATATTTTGATTTTTTAAATTTTTTTCGAAATTTCCATGTATCCCTATACGATGGATTTTGAAAAAAATCATAAAAATTTGATGAGGACAAATTTTAATGTGGATGTTTTATTTTCAGAGAAATCTTGTTAAAAATCATATTTAAATCGAAATTAGTCCTCATCAAATTTTTATGATTTTTTTCAAAATCCATCGTATAGGGATACATGGAAATTTCGAAAAAAATTTAAAAAATCAAAATATCTTTCGTAACTCGAGCCGGACCCCTATGTTTGAGAAGGTACTTGTTGATTACTAGGTGCAAGGATTCCTATAGTGGTAGTCCCCCGATCCCCGATTGCCAAAAATTGGCACTTTTTGAAACTACAGTATACTTCAGACCTTGTTATTCAATTCATAAAAGCGCATGTATCGTAGATGGATATATGCTCTGAGAGACTTTTTTGTGAATTGTTTTATGTGCTATCAAACAAAAAAAAGAACATCAAAATTGCTCCTTGTTCTACTGACTTATGACTGTTTTTATGTGAGTGATCAAAAATTTTCCAAAAATTACAAAAGAAGCCCTAATTCCGGTAAACCCGGGAGAGCGCACCTATAACTTTGTGGTTTCACTAGTTACACCGTGTGATGTATTTTGACAAATTATGAGCCAAATACCAGGGTAACACTTTGGGTCATTCCCTCTTAAGAAGTCTTCTCTCAAAGCAAAAAAAAAATTGAAAATCGCAGGACCGATAAATATTGAAGGCGACACATTTAGATAGAAAAGAGTTTCATTTTTACTTTATTGAAAATAATAATAATAATAATTTTTTAAAAGATTTGAAAAAAAATTGAATACTTTGAGCAGCATAAAATCGTCGCTTCCAGTGAAAGACGAACACGACGAGCTGATCGGCGATGATGAACGGAGCACCTGAAAAAACATTTGGCGGAGAAGAAATACACCGTAAATTATCCACTAACCGCTCGTAAATAATACATTTTTATGACGTCGTTGTTATAGTGTTCCGTTGTTGCGAGTTGTGGTTCTGAAATAAAAACATTCAAGCATAGAATTTGTTCATTATCGTTCTGAACACGGGGAAAAACGGAAGACAATAGAAAAGAAAGAAGAGTCGAAGAAATTGTTTTGCTCTGCAAAAAATATCCTTAAAACTGTCAAAATGTCGCGTTTCAAAAGCAAAAACTTGATGAAATCAACCAACCCAATCGCAAAAATGATTTTTCTATGAAAATTTGTCAGAAAATTCGCAAGAAAAAGAAGAGCGCTGATTATTTATTTTTACTAGCCAGAAAATCTCAGAACTCGTCAAAATCAACATTTTAACGACAGAAACTTGAGTAATTACTTCTAAATCGCGCAAAAAAATTTGTTTTGGCAAAAAAATCAAGAAAAAATGAGGAAAAACGAAGAAAATCCATCGAGAACGAAAAATTTTCATGAAAAAATGCATGAAAATTTGAATCTGTGTCGATTTACGGAGCCGGTTTCGCGCGCTTTCTTCTCGAGAGCCAATGGCCTCCAAAGCGTGGCCTAGCAGCCGCGAGCGCCATTTTTTCAGACCAGCATAATATAAAAACTAAGCAAAATTGAGCGGCGAAGCCGCGAGTCCAGCCTGCGGTAAGCAGGCTGGTACCGTATATTACCGTATATTGGCTTGTTTTTGTACGTGATTTCGACCTTTGACAGAAAAAAATCCACATACAAATAAAAGATTGATGAAAACAAATAAAAGATTGATATTTATCGGTGGCGGATTATTCTGATGATGACTCCTGATGATGATGTGGACGAGTTGGATGAGGCCTCCTAAACCATGTGCGTCATTCATGTGGATCCGAGGAAGTTGTAGATTTTGAGTTAGAGTGAGTCGTGTTTAGATCGTTTTTGAGATTCATCAAAATATTTCAGGCCTCCGATGATTCCATCACCAGTGGAGAATCCTTTCCAACGCTCTCCCGCCTTCTGAACACCCATCGTAATTCCCAAATCTCTCCATCCAACTCGTCCACATCATCATCAGGAGTCATCATCAGAATAATCCGCCACCGATAAATATTTCGATTAAAATTATGCTCTAATGTTTCAATAAAATTTATGACATTTTTTCGAGTTTTTCAAACCAATCTCAGTATCCTACTCTGAACGTTTGCTTTAAAATATCATTTTGAAAGTGACAAAAGAAGAGGGACTTGGGTTTGTGACCTAGCGCAGACAAAAGAAGCATATTTCCATGTATGTCCCCGAGAAGATGCAACCAGTCTGTTTTTCCAATGCCACGTCTCTATTCGTGTATTTTAATGAATATATCGGTTTGTGTTTGTACGTGGTTTCGACCTTTGATCGAAAAAAAAATCCACGTAGAAACAAATAAATTATTGATTCGTCTTTTGTTCTCCACGAAAACCCCTCTATTTCTGAATTTTCTTGTCTCATCGTCGCCGGACGAATCTCTTCTCTCTTCACCAGAAGCGTGCAGTTTTTGAACAATGAATGTCGATAATTACGGTTGGGAAAGCAGCTTATCAATGATTGCCAATGAGCAGACACGGACAGCGGTACCACGTCACGGGCACGGAGAGGTGCCGGTCTTGTTGCGGCCGGTTTTTATGAATGCCGTTGAAGTGGGATACTCGTGAGTGGCTTTTGGGCGCTTTGGGGAAGAAGAGCAAGGGACATTAGTATTCTAGTCCAATTCTAGTCCAAGTTCTAGTCCCTCTTTTTTAAGAAAAATCAGTTTCAAAAATCTGTATTTTTCAGATACGCCCACTGCGACCGTGACAAGAAGCTGAACGTTCGCGGTGTCACCATCGCCCTTTGGCACTTCATCTGTCGTGGTCATCAGGCGATCGCTCTCCTACCGTACTGCTTTAAAAATTACGCGGAAAAATCGTCGCGTTACTCGGAACTTATGATGCTCTATCGTCTCAACTTGATCGAGTTCACGCCCGGATACGGTACCGAAAAGTATACGGAAGTCAATCGGATTATGGTCAGCCGGGCGTTCGAAACTGGCGGTTGTCTCGTTGCGCGCTCTCAAATGCAGGGAATCACGGATAACAAGTCGCACTTTGTGGATCTGGTGGAGAATAGGTGAGAAAAAGAACTAGAGAAATCTATAGTCTAAAAACTTTCAGACTTTTAATGCCAACTTTCAACGGAGACGACATAATGTTCCCCATCGACGGCCCACTCGGACGGAATGGTCCTTCTCTTCAACAAACTCTCCAATGTGAACAAGGATCGAGCGATTGGCGTGTGTGCTCGGAGCATCAGCTGCTTCTTTCGGATCAACGTCATTGGTTGGAGAAGTTGGCCTTGTTGGTGCCGGAGAAGGTGATTTGGACTCGCATGACGCAGATGATTCAGGCTGGGGGAACCGAGGAAGTTGTGGATTTTGAGAACGAGTGAGTAGTGTTAAGATTGTTTCTGAAATTCATGGAAACATTTCAGGCCTCCAATGATTCCATCACCACAGCTTGAGAATCCATTCCAACGCTCTCCTCCGCCTTCTGAGCACCATCGTACTTCCCAAATCTCACCATCCGACTTGTCCATCAACAATGATCCGTTTCCACCGTTGCCAGTACAACAACAGCCACAATATCAAGAGCCCATCATCACTCAACACATTGTGCCACATCATCTTCAGAATCCTCATCAATTCCACCATCACCATCATCGTCGTTCGTCTCGTCGTTATGGAGGATCTCATCATCACCATATGAGCCATCATCAGAACTCGCAATATCAACATAATGGTGGTAGTGGACGCCCGACTCGACACATCATTCGCTATGGATCGTCTCCGCCTAAAGTTGTGGGTCCACACACTGGAAGACACTATGTAGAACGTCAGCCAAACCTTTGCCGTATGGATCATCTGGCTTTGAAACATTCAGATACTACGGAATCGTTCGAGTCGACGGATAGTACACAGTCGGGAGAGATTGAGGTAGATTTTGAGTCTTAGAACTTTCTAGAATCAATTTATTTCCAGTTCCATAGTCCATCGCCTTCCATCGAAATGGACGAGGATGTGGCTCGTGAGTTGAATGCGAGACTAATGGAAGAGACTCGCGAGGAGCACATTCGACGGGAGAAGGAGGATGCGGTGCAGAAGAAGATGGATGAGACACTGGCACAGTTGTCGCAGATTTTTGGGTACTCGAAGGTAAGGAAATCAAGGAGATCTAGAGAACAACAATCCATTTCCAGTCCATCCGAGTGATGTCGAAGTTTCCATCGATTTCAAAATTTAATCTTCTCGTTGAGAAGTGCCTCCACGAGCCGGATCAAGACGGCGATCATGGCGAATTTGCCGATATTTGGACGTCTCCAGCATCGTCATCTGGAGAATCTTCGTCGGGTTCTGGAGATCAGGAAGTGATTGAGGACTTGATTGATTTCTCGGATCCACCATTGGTTCCGACGCCCATCGCAGGACAGCAGAATGGAAGTCATGAGAATCAGGACGCGATTCAACAACTTGTCGATTTGATGTTTTAACAAGAAAAAGTGTATTGATTATTGTATGATGATATTTGTGTGTATGTATTGGTTCATTGATTTTTGTGGAATTATTCAAGATGAAGTTTTTGGGTTTTGAATTTTTTTGTTCTCTTTTTTTCTTCTTAAAGGAGGATTCCGGGCAAAAATTTGTATTGCTTCAAAAGTTGTAAAACATGGCGCTGATTCCGATTATCACGACGAAAATGCTCAAAAAATGTTTCCCGGAGCTCGAAAACGCCTTCCAAGAAGCGTAAATTGCGTTCAAAGTGCTCCCTTTTAGCCGAGTTTTCCCCGGAGTTTTCTAGGCCACGCCGCAGTAAATGCCTATTATTTGACGGACTTGTTTTTCGACCCCTTTGAAGGCGTTTTCTGGCTCCGGGAAACATTTTTGAGCATTCTCGTTTTAATATTTGAAATCAGCGAAATTCTGCATCTATTAAAGCAATAACAATTTTCGCCCGGAATCCTCCTTCAAAAGTGCAATACACATTTAAAATCAAAATGTTTTATTTGAACGAATAGTTTCTATTTTATAACCCGAAACTTAATAATTGAAATGTACCGGTGGCGATGAGGAGACAATAAATGACAATTTCTGGGATTGAACATAATTAAAGTTATAATTACATGATTATTACAGATGACTATACATGAACCGGTTGAACTTTAAGAGATGGGTCTCGATGGCACAGATATTTTATGAGGCATACGCAAACGGAGATGAAGACTCCAAGGATCATTCTGAAAATTTGAGAATATATAGAGAGTTTTCCTTTGAAAAACTTTGAAAAATAAACTTACAGCCCAAACGCACTGAAAGAAGCCATTAGGTAGAATCCGTTTCCAGTGGATTTGATGTTCTCAGCCCATTTCGCTGCCATGGCTCGAATTTCTTGAGCTCGTTGGGTTAGGGAACCTTCGGAGGAGTCGTATTCTGAAACAAAAAGTTTTCAAAAGGTTGTCATCAAATTAGTAAAACTTACCATTCGCACTCAAAACCCTCACATTGGTCACTTTTCTCGTCAGCATCGAATCGTCAACCCATAGTTCACACGAGTATTCTCCAGCGTCAGAGAACGTCGTCTGGGTTATCGTCAGAATTTGATCGTTTTTCGAGAATTTGACCCTCTTTTGAAACAAGATCACCTGATGGTCTCGCTTCCACACGATGCGTTGGGTGTCTGGTTGAAGGTCCACGGAGCAGTCGATTTTTAGAGATGCTCCTTTTTTGATGGTTTTGGGCTCAGGGTCTTCGGGATCGTGGAATTTGTTATCAAAAACCCTCAACTTTGCGCTAGCCTGTACTTGTCCTGCGATATTCGTCGCGTGACAAGTGTACACTCCCTGATCCTCCATCGTCACATTCATCACATAAATGTGGTCATCGTTCTGTGTCACGTATAGCCTTCGAGCTTCTGCTGCTGGAAATGGAATCCTCTCGAATGCCCATTTGACTTCGGGTCGCGGTGTTCCAGTGGCGGCGCAGAGGAATTTCGCGTTTTGGCCAACCAAGATGGACATGTCCGACGGGATGTAGGTGAATTTTGGGGTTTGGTGGACCTGGAAGAAAATCAGATAAGTTCAGAAATGTGTCGGCTTCAAAATTAGAATTTCAGAACCGTTAGATAATCAGGAACAAACAGTGAAAGTTTTGAGATAATCAATCCACTTTGAATTGGGTTACAACTTGAAAACACATTTTCGGGTCCAAAATTTTTACTTAATTTTCAAAAAAAGAGCCGTAACTTGCTCCATTTTCAAGCTATCAAAAAACAAAACAAATAGGAATTATCTAGAAAAAATGGCTAATTTTACTGTAAAATATTTGTCGAAATCGGTTCAGATTCAGCAGAGTTACAGCTAACTTTTCAAACGCCACCAGGAAAGATCTCTCCATTCCTGTGTGTGTGTCTCCATTCCTGTGTGTGTGTCTCTAGCGGACGGTCGGTCCTCTGCACCGTCCCATATCGATTTTTCATTAAAAATCCTTACACCTCCCTATTCACTGCTTATTCATCAGTATACCACTGATTCTTCCTATTCTATGGCGCCAACATCGAAGGCGGCGCCAGTACAGCCAGATAAGGTTAGTGCAACCGATGAACCAGGGAATGATGACTCCATTACCTCCCCACCGGCGAAGAGATCGTACGCGCCGCGATATCTTAAACGCGGTCGCCCGACCAATCAACCCACCAAAACTAAAGCTCCAACCCTTAATGAACTGATGAACCGTATTTCTCTTCTGGAGAACACAGTTTCCGCTCTTATCCAGAGCCAGAAAGAGCAAGAGAAGAAAATCAAGGAGCAGAACCGCATGATCAATTCCCTGACTCTGTCGAATTCTGCTCAAAGCGGGTATCCTCTTATTGGCTCGGGTCCTGCTACCATGAAGACGAAGAATGTGTGTCCCTTGTATTCGGATGTGGTCAAGGCCTCTCCCCTCATTGGCCGAGTGTCTGCGCAATTGGAATTGGCTTCAAATCTTAGGAAAATCGATGAAAAGTCATGTGTTGCAGTCATTGAAAATCTATTGGACATGAAGAACGAGAGTCAGGATGCCAAGGATAGGAATATTGTCGATGATCTCACGTCCGGTATGTCTTTGCCACTTGCCACTAAGGTCTTTAGAGTCACGTGCAAAAACCCTGAAATTATTTCCCGCCCCCTCAAAGTACGCTTTAATTCCGAATCCGACCGTGATACTTTTATCCGTTCCTTTAGCAAATCATTCAATTCTATTGTTGGCCGCCCCACCTCCTCGCGCCCAGTTAAATGTCGTCGGGATATGACCCGTGATGAGCTCTCTGTATTGTATGACTTAAGGAAGAAGGCTTTCGAAGCCAACCGCACTGCTGGCATGTTAAAGTATTTTGTTAGGGACCTTGAAATTGTTGAGTCCAACACCCCCCGCCCATTCACCTCTTCTATTGTCCCGACATCAGCCAATGCCGCTCCCACAGCCTAGGGAAACTGCCACCGGACACTATTTACAGATTCTCCACAGAAAACAAATTGTCCCTGCACAAGTGCAACGTCGAGTGTCCTTGATTCCTGTCTGTCCTACAATAAGTGTTACTCGTGTCCTCCGGTGGCTCCGGTAACCACCGTGTCCTTAGCTAGCACTCCTTCACAGATATTCAACCCTCCCAAACCACCTCATAACAGACACCTCTCGCACCTGCCTGTGTTCCCTCCATCACTAGTTTGTCTCCTTGCTAATGCTCGCTCCGTAGCTACTGCGGAACGCCTCACTCTCCTGCATGACTACCAGATTGAAAATAGCATAGGCATAGTCTTTATTACCGAAACTTTCCTCTCTCCTCTCGTCCCTCCTTCACTATCTTCCTCATTAGAAATATCATGTTTTAGAACTGACCGTCAACCCCCGCATCCTAAATCTAAAGGCGGAGGTGTAGCCGCCTTTGTCCGTAATTCCATCCAAGTCACACAGAGTGACTCCCTAGCTGACCACTTCTATGCACTTCATTTTTGTGAGGTTTTAGTTCTAGACCATGACCCCTCTAAATCCAGATTCATACTGGTCTATAGGCCGCCCTCTACCTCTGTCTCCCAAACCTCCTCACTTTTCTCCAACATTTCCCAATTGGTCAACCATCAAAAAGAGCATCACTACATTCTTGGCGATTTCAACATGCCCGCTTGTCGATGGTCTGATGAATACACCATCCCTCCTGAATGTCCGTCGATTTTAGTCGAGCTCATGAACTCGTTTCACCTCACTCAAGTTGTCCATTTCCCCACTAGATCTAGCTACTCAGGTAGTAATTTTTTGGATCTTATCTTCACCGACTCACCTGAACTGATACTCGAAACAGACCCATGTCCTCCTATAATCCTCTCCGACCACCTCTCAATTAGATTCTCGATCAAGCATATCCATAGAAAGGTCACTCAACCCCCTCTCACTAAACCGCGCCTCCTTTATCGGAAATGCGATCTTACAAATTTGAACAACCACCTGTTATCCTTCAACTGGCCCAGACAGCTCTCCCATTTTGCTACTCCTGATTCCAAGCTCTCCCATTTCTCTAAAATCTTTAACGAGCTTATTGTCATGTATACCCCTAAGTCCAAATTAGTCAGGCGCGTTGTACCTTCCAATGGCCCTCGTCCTAAGCGTTCATATTATAGTAAAAACCTCCACCCTTCGAACAGTATCTCTAGAAGACGTATAAAGTCCCGCCTTGAATACATTAAGAAATGCCGTGCCCAAGAAGAGAAATCGATTATCAAAAAGAATAACCCAAGGGAGTTGTTCAAATTTATCAGGAATCGCGTATCCCCTCCTCTGGCTTCCATTGGCCTTAATATCAATGGTCTCTTATCCACCGATCCTGTCGCCGTATCTAATGAGTTCATCAAAACGTTTTCAAGCGCGTTTACCAGCCCTTCTTCCCCCTTTCCCGCACTACCAGCGGCCAAACCTTCTAAAATTTCCCCGAACTTTACGCCCTTCAGTATATTTAAACATATACAAAAACTCCAACCTAAATTAGGATTCTCTGTAGACAATATTAATACCTACATTATCAAAAAATGCTGTGATTCTATATCCATCCCCCTCTCAATCATTTTCACTGAATCATATTCCTCAGCCACCTTTCCTGAAACATGGAAAACCTCTATTATCGTTCCTATACTCAAAAAGGGTAGTATTACGGATCCTAACAATTTCCGGCCCATTAGTTTGACACACTCCCTCTCCCGTCTTTTTGAACGGATCGTTCTAGAAGCGATCAAAAAAGAGATTTGTCCTAAAATATCTAAAAAACAGTTTGGGTTCCTTAGATCCAGATCCTGCGTCCTGGCGGTTATCGAATCAACATCTCAAATCCAAAAACTCCTCCAAAAGAAGAAAACATTTGTGGACGCGGTTTATTTCGATTACCGCAAGGCGTTCGACAGCGTCCCACACAATCTTCTTCTTCTCAAATGCCAAAATATAGGTATTGATTCCTTAACCTGCCAATGGATCAGCTCGTTCTTGGTCAATCGAACCTCCAAAATTAAAATTGAGGATTCCGTTTCAACCAATTCTTTCCAAATACTTTCGGGTGTCCCCCAGGGCTCAGTAATGGGTCCCTTCCTTTTCCTCATATATATCAATGACTTACTAGAAGAATTCCCCCCTGATGTCCATGTCACCGCCTTTGCCGATGATCTCAAGATCCTAGGCGAATCTCCAGAATCCATCCAGAAAAGTATCGATATAGTGGTGAATCGGTGCCAAAAATGGAGATTAAATCTCGCCGAAAACAAAACATCGGTCATCCATTTTGGCAAATCTAACCCCCAAACCGTGTATTATGTCAATGGAATTCAAATCAAACCTAAAAACTCGGTTAGAGATCTTGGAATTATTGTGGATAATAAACTGAAATTCGAGAACCACATTAACCAAATTGCCCATACCGCCCTACTAAAATGTCGTCAACTCTTGAAAGTATTCCGCTCCAAATGTCCTGAATTCTACTTCAAGTTATTCAATACCTATATTCGACCCATTCTTGAATACGGGTGCGAATTATTCTCACCCTCATATAGCCACTTAGCCAATAAACTTGAGTCCCCACTACGCTTTTTCACTAAGAAAGTATTTCAGCGATGTAACATTTCTTACTCTTCATATAGTGATCGTTTAGCTCAGTTCCAAATGAAATCCATATTCCATCGTCGCATTATCCTCATCCTTCGCACCTACCATAAAATCACCATCAATAAATACCACTTCCCTTCACTTTTGACCACAGTCCAACGCACAAAATCTCAGCGACACCCATATATGTTAAGTGTAAAAGGTCCTCGCACCGAGTGCTTCCTGCATGCCAATTTGTCCCTGTGGAACAGAATAACTAAACTTATTCCTGCCAATCTCAGTCCGATGGCGTTTGCGACGCGCCTAGATGCCCTCCCCTTGCCCTCACTCCTCCCCCCCACTTGACCACCTGGACTATAGCTGGTCCAACAGGTCATTTAATCTTATTTGCTCAGTTTCATCCCCTTTTTCTTGTGCCATTTATTTTTGTATACCCTGTGAAGCCAATAAATATATTATTATTATATGCACATAGCCTTCCACGCGACATAACTAACTGGATCGTGACTCTATGAAAAAATAAATCAATTAAAGAAATAGAGTTCTTGAGTTGCTCTATACATACAAGAAATTTTAGAAAAAAGGACACCTGGAAATCATTTTTTCACACGCTCAAAGTTTACCTATATTTACTGAAAACACCTGTGGGCAGTACTGTATGTAGTATACTCACCATAAGTTTAACATGGCTCGAAAAATCTGAGCCAAATCGATTCCTGGCCACACATTGATACTCCAAATTGTCTTCCATTGCGACATTGTCCAGTACCAACTCGGCAGCAGCCAACTCTCTACCATCAAATGTTCCATTCACAACTAAATAATTACATTCATAATTGTTAACCAAGTCTTCAATCACCTGCAGTTGTATTAACACTCAAAAACGTTGCCGAGTCCTCCGAATCCTGTACTATAACCCTCGACTGCCCATTCTCCATGACCCGCCACTCAATGCTCAACGGACTAGCTCCGTAGACATTGCACAGAAATCTTGCTTGCTCTCCAATCAACGCCTTCACTTCTACTGGCTGCCTGACTATCTTGGCTCGTGGGGAGTCGTCGTGGCAAGTCAGATTCGCTGTATCTATTGCGATGACATCTAGATCGGCTAGTGGTAGAGGATAGGAGCATTTGGCGATAATGGAGGATCTATCAAGTTTGAGCCGATAGATCCAAGAGGCGAGCCAAGAGATTTGACAGTCGCAGAGGATTGAAGAGGAGTTCATTGTTCTGGAAACCCAATCTTTTGGGATAATACTTCCACTAACTTTTACTCACAACTTCTTTAATTCCAAAGGCTCAAATGCTTCCGGATGAATAGTTGCAATTGGATTATCTGTCAAATCCAATTCTTCTAGTGCTGGAAATCGCTCAAACGCTCGTTTTGGAATAACTCGAAGTTGATTGTTTGTGAACCTCAGGGATCGAAGAAATGGCATCGATGTATTGTATAAAACCGCTCCATCTTCAACACAAACTGCTAAAGTGTTGGAAGAAAGGTCCAGTCTGAAATTGAATAATGTACATTATTGGAGTGGGAAGATTTTCTCACTTGTGCAAATTATCCATTCCTATCAGTGCAAACTTATGCAAACTATCTATTGAATTAGCTGATAAAATGAGCTCCTCCAATTGTCTCAATGCTCGAAATGATCCAGACGGCAGCGACTGGATCCGATTAGAGTGCAATGACAACCATTTTAGTTTTGGTGTATGACTCCATGAACTGGTGTGAAAGGATTGAATTTGATTATAAGATAGATCTCTGGAAATTTAAAGTTTCTAAAGGCATGAGATTCACCAAAGCTTACAAGACTTCCAGACTGGTTAGCCCAAACATCCATCCTTCTGTGACGGATTGTACTCGATTTGTGGACAAGTTGAGACGGCTCAGGCCTTCGCAGGCGTAAAACATTCCGTCATCTAGGCGATAGACATCGTTTTTGGAAAGGCTCACGTTTCGAAGAGATGGTAGTTGGTTGAATGCGAGGAATCGAACTTCACGGATCATGTTTCGGGTTAGGTCGCTGGAAATTTGGGAAATATTGAGGACTCAGAGAAGGTAGAGTGTCCTAGGCTCAGGATGTCCATGGTGGCTCAGGGTATTTATGGCTCAGGGTGTCCATGGCTCAGGGTGTTTATGGCTCAGAGTGCCCATGGCTCAGGGTATTCAAGGCTCAGGGTGTCCATGGCTCAGGGTGTCCTAGGCTCAGGATGTCCATGGCTCAGGATGTTCATGGCTCAGGGTGTCCTAGGCTCAGGATGTTCATGGCTCAGGGTGTCCATAGCTCAGGATGTCCATGGCTCAGGGTATTCATGGCTCAGAGTGCCCATGGCTCAGGGTATTCAAGGCTCAGGGTGTCCATGGCTCAGGGTGTCCTAGGCTCAGGATGTCCATGGCTCAGGATGTTCATGGCTCAGGGTATTCATGGCTCAGAGTGTCCATGGCTCTTTTTTATTTATGGCTCAGGATGATCAAGGCTCACTTCAACTAGGGTGTCCATGGCTCACTGTCCTTTTCAAAAATATAATACTTCAAGAAACAGTTTTAAAGATTGTCAAGAACTTGTCAATTCCAAATATTATGAGCATAAATTTTCAGACTTTCTAATTCTACTCACATCGTCTCCAACTTCTTCAACCTCGAAAACGAAAACTGCCTCAAAGATGTAATATGATTCCTAGCCAACTTTAACGAAACCAATGTGCTAAACGTAGAAAACATATCGGATCCAATATCGGTTATTGAGTTTGAGGCGAGATCTCTGAAAACTAACATTCTATTTATTTCGGGGAAATGAGGCTCACAATTTTTCAATATTCACTTTCGATGAGGTAGTCGGTTTTGGCAAATATGAAATCAGATTTCTTGATAGATCAACGGATCGGATTGCGGCTAGATGGCTGAGCTCTTCTGATGATATTACGGAGATCAGATTGGATCGTCTGGAAGTTTCGAAGTCGTGGTTCTATGGTTTTTGAAACTTACAAATCCAATTTTTCCAAATGCTCCAACTCATGGCTTCCATCCGGTATTCGAGGTAGACGATTTTTTCGAAGATTTCTGAAAACATACTGTTTTTTGTACTGTTGTACTGTTTTTCAGCCTAAAAACTACTCATCATTCTTCCTATTTTTGAGTTGAAAACATTTCCGATTCTCGTTCTTTTTTCAAAAAAAAAAATCACGAGTTGAACGAGCTGATAAGAGAAGGAATTTACAATCGTAGTTGTTCAAGGAATCAAATTGAAAATACTTACAGTACTCGAAGATTAGGAAGATGGAAAAAAAAGTCGGCGTCGATATGGCGAATGATATTGTTGGAGAGGTCTCTGAAATTAAGAAGGTTTTTTAGTATTCAGAGGATTTTCTCTCATATAAATCGAGATTTTTTAATAGAAAGTTGTATGAAAATGTAGATCTTGATGAGATCTGCAAAATGATATACTATTTGGCTATATTAATTGACTCAATTTTTCGCTGGTTATCATTAGAAATCCGAGCGGGCGAAATGAAGGAGTTGACGTTTAACGGAAGCCAACATAAAATTAAGCCAATTAATATAGCCATTTTTTATGTCATTTGTAGATCGTATCAAGATCTACATTTTTATACAAGTTTTCGTTGAAAAATCTCCACTTAAATAGGAAAAAAATGGTAGCTAGAATTACAATCGGAAATAGTTCAAAAGATCAACAAAAAACCCACAATGTCTGTAGAAAATAAAATCCTTTCAATTTCGTCTTGTCTATAGTTTCTATCTCGTTATCCGATAGCAATAAAACTCTCGTATTATTCGGAATTGAAATGGGAATGTCCGGAAGATCGAGGGAAGAACAATCGACGACATCGCCGACACAGTGACATAATCCAATGCATACAGTGCCGAAGGTGTTCGCCGGAATTAGGAAATCGTAGAGAATTAGTAGTAATAGAGAGTATACAATCATGTCCGCATTTTGGGTGGTCTGTAAGAAAGAAAATTTAGCTGAAAATAGGATGATTCATTCTAACTTTTCAAAGTTTCAGAACATTTTTCTAACTTTTTTCATGACCTAGTTTTAATAATCATAGTTCACTAATCAAGAAAGAAAAAACGCGTCTCATATGACAAGTGAGAGATTGAAAAGAAGTAGAGAAAACTGGGAAACCTCGTTTCTATCGTCTTAAAGAACAGCCAGCGCAAATACCAATTCGACCCCTGGGAAAAATAGTTAAGAAATTAGAGAGAACCCGAGACGATATTTCCGACTGATAGCCCAGCCCTTTCGAGAGATTTAGGGTAAAGAGAGACGCAGGTGGTTAGAAAGAGAGAATGAAGACTGTGATTGAAGAAAAAAGACAGAAAAGATAGTTTTATCAGACAGTTTGGCGGGAGGAGGTGGTGGTGGAAAAATCGAAGTTTTTATTACAGAGATTATTAGGATTGTTTTCATCGTTGAATCTTGAGCCAGTAGCCGTATGGAGTTGTTACCCGAAGAAATAGAGGCAGCTTTCAGAATCTGAAAATCCAAAATTCATTTGCAATGTATTAAAAAACCCTTACCTTATTTAGAAGTTAAAACCAACTCCAAAAAAGTCTCATTTCAGAATCCGTGTCAATAGTTGTAGACATGGGAGACGTTTCCGGATTCGTTGATCCCACTGTAGAAGTTTCAGAAGTGATTGTTAACTCTTGTGTAGCTGTAGATGGCACTACAGTAGTCATTGGCATTTCGGTAGTAGAGGTAGTTTGTTCCAAGGGTTCTTCTGAAGTCGATGGTGCCGTCAGAGTCGTACCATCGTCCACAGTAGAAGTGGCTGTAGCATCACTTGAAGTAGTGTTCTCTTCTGTTGAAGTCATCATAGAAGACGTTAACGATTCCTCAGTTGCTGTTGTCGTCAAGGCAGAAGGCTCCATTGTGGAAGACAACGAGTCTGTCGTAAACGATGCAACAGATGAAGTTGTGCTTGTTGAAGACCATTCTATTGATGTCGTCGTTTCAGAGCTTGTGGTTTCTTCTGAACTCGTCGGCAAAGTTGGTAAAGTAGTAATTGGCTCAGTTGCTGTGCTGATTGTAGTTTCAAAACTCGTGGTCGGTGCCTCAGTTGTCGTGGTCGATGTGCTTTCTCCTGAAGAACTTGTCGTCATTGAAGACACCATTGTTGTCTCCGTTACTGTAGAAACCATTTCCGAAGTTGATATCATTTCAGAAGATGTGGTAAACTCAGACGTCGTCGACGGTGAGATTGAAGTCGTGGATGTCACTGAGGTTGAATCAGAAGTCGCAGAAGTCGTTGATGTCGTCTCAGTACTGGTAGAGACTTCTTCTGAAGTCATAGTTGAAGGCATTGCAGAAGAGGTAGTTTCAGAAGCTGTTGAACTTGTCCCCGTTGTTGTTGAAGCCACCTCCGTGGTTGACATCATTCCACTTGATATAGTAACCCCAGAAGTCGTCGATGTTAATATTGACGTTGTGGATGTTGAAGAGGTTAAATCAGAAGACGTTGATGGCAAGACCGGCGTTCTGGATGTTGGCGATGTTGAAACAGAAGACGTTGATGTCATATCAGGTTCAAGGGTCGTAGAACTTGTCTCCGTTGTTGAAACACTGCTCGGGGTCATTGTGGATGAAGACGTAGAAATTTCCAATGTAGTGGAGGTTACTTCTGCAGTAGAAGGAATTCCGTTTGTTACAGTTGTGGGCTCCGTTGTAGTCGTGCTAGTAGTCGTCGTTCTACATCTTCTCCTTCTCCTCCTTTCACAGCACCCACAACATCTGCTATTGCACAAACTACATCCAGGGCATCCGCACCTCAATCGTCTTCGTCTCCGCTTTTCTCGATCCTCTTCCGATGAGGAAGATTGTGAAGATGAGTCATGATAACATCTATGCGGTCTACGAAGGCATCGTGAAGTGCAATAAGGACATCTCCAACTGGGCGGGAGGATCCGGCCGGCGTGATGTCCAATGAAGTCCACTGAAAAAAGTAGGCATTTAGAAAGATGCTATAATATTCTTTCTGAAAAACCAGCCATACCTTGAAAATCAGGAATTCCAGTATGTCTTGGACCTCCTCCACATCTTAGACGTCTTCTATTGCAGCATCTACATGGCTCATATTCTTCAGAAGACCAACTATTCCATTTCCGGTGTCGACGATTTCCTATCGGTACAGGCGGTCCTTCCTCAGAAGACTCCGAACTTCCTTGATGCATCCGGCATCCACAGCCACAAAAACAACATCCAGATGGCACATCGGATCCAGCTCCGCCCCCTCCGGATCCTCCACCTCCACCATCACCACTTCCGCCACTACCGTACATATTAATATAATTATTGACTATATGGTTATTACTATTCGTATTATTACTACCTGACATACTTTGACTGGAACTTGTCAAATTATTACCGTTTGAATTGGTGAGGTTAGAAATTTGCGATAAGTCTAGATCGTTTCTATTGGAATTCGAGTTAGATGAAGATTGACTAGAGTTTTGAGTTGAATTGGATGTTGAGCTAGAATCTGAAGAAGCGTTAGAGAATCCAGAACCTATTCCAATTCCACTACTATTCCCGGAGCTAGAACTAGAACTATTGGAAATAGAACTCAAAGAGATTGTGAGGTTTTGAAACAGTAGGGAGCTAGATTTTGAAATAGAGTCAGAATCAGATTCATGATTCGATGACCCAGTGCTAGTTGAGTTAGCACCACTGGTTTCTACAGTAACGTTATTAGAGTTACCATTTGAGTTAATGTTATTGTTAAAATTGTTAGAACTACCATCGGAGGAGCCAATTGGAGATGGGCTTATGGAAGGAGGCGTAGTCGCGGTTCTGAAACTTTTTTTTTTAATTCAAAAAGCTAATTTTATTTAAAACTCACATCACAGGGCTCTGCACCGGATAGGTAGTCATACAAGAATGGGATACAGGTAAGAATAAGAGCATTACCAAAAGAAAAGAGATCCGCCTTCGATACATTTGCCAATTTTTGAAGGCACAGAATTCAAAGTGTGGTTTCGTTTGTGTATTGGTTTCTCGGGAGAGACACGAGAGTTGTAAATTTTTTGCGCATATAGCCATGTCCTTTGCTAAATTGGGGGTAGAAAGAAAAGTATGGAAAAGGAACTGGAGAGGCCATAAATTGGAAAGAAAGGGGAAAGGATCAGAAAACAAAAACCGAATTGGATGAGCATTGAAACATTAACTCAGTATAATTTAGCAAAGGTTTCGCGAGAGTTTTTTTTTTCAATTTCGATAATACATTAGAAACAGCAAAAGATTTGTACTGATTAGCCAGATGCAGACATCTGTTGATCCCTTTCGCCACGGAGAGGCTCAGTACGTGAAAGGGAAATTTTTTTTTGACAACGGGAAAACTAGAAAAACCCGATAAAAAAAAATTTTTTTTTGACCTGGGGAAAACTAGAAAAACCCCAATACCAAAGGTCCCCCACGACCCACCGGATCATTCTATGAAGAAATCACCGAAAAGAGAAAGACGGAACGAGAAAGGTCCCCCACGACCCACCGGATCATTCTATGAAGAAATCACCGAAAAGAGAAAGACGGAACGAGAAAGGTCCCCCACGACCCACCGGATCATTCTATGAAGAAATCACCGAAAATAGAAAGACGGAACGAGAAAGGTCCCCCACGACCCACCGGATCATTCTGTGAAGAAATCACCGAAAAGAGAAAGACGGAACAAGAAAGGTCCCCCACGACCCACCGGATCATTCTATGAAGAAATCACCGAAAATAGAAAGACGGAACGAGAAAGGTCCCCCACGACCCACCGGATCATTCTATGAAGAAATCACCGAAAATAGAAAGACGGAACGAGAAAGGTCCCCCACGACCCACCGGATCATTCTGTGAAGAAATCACCGAAAAGAGAAAGACGGAACGAGAAAGGTCCCCCACGACCCACCGGATCATTCTATGAAGAAATCACCGAAAATAGAAAGACGGAACGAGAAAGGTCCCCCACGACCCACCGGATCATTCTGTGAAGAAATCACCGAAAATAGAAAGACGGAACGAGAAAGGTCCCCCACGACCCACCGGATCATTCTGTGAAGAAATCACCGAAAATAGAAAGACGGAACGAGAAAGGTCCCCCACGACCCACCGGATCATTCTGTGAAGAAATCACCGAAAAACGAAAGAGGAGAGGCAAAGTGTGCTAGACTGACAATTTCTTAGCCCTTATATACACAAAGGGGCTCAAAAATGAGGTCAAAAATGGGCGGGGCCTGTCGGTACCCTTTGTTTTCTTCAGCCTAATCCTGATAATGTCACATTTACTATCTATTTCTTTGTATTTATTCCTCACAATATTAGATCGTAAACAAAGATAAAGGTGTTTGTCCAGATGTCCCCTTTGTCAAAAAAATCTTCACATAGAATGTGAAGATTTTTAAATGGTTTTCTAACAACAACGGATAGGTAAAGATTTATGAAAACGTTGGGCTTCGGGATCCCGAGAAAGTTAGGGGTCCCAAGTAATTTGAAATAAAGTTCAGGGGGCAAGACGGCTCTGCGTAAAATTAACCCGCAATAAATTGGGACCGTGCGAAATAAAACTGTGACAGAAGTACTGGCGTATTCATCGTTGAAAACTAGATTAAAATAAGAGAATAACTTCTAGTTACTCATATAATTTAACATGATTCTTAACTTTCCGTCATACTTTTCTGTCCCAAGAGTTCAACAACACACATTTCAGCTCTTTACGAATTATGAGGACAGTATTGATTGTACGAAAATGGCGGAGAGAACCTATAATTTTTGCATATCATTTTGCTTGTTTATACGTTTCAATAGTTATCATATTCATACACCCTTTGGATTATATTAAGATTAGTAAGGCTCTTTTTCAGATAATTTTACCATTTTTGTAATTATAGAGAGCTCATTCGAAAATGTGGATTCCAGTAGAAATGGCCAAGAAGTCTGTGCACTTCCGATTTATAATTTTTGGCATGAAGATGTTATGCCGCTTTTAAAAGGAGACCATCCGATGAAGAACTGTGATAAAACGTTTCGAAAATGGACAGAATTGAAGAATTCGGAATGGAAGATTGTGAAAGAAGGAGCGAATTGTTCAGCGCGGTAATGTCCAGAAACCAACCAGAGTTTTTGAAACTTCCTGTTTGTAGATGCTTTGAAGGAGTCGGAGCCAGCAAAGAAATCAAATTCCAAGAATGGATGGGACCCGGAAAAATTGATTGCGAGTTTATAGAAGCAGTTTGTTGGGAAAATATGACAGAAGTGTATGGGTACACACACTCCCAAATTATACCAAGGTTTGTAAACTTCCAACGTCTAACACACTCAAACGTTATCTCAGGACCCCTAAACCTCCAGAGACCAAGTTCCCAACACCTCCAAACGTTTTCGTTTTCACTATAGACTCCATGAACACTGGAATGGCGAAACGATCACTACCTAATTTCTTGAACCACTTTCAAAAAACCTTCTCAGCTGTGGAGTTCCCATTTGTGAACAAAGTTGGTGAGCATAGTCAACCGAATGGATTTCCATTATGGTTCGGAAAGCGAAGAGAAGGAGGAAGGACGATAACATGGGAAGAATTGATTCCGGAGTGGAATGAAACCCATTATTGTCACAAGTACTTGGATGACTACTCGCATATTTTCAAGGATTTTAAACAATATGGGTATACTACAGCTCTTCTTGAAGACTGGATGAACACCCTTTTGGATTCTTGGCCTTTTTGCAAAGGATTTAAAAAACGTCCCACAGACCATGGATTCCGTCCGATCCCGTCAGTTTACGAAAAATATGGTCTGAATATCACTCAATACCATTTAAAAGGACATTTATGTCGAGAGACTCACCACGCCGAATTTGAGTATTTGGAGCAACTAATGAATGCTTATAAAGGTTAGTTCGTGGATATGTGCTTCGTTGAGAAATTGAATTATTCAGACCGTCCGCTTTTCACTTGGTCTTGGCTCAACAACGTCGCTCATAATTTCATAGACGGCCCAGCTCGTATCGATGATTATCTAGTAGACTTCTTCAAGAGAAATCGGAAAATCTTGGACAACTCCTTTGTTTTCTTTGTCTCTGATCATGGTCTTCGCATAGCGTACGGAGAGTACTTTCAAACGGAGATAGGATCTTTCGAGAGGCATAATCCCTATTTGGCGATATCGGTACCAAAGAAACTGCGAGATGAAAAGCATGGGATCCTGAAAATATTGAAAGAGAACTCGAAAAAACTTCAGACTCCCTTTGATACCCGAGCAACATTGCTGGATATTTTGAAGGTTTTCAGACTTTATTTGTTATAAACAAAGTGTTTCCTCTTCAGTACCAACCTGCCTCGGATTTCACAAGTCAGTTATCCGATGGTTCGGATTCAGTGGTCTTTGTAAACGATAAAACGAGATTTAGTCGAGATAATTACAAATTTATCCTTATCCAAGGACTAAATAGTAATAAAAGATATAAAACAAAAATGGAAAACCAGCAAAAACCCTAGAAAACCACTTCAAAAACTAAACTGTCAAAACCCTAAAAGAAAACTACTAAAAAACCACGACTTGCCACGTCGTCGGCGAGACGGGCTGTACGCGTACGGCATCAGCGGAACAGCGGAGCGTCGTTGCGAGTGGGGCGCTGTACCGTAAGAAAGGGTTTATGAGGTGGCGGGTATGCCCACCGGCAACTTCCCCCTCCTCCGAGAAACCGGACCCCTGGCCGGTGACATGAAAGGTACAGGATCACTCGACTTACACTCCACTCATACTCCTTTGAAATTACCGTCACGTTACCCTACGCCTTCCTACTCAATCAATAACACAAGAGATTCCCTAACATGTCTTAACGGCCTCAGATTACAAAAATTGAAACGTCCTATTGACCTCATAAAAATTCTAACTGTCCTATTGACCTCACTAGTTACTACAAAACAAAACAACAATAAACATTAATATATTCGGCTCCTTCGCCCTGTCCTTAATTTGCACGATGCTTTTTGGTCTTTGGCTCCGGATCTTCGACATCTGCTCTCAGTCGATCCACCAACAAGTGTCCTGGGATGGCGCACGCCAAGTATTCCACCATCTTCTCTAACGATCCTGGTTTCAAGTCGCTCAGAATCAACGGCGTCTTCTTTGGTCCTACTGGAGTCATTGGATCCACGACTTCCACATTCAACGCCGTCTTCCTCACTTTTTGCCATGTTTCGGTGACACCTCCAACCTCGTCGTATCCGCACTCCATTCTTGCCGGTACCACCACCAACTCCCCAACTTCCTTGGCTATTTCCTCCACCAAGTTCGCCAACGCCTTCAACTGTTTATCATCCTTCGTCCATTCTACCAACACCACCGCCTTCTCCACTTTCTCCCATCCAAACTTCTGCTTCCACGTCGAAATCGTTGACGTTCTTACTTCGAAAACTGCCTTACTCTTCAATCCCATCCGTTGACCCACGAGAATATACTTCTCCTGGATTATCGACTTTTGTGGTTGATTCCTCAACATCACCTCCTTCTTCAAGCTCTCCGCGGCCTCTTTCCAATCCACTTCTGCCTCCTCCCAGTCGCTTTTCATGATCTTGCTGGCCCATGTCGGACAGATTCCAGCAAACTTTCTCAGTGCTTCGAGTCTTTCCGACTTGCCGAGCTTCTTCTGAAAGTCCTCTTCACATTTCATCAGATTCACATCTTCAGAAGCGATCTTCTCGTTCCTCGCCAATATACTCAGCGCAAGGCTTTTCGGATCATGACACAATCCTCCCACGGCTTCCACATAGTGCCCGTTTCCTTTCGAACATCCGCATTCCTCTTTCTCTTCTTTTCTGTAAGAATTTACATTATCCAACGTCAAATTCCTGTCATCTTTTTCATTGCTTTTCCCTTCTTCTACTACATTCACCGCCACCTTCTTTTTTCTACCGCGCTGTCCCCGTCTAGCCTCGGTTTCACACTTCACATCTGCCATCTCCTTTGGAACCTTCCGAAGTTGCTCCCACGGGATCCATAACTTCTCTTCTCCTCCTATGAGCTGTACTTCTGCGGAGTTTACTGTCGTTGCCACCACTCTATACGGTCCTTTCCATGGGTTAACTAACTTTGCATTTCTGGCTCCCAATTTCTCCGCAGGAATCTTCACCAATACTCTGTCGCCTACTACTGGGTACTTCCTCCCAACCACTTTATACTTCTCATCAAAACCGTCCTTCATACTCTCTCGCTCTCTCTTCATATGCTCTCTTGCTGCTTCCTGAGCCAACTGCATCTGTTCCGCGTGGCGTGACTTGTACTCGTCTACGTCCACCTGGTACTTCCCCACCAACTCCGTCTGGTCAACCTTCATCGGTATTCTCGGATCTCTCCCATACATCAAAAAATGCGGGCTTTCCCCAGTCGCTTCATGTTTACACACATTGTAAGCGAACACAGCGTACTGCAACTTCTCATCCCACTCCGTCGGTATCAACGTAACCTTCTTCAGTACTGACTGAATTGTTCTGTTGAACCTTTCCACTCCTCCATTCATCCTCGAATGGTACCCTTTTGTCTTGATCATTTGGATATTTGACATTTTTGCAATCTTCTCAAAGGTAGAGTTTGCAAACTCTAGTCCCTGATCCGTCAAAATCGCCTTCGGGATTCTCCCTTCCTTCAACATCCAACTCTCTACAAACGCCTTTCCAACTGTTTCCGCCGACTTGTTCGGAATCGCCACAACCCCCGCGTACTTGCTGAACAGGTCCACAATCGACAACACGTACCGATTTCCACTGGAACTCAACCCCAAATCCAACAAATCCAACGCTACAATTTCCAATGGCTCACTTGCTTCAATCGGTGTCAACGGCGAAGTCAATATCTGTTTTGCGTTCCCGCACAGACACTGCTGACATTCTTTCGACCATTTTCCAATCTCTGCCCTCATTCTTGGCCACCAAAACTTCTTTCCCAACATCGCCTCAACCTTGTCTGGATTCCAATGCCCACCGAATGTTCCGCCATGTGCTTCCAAAAACACTTCCTTTCTCTTTTCTACCGGCACCACTCTCAATGCAGCTCCATACTTCGTTACAAACATCAACTCCCGTCCCATCATCATAAACTCCCTAATATCTCTTTCTCCATCTCCTGGAACTTTCACCTTTCCCTCATGACTCCCATTCTCCAATTTTTCCACAATTATCTTCCATCCCTGATCCTTCATTATCAACTCTCTCCAGCCTCTCTCTTTCCTTTCATTCTCTTTCACCGCTTCTACTACGTTGATCACTCGCTCAATCTCCGTTCTGGCTTGCTCATGAGCATCCCTCATCTCCTCAGTCTCTTGCGCTCCACCTCTCGACAACGCATCTGCTACTGCATTCGCTTTTCCTTTCAAATATACAATGTTCAGCGCGAAATCCTGCATTTCCATTGACCATCTCAACAATCGGTCTGCCAAGTTCTTCGTCTTGAAAAGACTCGTGAGTGGCTTGTGATCAGTGAACACTGTTGTCGGACACCCGAAGATGAAATGCTTGAATCTTCTTGTCGCAAACAACACAGCCAACGCCTCTTTATCGCTCACATGGTAGTTCTTTTCCGCCGGACTCAACGATTTCGACGCGAACGCAATCGGATGTACTTTCCCGTCTTTTCCCGCCTGCGCCAACACCGCTCCAATCCCGTACCCAGATGCATCCGTAAATATACAAAACGGTCTTTCGAACTTTCTCGCCGCTTCCACGTCTGGTTGTGCTAGCACTGGTGCACTTGTCATTTTTCTCTTCAACTCATCAAACGCCTCTTGCTGTTCCTCCGTCCATCTCCATGGAATCTTCGGAGACGTCAACGGTGTCAACGGCGCCGCAATACTTGCGAAATTCAGTACAAAATTCCGGTAGTACGCGCACATTCCCAGAAACGTGTGCAGTTCCTTTCTGTCCTTCGGAACTGGATATTTCTCCATTTTCTCAATTTTCTTTTCATCCGTCCTCATTCCCCTTTCATCAATAACATGTCCCAAATATTCCACTGTCTTCTGAGCAATCTTACACTTCGACGCCCTCAACTTCAGTCCACAGTCTCTCATTCTCTTCAACACTTCCAACAAGTCCTTCTCATGCTCTCGTTCACTCCCACTAGCAATCAGAATGTCATCGATATACACGTAAACAGACTTTCCAATCAAATCACCCAACACATGCTCCATGGCTGCCTGAAATATCGCCGGACTCGTCGCCAACCCAAACGGCATCACTTCGAACTGATACTGCTCGTTCAGCACTGCGAAAGCTGTCTTTTCCTTCGACCCTTCCTCCATTGGAACTTGCCAATACCCCGCCATCAGATCCAACGTGGTAAACCACTTGTTCTCTCCCAAAGCTTGCAACGTCATCTCGATATGTGGCAATGGGTGTGCATTCAGCTTTATCACACTATTCAACTTCCTATAATCCACACACATTCTAATACTTCCATCCTTCTTCTTCACCAATACGACCGGACTTGCCCATGGCGACTGACATTTCCTTATCACTCCTCTCTTTTCCATATCTTTCAGCATCTCCTTAACTTTCTCCTGAAGCGCCAACGGCACTGGTCTACATTTCTGCCTTATTGGCTCATTCCTTTCCAACTCAATCCCACACTTCACTACTCCCGTCTGCGTCAACTCATTGTCTTCCATCGCGAATACGTCGCTGTATTCCTCCAGGACTCTTTGGATATTTCCATCCGGAAATGCTCCATTCCCTCTCAACGCCTCTATTACTTTCCTTACTCGTTCCACTCCCTTCAGTCCCTCCTTCTTATCCAGATCCATCATATTAACCATATGATTTCCTTTTCCCTCTGTCACCACTTTCCACTCTCGATTGACTACACCGACCGGCTGATTTTTCTTTATCAACAACGGCTCATCCTTCCAATTCGACACAACAACCATCATTTTCCCATTCTCCTCTTTCCTGCATAAACTCGTCGGCAACCACTCCTCCGCGGACTCCAACAGCACGTCATCTCCCAAATCGGCTTCTACTCGCACTTCTATTTGAGCACAACTCTGCGGTGGAACTCTCAACTTCTGCGTCGTTACTGCCACCGACTTCTCTGCCTTCCAGTTCAACTCAACACCCATGCTTGCAAAAGCATTAGTTCCCAACAAAAAGACATCCAACTCATTCTCCACGATCTGGAAAATCACATCCGCTTCGATCCCTCTCACACGAATCACGGTTCTCATTTGACCCACAACTGCCATCTTCCTCTTTGACGCATCCCTCAGCGACAACCCTGGCTTCTCCAACATCTCCACCTTTTCTTTCCAATTCTTCTCCAATCTATTCAACAATCCATTTGAAATGACTGAGACCACCGCTCCACTGTCAATGACGATTCTCTTCTTCTTTCCGAGAATCTCTGCCATTTCCACCATCTCTTTTCCCACACTACAGTCCTCTTCCTTTTCCTTGGCTTCAACCTCATTGAGCCCCTTGGAAGTACACTGTCTCGCAATGTGTCCAACACCACCACAGTTGAAACACTTCCTTGTATCTCCCGATCTACGTTCGCCCATATCGCGTCTCCCCCCTGTCACCCCTCTGTCTTCTGTACCACTCGATTTCTCTCCCGTCTCTGTCTTCTCTTTCTTAAAATCTCTTCCTTTTCCTTTGTGTCCTCCGAAGAATCCCTTCTGCTGATTCATCCGGAACTCATCGTTCTCGTGCTGCAGTACTATATCTTTGCACACTTCATATTGCTCCTCCAACCCTACTTCCAATCTCTTCGTGATCAACACCCTATGCAACAACCCATCATGTCTGATCGCCTTCATCAATTTCGTTACTCTCATTTGCGACATCGTTTCTTCTCCAATCTCTCCGAAAGCCTTCTTCGACCATTTCTCGATCTCAACGCAATACTCCCACATCTTTTGCTTCGGACTCCTTCTTAATCCTTCAAACACATTCAACGCCTCCGTCCTCGCGTCGCCCTGTCTCTTTCTCAACTTTTCCTCAAACTCTTCGAACAACTTCTTGATCGGTCGCTCATGTCGTTTGCTTAGCGATTTAAAAATCGATTTCGCCGGCCCCTTCAAGAACTGTGACTCCAGAATAGCTACTAATTCCTCATCCGAATCCGTCACACTTTGGAATTTCAACAAGAATGCCCTGCGGAACTCCCGAAAATCTCCTATCCCATCATACACTTTCGGCGCTGGCAACGCGGCTGCTCTCGCCGACGATCTCATCATCTCTCCCATGCTCTTCACTACATCCTCTACCATACTCCTTCTCGAGACTCTCGACGCGCTTTCCCACACCTCATCTCTGCTTTTCACACTTTCCTCCTCGTATTCCTCACCTGAACAACTCGATCCACCGTTCGAACTCTCCAAGTCTTCCATCCGCCGCCTTCCTGTCTCCTTGAGCTTTGGCGAGCTTTCCTGCAAATCTCTTTGGTTTTCTTTCTTCCTCCACTCTTTTCTCTCACTTTCAAGATGCGCGATGCTGCCCTTTAGCCCTTCCGACACGGCCTTTTCCTTAACCATCGCCTTCCTCAACTTCTCCACGAGCTTCTCTGCCTCTTCGGCCTTCTTTTTCATTGCCTCCACCTCGGCTGCGCTCCTCTCCAACTCATCGGCCAATTCGAGGTTTTTGTCCTCCAGGAGTCTCTGTAAACAGTTGTTTGCACTTTTCAACGTCTCGTTTTCCTTTTCCAATTCTATTTTTCCTTCCTCTTCATTATTTTCTTCCCACTTTTCACAATCCTCCCGCAGCTCTTCAACCGTCTCAACCCCTCTTTCCTTCATCAGCTTCAGCACATTCTTTTGCCATCCGTCACAGCGCACTTCTTCATAGCGCTCCCTCAGCTCTACGCAATACTTCACCACCGGCGCCAGTATCATGTCTTGTTTCCTCGACGTCAGCGCGGTATCTCCCAACGCCTTCTGCACACTCTCCACCATTTCTCCAGACTTCTCGACGAACTTTTTGAATCCTTTGATTCTTTTCATTTTTTCTCTCACGCTCACCTTGAACTCCTCCATCTCGGTGAAATCTGCCCACAGCGACTCGTTGCTGCTTCCTCCTGCTTGTCGCTCCACCTCTCCATCCTTCTCCGCCGGCTGCGCCATCACAACGTCTTCCACAACGTCCTCCATTTCGGTCGTTCGGTTTTGCTCTGGAATTCCAAACGTTTTATACCACGCTTTCTCTTCGCTAATCGATCGAATTATACGCCAACGATACTATTTCCGTAAAATTTATCCAAATTTCACGAAAATTGCTTTTATTTCTCTGCAAATTTTGAAATCGACTGGGTTTTATACTCGCCCAATCGATACCTTCAAAAAATCTACAGCGAAACAAGCGTAAACAGACGAAAAAACACGGTTCGGCCCCCAAGTTATCCGATGGTTCGGATTCAGTGGCCTTTGTAAACGATAAAACGAGATTTAGTCGAGATAATTACAAATTTATCCTTATCCAAGGACTAAATAGTAATAAAAGATATAAAACAAAAATGGAAAACCAGCAAAAACCCTAGAAAACCACTTCAAAAACTAAACTGTCAAAACCCTAAAAGAAAACTACTAAAAAACCACGACTTGCCACGTCGTCGGCGAGACGGGCTGTACGCGTACGGCATCAGCGGAACAGCGGAGCGTCGTTGCGAGTGGGGCGCTGTACCGTAAGAAAGGGTTTATGAGGTGGCGGGTATGCCCACCGGCAACTAGTCGTCAATTACGTCTATTCCCAGATGAAAAAGGAACTTCATTAATTCGAAAGCAATCGGATGAACCAAGGACTTGCGGAACTCTTCCCATTCCACAACAATACTGTATCTGCCAAGTTGATAAATGGGAAATCAGAAAGTAATATTGATTATATTGCGATTGGGGAAATAATTTAAGATTTCAGCAAAATTCTCAAGAAGCGTCTTGGTCAAAAACTCATCGACCATGTTCATGAACTTTTGGTCAAATCGAACGTTTCTGATCTTTGTCAACATTATGAACTTGAAGAGGTATATTCCAAATCGTAGAATACTTTAGTAATTCAAGTTTTACAGGTCACTAGTCTCATTGAATATGGATACTCAAAGACAAGGAATACTTACAAACTCTCAGTGAAAACTAATTTCAATGCACACTTCGAAACGTTATTGGTTTATGATGAGCATGATGGATCGACAAGTTTTGAGAAAGTTGTTCGTCTGGATACTTATGGAAAAACTGCAGATTGTACGGAGAGTATTAAATTTGAAGCATTGTGTCATTGTAAAAATTCGGGTGTTACATCGGGCTTTTTTGGTTAATTTCGTTACAACAAATTTGTAAAGAAATGAAGGAGCATCGGAAGGAGAATTCAAGTTTTGAAGTGACATTTCGAATTCGGATATAGTTTAGTGTCTTCAAAATTTGTTTTTGACTCTCTTGGTTTTTTGAACAATGTCAACTTTTGACAAACTTCCTGTTTGTAGATGCTTTGAAGGAGTCGGAGCCAGCAAAGAAATCAAATTCCAAGAATGGATGGGACCCGGAAAAATTGATTGCGAGTTTATAGAAGCAGTTTGTTGGGAAAATATGACAGAAGTGTATGGGTACACACACTCCCAAATTATACCAAGGTTTGTAAACTTCCAACGTCTAACACACTCAAACGTTATCTCAGGACCCCTAAACCTCCAGAGACCAAGTTCCCAACACCTCCAAACGTTTTCGTTTTCACTATAGACTCCATGAACACTGGAATGGCGAAACGATCACTACCTAATTTCTTGAACCACTTTCAAAAAACCTTCTCAGCTGTGGAGTTCCCATTTGTGAACAAAGTTGGTGAGCATAGTCAACCGAATGGATTTCCATTATGGTTCGGAAAGCGAAGAGAAGGAGGAAGGACGATAACATGGGAAGAATTGATTCCGGAGTGGAATGAAACCCATTATTGTCACAAGTACTTGGATGACTACTCGCATATTTTCAAGGATTTTAAACAATATGGGTATACTACAGCTCTTCTTGAAGACTGGATGAACACCCTTTTGGATTCTTGGCCTTTTTGCAAAGGATTTAAAAAACGTCCCACAGACCATGGATTCCGTCCGATCCCGTCAGTTTACGAAAAATATGGTCTGAATATCACTCAATACCATTTAAAAGGACATTTATGTCGAGAGACTCACCACGCCGAATTTGAGTATTTGGAGCAACTAATGAATGCTTATAAAGGTTAGTTCGTGGATATGTGCTTCGTTGAGAAATTGAATTATTCAGACCGTCCGCTTTTCACTTGGTCTTGGCTCAACAACGTCGCTCATAATTTCATAGACGGCCCAGCTCGTATCGATGATTATCTAGTAGACTTCTTCAAGAGAAATCGGAAAATCTTGGACAACTCCTTTGTTTTCTTTGTCTCTGATCATGGTCTTCGCATAGCGTACGGAGAGTACTTTCAAACGGAGATAGGATCTTTCGAGAGGCATAATCCCTATTTGGCGATATCGGTACCAAAGAAACTGCGAGATGAAAAGCATGGGATCCTGAAAATATTGAAAGAGAACTCGAAAAAACTTCAGACTCCCTTTGATACCCGAGCAACATTGCTGGATATTTTGAAGGTTTTCAGACTTTATTTGTTATAAACAAAGTGTTTCCTCTTCAGTACCAACCTGCCTCGGATTTCACAAGTCAGTTATCCGATGGTTCGGATTCAGTGGCCTTTGTAAACGATAAAACGAGATTTAGTCGAGATAATTACAAATTTATCCTTATCCAAGGACTAAATAGTAATAAAAGATATAAAACAAAAATGGAAAACCAGCAAAAACCCTAGAAAACCACTTCAAAAACTAAACTGTCAAAACCCTAAAAGAAAACTACTAAAAAACCACGACTTGCCACGTCGTCGGCGAGACGGGCTGTACGCGTACGGCATCAGCGGAACAGCGGAGCGTCGTTGCGAGTGGGGCGCTGTACCGTAAGAAAGGGTTTATGAGGTGGCGGGTATGCCCACCGGCAACTTCCCCCTCCTCCGAGAAACCGGACCCCTGGCCGGTGACATGAAAGGTACAGGATCACTCGACTTACACTCCACTCATACTCCTTTGAAATTACCGTCACGTTACCCTACGCCTTCCTACTCAATCAATAACACAAGAGATTCCCTAACATGTCTTAACGGCCTCAGATTACAAAAATTGAAACGTCCTATTGACCTCATAAAAATTCTAACTGTCCTATTGACCTCACTAGTTACTACAAAACAAAACAACAATAAACATTAATATATTCGGCTCCTTCGCCCTGTCCTTAATTTGCACGATGCTTTTTGGTCTTTGGCTCCGGATCTTCGACATCTGCTCTCAGTCGATCCACCAACAAGTGTCCTGGGATGGCGCACGCCAAGTATTCCACCATCTTCTCTAACGATCCTGGTTTCAAGTCGCTCAGAATCAACGGCGTCTTCTTTGGTCCTACTGGAGTCATTGGATCCACGACTTCCACATTCAACGCCGTCTTCCTCACTTTTTGCCATGTTTCGGTGACACCTCCAACCTCGTCGTATCCGCACTCCATTCTTGCCGGTACCACCACCAACTCCCCAACTTCCTTGGCTATTTCCTCCACCAAGTTCGCCAACGCCTTCAACTGTTTATCATCCTTCGTCCATTCTACCAACACCACCGCCTTCTCCACTTTCTCCCATCCAAACTTCTGCTTCCACGTCGAAATCGTTGACGTTCTTACTTCGAAAACTGCCTTACTCTTCAATCCCATCCGTTGACCCACGAGAATATACTTCTCCTGGATTATCGACTTTTGTGGTTGATTCCTCAACATCACCTCCTTCTTCAAGCTCTCCGCGGCCTCTTTCCAATCCACTTCTGCCTCCTCCCAGTCGCTTTTCATGATCTTGCTGGCCCATGTCGGACAGATTCCAGCAAACTTTCTCAGTGCTTCGAGTCTTTCCGACTTGCCGAGCTTCTTCTGAAAGTCCTCTTCACATTTCATCAGATTCACATCTTCAGAAGCGATCTTCTCGTTCCTCGCCAATATACTCAGCGCAAGGCTTTTCGGATCATGACACAATCCTCCCACGGCTTCCACATAGTGCCCGTTTCCTTTCGAACATCCGCATTCCTCTTTCTCTTCTTTTCTGTAAGAATTTACATTATCCAACGTCAAATTCCTGTCATCTTTTTCATTGCTTTTCCCTTCTTCTACTACATTCACCGCCACCTTCTTTTTTCTACCGCGCTGTCCCCGTCTAGCCTCGGTTTCACACTTCACATCTGCCATCTCCTTTGGAACCTTCCGAAGTTGCTCCCACGGGATCCATAACTTCTCTTCTCCTCCTATGAGCTGTACTTCTGCGGAGTTTACTGTCGTTGCCACCACTCTATACGGTCCTTTCCATGGGTTAACTAACTTTGCATTTCTGGCTCCCAATTTCTCCGCAGGAATCTTCACCAATACTCTGTCGCCTACTACTGGGTACTTCCTCCCAACCACTTTATACTTCTCATCAAAACCGTCCTTCATACTCTCTCGCTCTCTCTTCATATGCTCTCTTGCTGCTTCCTGAGCCAACTGCATCTGTTCCGCGTGGCGTGACTTGTACTCGTCTACGTCCACCTGGTACTTCCCCACCAACTCCGTCTGGTCAACCTTCATCGGTATTCTCGGATCTCTCCCATACATCAAAAAATGCGGGCTTTCCCCAGTCGCTTCATGTTTACACACATTGTAAGCGAACACAGCGTACTGCAACTTCTCATCCCACTCCGTCGGTATCAACGTAACCTTCTTCAGTACTGACTGAATTGTTCTGTTGAACCTTTCCACTCCTCCATTCATCCTCGAATGGTACCCTTTTGTCTTGATCATTTGGATATTTGACATTTTTGCAATCTTCTCAAAGGTAGAGTTTGCAAACTCTAGTCCCTGATCCGTCAAAATCGCCTTCGGGATTCTCCCTTCCTTCAACATCCAACTCTCTACAAACGCCTTTCCAACTGTTTCCGCCGACTTGTTCGGAATCGCCACAACCCCCGCGTACTTGCTGAACAGGTCCACAATCGACAACACGTACCGATTTCCACTGGAACTCAACCCCAAATCCAACAAATCCAACGCTACAATTTCCAATGGCTCACTTGCTTCAATCGGTGTCAACGGCGAAGTCAATATCTGTTTTGCGTTCCCGCACAGACACTGCTGACATTCTTTCGACCATTTTCCAATCTCTGCCCTCATTCTTGGCCACCAAAACTTCTTTCCCAACATCGCCTCAACCTTGTCTGGATTCCAATGCCCACCGAATGTTCCGCCATGTGCTTCCAAAAACACTTCCTTTCTCTTTTCTACCGGCACCACTCTCAATGCAGCTCCATACTTCGTTACAAACATCAACTCCCGTCCCATCATCATAAACTCCCTAATATCTCTTTCTCCATCTCCTGGAACTTTCACCTTTCCCTCATGACTCCCATTCTCCAATTTTTCCACAATTATCTTCCATCCCTGATCCTTCATTATCAACTCTCTCCAGCCTCTCTCTTTCCTTTCATTCTCTTTCACCGCTTCTACTACGTTGATCACTCGCTCAATCTCCGTTCTGGCTTGCTCATGAGCATCCCTCATCTCCTCAGTCTCTTGCGCTCCACCTCTCGACAACGCATCTGCTACTGCATTCGCTTTTCCTTTCAAATATACAATGTTCAGCGCGAAATCCTGCATTTCCATTGACCATCTCAACAATCGGTCTGCCAAGTTCTTCGTCTTGAAAAGACTCGTGAGTGGCTTGTGATCAGTGAACACTGTTGTCGGACACCCGAAGATGAAATGCTTGAATCTTCTTGTCGCAAACAACACAGCCAACGCCTCTTTATCGCTCACATGGTAGTTCTTTTCCGCCGGACTCAACGATTTCGACGCGAACGCAATCGGATGTACTTTCCCGTCTTTTCCCGCCTGCGCCAACACCGCTCCAATCCCGTACCCAGATGCATCCGTAAATATACAAAACGGTCTTTCGAACTTTCTCGCCGCTTCCACGTCTGGTTGTGCTAGCACTGGTGCACTTGTCATTTTTCTCTTCAACTCATCAAACGCCTCTTGCTGTTCCTCCGTCCATCTCCATGGAATCTTCGGAGACGTCAACGGTGTCAACGGCGCCGCAATACTTGCGAAATTCAGTACAAAATTCCGGTAGTACGCGCACATTCCCAGAAACGTGTGCAGTTCCTTTCTGTCCTTCGGAACTGGATATTTCTCCATTTTCTCAATTTTCTTTTCATCCGTCCTCACTCCCCTTTCATCAATAACATGTCCCAAATATTCCACTGTCTTCTGAGCAATCTTACACTTCGACGCCCTCAACTTCAGTCCACAGTCTCTCATTCTCTTCAACACTTCCAACAAGTCCTTCTCATGCTCTCGTTCACTCCCACTAGCAATCAGAATGTCATCGATATACACGTAAACAGACTTTCCAATCAAATCACCCAACACATGCTCCATGGCTGCCTGAAATATCGCCGGACTCGTCGCCAACCCAAACGGCATCACTTCGAACTGATACTGCTCGTTCAGCACTGCGAAAGCTGTCTTTTCCTTCGACCCTTCCTCCATTGGAACTTGCCAATACCCCGCCATCAGATCCAACGTGGTAAACCACTTGTTCTCTCCCAAAGCTTGCAACGTCATCTCGATATGTGGCAATGGGTGTGCATTCAGCTTTATCACACTATTCAACTTCCTATAATCCACACACATTCTAATACTTCCATCCTTCTTCTTCACCAATACGACCGGACTTGCCCATGGCGACTGACATCTTTACTAATAACAACCAGTGATTTCTGTATGTCTGTCTGTATGTCCGCGGCTGTAACTCAGCCCAAACTGGACCGATTTGTATGAAAGTTTCACAGAAAGATCAGAAATTTGTCTACGTTGATGCCCATCTATTTAGATTTTCGATATCTCAAAAAGTGAGCAAGTTACGGCTCTTTTCGTGATTTTTCAGTACTAATTTCGGTACCGAAAATGTGTTGCAAGTCATAACTCGCTTCAGAGTTTACCGATTCTCTTGAAATTTTCACAGTTTGTTCCTGATTATTTGAGGATGATGCACGACTTTTTTGCTTTTCGAAAGTCCAATTTTGAAGCCTTCTGGAGCACTTTTTCTGAGCAACAGGGTTCATTTTCGCACGCGCGGCGACAGAGAAGCAGAGTCGCGGCGGCAGAGAGGCGGCGCACACACAAAGTATAGTGGCCGACGCGAACCCGGTTGATGTCGGCCGCTTCTCTGAACTAGCCCCGCCGACAAGAGAGGGGAAGCCGGTTCAATTACCCAAGTTTGGGGACGGAGAAAGATAATTTAGTTAAATTTTGTACCATTCTGTTCGTCTCGATGCGAAGAGACGGAATATTAGCGCACGTTTTTTCTTTGAAAATCATAAATTGGGCCTCTTAGAATACAGAGTGTCTTCTATCCAGACTCCAAAAGATCCCAGTTTTAATAAAAAGAGCCGAAGGCTCGAAAAATGGAACAGACTGTTCAAAACCTAAAGTAAGCGAAGGCCAGGTGGATGAGCCCCGGAGGGGCGACAGCCACCTGGTTTCCTTATCACTCCTCTCTTTTCCATATCTTTCAGCATCTCCTTAACTTTCTCCTGAAGCGCCAACGGCACTGGTCTACATTTCTGCCTTATTGGCTCATTCCTTTCCAACTCAATCCCACACTTCACTACTCCCGTCTGCGTCAACTCATTGTCTTCCATCGCGAATACGTCGCTGTATTCCTCCAGGACTCTTTGGATATTTCCATCCGGAAATGCTCCATTCCCTCTCAACGCCTCTATTACTTTCCTTACTCGTTCCACTCCCTTCAGTCCCTCCTTCTTATCCAGATCCATCATATTAACCATATGATTTCCTTTTCCCTCTGTCACCACTTTCCACTCTCGATTGACTACACCGACCGGCTGATTTTTCTTTATCAACAACGGCTCATCCTTCCAATTCGACACAACAACCATCATTTTCCCATTCTCCTCTTTCCTGCATAAACTCGTCGGCAACCACTCCTCCGCGGACTCCAACAGCACGTCATCTCCCAAATCGGCTTCTACTCGCACTTCTATTTGAGCACAACTCTGCGGTGGAACTCTCAACTTCTGCGTCGTTACTGCCACCGACTTCTCTGCCTTCCAGTTCAACTCAACACCCATGCTTGCAAAAGCATTAGTTCCCAACAAAAAGACATCCAACTCATTCTCCACGATCTGGAAAATCACATCCGCTTCGATCCCTCTCACACGAATCACGGTTCTCATTTGACCCACAACTGCCATCTTCCTCTTTGACGCATCCCTCAGCGACAACCCTGGCTTCTCCAACATCTCCACCTTTTCTTTCCAATTCTTCTCCAATCTATTCAACAATCCATTTGAAATGACTGAGACCACCGCTCCACTGTCAATGACGATTCTCTTCTTCTTTCCGAGAATCTCTGCCATTTCCACCATCTCTTTTCCCACACTACAGTCCTCTTCCTTTTCCTTGGCTTCAACCTCATTGAGCCCCTTGGAAGTACACTGTCTCGCAATGTGTCCAACACCACCACAGTTGAAACACTTCCTTGTATCTCCCGATCTACGTTCGCCCATATCGCGTCTCCCCCCTGTCACCCCTCTGTCTTCTGTACCACTCGATTTCTCTCCCGTCTCTGTCTTCTCTTTCTTAAAATCTCTTCCTTTTCCTTTGTCTCCTCCGAAGAATCCCTTCTGCTGATTCATCCGGAACTCATCGTTCTCGTGCTGCAGTACTATATCTTTGCACACTTCATATTGCTCCTCCAACCCTACTTCCAATCTCTTCGTGATCAACACCCTATGCAACAACCCATCATGTCTGATCGCCTTCATCAATTTCGTTACTCTCATTTGCGACATCGTTTCTTCTCCAATCTCTCCGAAAGCCTTCTTCGACCATTTCTCGATCTCAACGCAATACTCCCACATCTTTTGCTTCGGACTCCTTCTTAATCCTTCAAACACATTCAACGCCTCCGTCCTCGCGTCGCCCTGTCTCTTTCTCAACTTTTCCTCAAACTCTTCGAACAACTTCTTGATCGGTCGCTCATGTCGTTTGCTTAGCGATTTAAAAATCGATTTCGCCGGCCCCTTCAAGAACTGTGACTCCAGAATAGCTACTAATTCCTCATCCGAATCCGTCACACTTTGGAATTTCAACAAGAATGCCCTGCGGAACTCCCGAAAATCTCCTATCCCATCATACACTTTCGGCGCTGGCAACGCGGCTGCTCTCGCCGACGATCTCATCATCTCTCCCATGCTCTTCACTACATCCTCTACCATACTCCTTCTCGAGACTCTCGACGCGCTTTCCCACACCTCATCTCTGCTTTTCACACTTTCCTCCTCGTATTCCTCACCTGAACAACTCGATCCACCGTTCGAACTCTCCAAGTCTTCCATCCGCCGCCTTCCTGTCTCCTTGAGCTTTGGCGAGCTTTCCTGCAAATCTCTTTGGTTTTCTTTCTTCCTCCACTCTTTTCTCTCACTTTCAAGATGCGCGATGCTGCCCTTTAGCCCTTCCGACACGGCCTTTTCCTTAACCATCGCCTTCCTCAACTTCTCCACGAGCTTCTCTGCCTCTTCGGCCTTCTTTTTCATTGCCTCCACCTCGGCTGCGCTCCTCTCCAACTCATCGGCCAATTCGAGGTTTTTGTCCTCCAGGAGTCTCTGTAAACAGTTGTTTGCACTTTTCAACGTCTCGTTTTCCTTTTCCAATTCTATTTTTCCTTCCTCTTCATTATTTTCTTCCCACTTTTCACAATCCTCCCGCAGCTCTTCAACCGTCTCAACCCCTCTTTCCTTCATCAGCTTCAGCACATTCTTTTGCCATCCGTCACAGCGCACTTCTTCATAGCGCTCCCTCAGCTCTACGCAATACTTCACCACCGGCGCCAGTATCATGTCTTGTTTCCTCGACGTCAGCGCGGTATCTCCCAACGCCTTCTGCACACTCTCCACCATTTCTCCAGACTTCTCGACGAACTTTTTGAATCCTTTGATTCTTTTCATTTTTTCTCTCACGCTCACCTTGAACTCCTCCATCTCGGTGAAATCTGCCCACAGCGACTCGTTGCTGCTTCCTCCTGCTTGTCGCTCCACCTCTCCATCCTTCTCCGCCGGCTGCGCCATCACAACGTCTTCCACAACGTCCTCCATTTCGGTCGTTCGGTTTTGCTCTGGAATTCCAAACGTTTTATACCACGCTTTCTCTTCGCTAATCGATCGAATTATACGCCAACGATACTATTTCCGTAAAATTTATCCAAATTTCACGAAAATTGCTTTTATTTCTCTGCAAATTTTGAAATCGACTGGGTTTTATACTCGCCCAATCGATACCTTCAAAAAATCTACAGCGAAACAAGCGTAAACAGACGAAAAAACACGGTTCGGCCCCCAAGTTATCCGATGGTTCGGATTCAGTGGCCTTTGTAAACGATAAAACGAGATTTAGTCGAGATAATTACAAATTTATCCTTATCCAAGGACTAAATAGTAATAAAAGATATAAAACAAAAATGGAAAACCAGCAAAAACCCTAGAAAACCACTTCAAAAACTAAACTGTCAAAACCCTAAAAGAAAACTACTAAAAAACCACGACTTGCCACGTCGTCGGCGAGACGGGCTGTACGCGTACGGCATCAGCGGAACAGCGGAGCGTCGTTGCGAGTGGGGCGCTGTACCGTAAGAAAGGGTTTATGAGGTGGCGGGTATGCCCACCGGCAACTAGTCGTCAATTACGTCTATTCCCAGATGAAAAAGGAACTTCATTAATTCGAAAGCAATCGGATGAACCAAGGACTTGCGGAACTCTTCCCATTCCACAACAATACTGTATCTGCCAAGTTGATAAATGGGAAATCAGAAAGTAATATTGATTATATTGCGATTGGGGAAATAATTTAAGATTTCAGCAAAATTCTCAAGAAGCGTCTTGGTCAAAAACTCATCGACCATGTTCATGAACTTTTGGTCAAATCGAACGTTTCTGATCTTTGTCAACATTATGAACTTGAAGAGGTATATTCCAAATCGTAGAATACTTTAGTAATTCAAGTTTTACAGGTCACTAGTCTCATTGAATATGGATACTCAAAGACAAGGAATACTTACAAACTCTCAGTGAAAACTAATTTCAATGCACACTTCGAAACGTTATTGGTTTATGATGAGCATGATGGATCGACAAGTTTTGAGAAAGTTGTTCGTCTGGATACTTATGGAAAAACTGCAGATTGTACGGAGAGTATTAAATTTGAAGCATTGTGTCATTGTAAAAATTCGGGTGTTACATCGGGCTTTTTTGGTTAATTTCGTTACAACAAATTTGTAAAGAAATGAAGGAGCATCGGAAGGAGAATTCAAGTTTTGAAGTGACATTTCGAATTCGGATATAGTTTAGTGTCTTCAAAATTTGTTTTTGACTCTCTTGGTTTTTTGAACAATGTCAACTTTTGACATCCTTTACGAGCATTTTAGACATCTCCACTTGAGAGTTTTGTATACTTCAGACTTTTCCTTTTTTTTGCCTTTTCACACCTTATATCCTTTTTTGTGTCAGATTCCCTGAACCACGAACGAGACCTAAATGAATTATGAGAACAGTCGGCTGAGAAAAAAGAGGTTCTAGTATGTAGAATTGATTTCCAGACACTTTTTTACGGAAGCTACTAGAAGAGGGAGGGGGGGGGGGGTCAAGGACAATATCAAAAACAGAATTGCACGGCTAGTATAAAGAAACAAAAAGGTTTGTACTGATTAGCCAGATGCTAGCATCTGTTGATCCCTTTCGCCACGGAGAGGCTCAGTACGTGAAAGGGAAATTTTTTTTGACATGGGGAAAACTAGAAAAACCCCAAAACCAAAGGTCCCCCACGACCCACCGGATCATTCTGTTAGGAACTCTCCGTGAAAAGTAAAAAAAAAGAGAGAGTTATCGGATCATTCTGTTAGGAACTCTCCGTGAAAAGTAAAAAAAAGAGAGAGTTATCGGATCATTCTGTTAGGAACTCTCCGTGAAAAGTAAAAAAAGAGAGAGAGTTATCGGATCATTCTGTTAGGAACTCTCCGTGAAAAGTAAAAAAAGAGAGAGAGTTATCGGATCATTCTGTTAGGAACTCTCCGTGAAAAGTAAAAAAAGAGAGAGAGTTATCGGATCATTCTGTTAGGAACTCTCCGTGAAAAGTAAAAAAAGAGAGAGAGTTATCGGATCATTCTGTTAGGAACTCTCCGTGAAAAGTAAAAAAAGAGAGAGAGTTATCGGATCATTCTGTTAGGAACTCTCCGTGAAAAGTAAAAAAAAAGAGAGAGTTATCGGATCATTCTGTTAGGAACTCTCCGTGAAAAGTAAAAAAAAAGAGAGAGTTATCGGATCATTCTGTTAGGAACTCTCCGTGAAAAAAAAGCAAAATGTGGTAGGCTGACGATTTCTTATCCCTCACGTACCCAAATGGGCGGGGCTTGTCGGTCCCTTTGTTTTCTCTGGCCTAATCCTGATAATGTCCCATTTACGACGTGTTTCTTTGTATGTGTCCCTCACTATATTAGATCGTAAACAAAGATAAAGGTGTTTGTCCAGATGTCCCTTTTGGAACAATCGACAGATGAAGGGTTTTTGACTATTGTACATCTCTACCAGGTGTCATGTGAAGACTTTTTTTCAGATTTCAAAATTCGGGTCCAGGAACTAACACCGAAAATGACGTTATGCTGTTCTGATCCGAAATATCAATTTGAAATGATTAATTGACTCAAAAGTAGATAAAATATTACTAATTCAAGTTTTGAAGTGACATCTCGAATTCGGATATAGTTTAGCGTCTTCAAAATTTGTTTTTGACTCTTTTGATTTTTTGAACAATGTCAGCTTTTCAAATTTTACGAGCATTCTCCACTTGAGAGTTTTTTTTGTATACTTCAGACTTATCCTTTTTCCTTTTTTTCGCCCTTTCACTTCTTGTTTCATACTTTGTGTTTGATTCTCTGAACAACGACCGAGTCTTCAATAAAATTATGAGAACAGTATTGATTGTAAGAAAATGGAAACGAGAACCTATAACCTTTGCATATATTTTTGTTTTGTTATACATTTCAATAATTACTATATTTATACACCCTGTGAATCATATTAAAATTGGTAAGGCCCTTTTTCAGATAATTGAATCATTTATTAAACTTTAAGAGAGCGTATTCGAAAATGTGGATTCTAGTAAAAACGGTCAAGAAGTCTGTGCACTTCCTATTTACAATTTTTGGCATAAGGATGTTATGCGCCATTTAAAAGGAAACAATCCGATGAAAAACTGTGATAAAAAGTTTCGAAAATGGACGGAATTGAAGGATTCGGAATGGAAGATTGTCAAGGAGGGGGCGAATTGTTCAGCGAGGTAAGGAAATGTGGATATTATTTTTATAAAACGGTTAGTTTCCAGATGTTTCGAAGGTGTTGGAGCCAGCAAAGAAGTCGAATTCCAAAAATGGATGAAACCTGGAAAAACTGATTGCGAGTTTATAGAGGCTGTATGTTGGGAAAATACGACAGAAGTCTATGGTTACACTCATTCTCAAATTATACCCAGGTTTGAAAACTTTTAATATCTAATACAATCAAAAGTTATCCCAGGACCCCTAAACCTCCAGAGACCAAGTTCCCAAAACCTCCGAACGTTTTCGTCTTCACTATAGACTCCATGAACACTGGAATGGCCAAACGATCACTGTCTAAATTTTTGGAGCACTTTCAAAAAACCTTCTCAGCTGTGGAATTTCCATTTGTGAACAAAGTTGGTGAGAATAGTCAATCGAATGGATTCCCGTTGTGGTTTGGAAAACGGAAAGAAGGAGGAAGGACAATAACTTGGAAAGTATTGGAGCCAGAGTGGAATGAGACACATTTTTGTAACAAGTACCTAGATGATTACTCACATATCTTTAAAGATTTCAAGCAATATGGGTATACGGTAAGTGAGAGAAGTATTTTGTAGATCCTGGAATCGTAGTAAATTTATTAACTTGTTCCAGACAGCCCTACTTGAAGACTGGATGAACACTCTTCTAGATTCTTGGCCCTTCTGCAAAGGATTTAAAGAACGTCCCACAGACCATGGATTCCGTCCGATTCCAGCAGTTTACGAAAAATATGGTCTTGATATCACTAGACATCATTTGAAAGGACATTTATGCCGCGAGACCCATCACGCCGCATTTGAGTATTTGGAACAACTAATGAATGCTTATAAAGGTTAGTTCGAGGAAATGTGATTCATTGTGAAATCGACTTTTTTAGACCGCCCACTGTTCACTTGGACCTGGATCAGTCGTATCGCTCATTCTACCATAGACGGACCAGCTCAAATCGATGATTATCTAGTAGACTTCTTCAAGAGGAACCGTAAAATTTTGAACAACTCTTTTGTTTTCTTCGTCTCCGATCATGGTCTCCGTCTCGGGTATGGAGACTATTTCCAAACTGAAATTGGAGCTTTCGAAAGGCATAATCCCTATTTGGCAATATCGGTACCTGAAAAACTGCGAGATGAAAAGCATGGGATTCTGAAAATATTAAAGGAGAATGCAGGAAAACTGCAAACTCACTTTGATACCCGAGCGACTTTGTTGGATATTCTGAAGGTATTTGAACTGTTTTTGTTATAAACAAAGTGTTCTCTTTTAGTACCAACCGGCCTCGAATTTCACAAGTCGTCAATTCCGTCAGTTCCCTGATGAAAAAGGAACTTCCTTAATCCGAAAGCAGTCAGAAGAGCCAAGAACTTGTGGAACTCTTCCTATTCCCCAACAATACTGTATTTGCCAAGTTGGCAAATGCGAAGTCAGAGAGTAAGACTGATTATGCGATATTTTGTAAATTCAAGTTTCAGCAAGATTCTCCAAAAGCTTCTTGGTCAAAAACTTATCGACCACGTTCATGAATTATTAGTCAAATCGAGTGTCTCATGTATCTGTCAGCAATATAAAATAAAAGAGGTACTCAGGGAATTTTGATATTCTTTTCAAAAATTCAAATTTTCTAGGTCACCAGTCTCATTGAATACGGATACTCAAACAAATGGAATACGTACAAAATATCAGTGAAAACCAATTACAATGCACACTTTGAAACTTTGATGGTTTACAATGAGTATGATGGATCGACAAGTTTCGAGAAAGTAGTTCGTTTGGATACTTATGGAAAAACAGCAGATTGTACGAAGAGTATTAGTTTTGAAGCATTGTGTCATTGTAAAAACTCGGGTGTTATGCCGGGTATTTGATTGTTGAAAAGTGTTAATAAATCATTTGAATATTGCTAGACTTTTAAGCTTTGACTTCAAGCTCAAGAGATCAAAATGTAACATAAAATAGACAACTTCAGATTTATGGGACACTTGATTTCGAGAGGGTCTTTGTCGACGATTTTTTGAATAAGCAAACTTATCAAGGAATGAAGGAGCGTTGTAAATTTGAAGTAACATTTTCAAATTCAAATCTAGTATAGTGGCTTTACATTTATTTCAACTCTTTTGATTTTTTGAACAACGTCGACTTTGGACAACTTTTACGAGCAATTTTGGACTTCTATGCTCGAGAGCTCTATCTACTTCAGACTTTCTTTTTCATGTTTTGCGTATTCATATGAGAAATTTCTATAAATAGACTTTCTCCAACAACAACTCAGTCCTAAATTATTTCACATTTTCCTGGTTTCCCCCCTCCCCGACTTCCTTCCTTTAAATAAACATTGACGGGTTTTCGATATAAGTTTCAGCAAATTTGCACATCATTTATACAGATAACACAACTATATTGTCCTTTTGGCACCTCCTTTGTGTGTTGTATGATTCTCGCATCATTTGTTTTACTATTTCAATTCTCAACGAATTATGAGAACAATCTTAATTCTACGAAAATGGCGGCGGGAACCTATAACCTTTGCATATGTTTTTGTTTTCTTGTACATTTCAATAGTTATCACATTCATAAGCTCATCGGATTATGTGGAGATTGGTAAGGCTCATTTTAATATAAGTTTATCATGTTTGATATTATAGAGAGCTCATTCAAAAATGTGGATTCTAGTAGAAATGGCCAAGGAATTTGTGCACTTCCCATTTATAATTTTTGGCATGATGATGTTAAGCCGCTTTTAAAAGGGAACAATCCGATGAGAAACTGTGATAAAACGTTTCGAAAATGGACGGAATTGGAGAATTCGGAATGGAAGATAGTTAAGGAAGGAGCGAATTGTTCAGCGAGGTAAGGTATACATAGTTTATTGAGAGGTCCGAAATCGCTCTCTGAATTTGACAGTTATTCTTTTACACAAAAACCGAATAAGAAACTTGATGAAACATTTTTATGATTATTTCAAATTCCCTATTTCCAGATGCTTCGAAGGTGTTGGAGCCAGCAAAGAAATCAAATTCCAAGGATGGATGAAACCTGGAAAAACCGATTGCGAGTTCTTAGAGGCTGTGTGTTGGGAAAATAACCAAGAAGTCTATGGATACACTCATTCTCAAATTATTCCGAGGTAAGCGAAAAAATTTTAACTTTCATGTTTTCTATATTAATTTAAGGACATCTAAACCTCCAGAGACCAAGTTTCCAACACCCCCAAATGTACTCGTTTTCACAATAGACTCTATGAATACTGGAATGGCGAAACGATCAATGCCTAAATTTTTGGACTACTTCCAAAAAATTTTCTCAGCTGTGGAGTTCCCATTTGTGAACAAAGTTGGGGAGCATAGTCAACCGAATGGGTTTCCATTGTGGTTCGGAATAAGAAAAGAAGGAGGACGGACGGTATCTTGGGAAGAGTTGAAGCCAGATTGGAATGAAACTGTAATTTGTGATAATTACCTAGATGATCAATCACATATTTTTAAGGACTTCAAACAATATGGATATGCGGTAAGTTAGCAGAGGAATATTTTGAAAATCCCTTATCCTTTTTAGACAGCGCTTCTTGAAGACTGGATGCACACTCTTCTAGACTCCTGGCCCTTCTGCAAAGGTTTCAAAGAGCGCCCCGCAGACCATGGGTTCCGTCCGATTCCATCAGTTTACGAGGGTTACGGTCTGAATGTTACTAGATACCATCTAAAAGGATATCTATGTCGAGAGACTCACCATGCGGCAATGGAGTATTTGGAGCAGCTCATGAATGCTTATAAAGGTTAGTAGCTCATGAATGCTGGGAAAACTTATGTTATGTGCTACTTGGATTATTCAGATCGTCCATTGTTCACTTGGACCTGGCTCAACAACATCGCCCATAATATCATAGATGGGCCAGCTCGAATCGATGATTACCTAGTAGAATTTTTCAAAAGAAATCAAAAAATTTTGGATAACTCTTTTGTATTCTTTGTCTCCGATCATGGTCTTCGCTTCGGGTACGGAGACTACTTTCAAACAGAAATCGGATCTTTCGAGAGGCATAATCCCTACTTAGCGATTTCGATACCGGAGAAACTGCGAGATGAAAAGTATGGGATTCTGAAAATATTGAAAGAGAATTCAGGAAAACTTCAGACTCATTTTGACACCCGAGCGACGTTGCTGGATATTCTGAAGGTATTTTAACTTCGTGATTAAAACAAATTTGTTTCCTTTCAGTACCAACCAGCCTCGAACTTCTCTAGTCGTCAATTCCGTCTATTCCCAGATGAAAAAGGAACTTCCTTAATCCGAAAGCAGTCAGAAGAACCAAGAACTTGTGGAACCCTTCCTATTCCCCAACAATATTGTATTTGTCAAGTTGCCAAATGGGAAATCAAAGAGTGAGATTGAGAATGTGGTATTTTGTAAATTCAAGTTTCAGCAAGATTCTTCAAAAGCATCTTGGCCAAAAACTGATCGACCATGTGCATGAACTATTAACAAAATCGAACGTCTCTGAGATTTGCCAGCGTTATCAACTGCAAGAGGTATCTTTTTAAAATTGATTTTTGTAAAAATTCCAAGTTTTCTAGGTTACTAGTCTCATTGAATATGGATACTCAAACAAATGGAATACGTACAAAATATCAGTGAAAACCAATTTCAATGCACACTTCGAAACTTTAATGGTTTATAATGAGTATGATGGATCAACAAGTTTCGAGAAAGTTGTTCGTTTGGATACGTATGGAAAAACTGCAGATTGTACGGAGAGTATTAAATTTGAAGCATTGTGTCATTGCAAAAATTCGGGTGTTACACCGGGTATTTGATTGTTCAAAAAGTCTTAATAAATCATTTGAAGATTTGAGCTTTGACTTCAAGCTCAAGAGCACAAAATGTAACGTTGAAGTGACACTTCCGATTTATGGGATACTTGATTTCGAGAGTCTCTTTGTCTACGATTTTTTGAATAAGCAAACTTATTTTGTCATTTCCTAGGAAACCGTCTCGAGGATTCAAACAGAGTTGAAGGTCCCCCTAAACTTTTAAATCAAAGAAGTGCTGAATTTCAAAATCTTTAAGTTTCTGAACTCTTCAAAATGTTTTTGAGTATAATTTTTCTCCCTGCAATGTAGCCTTGAAACTTTATTTGAGAATAAAAACGAAAAGAGGGGGACAATAACAAAGAGGGAACTGCACAAACACTGAACGAAATATTATCGTTCTCTCACAGAATGTGTTAGGTGTTAGCACACACAAAAGCATACAACATCAGAGAAATGAAATCAGTCTTTTGTTTTTGAATCTTTGTGTTTTTGGATGTTTCTGAAGTCTTCTAAAAGTCCTTATTGAATTTCTCCGTCTTTTTTCAATTAGACTTACATACACTCTCTTCTGTACTTCTTATCTGTTAAATGATATTTTATTAATGTCTCGTTTTGATTCTACCTGCTCCACCTTAAGTTTAGAGAATAGTGATCGATTTTCCATTTGTGTATTTTGTAGTGTTCAAAAATTTATGATAATATATAATCCGCTAGAAAGTTTGTCTGTGGCTTGGTCACGATGTCCGCTTTAGCTTTCCGAAAGTTAAAGAATTTGTCGCGCCACAAAATCGAACCCGCGACTATCGCGTTGCAGTGCAGCCCACAACCAACTAAACCACACGTGTAATAGAATCCAAATGGTCGGGGGCGTATAAAAACGTGATATTTCTAAGCAAAGTTGAGCGGCGAAGCCGCGAATCCAGCCTGCTGTAAGCAGGCTGGTCTATGATAAATTTGGTAAAGTTTATGTTTGGGCGTGGCTTGATCCTCGAGGATCATTGGATCTCAATTTTTTTGGATCTTTGAGTTCTTTAGAATATTCTTTAAAAATTGAAAATCTTGGCTTTTCAGAACTTTTGAATCTCGGAATTATAAAATCATGGAAACACAGTTCTGAGGGCCAGTAGAAATCCCAGAATTTAAGACAATTAGAAAGTCGATGTATTATAATTAAAGTTTAGCAAAGTCTAAACCTAAAAATCTCGAAACCCGGAAATCTAGAGATTTATAGGCCAATATGGTAACCTCAAGTAATTTCAATTCTCTGTTTTGAACGTCTAGAATTTTCGTTTTTAATGATTGTTCATTTGTTACAGTACACAAATGTATTCATTTTTATTTATATTCCTTTTTCCTCTTCCATTAGAAAATGGTACATAAAATGAAAAAAAATGGCTTGCTTCTCTCGGAATTTTCCAATTGTCTCACTTCGTTCAATTAGCAATAAATCCAGATCCGAAAACTTTCAAAAACTTTTACTGCTAATTGGATGTTTCCCTATTTCTCTAACACTCTCATTTTCCCTCCATGAAACCTCAACCACGTCTGTACTCACTATCAAAGGCGTTACCCTTCATTGTTTGCTTTTTGTATCACTCTTTCAGAGGTACATCGTGTTTAAAATTTTGGCACCCAAATGACGTACACTTTGAGAATAGACATGTTACATTGTGTCTTATCAGACTTTTATGGGTAGCTGCTGAAAATTTTAGTGAAAGAAGCTGAGAAGTAGATTTGTGGTTTTAAAAATTGTATTGCTTTAAAATATGCAAAATTTTGCGCTGATTCTGAATATCATAACGAAAGCGCTAAAAAAATCTTCCAACACCACGAAAAAGCGCTTCAAACAAATTTTTTTGAGCGTTTTCGTTATGATATTTGGAATCAGCGCAAAATTTTGCATCCGGAATCCTCCTTCACATCTTTGAACTCCCCCTTCTCCCCATATTATACTGTTTTCTCCTTTTTTTTGATACATCTCTCTATGTTTGATTTTTCAAAGTGATCCTTGATGATCCATCCATATTTACTCATCTGTTTCTATCCTTCCCATGCCACTAATCTCGCGTTCTTTATGTAATTTTTATAAAAATTCTCCTCAAAACATCTGTTTCAAAATGATCTCCTGCGGTTTGGTATGTTTTTCAAATTTCCACTTTCAAGCTTCACAATTTTCAGGTAACAATGGCCAATCAATTTCTGATTCTGGCTCTTGTGGTAATAGTCACACTCTTCAACTTTATGATGTGGAGTAGAACTAGTTATAGTTAGTTTTTCTTTTTTTCCTCTTGAAGTTAAAACTGTCTTTTAGAGCCCACAACATCGCAAGTCAACCCAAATCTGGAAGTCGCTCAAAGTTCCAGCAAAAAAATTGAAGATGTTGAGAGGAACATGCAAGAGATTCGAGCGAAATTAGATGCGGAAATGGATATTTTGAAGAATCTGAAAGTTGGAGCAGCACCAACAGAAGGGTCGGATAGTTTTGAGTCCCACTTTAAGGTTTGTTAAACTTTTTTTTTTGAAAAACTAGAACTCAAACCAATTTCAGAAAATGAAAGAATTCTCCATTAGTCAAGTGTCGGCTCGAAAAGCCACGCTTGCTCGAATTTTCAAAATAAACGAGTATTATTTGTTGTACGGAGCACTTGGTCCAGAAGTTTTTTGCCCGGAAAAAGTTCGAGTTGGAACAGTGGGAGACGGAGGAAAATGGGTGTGCAATCCGTGGAAGGTGCCAAGGGATTCTGTGTGAGTTTTTGGAATGGATTTTGATATTTTAGATTTTGAGAAACTTTTACACTTTGGATTCATCAGAGCCCTATTCAGAAATAGAGCAAACATGTAAAGGCCGCGATGTATCCGACTCAAATTTTTTTTGATTTTTTTGGGAATGAATAGTACTTTAGTAGATTAGAACACCCCAAAATACTAGGACAGAAGATCCCGAGACCCGATGTCCAAAAATTGGCATTTTTTAAAACTTGTTCTTAAAAGTTTTTTTTTACTATTCAAATTATCAGATTCTGTTTGAAAGATGGTTAATAGTAGCAATGATATGTTTTGTTTAAAATTGGATGGTCTTTCATTTAAGCTATAATACAAATTGATATGGCAAAAACTGACCGAGAACGAGTCGGTTGAAGTGAGCATACCGAAATTTCGGAAAATTCAAAATATGCCTTGTAAAACCTGTAAACCTGAAAACGGGCGCCAAATTTTTTGGGGTTGTTCTATTTTACCAAAGTACTATTCTTTCCCAAAAAATTAAAAAATTCTGAGTCGGATACCTCGCGGCCTTTACATGTAAATACATGTAAGATAACAAACGTTCGGTAACTTGAAATTTTTCCTAAATGTATCCACGCTTACAAACTGAAAGTGGTACTCATCGAAAGAGCATAAAAAGTTTTGTAAGACTGTGCAACGAAATTTTTTCTATACTTTCGGTTCTCGAGAAAATCCAGCATTTCTAAAATTTTATCCAAACTCAAAATTCACAGCTTCAAATCTTCATAGCTTCCTTCAAAGTTGACCAATTTTGATGAGTCAAAAAACAAGGTAAAACAAGGTATTATTCTCACTTTCAGATTGATATCCCTCGGACTCAATAATCAAATAGGATTCGAAGAGGAGTGGCAAAAAATGACAGACAATGTCAATGTTCTGTATGGATTTGACGCAGCTGAACAAAACAACCTAACCAAAGCATCCTATTCAAAAATCCGCGGAACTCCTCGAAAAGCCCTTATCTCCGTTGCCACCGACGCTTCCAAATTCAAATACACTATTGGAGACCTTATGAAAGAAGCAAACATCACATCGATCGAAATCCTCAAAATCGACATCGAAGGAGCGGAGTTGACGTGTCTTATCCCATTCCTTGAAAAGTATCCCGTCTGTCAAATCTATCTGGAATTGCATGGTGGAGCTCAGGAGCATGCGAGGTTGCTCGGAGATATTGCTCATTTGGGATATCGGCTGTTTTCGTATGAAGTGAATGGGTACGAGTTGAAGGCGTGTGAATACAGTTTTATTCATGAGTCGTGTGTGGAGAAGTATGCGGCGTTGAGGATTGCGAATTATTTGGATTTCAAGAACTAGGGGGTTTAATTTATAATGTTACGGGTTCTGTTGATAATTTGATTGTTGCCATTCTAGTCTTACCTGGCCTAATAAAATTGTTATTCTTTAAGAAAGAAGTATTAAAAACGTGACCTTTGTAACTAGAACAGACGCTAGAATGCCAACAGACAAGTGGCCAACAGCCCAGTTGGATGAGGCAGTGACAAGTCTTTCTGCAGTTTTTGGCCCTTTGAAGACAACCATGACCAACAGCCAAATCATCATTATCTCGGTGATAATATGTCTCACTTTCCTAAACTTCATGATGTGGGTTAAGACGAATTATGGATCATCGAATAGTAAGTTTTTCTTTAAATTTTGAACGGCTTCATATGGCTTTTTTCAGAAGAGGCTTACACCAATGTTTTGGCTCAGAAAGACGTCCAGAATTCAGAAGTGAACCGGAAGTTGTGGGAGATTCAGAATAAGATTGACCTACTTTTTAAAGAAAATTCTGGTCGGGCTACAGAAGGATTTGAGGAGCTCTTTCAGGTGAGCCTTGAGCCTAAAGCATTCTAACACTCAAAATAGCGATGATTTCCAGAAAATGAAGAACTTCTCAACATCGCAAGTGTCCACTCGACAGAAGGTTCTCTCCAGAATCACCACCGATATTCAATACTACGATCTTTACGGATCTCTAGCCTCCGAAGTCTTCTGTCCGGAAAAAGTTCGCGTTGGAACTGTTGGAGACGGTGGAAAATGGGTGTGCAATCCGTGGAAAGTGCCCAGGGATTCTGTGTTATTCTCTCTTGGCCTAAACAATTTCATTGGTTTTGAAGAGCAATGGCAAAAGTTGACATCGAACGGGAATGTGTTGTATGGATTCGATGTGGTGAGCTTTGAGAAAAACTTTGAGTTCAAAGAGAAAGTTTTGCAGGATGAACAAAGTGGCTCCACGAAAGCAGCCTATTCAAAACTCCGAGGAACCACTAGAAAAGCTCAAATCTCTTCAAAAACCAATCCTTCCCAAAACCAATTCACGATTGCTGACCTCGCAAAAGAAGCGAATATCACAGCCATTGAAATCCTCAAAATCGATATCGAGGGGGCGGAGCGAACGTGTCTGATTCCATTTCTTGAAAAGTATCCGGTGTGTCAAATCTATCTGGAAGTGCATGGTAGAGCACCGGAGCATGCAAAGTTGCTCAGAGAGATTGCTCATTTGGGATATCGATTGTTTTCGTATGAAGTGAATGGGTATGCAATGTCGGCGTGTGAATACAGTTTCATACATGAAACTTGTCTGGAAAAGTATGAAACGATGAGAATCGCTAGTTATTTGGATTTTTAAAGTCTTTGAACTTCTCTTGTTTTCTTCGTTCCATTTTTTGGTTAATAAAGTGTTTAACTAATTGAACGGTATCCCCAGTACAAAATTCAAACTACAGTATGACAAAATTAAACATTTTTGCAGGGCAAGTTAGCTATTTTCAACGGCGTTTTTCGAGCAAAAACTTGAACAAAATTGAAAAAATCGTTAAGGTTTTGCTCTGGTCTTGAAAGTTTCAAACTGCAATCTACAAAACAAAACAATATAAAAAAACAATTTAAAACTAACGATTTTTTCAACATTTTCAAAAACCGCGCCGAAAAGGACATTTCGAGACACCATTTTCGTGAGCTTTTTTTATAAACTAGAATTGAAAACAAAAAGAGTTGTACTGACTGGCCAGATGCAAGCATCTGTTGATCCCTTTCGCCATGGAGAGGCTCAGTACGTGAAAGGGAAATTTTTTTTGCCAAGGGGAAAACTAGAAAAACCCCTAAAAAATAGAAAAGGAAGAGAGGTATCGGATCATTCTGGGAAGAACTCACCGGAGAAAGAAAATGAAAAAAATGAAAAAAAAAGAGAAAAAAGGAGAAAAAAATTAAAAAGAAGAGAGGTATCGGATCATTCTGTGAAGAAGTCACCGGAGAGAAAAATTTTTAAAAAAGAGAAAAAAAGAGAAAAAAGAGAAAAAAGAGAGAGGTATCGGATCATTCTGGGAAGAACTCACCGGAGAAAGAAAATGAAAAAAATGAAAAAAATGAGAAAAAAGGAGAAAAAATTAAAAAGAAGAGAGGTATCGGATCATTCTGAGAAGAACTCACCGGAGAAAGAAAAGAAAAAAAGAGAAAAAAGAGAAAAAAATGAAAAAAAAAGAGAAAAAAAAGAGAGGTATCGGGTCATTCTGGGAAGAACTCACCGGAGAAAGAAAATGAAAAAAAATGAAAAAAATGAGAAAAAAGGAGAAACAAATTAAAAAGAAGAGAGGTATCGGATCATTCTGAGAAGAATTCACCGGAGAAAGAAAATGAAAAAAAAAGAAAAAAAAGAGAAAAAGGAGAGAAAAAGAAGAGAAAAAAGAAAAAAGAGAAAAAAAGAGAGTGGTATCGGATCATTCTGAGAAGAATTCACCGGAGAAAGAAAATGAAAAAAAAAGAAAAAAAAGAGAAAAAGGAGAGAAAAAGAAGAGAAAAAAGAAAAAAGAGAAAAAAAGAGAGTGGTATCGGATCATTCTGAGAAGAATTCACCGGAGAAAGAAAATGAAAAAAAAAGAAAAAAAAGAGAAAAAGGAGAGAAAAAGAAGAGAAAAAAGAAAAAAAGAGAAAAAAAGAGAGAGGTATCGGATCATTCTGTGAAGAACTCACCGGAAAGAAAAATTTAAAAAAAAGAGAAAGAAAGAGAGAAAGAAAAAAGGAAAGTGTGGTAGACTGACGATTTCTTAGCCCTCCTGTACCCCAAGGGGCGGGGCTTATCGGTCCCCTTTGTTTTCTTTGGCCTAATCCTCATAACGTCACATTTATTATGTGTTTCTTTGTATTTATTCCTCACAATGTTAGATCGTAAACAAAGATAAAGGGGTTTGTCCAGATGTCCCATTGTTAAAAAATCTTCACATTGAATGTGAAGGTTTTTTGTGGTTTTAAGAACAAAGTAGGTCAAGGTTTATGAGAACGATGGGTTTTGGGAACCTGAGAAAATTTAGGAGTATCAAGTAATTCGAAATAAAGTCCAGGGGATCCAAGACTGGGTTTCTCAGGTTTGGGTAATAATTGTTAAGGTGAGGAAAACACACGTTTTAATACTAAGAATGCTCAAAATTTTATAAATCAACTGAAAATTGCTCATTTTCAGACTTTTTCAAGATTTCAAAAAAGGGCATGACCTAGGTCTTGCAAAACGGTGTCCGAAGGACCCGTCATACTGTAAATTTCAGTTTGAATTTTAAACTGAGGAGACCTAATTAATTGTTTAAGAGACTAGACGCTAGACGACGAATGGATCTGTATATCTGAAAGAAAATCCAGAAAACAACACAAATAAAAAAAGTTTCATTTATAATTGAGCAGCTTTATCCATGATCGAGAAACCATATTCGTTGTCTACATCTCCTACTTGTAGTGCAATTGCTTGCAGAACACCTCGACATTTCCGTTTCCACGTGCAAACTTTCCATCGTCCTCACTCCACAGGAAATTCTGAAGTTCGTATGGAACCAGTTTTGGTTGACCTTCCACTTTCTTCATGCACGTGAATGTGTCCGTACGAGTGTCGTATGTGCCGAAGCATTTCTCATCGTTCTGGCTTCTGAAATTATATAATTTGGAAGGAATTCTAATAATAATCTTACGCTTTGTATGTCATTGGAATACGATGACTGTATCTGTACAAAAGTTTGGCTTTGACTGCATTGCTGAATCCTGCCGCTGGTCCATCGCCACAGACTTCCGCAAGATCCGGATCTTTTCCATCGGTAGATTTTTGGAATACAGTTTTTTGGAGTCTGAAAGAGTCTCAATGTTCACAATATCCCAATCTCTATTCAACTCACTTGACCATATCCTGATGGACCAAAAAGTAGGCGTCGTTGCACATATGATGAACATTGGCGCCCATGAATGGCTTACATCCCTTATTATTATCCTTGAACAACGATGCTGGCCACTCGTCCAAGTCTCCGCCGAAAGTGAACTGATCCTCGATCAAGGCCACATACAACTGTCCGAACATTGGCGAGGATCTGGCTCCGGAGCTCATCTTGCTATCCAGCTCGTGATAGATCGCATGGTACGCACGCTCGGCACTGGGAAGCACGTGCTGGAAAATAAGATATTAGATATTAGCATATATGTCCAAAAAATTTCAAAATTTGATGAAGTAGTTTCTGAATTACATGGAAAATCATGAAAGTTCTAATAGTATGAAATATTTCAAAGTTGAGCAGAAAAAAATAAAGAAGTTGATTTTTCCAAAAATTAATCTTCGGAAAAATTGTGTCTCAAAACCAGGGCCGACAAGGCCGGGCCGGACCGGTAGAAACTCCTCCGTCGGCCCAGCCGGCCCGGGTTTGGACACAGCAATAAGAAATTTCAAAATCCGTTTCTAGATCACCTCCCAAGTTCCCAACACTCACCGGCTTATCCAAAAAGTCATCGTTTTTTGTCTGTCCATAGATCGACGTGGCGAAAAACAAGACAGATAGTAGAATCATCTTCATCGGAAGCATGATGTGTCTTCTATCCGTGTATCCAGAGTCGAATACTGATTTGGACAAAACTTTGAATCCACATTTCCAAAACGCCACGTGGCGATTAAATAAAGTTCGAGAAGATTTTAGAGGAGGTCACGTTTTCTTCACGTGAACTCCACGTCATCGAACCGCGCATGCACAGAAACTCTGGAAATCCAGACCATATCGATTTTCAGTGCTCGAAGTAGTATCTCCTCCAGAAGTGAAGAAGAGTTGGCGAAAAATTCCCATTCGCGAAAATTGGAATAATGACTATTCTCAGTGTCTTCCTGCTCTTGGGTGCGGCGTTCCACGTCTCCTTTGCCGCCGAAATGATGTATGATGCATCGAAGGATTTCGAGTTGAAAAAACCGGTAAGTAATCTAAAATCCAAAATCTAAAATCTAAAAGCTCCTATTCCAGCTCGTCGTGCCAGCCGCCGAAGCCAGCTACCACAACACAATGATCGAAATGGACACGATGGTCACCGGCGGTAATGGGCATGAGCCGGTTTACGGATTAATTGGAGTCATGTAAGTTTTGTTTTCCGGGTTTTCAAGGCTGAGGCGCGCTTAACCACGGCCCGAACCGCGGCCGGCCGCGGCCGGCCGCGGTAGCCTTGCCCGTTTTCCATACCAAATCTCTAATTTCAGCCTCCTCGACGGTGTGTTCACGTTCACCGGAATCCCAGAGCAGAACCTGAAGACTCTTAAAGTCGAGGGTGGAAAACGGTGCATTCCGTTCAAGGGCATCAACGTTGTGTACAAGTGCAATCATGAGTATTTCGCGTTGAATGCGGATTTTGTTCAGTGAGTTTTATTCATTTGGACATCTCCGACATTTTTCAATTTTCAGCATTCAAAAAACGACATTCCTCCAAGCAGACACACTCTCGGACGTCTGTATCAAGAGAAACAAAAACCACGGACGCAAATTCAATGCAGCCAATGACGTGGGGCTCAAGGGAACAGGCAGCAAGGATTTGGTGGTCCGTTTCGGTAATCGTGTTCTGATGTCCTTCAAGCAAGGCTCAAACTATAACAAGTGCATTGGTACCTACGATGTGGAGGACGACTACTTCACCTGCATGATTCAGGGAGAGGATGGAAAGCTCGTTGGATTCGAGATGTCCAATTTCTTGTTCGAACCACTTAAAGGAAAACCCCATAGAGCGGAAAATACTGTAAGAGAGTTTCAGTAAAAGTACTTTAATTTTATTTGTGAATTTTCAGGTGGAAGTGTTCTGCAAGTTGCCACACGTTTACCAGGGCTAACATGCTACGGCACGAAACGATAAGAAGATATTGAAAGGAGCTAAAAAAATGTTTGAATAAATAATTAGTATTGAATTTCCATTGTCTTTTAAAAGATCTTGGCTCCAAACTAAGGCTGTCACAAGGCCGACCCCTGGGCCGCAGCCCGGGCCGCGGGTAGATTACCGTAGTTGAATCCGACCGTCTTCTCGAAAACAAGCTCTTTGAATCAAATAAGTTTATTTTCTCACTCTGCATAAATATATATTGTAGGTTATTTGAAAAAAATCATTTTTGACCAGAAAATCTGCACAAAAGAGTATAAAATAGGCAAGTATACTTTCAAGACGTAGAGTTTGGGGGAGGAAGGAATAGAGTTTTCAAAAGAAGGCAAGGATAAAATGGAAAGAAAGTATAACAAGAATATGAATAGAGATCAGTTTGGCAGAGGGGGCAGGGTGTTACATTTGTGTTGACGGGGGCGGGGCTTGAATAAGTGTGACCAGAATCTATAAAGGGTTTTGAAAGACATTGAAAGGGGGTTTGAGGTTCGGGGAATTTTTTGCATAAGTAAACACGAGCACTACCGGTTAAATGAATGGGTAAAGAATTGATTATAGGGGGAAGAAGAAAATAGACAAATAAGGTTATATGAAAGTTCACACAAGAGACTGAATAGCCGCCACATTAGCAGTGGGTGGCATCAGAAACGATTGGGTAGTCTGTGGTGGATTCTGATGAGCTGGAAGATTCAGACCGGCGGCCAGTGACGACAAGAGATTATGGTTGAGGAGGTAGTTGAAGTCAGGTGAATGTAGCTGTTGAAGAAGTAGTTGAGTGGATAGGAGAGTTGAAGAGAGAGGTCCCAAGGATCCTGGAGTGGAGAGAAGAGAAGATGTTGGGGAGTCTGGAAGCTTCCGAGCTGGAGCATGGAACGCTGAGATGGCGTCGGAGGGTTGGATGGCAGCGGTAGCTTTGGCGCCGGCGAGGGGTCCGAAGTCCGCAGCTTTGGGGAGCTGGAAACATAACTGTTTGGTGTGGTCCAAGGCTGTCAAATTGCTGGCCCACGACCGTTCCTAGGGCCGTGGCCCGGGCTGTGGGCAGGTTGCCATGGTTGAAAACCTACCCACGGCCCGAGCCGCGGCTTAGGTGCCGGCCGTGTGACTGCATTGGTGTGGTTCAATTCAAATTATGTTTCTTACCTCAAGTGGAGTGAATGGAGCGTGAGCGTTGAGCGAGTTGAAAGTAGACGTCAGTGGTGGTAAGTTGAATCCCAATGAAGATGGTGTCAATGAAGCGTTTCCCAAAATTGATCCCAACGAAGTCGGGGGAGCCTGCTGAGCATAGATATTAACCGGTGGTGGAATCTGGCTTGGTGGAAGCGTCAGCGGTGGATTTGGCAGCGGACAAATCTTCATCTCGGTGTCCGACTCGGAGTCACTATTTTGGAGGGGATTCAGATTCTGTTGGTTTTGAATCGTGAGCCGCATGCGGAGGAGATTCTTGTATGCTTCACACTGATCGAGGTGGATTCGGAGGCTGATTGGTTGGACACAGATGGTGTCGCATCCTTCGCAATTGTGTCTGGAAATGGGATATTTGGAATCAGCCATGGGCTCGTTGACTTACGGGAACTGAGTCACATTCTCTGCACTCTCGATTCTGATCTTGTTAAACTTGATGTTGTTTTTGTAAGCGTCACATTGATCCTGATGAATGCTCAAGCTGGACTTTTGGCTGTATGGCTTTCCACATCCCTCACAGGAATATCTGTAACTTAAAAACTAGCTCAATGGGCTCTAATGCTTTTAATTACCCTGTCTTGACAGCTCCATCTGTATGCTTCCTCATATGAATGCACAAACTACTGGCATATGGATATCTCTTATTACAAAGTTTGCACTCGTAGTTTCCAGTCTGCTCGAAAACTGGTTGAAGGATGTTACTATCAGCGGTGGAGGCTTGCTTATGAGTCAAGTGAGTGGCTTCATGAGCAGTAAGTTGAGACTTCTGAATGAAAGTCCTCTGGCAGTATTGACACGAATAGGGTCTCTCTCCGGTATGCGTCCTCTCATGAGATTGCAAGTTTCCTTGACTGGCAAACGATTTTGGACAGAATTTACAAACGTAGGGACGTTCTCCAGTATGTGTGCGTACATGTACCTGAAGTTAATTTGGCTTGAGGTTGTCAGGGAAGGTTAGAAGGTACCTGAAGGCTTCCAGCGTAGGCGAATCCTTTGCTGCAGTATTGGCAGACATGTTTGCGTTCGTTTTGCTCATGAACTTGTTTTACATGAAGCTTGAGGTAGTTTTTGAGAGCGAATGTTTTCGGACAGGAATCGCACTGGAAAATCGGGAAAATAAAGATAATCCTTATTGGCAGCCTACCCAAGGCCCAGGCCGCAGCAGCCTTGCCTAGAATCTCAATACTCACCCTAAAAACTTTCTCTCCATGTGTCTTCTTATGAGTATACAGAGCCGATGGCGAAGACAACAGCTTATCACACTTTGGGCATTTATAATTTCTGATTCCCAAATGGGCACTCTTCTCATGCACCGTCTTGGTACCATATTGGGCAAACGTTTTTGGACAATATCGACATTTATAACTGAAAATTTTAAAGGTTTTTTGACTTTGACTTGAAACTTACGGTCTCTCGCCGGTATGCGTCCTCTCGTGTACTTGAAGTGTCGCCTTTTGAGCGAACCTTTTCACACAATAATGACATTTATAGGGTTTCTCACCGGTGTGCGCCCGTTTGTGTGATTCGAGTATTGAAAAATATGAAAATGCTTTCCCGCAAGTTGTACATACATGTCTTTTTTCAGCCGCTTGTGATCCTTGACTCGGCGACGATCCGGATGAGGAGCCGTGTGAGGGTGAGTGACTTGTTGTGGACTCGGAGGAGGAGCCATGCGGTGAGCCGGCTACTAGTGAGGATGATGAACTGTCACTGTTGTCGAGCTCTTCTGAATCTTCTTCTTCTATTTCTATCTCCTCCTCTTCGTCGAACTCCTCATCCATTAGTGCTTCTTCGTCATAGTCCTCCTCCTCGTCTTCTTCTTTCATGTGAACGTCTTCTTCTTGCGTTGCCACAGGCGTTGTCTCGTAGTCCAGAGTCATTGGAATCTGGAATTTTTTACTTGATAAATAGAAGGAGTGAAGATATTTCCACAAAAACCTAGGATCAAAAAGTGGGCGGAGCCTTGGTGGCTCAGAGCGATAAGTTTGGATTATCCTTGTTTGGAACACTTAAAACTAACATAGATTTTAAGGGGATAAAGAAAAAGTAAGTTTCAGATTATCCGAATGAAAAAAAACATGGAGAGTAGAGATCTTTCAGGATGCAGAGACAAGGAGAAGTGATACTGGGATACGGTAGATTTCGGAAATCCTAAGAATCCTAAAAGCCAAAGGGTACTAAGATACTAAAGATCATAAGATCCAAGAGAGAATATGAAAACGACACTGGGATACGGTAGGTTTTAGAAGTCTGAGTTCCAAGGATCTAAATCCTGAGAATCGTTAGAATCCGAATCCCAAAAATCCCAAATTTCTAAAGGTGCTAAAACTCTGAATTATAAGATTCAAAACAGAAGATGAAAAATGATATTGGGATACGGTAGATTTCGGAAATTCTGAATCCCAAGGATCCAAAAAACCAAAGGATGACAAGATCCTAAAGATCATACGATCCTAGAGAAAAGATGAAGAATTATAAAAAATGACACTGGGATACTGTAGATTTTTGGAGTCGTATGAACCCCAAGAATCGGATTACCAAGAACCGTCAGAATCCGAATCCAAAGAATCCTAAAATCCTAAGACTACTAAGACCCTAAAGAGCATAAGATCCAAAAAAAAAATAATTATTATGGGTTACGGTAGATTTCGGAAAGTCTGGATCCCAGGGATCCCAAAATACTAAGAATCCTATGATCCTAAAGATCATAAGATCCAAGAGAAAAGATGGAAAATTATATACTGGGTTACGGTAGATTTTGGAATAACTCAAGAATCCCAAAATCCCAGAGCTTCTAAGATCCTAACGATCAAAAAATGCAAGAGAAACTATTTCTGAACTACAGTAACCGAAGGTATGCATAACGCTGAAATCCGAAATCCTAAAAACCCTGAGATCCTAAAAGCTCTAAGAGCTCCCAGAATCCTAAACTTTTTAGATCCCAGAGCCGTGATGTCCCTAGTTTAGAAGGATTCCAGAAGTACTCAACCCCTAAAGTCATACTGTAGCCTGAGCCCCAAGACTGCCAACTTCCAGCCTCGGGACCTTCTGGGCAAACATATCATATAAGAATGCCTTTGTTATGTGTGTGTTCCAGAAGCAGTTCGGTCCCACCCCCCGGGAACACCACCTGATGACCTATGAGCCCACCCCTCTCTCTCTCTGGGCGGTCAGCTGAGGCGCCGTGCCAGCCGCTGTGATGATGCTCGCTTCATGCAAGCGAGCCGAGAGAAGATAGAGAGAAAGTGAACAAAAAATAGAAACCTGAATTTTTGTTATTTGTGTATGTGTTTGTGTATCCCCATGCTGATGATGCGCACTAGGCACTGCCATCCACGTTTTTTTCTTCTCTTCTTCGGTGTTCTAAAGGGACTGGTCACTCTTCTCTTTCTCTCTGCTTCTTCCTGACATACACACACAGCTGGCACACACGAACAACAAAACGGCATATACGCAAAAAAAATTCTCTCTCGTTTCTCTGTGCCCCCCTGACTACTGGTACCAGGACTGGTGCCTGGGACTCATGGCGCCAGGGAGAGAGAGAAAAGGAGAAATGGACCACCCCGGAAAACAAACACCGCGGCTGGCACCCCTAGCTTTCCTCTCACACTCTATTTCTCTTCTAGCCTTGTTTTTCTCTTGTGGGCTCCGCGCGGAGCACATATTTTTTTGCCGCGCGGCATATATGAATGTCGTCATTCGAGGAGGAAGGAAGGATTTTATGCTGGAAATTATTCTAGATGGGGCAGGAGCGGAAAACACGGAGGCCCCGCGCGGAATGTGATATATAACTATATACATGAATATTTACAGGTGACGTGTGTTATTTTCAGAAAGATCTGAAAGTGAGAATCCAAAGATAATGGGTACTAAGATTAAAAACGAAGGTTTCTATGTACATACTTCAAATTCAGATCCGAAAATCTCTATACTGAAAAATCTGGGTACAAAGATTATCCTCTGTTTCCATTTTTTTTTTTGACGGGAAGAAACTTCGAGAAACCCAAAAATCTTCTTATGGTAATCCTAGGAGATAATGGATAACTTTTTTTCAGATTTTCAGAAAAATGAAACTTTCTGATTTCTAGGCCCTAGACACAAAACACCTGTCATTTGAATAGAGCAAAGAAATTCAGGTTTCAATTTCAGTCTCTCAAAAGTTTGTTTGGGAAGTGAGGGACAGGTGCAATGGACTACCTCAATCTGAAATTCGAAATATGTTCCAATTATAGGAACGGCCTCATTTGGATAGGGATCGTCCGAGATCTGATACTCTGAAGGGTTACAGTAACCCAAAAACCAGGACACAAGGATTACTGTAACTCTAAATCTCGGCAAACCTGTCCTCAGCTACAGTAACCTTGAACAGTACTTTAAAAGAACTCAGAGTACTTTTTAACAAAACTTATCCAAATTACAGTAATCCAAATCGAAAGCTAGTCTACCCCTACTTTTCCAACTTTCTCATTTGAACTTCTTATCAACTTCTGCACCCCTAGAGTCTCGAATGTTCTCCCTACTCTAAAACACAAAATACTTCGTCATTCATATTTCTCTATGATTTCCACCCAAATGCTTTCCGCGTGATGCCGCCCCCTTTCCGCGTCGCTCTACGCTCTCCGCGCCTCTCCGCGTTTTTTTCGCCTATTTTTCATCGCTTCTCGTTTCTTTCTCTCTTGGCGACTGGCACGGAGCTATGTGTTTATGTGCCGACCGGTGGTGACACACATGATGATTCTCTAACCGATAATAATAGGGAGAGAGAGAGAGAGGAAAACTCGGGTTCACATTTCGAATTTCAACTCGACCGGGAACCCTTTGGAAACTTAGAGACAACAGAGAAATGTCGAAAAAAATGAGGAAGATAGGAGAGCAAACATTATTTGACCACCGATCAGTCGGAGTGAAAAAAAGAACACACATCAAAATTTTTAATATGACCAGGAGAGTTTGACCTAAATAAGAACTGGAGTTTTGAGGTTCGAATTTTGACTTTTGGGCTTTCAAAGATTGCATTCTGGGGCTAAGGCTTAAAATGAGATTGCATTTTGGGCCAAGGCTTAAATTGAGATTGCGCTCTGAGCCTTTGGTTAGATCTAGACTGCGCTCTGCGGCCTTCGGCCTAAATGAAGAAAACATTCTGGGCCTTCGGCTTAAATTGAGATTGCATACGAAGTTTCTGGCTTTCCTGAGCTAGTATGAGAATTACAGTAATCCAATTTTCTATGCTCTCAAAACCAGGATTTTTGACTTACACCATTTACGGTAACCCTAAATCGGAAAGACTGACAGAAAAACTTACAAAAAGTTTAGCTACAGTAATCCTGGAATAGAAAAATGAGCTTAAAAGCTGGAATCTGAAACAAGGATTCAACAAATCAATCATAGCAAAATTCAGAAGGAAGGAAGATACAGTAACCCTAGGAAGGAGAGAATGAAGAACTTACAGTAATCCAGAAAAACTCATTTCAGAATGATACAGTAACCCGAATAAGGAGAAAATGAAGAACTTACAGTAATCCAGAAGAACTCATTTCAGAAAGATACAGTAACCCGAAGAAGAAGAGAATGAAAGACCTACAGTAATCCAAGGAAATATTGGGCTCAAGGAAAAAAGAAGAAGCCTAGCTGGTAGATGAGATTCTGAAGAACTATGATACTGGATGTGAGAATAGGTTTCTGGAGTTTTAGGATTTTAAAATTTCAGACTTTGGTAATTCGAACTTCCAGAAGCTTATATGAAGGATCATAGAGTGAAATGGTGGGAAGGCCCAAGAAGCCGACACAAGGGGTCCAAAAGGCCAAGAAGTCAAAACAAAAATGGTTCTCGAATGGTCACCATCAGCGAACCAACACGAGAAACTAAAATGACACAAAAATATCTAGAAACAATGAAAAGGAGGTGTTCTGTTCTTGTAGCACTTTCCAAATAAAACAATAGCGAGAGAGAAAAACAAAAGAGCGAATGAACTAGTTTCATGGAAATTCACATACATACATTATGAAGTGACCACCAGGTCATTGTTTCACTGGAAACTGGTTATAGGAGGGGGTTCCAATGGGGTTTAGGACCAGGATCCCATACTGGGATCTCTTTGGTTCTCCACCCACTTTTTTCTCTAGAAGTTTTCCGCGGGCAAAATGACGCTCACACGCGGAAAGCGGAGAGCGCGGACTGGGGTGCGGAAGCCTTCGGTTCTCTGCGTCTCTTCGTCTCATACACTATTTCCAGCTGCCCCCACGGCGCCCTCCCCTGGCACTCGGCTGGCACGTAGCCGGCGGGCGCCCGATGGCCGTTTAGGAGACGCAGAGAGCCGTTTGGCAAGAGAAAGAGTGACCAGTTGGGAGCAGCAGATACATACATACACATAGAAGAAGAAAGCAATAAACCAAACAACACGAAAAAACGAGGCGGATGGCACACTGGGACACCGAGTTGGGACAAGAATGGCATGGGAACCAAGACCTTTCAAATTTCGAAATCCTAGGGTCTGGGACCTTTGGAATTGCAAAATGTGGGGAATTGGTTTTGGAATTTGGAAGTAGGGTCAGTCTAAGATGAAAATTCTAGGAATCTAAAAGTACAGTAATCTTGTAAGAACTACAGTAATCTTATAAGAACTACAGTAATCTTGTAAAAACTGCAGTAATCTTGTAAGAACTACAGTAACCTTGTTAGGAACTACAGTAATCGTGTAAGACCTACAGTAATCTTATCTTGTAAGACTGACTAAAGAATTCGGAACCTCACAGTTCTTTCAAACTTAGATTACTTTAGCCTTTCCAAAATTACAGTAACATCCGAGCTGGATTTTTCAGGATCTCTAACAGCAAAACTACAGTAACCCTGAATAGCTGATCTTCAAAACAGATGGATCCTAGATTCAGGAATCTCCAAGAGGGCCTGGAACCGTAGTCCTGGAACTTTTCAAGGCCCCTGGACTCGAGAATCCTGAAAATTCAAGCCTCGATTCTGAATCCGAGGCTTAACTGACCGTGTAACTCTCCGCCTCTTCCACTTTGTACTATCCAAGGGCCCACCCCCAATATAAGAGACGTGTGATTTCAAAATTTTTTTTTCTTGAAAGTTTTTGAAAGAAATTTCAAATTTTCTGTAAAGTACATAGTTGTTCCTGGGATAACTTTGTACTTTACAGAAAAACAACGTGATTTGTAACAAATTTGGTACAAATCACGTTGTTTTTCTGTAAAGTACAAAGTTATCCCAGGAACAACTATGTACTTTACAGAAAAATTGAAATTTCTTTTAAAAACTTTCAAGAAAAAAAAATTTTGAAATCACACGTCTCTTATATGTTCCATTTTCTTCCCCCATTTTTCGTACTTTTATATGTATATGTGTTTTATGAAAGAGATGAAATATGAAATATTTTTTTTTGTAAAAAAATGATTCACCTTTCTCTCTCCCCGCGTTTTTCCCCTTGCAGAAAGAGAGACACACAAACGGTGCTGGGTCACCACCTGGAGCCACCCTTTCCGCATGCTCTATGCTTTCTCTGAGTCTATTTTTTCCATTTTTTCGACGCTCTTGGGCTGTGAGAAAAACGACGAAGCGGTCGAGACGCGGAAAAGAGAAAAAAGAGGAAGCAAAAAGAGAGGGAAGTGGGGGGGGACCCAAGTTTAATTGACTTTCACTTTTTTGGTCAGAAAAGGTCAGAAAGATGATGATTGATGGGGGAGAACATCTAGATTGATCTAGAATTATGTGAGAGATTAGGGAAGGTATACGGTAGGATTGGGATCTTTCTACCAATTCTTGGGTTACTGTAGTTTGATTCAAGACTCTGAGGGTTCATCCGTAGGCCCAAATGTTCAATTCTAAAACTCTGAAGCTCCTATTCTGGAATTGTAAACAAAACCTTGAAATTTCAGATTCCAAAACTCTGAGTTATCAAATTAGCGGCTCCAGAAGACAGAGGGTCACAAGTTTCATATCTAAAAATACTTGAATCCAGTCAGATTTTCCTGTTCCCTCTCTTCAAAACATCGAGGATTCTAATTCTTCTTCTAGATTTCTGATCCCTTCTCGATTCCCCTTCCATTAACCTTATGCCTATGCCTCTCTCATTGAAATCCAAGACTCCGGGACCCTTGTTGGCACCTCTCCTGGCACCCAGCCCGGTACCGCCCGTTTTTCTTGTTGACCGAGCAGGTCTTCTGAATTCTTGGGAAGAGGGGACCTTTCAACATCTTCTAGAAGCGTTACTACTACTTTTTCTGTGTTTGTGCTTCTTCTACACAGAGTTGTTGTTGTTGTTGTTGTTCCGGGGGGTTCCGCGCCCCGCCGCGGCCCACCGCGGTCGCCGGCACCGGCCGGCACACACAACAAAAACTAGTGGGGTGGCAAGGAGAAGAGAAGAGAGATAGTGGTGGAAAAAATGGAAAAAATAAATGTATATGCGTGTATGTGTGTGTGAACGGGGAAGCAAAATAAAAAGAGTAGAGGGAGGTTGAGTTTGTAAGGGAAAGGGATCTAGGATTGGAAGTTGGGTTGATCGAAGTTGAGAATCCAGAATCTGAGGTTTCGAAACGTCTCACTAACAAAGAATCTCAAAATCTTGACTTCCTAAGTCCAAAAATTGATACTCCAGTTTGGAGACAATAACTCAAAGGACCGAACCTAGGAAAATGTCGAAATTCTGGAGGTAAGACTTTAAAAATAGCGCCCCATTCCGGATGAGTCAGGATGTAGCCGGGAAACGAAATTGTGAAATTTGAAGAAAAGAAAAGTAAAAGGTTCATAAGGAACATGAAGGACCTCCAATTCGTCCAACTTATTTATAAAAGTTGCAGGTGTTTTTGGATAGAAGGTGTTCTAACAACTTGACTCAAAAAGACTTCAAAAAAGACTCAAAAAATGTGTTAAATTTAGAAAAAAACTGGGACTGAGTACTCAATAGTTGAAGTTCTCAAAAGAAAATCCAGACAAACAGAAGCCAATAACGAAGGCACTTACTCCATGATGATATCATTCTAAACTTCTAGAATCTTCTTTTTGATCCTACAGTAATCCTAGACTTTTTTACAGTAATCTTAGACGTTCCTATAGTATTCCTGGACTCTACAGTAATCCTAGACTTTCCTACCGTGAAGCTTCCACCGTAAGTTTCACAACAGTCAAAGAAGGGGAAAATGAAAAGTGCAAGATTCAAAAAGAGAGCTCTTAAAAAGGAGCGTTTAAAAAACCAATCATAAAAAGTGCAATCTACTGGACTCTTGATTTAGAATGGATAATCTTCGAGGATTTTTTCTATCCTCAAAAGTTTTTTCTCTCTTTTTTGCATGTTTCTTCTGTTTTTTGTCTATCTTCGTCCCACACACTCTCTCGCTTCTTTTTTCGTGCTTCTTCTTTTTTTTCGTCTCTCTTTTCCAGGATGGTACCGACTGATACGCTCAGTCGGCGGCTCTGACCACCCTGTGGTCATTTTTTGAAAAAAAATTCGCAGAGAAGCGAGATGGAAAGAGAGAGAGCAGCGGAGCCGGTGAAGAGACGGTAGAGAAGACAGCACTTTTTTCGACTTGCTTCGTTTTTGCATTTTCTGCTGGCGCCCCCGGTGCTGGGTGGTGCCTTCTGAAATGACGAGGGAGAAGGGAAGGGGAAGAGAAATAGACGAGAATGGGAAAAAAGGGGTAAGGCTCTAAAAATAGAATAGAGTTGTGTGATTTGGTCAGTTAATAGAGTTTGATTTTTAGATTGGGTGGCTTTCTAAGTATCAAAGGTTCAGAAATCTGACACTTGAAATTGATGCGAAGGCTTCAAGAAAGTTGATTCTATTGGTAAATGTCTTTGAACCTATTTTTGAATCCTAAATCTCGTGGAATCCTAACAAGGGGCTCTCTAAAATACTCGAGTTGAACTTTTTCTGAAACTTTGATCCCAGACTAAATTAGCCATGAAAAGCCCAAATCTGCAATGTAGCCAAAAATTCATGTAACTCGAGATATGAGTCCTCAAAGTTGCAGACAACATTAAAGTTGAGAAACTTTGAGGACCCATATCTCAGCTCGAAATCACTTTCAGATTGTCTAGTTTTTTGTTTTGGACTCATTATTCTTGTACTTATAAGAAAATTTTGTATCTTTGATTCTCAGGATTCAGGATTCAGGAGGAGATTCAGAAAAGATGGTAGATAGTCAGGATTTAGAATTTCAGATTCTTTTGAGTTATTACTAACCCGAATAAAAAAAGGTTCCAAAGTTACCATGAACTTTTGAATTAATTGCTCCTCTCCCATCAGCTTCTGCAGTCAGGCTAGCTTTCTCAAGTGTTATACAAGGGTATATTAGGATTTATATTAGGATTATATTAGGATCTTTTAATTTTCTGTTTGTCGATGAAAACATTACAGAATCAGCAAAAAGGATTTCTACATACCGTAATCCTTCTATTAGAAGGAGACCTTAAAAATCGACTTTTTAAAGTCCGTACTACTGTAATTTTTTGAATTTTTGCTGTAAAACTTCCAAAAAACAAAAATAGATTTTTGAGCTACAAAACTCGCTATATTTGATTTTCAGAAAGTTTATGATATTTTAATAAGAAGGTTTACTAACTTGTTGGTCCGGGGTCCTTCTATTAGTGTACAAAAACTACCGAAACAAGAGCTACTGAAAAATCATTCTCTTCATTTCTTTCATGCTATTTTGATGTTCCAGTTTCACCCATTCTATTCTTCTTCTATTCTCTCCTTTGCATCCATTATTCAACACAAGAAAAAGGAACATGAACTATTAAAGAAACACACACAGCAAACAACAACACTTTCTCTTTTTGCTTGAAACTATCAAAGAAAATGAAAGAAACAAAAGTCAAATGTTTCGAGGAAGCTGAAAATGGGAGTGAAAATGGAACAATAGAAGAGAAGAGGTATATTTGGAATCTTGAAAAAGAAGAAGGAACTGAATTCCCAGGTACAGTAGTGATTCTAGGATCAGGAACTTCTGAAGGCTCAGTGTTCGGTTATATGAACCAATGAAAGCCTGTAGAGTTACGGTGGAAATTTCTGGTTCCTCATCAGTTAAAGTTTGAAGAATTATGACTCTGTTCCAGAATTGGAGGCTCATAAAAAATCGGAGGCTCCTTTCAGAATCGAAGGCCCATAACCCAACTAGATGTCCTTAGACAGTAGTCCTAGGCTCAGAGCCCTGATATCCATTCAGGCCCCTTATCTATTCAGATACGATCCAAGAATAAGCGCTTCAAAAATGAATCCATTCAAAACACAGTAAAAGCAAGCATCCCCAATCAAACCGACTTACCGTATCCTCTCAAGATATGCACATCGAGATAGTCTCCCCTCAAGAATCCAGAATCCTTTTCTCGAAAATCTTCCAGCGAGAGTAAGAGTGAGTGTAGAAAAAACCGATGGGCGGTTCTCTCCCTCCCTAAAAAAGGAAAGTGTTCCCGGGGAGAGGCGAATGTTTTTGATGATGAACGGAGGAGGGAAAGGGAGGTCTTCTTCTTATGCAAGATCTTCTCCCCCCTAACTGGTATATTCCCGGGGCCTCTCCCGTGTTGGTTTGTCATTGTTTTGGCGATTTTGGCTTGGAAGAAGAAGAAGCGAGAAAATGAGAGAGAAAGTCGAAGATGTTTCTCTCTCTCTCTCTCTCTCTTGAGTACTTCATATTATTCAACTGGTTCATGTATAATGATTGTATCATGATGATGTAGTCGTTTCGTTTCTTTTCGATTCTCTCTGGCAGCAACACACACGAAGAAGAGATATCTAACAGATAACAGATGAAAGCGTCGGCGCCGCCGATTCGGGAGCGTGCCATAAGGATTCGGACGGACATCTGGATGTCGGGAGCTACAGTAATATGGGTTTCCAGAACATCGTTGGATTCTTGTATAGCGCTGACCATAATGTGGCATTCGGTTCAGAAAAGTTAGGCTCAAAAGTGCTACAGTACTCGCCAAAAAGAAAGCGGCCACGCTTAGTTGGGATAGCTCAACTTTGAGCCCCTGAAAAAAGTGATTTCCAGATACCCCTTTTTTTGAAATTTTGTGATTGTATAGCGCAACTCAAAAACTCTGTTTTTGTAGTTGACACCTTTTTCATAGAACCACGATTAGGTTAATTAGGATACCAAAAGGCCCCAAGTGAGACGAAGCTCGAGGGGAGTTCGGTCAGCTAGGCATAACTTACTGGACCGTGGTCCTATAAAAAAGTGGTCAACTAAAGAAATAGAGTTCTTAAGTTGCTCTATAAATCCACAGATTTTCTGAAAAATCGGATATCTGGAAGCCACCTTTTCAGGGGCTCAAAGTTGACCCATTTTCCATTGGAAATTACAGTTATAGTGAAAAATGCGTTAATTTTGATGGTCTGAAAAATACCCTTCCTGTCGATGACATTTTGTGAAGTTTTGTGAGGATAAAGTTCTTATGTTGCTTTATAGATCCCCGAAATTTCAGAAAAATCGGGTATCTGGAAACCACTTTTTCAAAGGCTCAAAGTTGACCTACATCTATTGAGGGCGTCAGTGCTACTAGTACTGTATCTTTTTATGGTTCAGGTTCAGGTTCCGCTCCGCCCCATTCTCAAATTGGCAACATATTATTTTCACTTGTTCTAGAAGATCTTGACTCAAAACTTTAAATTTCCGCGTCCCACACACAATTGCCACACAACTTTTTCCCATCCACGTTGCTCTCTTTCCCCGCCGATTCCCAAAAAGAATTATTCTACGAATTCGGGAACTTTCTTACCAAGATTCTCTGGAAACAAAATTCCCCGGAATGAACGTGCACCACGACGACGACAACGAAACGATCGAAGCGTTGAAGCGTCGTGTCGATGAGCTGGAGAAGGCGCTCGAGGACGACGAGTATTCTGAAGACGATGAGGAGGATTCGGCAAACGAGGCGTTCATGGAGGAGAACATCTGGAGACATGTTCAAATGACACGTGGTCGTGGAGATTGTGGAGACTTCAAGCAGCAGAAGATGTCGAAAAAGTCGCAATCGAAACTTTTGAATCCCGCCGTTTGCCCGCCGAGTGCCAAGTTTCAATGGGCCAACGCCAAGTACGTCTCACTGCTCAGAAGACGTAACAATCGGGTGGAGACTAACATTGGGGCTCCGGATTTTGACGATGACGATGATGATGGGAAAGAGTCAAGTTCTGGAAGAGGAGATTTTGATAGACTTGAGGCTGGAAGAGATATTCCGAAGGACCATGTAAGGGACTATTTGAATTTGGCAATGCATTCAAATGCAAATAATTTTTTTCAGGGGACTCGGGTAAAAATACGGTCAACTAGAAAAATGTTCCTAATTAAAAAAGCTATCGATTGGGTAAAACCCGTGAAATTTCATGACAAATTAATAGAATTACGCGTTGCCAAAGAGCTGCAAAAAAGTTGTCAAAATTGGTAATTTTTGGCAAGGCGTAACTCTTTTAATTTTATATGATACCAGCCTGCTTACCGCAGGCTGGATTCGCGGCTTCGCCGCTCAATTTTGCTTAGGAGTCTCGCGTTTTTATACGCAACCGACACCCTTCACTTTGTTACACGTGTGGCGCAGTTGGTTGTGGGCTGTACTCCCACGCTGTAGTCGCGAGTTCGATTTTGTGGCGCGACCAAATTCTTTAAATTTCGGAAAACTAAAGCGGACATCGTGACCAACATCGGACAGAAATCCTAGCGGATTATATATACCGTATTTACTCCAATAGACCGGCATGCCGGTTTATTTTTCGTGGTCCTCATTTTGATGCCGGTTTATTAGAGAGTGCCGGTCATTTAGAGGGTGCCGGTCTATTTTTCAAAGAGTCAATTTATAAAAAATTTAACAAAAAAATGTTGCTTTTTCACTGAAAATGAGCATGATAAAGCCTTTTTTGAATAGTTTAAAAAGCAAACACTATTCGAAATGCTGATAAATATTGAAATTGTGTGAAAAACACTGGAAAAAATTCGAATTTCTCAAAAAATAGTACTTTCCAATTTCATTAATTTTTGGGGTGCCGGATTATTGGAGGCTGCCGGTTTATTTTTCAAAATGATCATTTGACTGCCGGTCTATTAGAGGGTGCCGGACATATAGAGGTGCCGGTCTATTAGAGTAAATACGGTAAGTAAGATTTAACGTTTTTTTTAACCAATCAATAGCTTTTTCAAAAAGGAACATCTTTTCTGTTGACCATATTTTTACCCGAGCCCCCTGAAAAAAGTTATTCGCATTTTTAAACCCCCAACTTTTCAGTACCAAACTCCACGAGTCCCCACTTCCTCCCCAGTTCACTCCATCGACTATTCGGAGAAGATGCTGAAAATGGAGCAGTTTGAGAAGGAGCTGGAAAAGAAGCTCTTCTCCGCCAACGGCGACTTTGACATGGACGTCAACGTTCCGACGCTTCTGAAAGAGTTGGAGACGCAGAAGGAGAAGAATCGTCGTCTCGAGATTGATCTTCAGAAGGTTTGGGCTTCCAGGAATCTTTGAAGTCTTCTAAGATTCCATACAATTCCAGGTCATCCACGAGTGTGCACAATGGAAGAAGGGCTACGAGGACTTGCTCCAAACCATGGCCGAGGGCTTCGGCTTTGGGTAATCCCAGCGTCTTTGGCAGTGTCGATTCGAAACTTTTTTGATGGGAAACAACCGATGGGCAAATTATTTTTGTGTTTTTGTGAAAAGATTTGAAAATGAAGTATGAAAAGATGGTTGGATTGCTTCTCGTCCCAATATCCGTTGATCCGTGTTGTGTTATTGTCATCAAAGTGTGAACCGGTCACTCTCTCCCTAAAAAAAACTTTCCCCTCACCATAACTAACCGGCAACAGAAAGAGTAACCTGTTGTTGTTTTTTGGCCGCCGCCCCGTGTCCTCCTGTAGAGAGGTCTCTATAGATGGCTAACATTAGCCTATTGTTAGAGGATTTCACTTTTTTCGCTGGACACACAGCTAGAAAGGGAAATTCATTACATTCATATATTCACAAATTTGAGGGAGGGGAGAGGATTTACATTCTGTTGAAAATGAAATGATAAGAAATGGGGACCCGAAAATAAATAAATCAGTGGGGAGAATACCGAAAGATCATTTTTAAGACAGCAACGCGGCGAACTCTGGATGACGAGCCACAATCATGTCGCTGACTTTGTTCACTTGTTCCAGTGTAGACAGGATCTGTCCGTCCCAGACGCGCATTGGGTTGGCGTCTTCGAAATGAAGAACTCCGTTGGTTTGGTCGATGTAGCCGTGAAGGCGTTCTGAGGATATCATCTCGCCAGCCATCGCTTCGGCCTGAAAGTGTCAACATTTCAGAAATTATTTTTAAAAAAATTGCACTATTTTAAGCGAAACTAAACCATTTTCAGCTAATTTTGAGTCAAAATTCATGAAAAATGGTGCAAAAATCCTGATGGATTGATGTAATTCCATGAAAAACGATCCGAAAACCTGAATTTCAATCGAAAAGTTGATTTTACACTATTTTAACTCAAATTTGGTCATTTTTTGAATCAGAATTCCTAAAAAAATCGATCGTCATTTGCGCTGAAACGCTGAAAATCTTTAAGAAAGATAGTTTCGCACTATTTCAACTTACCGCTTCCTCATCAACACCTAGCAGCATTCCAAGCGTCTTGAATTTAATATTGATATGTAGTTGACTGACAGCAGTGATATTGTGCTCCTGGATAACTCCCTTCAGAATCGACGCTCCGTGCTCATCGACTTTTTGATGTGGCTGCAGTTGTGACTCGAACTCTTCCAACTCATCCTTATGAATCACTTTCGTCAGATACATTTTCGCGATAATCTCGAAAGATGGACAGTTTGGAGCACGCTCGTCTTTGAAGATAATAGTCAGAAGTCGTGATCGCTGTGGTCCTGGTTTAGCGAGAATCACGCAGACGATAGCTTTTCCTAGAGCAGTCATTCGATCAGACATTGGAAGTTGCTCGGTGGCAGATAGTTCATAATACCGTTGAGCCGACTCCACGAATCTTCGTTTCGCATCGCACACTCTCGCTTGCAACGCCTTGTGCTCAATTTGTATTTCTGGATTCGCCGCCACTTCGACCATTAGAAGACTCGTTCGGTTGACGTATTGCTCGGCTTCGTCAATTTCGCCGCAATCTAGAAGCAGCTTGGTGATACGAATGCAAAGACCAGCCTTCGCTCCTTCTTTTGTCGCTTGTGGTCCGTTGAACTTGGGGCTCGTGTCCGAGTTGATAGCGATGAGCGTTTGCGCCGCTTCCTTTATTCTTCCTTCTTTCTCGTAGTAGCTGGCGAGCATCAAACGAAGAATGCACACCTGGAAATCAAATCTTATAGCAAATAGATTCAGCTCCAACCTGGGCTGGGCGGCAAATCATTCAAATGCATACTTGCCCAACCCGGTTCGGCCGGGCCGGCGCGGGCCGGCAGTTTTCTCCATTTTAAATAACGATTTTTAAATCAAATTTTATATCAAAATGTAGAACTCAACGAGATCTATAAAATGGTACTAAAATCACCAAGATTTTCTGTGTCAGTTTTTGTCCAGAGCTTGTGAAACACCCGGGCCGAGCATATGCGGGCCGGAAACGCCGGCCCGGGTGTTTCACAAGCCCTGGACAAAAACTCACACAGAAAATCTTGGTGATTTTAGTACCATTTTATAGATCTCGTTGAGTTCTACATTTTGATATAAAATTTGATTTAAAAATCGTTATTTAAAATGGAGAAAACTGCCGGCCCGCGCCGGCCCGGCCGAACCGGGTTGGGCAAGTATGTTCAAATGTGAATAACTTTTTCTGATCGGGTAAAAATACGGTCAACAGGAAAAATGTCCCTTTTTAAATAAAAGCGATCGATTGATTAAAAACCGTCAATATTCATAAGAAATTAACAGAGTTACGCCTTTCCAAAAAAATTGAAAAAATGGGCAATTATTTTGGCAAGGCGTAACTTTGTTAATTTTTTATGAAAATTGACAGCTTTTGAACCAGTCGATAGCTTTTTTAATAAGGAAAATTCTTCTGTTGACCGTATTTTCCCCCGATCTCTCTAAAAAAAAAGTTATTCACATTTGAATGTTGCCGCCCAGTCTTGGCTCCGACCCTTACCTGATCTTCATATGAGATAGTACGAGTCTTGATAATGGATAAAATTCCTTCGGCGATCTGCTTAATGCACTCAGAGTCCAATTTCGGATTATCCAGTCTATCGGTGATCAGCGAAACGAATTGACGAGAAACGACCATACTCCCCGTCTCCAATGCAATAACTGGAAAGTTTTGATTAATTTCGAAATGTAACTTCGTCTTATTTACGAACCTGTGTCGATAATCTTGATAATTTCATTTGTATCTACTCGTCCAGATGCGTCCACTGGCAAATATTTATTGCACAGCTTGGCAAGCGCTTCGAACTGTGCCTTGTGATCTGTGTCAAGTGCGAAAATCTCCGCCACTTCTGTCGATCGCTCCATCTGGATTCTGAAAATCTGAAGTTTCCAAAAAGAAAAAGTGAAAAAAAATAAAGATAAATGCATCCCTGAAGTGTTACAAGTTGTTTCGCTGCCCGGAAAACTCTAAATTGTCAACCATTCATGATGGAAAAGAAAACAACATGAAGCAATAAAGATGGTGGGCAAAAACGAGAAAGAAAAACAATTGAAAATCGCAAGATCATGAATTGATTTTTAAAGGTGGTGGGACAGGAAATTTTTAATTTTTCTGAAACTTCTGTAAACTGAAGCTATAGATATTCTAAGTGGATTCTGATATGCCAACCGTTCTATTTCGGTTGATTTCCGTCAGAAAACAGGTTTAAAATAAGAAATGTCGTCAGGTTTGGTGCATTGTACGCATACACCACAACTGACACGCTCACGCAAAAATGCACGATTTTCCCCCGGAAATTCCCCCGGAAAAGTGCTGTCCTGCCACCTTTAAAGATTTTAGGGAGTAGAAAATTGGAAAACGGAGCATAAAATAACGGGGGAGAATCATAAGCACACACACTCGAGCACACTGAAGAAAAAAAACAATGGGATGATAGTGAATATTGGGGGGATTATAAAGCAGGCATTTGAAATTTGAAAGTTAATAAAAAACAAAAAATTTTGGAAACAAGGATATTTAGGCCATTCCATCGTCATCCTCATCTTGCTGCTTTGGCCCTCTTGGTTTTGGTCCTCCGGTGGCTTGCTTGGACATAATAATCTGATCAACTTTGAGAATCGTGGCAGCGGCGTCAGTGGCGAGCTTGATGGCTAGTCGTTTTCCCGCGTAAAGGTCGAAGATGTTGTGAGCGACGGCGTCCATCACTTCTGAAATTAAATAAATAGATGTCGAATTTAGCGATTTAGGAAATAATCTCACCTCTCTTCCAGACATCAATACCGGCGTTCTTCTTTCCATTGACATGCTCGGCATACAACTTTGTCAGTGTTTCCGTCGTTGGCATACCGGCGTTTTCAGCGATAGCTTTTGGAAGAGTCTCCAAAGCATGGGCGAACTTCTTGATGGCGTATTGCTCAAGGCCTGGTGCCTTGGCTCCATACGACTCAATCTCCTTTGCCAGCTCGATTTCGACGGCTCCGGCTCCAGCCAACAATTTTCCGTCCTTGCACAGAGCTTTGTAGGTGTTGACAGCATCATCGACGGCTCTCTCAACGTCGTCGATTCTGGATTGGGAGGATCCACGAATGATGATGGTAGCAACCTTTCCGGTTTCCGAGTTCTTATCGAATACGACCACGTTCTCGTCTCCAATCTCGGTAACAGCCACCGAGTCGCAATGTCCGAGAAGGTTAACAGCTGGAGCACAGATTCTGGCTTGTGGCTGGGCGCCAACAGTTCTGCACAAGCGACGAAGATCGAATTTGGATGTAAGACGCACGGCCATGATCTTGTATTTGTTGAGGAAATGAAGGTAGAGATCTCCGAATTTTCCAGCAGCCACCACGACCTTCACTCCATTATCAGCGATAGCCTTGACTTGCTCTTCCACTTCTGACTCTTCTCCCTTGGAGAAGTTGACCAACTCATCGGCGTTCTCAATAAGAACAGTTCCCTTGGTCTCAGTCTGTGTCAAATCGAACGGACACGTGTACACAGCGATTCTGGCGTCTTGTGCCGAACGAATCTCTCCCTCGGCGCCTCTCTTGAACACCATTCCATTCATCACCTTCGAGGTGTGCACACCGGAACCGATAATCTTGCAGATTCTGATGTTGTCGACGTTGAAGTTGTAGTTGTTGGCCGGGCAAGTCGTAACGCATGCCTTGGCGACGAGATCGGCGATCACATCTTCGTTATCGTATTGCTTCGAGGTGATAGCGGAGCGAAGGTATTGACGAACTTCCTCGATGTTCTTCATATCGGTGGCCTCCTTGACGACAAGTGTTGGGAGGATTTCGAGGGCCTTCTCGGCGGCTTTCTCGTAACCTGCGGCGACTTCCTGTGGAGTCATTCCCATGTTGATGAGGTTGGAAGCGTGCTCCAACAGAGCGGCGGCCAAGATCACGACCGTATTCGTGTTATCTCCGACTTGCTTCTCCTGCATCTCCGTGGCCATAATGATGATTCTGGCGGCCGGATGCTGAATCTCAAGCTCCTTCAGAATGGTGGCAGCGTCGTTGGTGACGAACAGTTTCTCGATGTGGTTGATCACCATTTTGTTCATTCCTGAACGCCAATAATGAGGTTGAAATTTCTAAATTTGCAGAAACAAACCATTTGGGCCGTACGCCGAGCGAATTTGCGACGCCAGCTCTGTGCATGCTTCGATGTTTCTCTGGACGGCCTCATCGGTTCCCTTGAAGTGTTGGGCGCCTTCCTTCATGAACCGGTTGTAGCCGGACTTTGGAATCTTCATCGCCATGATTTACCTGGAAAATAGAACAATTTACGATGAGATGGCATTGAAAAATGCGAATGAAACGTTTCTATTGTAAAAATAAGACGCTCCAGACTTGCCAAATCGAGCAAGCGATTTTCTCCCATATAAACTGAGATTTTTCAATCTAAATTTATATGAACATGTAGCTCTCGATGAGATCTACAAAATGATCATATTTATTCGCTCACTTTCGTGCTGCTTCTCGAAAAACACAACGACTCGCGTTAATTTTACCGGCCCGGGAGTTTTTCAGGAAGCACCGCGAAATTTAGCGAATTAATATGGTTATTTTGTATGCTATTTCGTATCTTGTAGACCTCGTCGAGTTCTAGATTTTCATAAAAGTTTCCATTGAAAATCTCAATTTATACGGGAGAAAATCGCTGGCCCGGTTTGCCATGTTTACAATAAACCATAATAAACTGAAAAAAGCAACATTTTTGTCTCGAAAAAAAACCGAAACAAAAATAAAGAAGATCGAGAATATCCGAAGAATGAACTGGCCACAATATTTGAAAATCGGAAAATTCGCGATCATTGAAGAAATTCGGCGGGTCTCGCCACGATTTGCCACCGCGCATGCATCGACTACGGTAGATTTTATTTTGTGCGCATACACCATGCGCGTCGGAGACAATTGCGGACTTTTTCTTAAGTGGAATTTTTTCATATTTTTTTTTCAAACCCTTTTCTGAAAAGTTTTGTCTCGAATACGCATTTTTATGTTATTTTTCTACGAAAATTTTGATAAAATTGGCATTTACCTTTTTTTAAATAGTAGTGTTACTATGAAGCTCTTGTATCACGGCTAAATGTTTGAAATTTCGGCTCTTCAACTTTTCAGTTCATTGGATAATTTTTATATTTTTTTCAGAAAATGCCAGTGGTGGTTGTCAACGGGGACTCTGACTTCGACAGAAAATTCGCTGCGGCCAATGGAAAGGCATGCTTCGTGGACTTCACTGCTTCCTGGTAAGTTTTTTATAAATTCAAAAATCAACTAAACTCCATTTTCCAGGTGCGGACCTTGCCAATACATCGCTCCAATCTTCAGCGACTTGGCCAATCAATACAAAGGCTCCGTCTTCCTAAAAGTCGATGTGGATGAGTGTCGTGGAACCGCTTCCACCTACGGAGTCAACGCCATGCCAACATTCATCGCCTTCGTCAATGGACAAAAGAAGGCGACGATTCAAGGAGCCGACGAGAGTGGATTGAGAAGCATGGTGTCCAAATATGCGTCTACTAATGCGGCATGGACGGGAACCGGCCAGAGGCTCTCGTCCTCCACTCCTTCAAGTGCTGGCTCAGCTGCTCCACCGCCACGTGCTCCAGGAGGCCCCGCTGGCCCGAACCCTCTGGAACCTCTTCTTCAATTCGCCGAAACTGTCAATCAACGCCTTAACGCTATGGGAATCCCCAATCTTGACGCAGGAGGCTTCCAAATTCAACCATTCCATATGGTTCTCGGTCTTGTGTTGTTGTTCTTCTTCGGACCTTTCGGCGCGCTTATCGCACTTGCCATTTGTTTCTTCACTCAACAACGAGGGCCTGGAGGACGTGGAGGTGCTCCAGGAGGAGCTCCAGGAGGAAGACCGGGACCACCACCAGCTAATTCGGGACCCAGATCGTTCGGAGGATCCGGACAACGACTGGGAGGCAACTAGATGGATGTTCATAAGCGATAAGAACTTGCCCCGCAAGTGACGATCTTGTTTTGATACTTTTTCTTTCGCTAAAACTTATTCTTGAAACATTGTCGTCATTTTGAATCTACTGTGATGAGTGTGTGTCTATTGCCGATACTGTATTTATTTAATTATTTTCCCCACAATTGTATGTTTGCCAATTTTATATGACTTCATGTAAATTTTAAATTATCTTGTCATCAAAATTTTTCTTCACCACACAATATATACTGAATCGAAGACATCAGGATCAAAATTAATGTTCCATAGGGTATGATGCTCCTTTAAAAAGCAACGAACGTTGAGTTGCCATCTAGCAAACTCGGCGAGTTCTCTCCCTTCAGCTTCCGCACAGTAAATGATGATTTCGCATTCGTTCTTCAGGGGAAGGATGATAGTATCGGGGAAGGTGGGACATCTGGAAAATATGAATATTTTATGAGACGTTCTCTAAAGTGCACTTGGAAGTTAGGCTATGAATAAAAAAAACATCGTGAGGATTCTGGAGCAAATGGCAAGTTCAGATTTTTTAAAAATTTAAGGGACTACTAACAGAAAGATGATTAATGTTTGGGCAAAGTTTCATGTCGGCTCCCACAGGAGTCGAAAGCCAGAGGTCTGCAAATGCTCTCTTTTGAGAAAGAGGTCCTAAAATTAATTTCTTAGACCCGAATTTAGTCGATAATTTTTCTTCCGCAAAAAAACTCAGGAAAAAAACACTGAAATTTAAATCAGAAGGCGTCAAAGTTCGGAAAAAGGGCCAAGTCAGGGGAGCGCGTTCTTTTCGACCTCCGTGGGCTCCGCGACGTTTCGAAAGTGTGACACTTCGAAAGTGCGATATTTCACAAGTGCGTCGTTTCAAAAGCAAAACGTTGCACTAGTGAAATATCGCACTTTCGAAGTGTCACACTTGCGAAACGTCACCGCTGTATGTTTTTTTCCTTCCAAAATGTGTCAACTCACCCCAACGTAGAAATTCGCTTAACTAATGAGTTTTCCTTCTGTTGAAACTCATCCATCAAAAATCTCATATCTTCTTCTTCTTTGAATCCAAATGAAAAATCACTGCCGATCTCTTTGCCTTCTCTCATCCAAACATCAACCGCTCGTTTTATATCATCTCTGGGGATATCACATTCAAAATGGCATTCCAAATTTTTTACTCCCAGAACAACCTCGAGCCAGTTTACAGTGGGATCTGAACCACGGAAACGCAAGGAATCTGCGGATTGAGCAATCCAATGTTGATAGTTTTCAGGGCGACTGAAAATGTCGGCTCTTTCTTCAAATTTTAGGATTAACAGTGGGAAGGATTCTTCATCTATGACGTCTTGAAGAGCAATGTTGAGTTCTTCAATGTTGTTCTGAACAGACCAATAATCCGGTTTCAGCTTCAATCCATCTGGCAATCGCAATACTGGATGAATGTCTTGAAATCCATCATGATATCGAAACACTCGGATAGAGTGCTGCCTTTCTCCAAGAAGCTTATTGTTCAGATACTTCATTGCGCCAGCAAAACTCCGACTATAATCGAGATGCTCCGTTTGAATCACTGTGCCTGGATATTCTTGACTATAAACACCTTTCTTAATCTCCAAAACCAAATGCGTTTGGGACGACTCGTTTAAAGTAAGCTCGCCTGTCTTCAGTTTTTCCTTTAGTGCCTTGAACTCCTCTTCAGCCTGTTTCCTTCTTGTTTTGTAACTTTCTGCTCTAGGTAGTGCCGCGTCTCCTGGCCAAAGCTCATCATCGATTGAGTAGTTTCGGATGCCAATGGGGGTAAGATCGCAATAAGCGACTGCATTAAGCATGCTGTCATCCTTGTGTTCCGATGCCAGCGGGTCGGATTGTACGCAACTTAAAATATATAAATAGTCATTGATTTTTGTTCCGCATGCGGCTAGAATCAGCCTACAAACGTAAAGAGGAACATTTTTTTCGACACTTCGGATTCCGGGAACTCGATCGGATAGCATGATTCTGAAAACGGAAACCATTTTGTTATAATTTACAACAGAGGCATCTTGAATCAATCTTGGATCATAGTGCACCTGGAAGTCCGTGTAAAAAAGGACAAAAATACCGTAAAACCTCTAATAGAGGGACATGTCCTTCTATTGTTCAACCTCCTCAAAATCTAAATTCGAATTTCACAAAAGTTCACCTAACTAATTTTGGATAAATAATTCATAAGATTTTTTGTATTGTGCCTGGTCTCTTTTGACAAAGAATCGATTTAGACTATTTTCAGAATCACAGAGGTCTGTGAAAGTGCTCTTTTTGGGCTCACTTGGGTGTCCTTCTATTATGGGTATCCTTCTATTAGAGGTTTTACGGTAAGTTGGATAATATGACTCACCTCAAATTTGGATCCATCCTGAGAAGGACGGCTTTTAAGCTGTCATAAGATAGCTGTTTAGTGCTCATTGCTACACTTAGAATTATATCGATCTAATAGGTAATGAACAGAAAGACGACTGAGAGGTGTCGAGAGGACTGTGTGGGGGGACTAATTGGGACTATTAGATATTATCGGAAACGGGCAGGTGTGCAAAACGTTTGGTACCATGAAGGGACCACCCTAAATCCCTTCGGCTTTCCTTATCCTTTAATAAAGATAATTAATATATTTCCCGGTCGATGCACCATAAGTTGGATGGTACATTTATTGTACTTATGAATACATATAGACACAATAATCATATAGCTCCGAGAGCTTTTATACTGGTCAAAAGGGGTGGAGCTGAATACATAAGAATTTAATAAAGTAAAGGATGGGAAGAAAGGGGATGTGGGGAGATGGAATGTCGTGGGCGAAGAATGTGAGAGATAACAATAATACAATATTGAAACAGCCAGGGGAAAGTTTAATAGAGATCAAAATAGCATTTATCATAAAGTAACCTGGAATCGGGTTCAACCTTTATTCGATGGTTATCTATTTGATAAGCGGATTCTTGGTTTATTGAGGGTTAAAGTATAGAGACAGATAAGAAAGGGCCTAGATCTTACTAGTTAGGCATGATTATTGGGAAGAGTCTAAATCATTATATTAGAATTTAAAATTATTTGAAGACATTTTTCCAAAAAAGAATGTTCCACGTGGTATAATGCTCCTTTGAAGAGAAAAGAACCCAGAGTTGCCATCTAGAATATCTGTAGAGGCATTTCTTTTCAGTTTCCACACAGAAAATTATGATTTCACATTTGTTCTTCAGAGGGAGGATGATAGTATCGGGGAAGGTGGTACATCTGGAAAATATGAATATTTTATGAGTCATGACATCCTAAAGTATATTTGGAAGCAACCATATTCCTTTTATGGACCAGCTAAAATAACGCTTCTAACGGTATATTCGCTTTTTACACTTACTCACCCCAATGTAGCGATTCGCTCGACTAATGAGTTTTCCTGCTGTTGAAACTCATCCATTAAAAATCTCACATCTTCTTCTTTTTTTATCAAAAATAAAAAATTACTGCCGATTTCTTTGCCTTCTCTCGTCCAAACATCAACCGCTTGCTTGATAGCATTTCTAGGGATAGCACATTCAAATTGACATTGCGAATTTTTCACTCCCAGAAGAACCTCGAGCCAGTTTTCAGTAGGGTCCCAACATTCAAAAGTCAAGTATTTGGCGGACCGAGCAATCGGATGTTGGTAGTTTTCAATGCGAGTAGAAATTTCCGCCCTTCCGTCAAGTATTAGGTCGTCCAGTGGAAAGGATTCTTCATCTATGATGTCTTGAAAAGCAATGTTGACTTCTTCTACGTTATTCTGAATAGTCCATCGTTTCGTTTTCAGCTTCAGTCCAGCTGGCAATCGCAATACTGGAAGATCGGCTTCAAACCCCTCAAAATAGTCAGATACTCGGATAGCGTGTTGTCTCCCTCCAAGAAGCTTATTGTTCATGTACTTCACTGCGCCAGCAAGACTCCGACTGTAATCTAGACGCTCCGTTTGAATCACTTGATCTTCTTGATCTTGAATACGGTGTTTAATTTCGAAAGACAAATATGTTTGGGATGACTCCTTTAAAGTAAGCTCGCCTGTCGCGAGCCTTTCCTTTACAACATTCAACTTCTCTTCATCGATTTCTCTTCTTATTTTGTAGCTTTCTGTTCGAGGCAGCACCGCGTCTCCAGGCCAAATCTCATCATCAACTGAATAGTCTCGAGCACCATAACGGGTAAGATCAAAAGGAGCAAGTAGTTTATGGTCGTCCCTTTTCATATAGTCTTTGAGCGGGTCGGTTAGTACACAGTCAACAGCATACTCTGTGTCATTGATTTTTGTTCCGTATGAGGATAGATTCAAAATACCAACGAAAAGAGGAACATTTTTTTCGGCAGTTCGGATTCCGGGAACTCGATCGGATAGCTTGATTCTGAAAACGAAAACCGATTTTCTAAAGTTAACAATAAAAGCAAAATCTTTGACATTTTCTTTGGATCGGAATTTTTGAAAATGGATTTCGGTTCACAAACCTTTTTCTATCAAGAATTTTCGCATTCAAAAAAATATAATATGAAATGACTCACCTCAAGTTTGGATCCATTCTGAGAAAGACGGCTTTTACACTGTCATAAGCCAACGGTTTATTGCTCATTGCTACACTTAGCATTATATCGATCTAATGAACAGCAAGACGAATGAGAGGTGGTGGGGGGACTGTGCGGAGACTGTTGGAGACTATTGGATACTGTGGAAATTAGTGGAAATTAGTGGAAACTGTGCAGAGTGTAGAGAGTGTGAGTAGCTATGTGCAAAACGTTTGGTACTGTGTGGGGGTCACTCCGAATCCCATCGGTTTGCCTTACCCTTTAATAAAGATAATAATTATATTTCCCGGTCGATGCACCATAAGTTGGATGGTACATTTATTATACTTATAAATACATATAGGATAACACAATAATCATATAACTCCGAGAGCTTTTATACTGGTCAAAAAGGGCGGAGCTTAATACATAAGAATTTAATCAAGTAAATGAGGGGAAGAAAGGGGATGTGGGGAGATGGAATGTCGTGGGCGAAAAATGTGAGAGATAACAATAATACAATGTTGAAACAGCCAAGGAAAAGTACAATAGAGATTAAAAGAGCATTTATCATAAAGAAATCCGGAATCGGGTGCAGTGACGATATGGAGAACATATGATGAGAATAGCGTAGAACTGCGGATTAGAGGAACGATAGGATCTTAAAAATTGTTTAGACAAAAGAAGAGATAAAAAAATTTTTGGTTGATGTAGAGATGAAATTTGAGAAACATCATCATATTAGAATTTAAGATTATTCGAAGACATCATCGTCAAAATTAATGTTCCACAAGGTATTATGCTTCTTTGGAGAAAAAACCACATTGAGTTCCCATCTAGCAAGCCGGTCGAGGTACTTATTTTCATTTTCCATACAGTATATTATGATTTCACATTCCGTCTTCAGGGGAAAGATGATAGTGTCGGGGAAGGTGGAACATCTGGAAGTTATTTTTTTTTGTTTTTTGTTCGTAAATCTTTTTTTTTACATTTCATTATCTGAAAAGACAACTGAAAAATGCTGTTAATAATTCAAAAAGACACCACAGGAAGTTTTTGTTCCCCTTGGTTGATTGGCCCGGAAGATATAGACGTTGGAGCTCAAAATGCCATGTTTGGCTTATTGGCCATACTTCTGTTGTTTAACATTCCCCCACGAGCAAGATAGTTTATGATGCGGTTGTTTACACTTAGGCCACGAAGCCCTTTTTACTTGTCGAGCGGTAGCGTCGGTACCTGTCCCATTAGCCAAGAAAGTCAAGCCAACCAAGCTCCTTTAATTATTAGAATTCAGAAACACATTAGAGACACTGCTAAGCAAGTTAGGTCTTTCTGATAGTGAGTGGTTTGAGTGCCACTCTATCGAGCCCTTAACAACTTCGGCTAGAAATACATAGTTGATCAGCTAATCATGTCATTTTGAGCTCCAACGAGTCTACGGAGTTAATCATCCAAGATGAACCAAACTTTCTGTGGTGTCTTCCTGAATCATTATCAACATTTTTCAGCAGAAAGAAACTATTTTTAAAAAGTTTCACGTCGATTGCACAGGAACTGCGATTAACAAAAAAGAAAAGTTATACTCACCTATTTTCGACACTGTATATTTCTATAATTTCAAAATGTGTCAACTAACCCCAACATAGCCATTCGCTCGACTAATGCGTTTTCCTGCTGTTGAAACTCGTACATTAGGAATCTCATATCTTCTTCTTCCTTGAATCCAAATGAAAAATCACTGCCGATTTCTTTGCCTTCTCTCATCCAAACATCAACCGCTCGTTTGATATGATCTCTAGGGATGTCACATTCAAAATGGCATTCCAAATTTTTTACTCCCAGAACAACCTCAAGCCAGTTCACAGTGGGATTTGAACAGCGAAAATTTAAGTACTTTGCGGTTCGAGCAATTGGATGTTGGTAGTTTTCAGTGCGACTGAAAATGTCGGATGATCCTTCAAGTTGTAGGGTTTTCAGTGGGAAGGCCTCTTTATCAATGATTCCTTGAAAAGCAATGTAGACTTCTTCGACGTTATTTTCAATGGACCACAATTTCGGTTTTAGTCTCAATCCAGCTGGCAATCGCAATACTGGAAGATTGGCTTCAAACCCATCAAAATATGCAGACACTCGAATAGCGTGTTGTCTCCCTCCAAGAAGCTTATTGTTCAGATACTTTACCGCGTCAGCAAGACTCCGACTGTAATCTAGATGCTCCGTTTGAGTAACTTGATCTTGATTATAACGTTTAAAAACCAAATGTGTTCGGGATGACTGCCTCACAGTACGCTCGCCTGTCGTGTACATTTGATTTAGAGTCATCGTATCCTGTTCATCCATTGCCCTATTCATTCTGTAACGTTCTGTTCGAGGTAGTACCGCGTCTCCAGGCCAAACTTTGTCATCAACTGAATAGTCTCGAATACCATAACGATTAAGATCAAAGGGAGTGACGAAACACATTATGTCCTGCGGATCTTCCAATATCAACGGGTCAGTTACTACACATTTCACACCATACTCTGCTTCATTGATTTTTGTTCGGTGCGGAGCTAGAACCAAATGTTCAACAAAAAGAGGAATGTTTTTTTCGGCAGTTCGGATTCCGGGAACTCGATCGGATAGCTTGATTCTGAAAACGAAAACCGATTTTCTAAAGTTAACAATAAAAGCAAAATCTTGGACAATTTATTTGGATGGGAATTTTTAAAAATGGATTTCGGTTCACAAACCTTTTTCTATCAAGAATTTTCGCATTCTAAAATATAATATGAAATAACTTACCTCAAGTTTGGATCCATCCTGAGAAATACGGCTTTTAGACTGTCATAAGCCAACGGTTTATTGCTCATTGATGCATTTAGCATTATATTGATCTAATGAACAGCAAGACGAATGAGAGGTGGTGGGGGGACTGTGCGGAGACTGTTGGAGACTATTGGATACTGTGGAAATTAGTGGAAACTGTGCAGAGTGTAGAGAGTGTGAGTAGCTATGTGCAAAACGTTTGGTACTGTGTGGGGGTCACTCCGAATCCCATTGGTTTGCCTTATCCTTTACTTGATGGTTATCTACTTAGGTATATTTTGGGTTTGTGGAGGGTTCATGTATAGAGACAAATAAGGAAAGGCCTAGATCAGTGTTGAGCGGAATCGCACTTTCAATTTCCGCAAAACGGAAAACGGAACGGAAAACCTTGAAAGTATGGAAAATTTCATAGTTGTCAAGGCCCGGGCCTGCCCGGCAAGGCCCGAAGGCCCGGGCTGGCCCGGGCCGGGCCGGGCCGGGCTTTGGAAAAATTTTTAAGGCTACGAAGGCCCGGCTGAAAAATTTTTTTTTTCTAAAAGATAAAAGCATTCAAAATTTTCAATTTTCAGTCTATTTCTAGAAAATTTCGGAAATTCATTTTGAAGCTGACGCCGTTTTTCCAACGACACTCCGATTTTTTTTTGTCCTAGTTCTTAATTTATTGTTCAATTGTTATAATGTTGTTAAAATAAGTTTTGTTGATTGTTTTTAGTTCGAAAAAACAACAAAACCCAAAAAAAATATACAAAAATTTGAATTTTGAAATTTGGCGCCGGGCCGTCCCGGGCCGGGCCTTGACAACTATGGAAAATTTTCTCGATTTGTATACTATTTTCGTAAGAGAATTCGTCTAAAACCCCCTTTTTCAAATGAAATTTTTTTGTGGAAAATTTCAGTTGAGCGGAAAAAGTTTTCAGTTTCCGGAAAACGGAAAAAAAATTGTTTTTACGGAAAATGGAAAGCGGAAAACGGAAAACGGAATTCCGCTCAACCCTGGCCTAGATCTTAGGCATGATCATTGGGGAGAATACTCTAGAAATTGCTCCACGCTCCCCTCCCGACTATCTCAAGTTATCTCTTTTCGAAACATTTAAAATCACAGGGGACCCTTTCAATCTTGTTTATTCCATACACACAACATCATCACATTAGAATTTAAAATTATTTGAAGACATCTTTCCCAAAATTAACGTTCCACAAAATATGATGCTCCTTTGCAGTGAACACAACGAAGAGTTGCCATCTAGAATAGTTGAGGTGCTTCTCATCAATTTCCTCACAGCAAATTATGATTTCGCATTCGTTATTCAGGGGAAGGATGATAGTTTCGGGGAAGGTGGGGCATCTGAAAGCATTAATATTTTATGAGTCATGACATCCTAAAGTATATTTGGAAGCAACCATATTTCTTTTTATAGACCAGCTGAAATAACGCTTCTAACGGTATATTCGTTTATTACACTTACTCACCCCAACCTAGCGATTTGCTTGACTAAGGAGTTTTCCTTCTGTTGAAACTCGTTCATTAGGAATCTCACATCTTCTTCTTTTTTGATCCCAAATGAAAAATCACTGCCGATCTCTTTGCCTTCTCTCATCAAAACATCCACTGCTCGTTTGATATGATCTCTAGGGATATCACATTCAAATTGACATTGCGAATTGTATTGTCCCAGAATAACCTCAAGCCAGTTTACAGTAGGATCTGAGCCATAAAAACGCAAGGAATCTGCGGATTGAGGAATCCAATGTTGATAGTTTTCAGGGCGCGTAGAAATTTCGGCCCATCCGTCAAGTGTTAGGTATTCCAGTGGGAAGGATTCTTCATCTATGATGTCTCGAAAGGCATTGTAGACTTCTTCAACGTTATTCTGAATAGTCCATGATTTCGGTTTTAGCTTCAATCCAGCTGGCAATCGTAATACTGGAAGATTGGCTTCAAACCCATCAAAATAGTCAGATACTCGGATAGCGTGTTGTCTCCCTCCAAGAAGCTTATTGTTCAGATACTTCATTGCGCCAGCAAGACTCCGACTGTAATCTAGACGTTCCGTTTGAATCACTTGATCTTGAATACAGTTTTTAATTTCGAAAGATATATATGTTTGGGATGACTTCTTTAAAGTAAGCTCTCCTGTCGCGAGCCCTTCATTTAGAAAATCCACCTCCTCTTCATCGATTTCTCTTTCCATTTTGTAGCCTTCTGTTCGAGGTAGCACCGCGTCTCCAGGCCAAATCTCATCATCAACTGAATAGTCTCGAACACCATAACGGGTAAGATCAAAGGGAGTGACTAAACGACGTTCGCCCGGCTGATTTCCCAATATGAACGGGTCGATTTGTATACATTGTAAACAGTGTGTGCCCTCGAGAAGAATTTTCTCGAGAAACCCCAATCTCGAGACAATCTCGAGATTTTTTTAGAGAAAAATCTCGAGAAAAATCTCGAAAAAAATCTCGGAAAAAATCTCGAGATTGTCTCGAGAAAAATCTCGAGAAAAATTCTCGAGATATTCTCGAGAAAAAATTCTCGAGAAAACCATTCTCGAGAATTATCTCGAGAATTGTCTCGAGAATTCTCGAGAATTCTCGAGAATTTTTTTTTTGAAAATTTGAATTTCGCGCCAAAACAGTTTTGTGAAAATTTGAATTTCGTCCCAAACATTTTTTGAAAATTTGAATTTCACTCCAAAATTTTTTTTTCAAAATTTGAATTTCGCGCCAAATTTTTTTCAAAATTTGAATTTCGCGCCACATTTTTTTTGGATTCCGACTAATCCGGTCAGTTGTAAAAACAACGACACTCCGCTCACCCTCTGCGCCGCCGTAAATTTATGCCATTCTCGAGATAAATCTCGAGAATGGTCGTCTCGAGATACATTCTCGAGAATTCTCGAGAATGAATTCTCGAGAAAAAATTCTCGAGATTTTTCTCGAGAATTCTCGAGATTTTTCTCGAGATTTTTTCTCGAGATTTCTCGAGATTTTTCTCGAGATTTTTTCTCGAGATTTCTCGAGATTTTTCTCGAGATTTTTTCTCGAGATTTTCTCGAGAATTTTCACGAGATCGCCTCGAGGACACACACTGATTGTAAACCATACTCGGTGTCATTGATTTTTGTTTCGTTATGGGATAGAATCAAAACTTCACAAAAAAGAGGAACATTTTTTTCAGCGGTTCGGATTCCGGGAACTCGATCGGATAGTTTTATTCTGAAAATTGAATCAATTTTGAATACGTTAAAATAAAAGTAAAATCTTGGCCATTTTTTGGGTGGGCTTTAAAAAAAATACATCTCGGTACATCAATCTATTTCTATCAAGAATTTTACCTCAAGTTTGGATCCATCCTGAGAAATACAGCTTTTAGACTGTCATAAGCTAGCGGATTGCTTATTGCTGGATTTAGCATTATATCGATCTAATAGGAAGTGAGTAACAAGACGAATGACAGGTGGTGGGGAGACTGTGCGGAGACTATCGAAGACTATAGGAGTCCTGTTGAGAGTGTAGATACTGTGGGGAGTTACACGCACAACGTTCGGTACTGTGAAGGGGTCAATCCGAATTCCTTTTGTTTCGGCTCAACCGTTACCTGATGAGGGGACTGTGTGGAAACTGTTGGAAACTATGGAAGGCTGTGGATATTGATTGAGAATATTGGAGACTATTAGAGACTGTGGAGAGTGTAGTGGTTGATAGTGAGTCTCGGAGAGTCATGTGAAAACGCTTGATTGTAAACTTGGCGCGAAATTGCAATTTACAATTTTTAGAACAATTTTTTCAATTTTCTGCATTTTTATTAATTTCAAACACCCGCCGAAAACCAGAAATACGCCAACCATATCGTTGACCCGCTCGTCGTGCGCGCAAACATCTCATTTTTTTTCATTTTTTTTTTCGAGCTCATTTTTTCCTTTCTTTGACGCTTTTTTTTCAAAAATGTTATGAAAATGTTGACCATAACAAACATATGTACTTTCTATTATCTCTATTCAATTTTCAGGCGGGAGATGAAGCATGTCAATCTCGGCGATTCGTCGACAAGTGAAAAATGTGGCGTTCGACTTCTCGGACGCGCAAATAAAAGGCCGTGATGCGAACAACTCTTGAAGCCGATGAAAAAAATCGAAGAGAGGAGACTGACACTGATTCTTGGTGAGTTATTTTAATTTTTTATTTAAAACAACACAAGAATAATCGCTTTAAAATGAGGGAGAATAACATATGTTTATTGCAACCTTTAAAAAAATTCTGACAAGAAAATAAATATATTTACTTTTCAGGCGCGTACCAGCAATCTTCAGCGGCTTGAACGAGGTGGAGGAAAATCCAGAAGACGTGGAAGTGCTCCTGGAGCTAATTCGGGACCCAGATCGTTCGGAGGATCAGGACAACGACTGGGAGGCAACTAGATGGATGTTCATAAGCGACAATAACTTGCCCCGCAAGTGACGATCTTGTTTTGATACTTTTTCTTTCGCTGAAACTTATTCTCGAAACATTGTCGTCATTTTGAATCTACTGTGATGAGTATGTGTCTATTGCCGATTCTGTATTTATTTAATTAATTGTATTTTTGCCAATTTTTAAAAACATCCAAACTGTTGTTCATTGCACAAAGAACGGGCTAACTTCCAGTTTTATCTACTTGCAATTAATCACAAAATGTGCCAAAGCAAAAAAATTCAAAACGCTCAGAATGCTCAGCAGAATATGTGCGCACAGGTTCTCCGTAGCATCAACATCAACGTTTTTGGTGCCTTCTAGTGAAAAGGTAAGGGGTTTTTTTTTTGGAAATTCAGTTATTTAAATTATAACTTCTTCATTTTTCCAGCTAAGCCATCATCAACACCGTCAAATGAGTGCCCTACCGCCAGCCATCGCGCCAGCGTTCCAATACGCATCCGATTGTTATATTACTCAATCGATTCAAATGGGAATGGAAGGATTACACGGACTGGGTCTCGCTTGGCCAGCAGCCTTCGTTTCGGCGGCCGTTCTGCTGAGGATCGGCACCGCTCCGTTACATGTGTACGCGGAGAAGTTGTTCGCGCAACGACTTCATGCACAGAACTTCTTGACACAGGGTATTTTGAAGGTGTGTATTCATTCAGTCATACATATCCAACCCGGTTCGGCCGGCAGTCTTCTCCATTTAAAATGAAGATTTTCCCATCAAATTTTATACCAAAATGTAGAACTCAGTGACATCTACAAAATGATATATAAAACATGTAACTTTACCTGCTGAAAAAGTAGCTTGCTTTCTTAAAACACCCGGGCCGGCTCCACCCAAATTCAGGTTGCCGTCCCGGGTCTTTTACGGAAGCCAGCAATTTATTCAGCCGGTAAATGTTATTGGTTTATATACCATTTTGTAGATCTCGGTGAGTTCTACATTTCGGTATAAAATTTGATTTGAAAATCATTATTTAAAACGGAGAAAACCGCCATGTTTGCATTCACAATCAGTAGCTCTCAGTAACCTAACCCTTTCATTTTTCAGAAAGTCAGCGAGCGGTATCGCGTTCAACTGGGTCCCAGTGCTGACGGAACAAAGTTAGAAGTAAAATCAGCAGATCCGAAAATCGCAAAAGCCACACAGGACGCTCTTCAAGAAGTTCCATCGATGCTCGCCGAGCACGGTCTTCAGGCTGCTCGTATTCAGAATCTCAAAATGTGTACTGTTCCTGTTTGGATATTCTCATCGTTTGCTCTTCGAAATGTGATCAATTCGGATTTTCATCCATCTGTAGCTGGCGCTTTGTGGATTCCTGACATGCTTGCACCGGATCCGTATTTTGTGTTGCCAGTGGCGGTGGGAGTATTTGGATTCTTGAATTCATATGTGAGTACTCACTTTCCATACTTCTAAACGTCTAGGTTTTCAGTCTCAACGAAAAATCTATCCAGGAGTGATCAAAACGACGATGAAGCAAAAATCGTACGACGCTGTGTTAGCCTTCTTCACAATGTTCGCTGTCACTATTATGTCTCAGCTGCCGGCGGTAAGCTGCTTGAAGCAACCAGACTTGGCAAACCAGCGATTTTCTCTCATATAAATCGAGATTTTCTTATCGAAACTTATATGAAAATGTAGAACTCAATGAGATCTACAAAATGACATACAAAACTAGAATATTTATTCGCTTAATTTTGTGCTGCTTCCCCAAAAAGACCCGGGCCGACCTGACTCGAATTCATTTTGCCGGCCAATGTCTTTTTGGAGAAGCAGCTGAAAATTGAGCGAATAAATATTCTAGTTTTGTATGTCATTTTGTAGATCTCATTGATTTCTACATTTTCATATAAGTTTCGATAGGAAAATCTCGATTTATTTGGGAGAATCGCTGGCTGGAAGCAACGAATTTTTCTTTTAAAAAAATAATCCCTTATTTTCAGTGCATTCCTCTGTACTGGTTGATCGTCTCGACAACGGGAATGGCTCAAGCTCAACTGTTACGTCATCCGAAAGTGAAGGGAATTTTCGGAATCAAGAAATTGCCCACCGACTCGACGACACCTATTAGAGATCTTTTTAAAATGAGAAATATTTGAATTGAGTTCTGTGATGTTTTTTTGAAGATAGATAGGATACTTTAATTGTTTTGTAAACACAAATTCAGTGTTTGGTTGTTGAAGATAAATAATAATGAATAACCTTTTTTTTCATTCGCCGGTAGTACAAATGATTCTTTGTGATAGTTTGTTTTGTAGAATCATTTTTAGCAGGAGATTCGCGAAGTGAAAAAGAGGAAAGATCTGGAAAAGTGCACCGGTGGCTAGAAGAACACATCGAGCTACAAGACCTTGAATCCAATTATCTTCTAGTTCTCAAAATAACAATAACAAGGTTCTCAGTCTTATTTTTGAATAGTTCTTATTATCCGGCTTTTTTTTTCAGAGCATTTTCAGATTTTCAACTTTTCCACCATGTGCTCTGAACTTCTCAAGAAAATGTTGCTTTTCTTCTCGGAAAATCACCTGTCTAGAAGTTTCTGATCATTAGAAATCAGAGAGTGGGAGTGTGGGAACTTGGACTCGAAACCAGTCTTACTTTTTTTGTCTCTAAACTTTGCCAATTTACAAATGCCATCATTCTAGAACTATTTTCAGATCTGAAATTCAGAATTCATCATATAATCATTTCCTTATTTTCCGCACCACCACACTTTCCCTGATCTTACTAACTTTTTTCTTCATTATTTTTCTTTTTTTTTTCTCAAGAATCGGGGGTGTGTCTATAAAGAAGGCACGCGGGCAAGAAATGAGTAAGGAACTCGAGTTGCATTCTTTTTCAGATTATACGCATGTCTTCTACTACTGAAATTTCGAAAGTCTTAGATGATTCAGAAGTGATAGAGGAGATGAAAAGGGAAGATGTTTTATTGGCAGCGGCGGTTATATTTTTTGTGAGTCTTATTTTAGTATAGATTCTTCAATTGTATTAGAAGAGCATTCCTCTCTATTTTTTATAGTACCTAAAAAAATGTTCTGAATTCTCAAAATTGATAATATTTTTTGATATGTCCCGTAGTTCTGGGCTTGCATGAATTTCGGCAACTTATTCAAATTTGAATAACTTTCTTCAGAGGGATCGGGTAAAAATATGGTCAACTAGAAAAATGTTCCTTGTAAAAAGATCTATCGATTGATGAAAAAAGTATCCAATTTCGTCAACAATTAACAGAGTTACGCTTTGCCAAAAAATTGCAAAAAATGGTCAAAATTGGCTATTTTTAGGTAAGGCGTATCTCTGTTAATTTCCGACAAAAAGTAACGGTTTGTTAACCATTCTTTAGCTTTTTTAATGAGGAACATTTTTTTAGTTGACCAGATTTTTACATGATCCCTCTGAAAAAAGTTATTTACATTTGAATGATTCGTTACCACCCAGATCTGTAACGAACTATTAGAATTCGGCAATTCATTCAAATGTGAATAACTTTTTTCAGAGAGATTGGGTAATAATACGGTCAACTAAAAAAATGTTCCTTATTAAAAAAGCTATCGAATGATTAAAAATTCGTTAATTTAATACAAAATTAACAGAGTTACGCCTTGTTTTGCCGAAACGATTCCGCGATTGCCAAAATTGGCAACGTTTCGATAACACAAGTCGTAACTCTGTACATTTTTTATGTAATCGGACGAATTTTTTAACCAATCGATAGCTCTTTAAATAAGGAACATTTTTTTAGTTGACCGTATTTGTACCCAATCCCTCTAAAAAAAGTTATTTGCATTTGAATAAGTCCAGTCAACTTTTGACGAGGATTCTAATAGGATTAATTTCAGAAACTCAAGAATGTGATTAGAGCTCATTGGGTGCCCTAGATTTAAATGTAAACCATTCCAGGTCGCCTTCTTTGGTCTCATATTCAATCTTCTCGGAATCACCGTAGTCATGAAGAACCCAATTCTGAAAAACTCCTTCGGCACACTCTGCCTAAGCCATTCAATTGCCAATAGCGGTGTTCTTTTTGTATTTTTCATCTGGGCAGCACCTGCGACTTATATGTAAGATTTATTTTAAGTTTTCTGGAAAAAAGAATCCAAAAAATATTTCCAGACAAGCCGAGCACACCGACGGCATCGTTAGCAAGTTACTGGGACAGCTGAATATCCTATACTGGGACGCTTGTGTTTACTCTCATTTGGCGATCAGCTTCAATCGATTTTTCTCCATAGCCATTCCAGCGAGGGTTGGTTTTCTGATAGGGAATCTCTAGAAAAAGGACTTCCAGGTCAGCTTCATCTTCTCGCGAAACAACACGCTCGTCATCATCGGGATCGTATGGTTCATTGCATTCTGTCACATTTTTCCCTATTTTTGGTGTACGTTTTTGGAAAAAAAGATTAATGAGTAATGGGAAAGAATAGTGTGACTGAACTTTCAAACTTTCGTGAGAGAAGGAAATACCATAGACCGACAGGAGTTTTTTTCAAGGAGTCAATTTATCAAGAAATTAACAAAAAATTGATGTTTTTTCACTGAAAATATCTACGATTAAACCCTTTTTCGAACAGTTATAAAAGGCGACGACCATCCGAAATGATGTGTAATCCAAAATTTGTATGAAAAGCACTGGAAAGTCGTACTTTCTAATTTCATGGATTTTTAGGGTGCCGATTTGACTGCCGGACTATTAGAGTAAATAGGTAATTTCAGATGACTCCTGCTACATTACATACGATCCCATATCTTGGACTTGGAACTTCGCACCCACTAGATGCGGATTCATAATTTCCACTTATACCGACTACTACACAAGTGTTGCTATTTTCATAGCGATGAGTTCAGTGGACTTTATGACTCTTGTAAGCTAAATTTTACGAAGTTATCAATCCCTAACTCTTTTCCAGATACTTCTTATTATCCATCGAAAGCATAGCCATTTCACTTCGAGCGACGAAGCTGTGAAGCGACGACGAGTCGAGATCCGATTCTTCATGCAGTCTTGTCTTCAAGGAATTCTATTTTTCTATGAGATTTTCAACTTTTATTATGTGTCCACACTGAATTCAAATCAATGGTTCGTATTCTTCACAGCCACGTTTGCCTGGGAAATTTGTCATTGTTTGGATGGGTATGTGAATTTTGAAGGAGCATTTAGGGATCCAATACTTTCTCTTTTTTCAGATTCGTCGTCGTTCTGTTCCACTTCCGTCGTCGCATTTTTCTAGGGGAGAGTGCAATGGTAAGAGCTTCTAAACTTTTCCGTCCCATTTCAAATTTTCTCAGAATGATTTCCAGCCCAGACCCCAACCCACATCATTCAAGTCCACTAAGATTAGCTTGCTTTGAGAAAAGGTTTTGGTCTAGACTCTAGAGATCTGAGAAAAAAGTCTGAAAATTTCAGAAGTGCACAATCAACCCAATTTTCAGTTCACAAAAGTGAGAGGGCAGTCCGAGATGACGCGATCGATTGTTTCGAGGCACTAGATGGAAAAGTGGAATTTTCATTACTTCTTTGTTATGAACTCATTTTTAGAATAAACTTGTTTTCAAAAGATCAAATGATCTAGCTCAGATTTCCAAGAAAAATTTTGCAAACTCATTGGAGCAAAACTAAAAATGGATTACTAATAATCATTTTCCCATGCACCTTTTGCCCATTTTTCCATTTCGAAAATGAGCTCGTTTGCATCAACTGAACGATATGCGGAGACGCTTCTAGTCACCTTGATCGATTATTTTGTAAGTTCATAACTATAATTCCGGCAACTCTTTCAAATGTGAATAACGTTTTTCAGGGAGGTGAGGTAAAAATTCGTTCAACAGAAAAAATGCTCCTTATTGAAAAATCTATCGATTGGTTAAAGAACTGTAAATTTGCTTAAAAATTAACAGAGTTACTCATTCTGTCGCCGAAAGGTTACCGCTATTTCCAAAATCGGCAGTTTCTCTGCGCGGCGTAACTTTGTCAATTTTCAATAAAAATTGAAGATTTCTTAAGCATTCGATAGCTTTCTTGATAAGAAGCATTTTTTCTGTTGACCGTACTTTTATCCGATCGCCCCGGAAAAAAGTTATTCATCTTTGAAGTCCAGCCCTGATATGGAGCACTACTAAAAGTTGTAAAGATCCTAATAAAATCCACAATTTCCAGATCTGTTTCTTTGGTCTTCTAATGAGTCTCCTTGCTATCATCACCATTAAAAAATCACCACACTTTGTCAACTCATATGGAACTTTGGCTCTGAATCATACATGTACTAATAGTCTGTGTTTATTGGTATATTTTCTATGGGTAACTCCAACTACCTATACGTGAGTTTCTGTTAAATTTGGGTTCTCAAAAAAGACATGGAAAAATGAGCACTTTTTGCTTAAACTACACTATCGCACGTTTGTGCTTTGACTTTTGATGAAGACGTGATGTTGTTGAGAAGTTTGAGAAGGAAGTACATGGGAATGTATAGAGTATGAACTCAGAAAACGCTCAAAGAATGATCACTTTCTCTAAGAATGGATGAAGAAATCTCAAAATCGATCATAACTTCCGTTGAAGAAGAGATTTGAAACATATTTTGTCACTCGTCCAGTCAACTTTTGATAAGGATTCTAATAAAACTAATTTCAATCCGTTTGAATTTCAAAAATGTGCTCATTATGAGCTCATCGGGGTGCCCTTCTACTACGGATTTCACGGTAATTCCAGACAATCCCTGGAAACCTCGACCTCTATCTTTGGAAAAATAATTGGCCAATTGCACCTTCAGTTCTTCATCTGTATGACTTATTCTCACCTAGTTCTATCCCTAAACCGTCTTGTTGCCCTTCTCTACCCATCCAAAACCCGGCACATATTTTCGAATCAAATGTGTCAATTCATGATAATTTTCATCTGGTTCATAGCAAGTCTTCATATCATCCCTCTATTCTGGTACCAAGATTGCTTTATAATCTATGATCCTACAAAATGGCAATGGATAATGGCTCCCACAAAACTTGCAGGAACTTACAAGTTATTCGTACTACAGTATCTTTGCACTTTTGTCTCTGCTATTAGTTTTGTATTGAATCTCACCACCCGAATTTTGATATCGGGAGAAACAGTGAAAAGGCATCCAGTTGAATCTAAACTACTACGAGAGGAGTTTTGGAGAAGCCTCGGATTCTTGTTGGCTTCTCTCTCATCGAACATTTTTGTCGCTTGGGCTGTAGAGAAATGGCAAAAGTATGTGCTGATCTGTGTGTCTTGCCAAGTGTACCATCTTCTTGATAGGTGAGAGTTTAAGATTCTATTGCTGATATATTTCCTTTTTTCAGTCTAACCGTGTTACTACTCCACTTTCATCGGAAACTACTTGCCGAGCGTCCTCTTCCAGAACATCATCATACACCTTCCTTCATTCATGTGGAGCATCATTCCTTACAACATCACCCTCATCATAGTCCTAATGTTCATCGTGTTCATGTCTCGAAAGTTGATACTCTTTGAGTTTAAGCCATAATGAAGTCGAATTCTTTAATGTTATTAAGCACCTGGAGTCTAGGTAGAGGGTACGCCTGTACCAGGCTCAGTGTGGGATCTTCTGTTAATGACCAAATAATAGAAAAACAGAACGTAGACTTTCTTTTATCTTCGCTGTTTATTATATAGAAAAATGGCTCTGTCCCAGAATAACGGTCCTTTACATTCTCAGCGGTCCTTTGTCAAAATAGAGGTCCGTTGATCAAAATAAAGGTCCTTTGAGAAATTGAACGGTCCTTTGGTCAAAAAAGCGGTTTTTTGAGAAATAAAACGGTCCTTTGAGAAATAAAACGGTCCTTTGAGAAACAAAACGGTCCTTTGAGAAATAAAACGGTCCTTTGGTCAAAAAAGCGGTCCTTTGGTAAAAAAACTGGCTCTGTCCCAGAATAACGGTCCTTTACATTCTCAGCGGTCCTTTGTCAAAATAGAGGTCCGTTGATCAAAATAAAGGTCCTTTGAGAAATTGAACGGTCCTTTGGTCAAAAAAGCGGTTTTTTGAGAAATAAAACGGTCCTTTGAGAAATAAAACGGTCCTTTGAGAAACAAAACGGTCCTTTGAGAAATAAAACGGTCCTTTGGTCAAAAAAGCGGTCCTTTGGTAAAAAAACTGGCTCTGTCCCAGAATAACGATCCTTTACATTCTCAGCGGTCCTCTGTCAAAATAGAGGTCCTTTGAGAAATTGAACGGTCCTTTGGTCAAAAAAGCGGTCCTTTGAGAAATAAAACGGTCCTTTGAGAAATAAAACGGTCCTTTGAGAAACAAAACGGTCCTTTAAGAAATAAAACGGTCCTTTGAGAAACAAAACGGTCCTTTAAGAAATAAAACGGTCCTTTGAGAAATAAAACGGTCCTTTGAGAAACAAAACAGTCCTATGAAAAATTCGTGGATTAAACAGGATTTTTGACAAAATATAAGAATACCAAATTAATTTTTCGTTTGAAATTCAGGCTTAGAAAGGGTTTGGCGTGCTCTATTACGTACAAAGTTTACTGACAAAACGTTTCTAAGCCTAACTTGTAGCACTGAATAATAGGAAGAAAAATTTGAACTCTTGGCAGACTTACCCCCAACGTCAAAGGACCGTTATTTTTTCTCAAAGGACCGTTATTTTACCCCCACGGACCTTTATATTTCTCAAAGGACCGTTTTATTTCTCAAAGGGCCGTTTTATTTCTCAAAGGACCGTTTTATTTCTCAAAGGACCGTTATATTTTTCAAAGGACCGTTTAATTTTTCAAAGGACCGTTGTAATACCCAAAAGGACCGTTATATTTCTCAAAGGACCTTTTTATTTCCAAAGGACCGTCGTAATACCCAAAAGACCTTTATAATGACCCAAAGGACCGTTTTATTTCTTCAAAGGACCTTTATATTACCAAAGGACCTTTTTATTTCTTCAAAGGACCTTTTTATTTCGCGCCGGACCGTTATTTTCACAAAGGACCGTTATTCTGGGAAAGAGCCGAAAAAATCACGTTCTCGCCAGAAACCAAATTAATACTTAGAATTTCTTTTCTGGAGGTCACTGGCTTTTGAGAAAACGGTGGTTGCTTGCGACGACTTGCGAAGGAAGCTTCGTTTGAAATGGAACACCACAACCACAAGTCTAAAAATCTAGAGATATAGGAAGCTTTTGTCTAGAAGCTTACCCATCCAAGCAATGACAAAGTTCCCAGGCAAAAGTGGAGGTCATGAAGACGTACCATTGATTTGTATTTAGGGTAACCACATAGTAAAAGTTGAAAACTTCGTAGAAGAATAAGATTCCCTGAAGGCAAGATTGGGTGAAGAATCGGATTTCTACACGACGTCTTCTTCTAGTTTCACTGTCAGAGGTTAGATGAGATTTGCGACGGTAGAGGACTAGCATAGTCTGAAAAGAAAGGCTTTCAGGTATTGAAAAAAAAAATTGTTAAAGGAGTTTCAGACGTGCTACTTACAAAAGTAGACAAATCCAGCGAGCTCATGACCACAAAAATGGCAACACTGGAATAGTAATCCGTATAAGTAGTGATAACATATCCGCACGGAGTATCCCCAAATACCCAAGTCCAGCTGACAGGATCGTATGCCACGTAGCAGGTGTCTCTCCAGAAGTAGGGAATTATATGACCGATTGCCATGCACCAAACAAAGGCAATGATGAAACAAGTGTTACGGTAGTTGAATAGATTGGACACTTTGGTAGGCATTGAGATGGTTAGGAATCGATTGAGTGAGATAACTAAATGGGAGTAACAACACGCATTCCAGAAGAGGATATTGATTTGACCAAGGATTTTGCCAAACGTCAATTCTGTGTACTTGTATTGTCTGAAACTACAGTATGGTTATTTTGGATTCAGCTTTTCATTCACATGATTGTCGTTGGTGTGACCCATACACAAAACACAAAAAGAACACCGAAATTCGCAATGGTGTGGCTGAAACAAAGTGCTCCAAATGCATTCTTTAGTATTGGATTTCTCAAGACCACTATTCCAGCTAACAGGTTGAATATGCAACCGGAGAACGATAACTGAAACTTTTACAACTTGAATAACCCTAGATTTCTTGAGACTCACCAAGAAGATGATAATCGATGCATAAATATTTTCAATCTCCGGAATAGAAGCTTCTTCGGTAGTATTACTTGCCATCAAGTTCAACAAATGACTAGTGCTTCTCTAAATCAGGCGAGAAGGGTTCCCACGGATACATGTCTGCGTGCTATTGATCACATGTTGCATCTGGTTCTCACACCCTTTCAGGAAAATCCACTCGATGAGACACACGTAACCACGGGAGCAAAAAACGTTGTAAGATCAAGAAGACGTTTTTTGGTACGAAGCGGAAACCGAAAAACTGGTCAAAGGTATCGGAAGATTGAACTGAAATTGCACGACAAGCCAGTGACTCCGAGAAAACATCGACAATTGAATTGAGATGGAAAGCGGAGAAGGTTTAAAGTAGGATTACACTGATTTGTTTATTTTCTCAAATGATCGTCCCAAGTCCATTAGTTACCAAAATAACAATATTTTAAGATTTCTGAAACAAGATTTCTGAATTCTCAAAAGGGATCTTCAAATCTGTCGGAGAAGATATTTGAAACTTTCCTTGTAACTTATTTTGTCAACTTTTGACAAGGGTACTACTAGGACTAATTTCAATCCGTTTGAATTTCAAGAATGAGCTCATTTTGGGCTCATTGGGGTGCCCTTTTATTAAAAATGCCCTTCTATTAGAGGTATCCTTCTAATACAGATTTTACGGTAATTATGTCGATTTGGCTTCCGAAACATTTTTCAACTTCGCCACTTTGAGACGAGTTATTTTCCAACTAAAGACGTTTCGCAACTGTTATATTTTACAACTAGGACATTTCACAACTATTACACTTAGAAACTAGAAGGTTTTGAAACTCGGAAACTTGGCACCTAAGGACGTTTCGCAACCAGTCATGTTGCAACTAATGCAAAAACCGGGAGTAATTTCGCAACCGGAACACTTCGTAACTACGACATTTCACAACTACCCCGTTTCGTGACCAGTCCCTTTATAACTACGACACTTGGAAACCAGTCATTTTGTAATCGCTAACCGTAAAAGGGCCATCCTCGACCTACAACAAAAATTATTATATATAGATCACACATTTTGATCTACCACTCCTCCCCCTCCTGGCCCCAAGGAAAATTATTGATTTTTATTCTTACTTTTTTTGATTTTTCCATCTAGGTTTTTGGCTTTTTTGGTTCTCAAAATGTTATGAATTCGTTTTTGTTCCCCGTATTTATCAATGAATATTTTTCAAAGAATTTTTTCTTACAGGTACCTTCACTCCTAAAACTTGTGGTCCTCCATGGCTCCGATTTTCAAGTGGATCCCAGTGAAGGTAAGTACTTTTATAGAAAAAGTCTTACTATTAGTATAAAAAAAAAGTTATTCCGCAACTTTGAAATTTTGAAAAAAAAGTTTGAAATTCAATTTTTGCAGACAGCAAGATGACAACGACATCAACCAGAGAGCCACGACCAAGGATCTCAGTGGATCAGAAGAGGTACGATATCAGAAAAGTTTCAAAGTTTTGACTTTTCACAACTGCGCCGTTTCGCAACTTTTCCACTTTGAAACCAGTCATTTTTGAAAAGTGCGCACGATCGTTTTCTGTGGAAATAGATCAACTTTGAGTGTCTGGAATAGTGATTTCCTAATGTCCAATTTTTCTGAAATTTTGGGGATACATAGATCAACTCATGAACTCTATTTCTGTAGTTGACACCAATTTTATAGGATCACAATCCAGTTAGTTTGGTTGCGTGATGACTATAAAAGGAGAGAAATTCGAGGTGGAGTCAGTCAATGCTCCTTAACTGACTGGATTGCAATCAAACGAAAGAGTTGTCAATTACAGAAATAGAGTTCTGTATTTGCTCAAAGTGCTCACATATTTTCAGAAAATTTGGAGCATTTTGAGTTTACTTTTCAGACCCCCAAAGTTGACCCATTTTTTTCACCGGAAAATTTTTAGTGAAAAATGCGTCAACTTTGATGGTCTGGAAAATAACCTTCCCGTCCATGAATTTTTTTGAATTTTTGTGAGCATAAAGTTCTAGAGGTGCTCTATACATTTGCAAAATTTTAGAAAAATCGGACATCTGGAAATTACTTTTTCAGACACTTAAAGTTGATCGATTTCAACCGAGGACCAAGGCTTGGAGTTCACTCATTCAAATGTGAATTACTTTTTTCAAGGGGATTAAGTGAAAATACTGATAACAAAAAAATGTTCCTTGTTAAGAAAGCTATCGATTGGTTAAAAATCCATTAAATTTGATAAAAAATTAACAAAGTTACGTCTTCTATTGCTGAAAACTTACCAAAATTGAATCGGCAATTATGAAAACAGAAGGCGTAACTCAGTTAATTTTTGATTAAATTCAACGGCCTTTTAACAAATCGATAGCCTTTTTTATAAGGAACACTTTTTCTATTAACCGTACTTCTACCCGATCTCCTTGAAAAAAGTTATTCACACTTGAATGATCTTTCCGAAAATCGTTGCAGTCCAGCCCTGATGCGCACTTTTTTTCGGGCAATACTTCAGCAGTTTTTATTCTTTCCAAGAGTTAGAGCAGAAAATATATATATTTGAGTGTTTTAAACAAATGTTTGAAGAATAGAATTAAAAAATGTCTTTATTTCAGATGAGTCGCCGTCTTCGTGGAAACGACAACATCGTTGGTTTCACAAGATGAGATGATGGATGGGTCGAGATGCGAAAGAAGCTGAACCACCTCGTCTTAGGCTATTAGAGCATCCCTTCCCTAATTAGATCATTCTTCCCCCTTCAAATTATAGAGTGAATCTCACCCGAATAGCATCACCAGTAATAATGTACTCTTGGACTCCCGAGAGGTACTGGGGTGTCCGCACACTAGGATGTGTGCGTTAAGGGGTGCGCTCGGTGCTACTAGAGCACTTTAAACTGTCCCTGAGAACACTCGAATAGCATTCCCAGTAATAATGTACTCTCTGAATTCTGAGAGGTACTGGGGTGTCCGCACACTAGGACGTGTGCGTTTAGGGGTGTTCTCAAAACTAACTTCCCCCCTGAGATGAGGCAACTGTCTCAATGCGTTAGAGCATTTAAAACTGTCCCCAGAGTGAATCTCACCCGAATAGCATTCCCAGTAATAATGTACTCTTGGACTCCCGAGAGGTACTGGGGTGTCCGCACACTAGGATGTGTGCGTTAAGGGGTGCTCTCGGTGCTACTAGAGAACTTTAAACTGTCCCTGAGAACACTCGAATAGCATTACCAGTAATAATGTACTCTCTGAATTCTGAGAGGTACTGGGGTGTCCGCACACTAGGATGTGTGCGTCTAGGGGTGTTCTCAAAACTAACTTGACTTGTACCGGGACACAGGTCTTAAATGCGTTAGAGCATTTACTCGTAGGGATTTCAGATTTAGAGATTTCAAGACCCTTCCCCCTCTTCCCCACTCCCTATGAAGAAGACGAAGACTTGCAAATGTGGAATAGAGGAAGGCTATCTGACGTTGGAACCGCTCTACTTCACCATGGGCCACTGTCAACATGGACCACAATCGATTTCCAGAAGACAACAACACCAGGAATTGGAAATCCAGGAGTCCATTATCGATTTTTTGACCTGGTTAGTGGTTCTTTATTTTGATTCCCAAACAGGACTGAGCGGCAACACATTCAAGTGTAAATAATTTTTTTTCGGAGGGATCGGGTAAAAATACCGTTAACATAAAACATGTTTCTTTTTTAAAAAGCTATCGATTGGTTAACAAACCGTCAAATTACTTAAAAATGAACAGAGTTACGGGTCGAACAGTTGCCGAAAAGTTCCCGATTTTGCCGATTTTGACAAAAGCATAATTCCATTTAATATTTATGAATTTTAATGGTTTTTTTAGACCAATCGACAGCTTTTTTAACAAGGTACATTTTTTCAGTTGACCATATCTTTACCCGGTCCCCCTGAAAGAAGTTATTCACACTTGAATGCGTTGCCGAAATTCGTTCCTAGACTTAATTTCTGGAGCTAATTTTTCTCGGTAGATGTTCGATCTTAGTTTTTTTGAATCTTGTTTGAAAATTGAACAGTTTGAAATTCAATTTTTGGTTTCCAGAAGACTACATGACAACGACATCGAGCACAGAGCCATGACAAGGATTTCATTGGACCACAAGAGGTACGGTAACAGAAAAGTTTCAGAACTTTGATGTTTTGAAACTGCCACATTGAACAAAAGTTGTCACAAAAGTCACTAGCAAATTATGCCGGCTTCGCAACGTTTTCCCTTTAAACCCAGTTATTTTGAATCATGACACTTTGCATTTTCGAAATTTCATAACTGAATTCAATTTTGATTTGCAGAAAGCCGGAAGACAATGACACGAAGTACAACAATGCCGCGACAGCATCAAAGGAAAACAAAAATCTTTTATTTTTATTTTTGAAAATCCAGGCTTTTTTGATTTTTGACCTGGGTACAATCTAAAAGAATGGGCCTAGAGACACATGGCTCAAATCCCTTTCTTTCTGTTTTCAGACTTGGAAAATCGTGAGATTCTGGAGCACGTAGTCGTTAGTTCATCTCCCGAATTCAGACGTTATCGTCGCTGTATTCAGTCTGAAGCCCAATCTAGTGTCGCCGAAGAGAGCCCAGCTAATAAAGATTAAACAATGGGCGACTCGAGGTGGCACTGGAAATGGTTCCCGCTCAAGGTTTAGCTCGATTTGGAGCAATCTGGAGAGAAGTGGTTGATTAGGGAGTGTGAGCTGAACGAAGTGTGAGCCCAACAAAATAACGATTTCCAGTTGGGGTAGCACTCTCTCAGCTCGGAAAAGAAAAGCTTGCTCGAAAATGATGATCTCTTCGAAGTCTCTGTTTTCGACAATTTTCATCATTTTTTCGATTTTCCGAAAAAAAAAAACACTCAAATGTTCAGTCCTTCTGTCGATAATAGTCTTCGATTTCCTCGAAAATTTGTCGAAATCTCTCGAAATCCACACTGAAAATGTTTCCGTCGCATTAAGTTCTCTTGGAAATCAGAATTTCTTGAGAAGCTGTTCATCTGAACACTCGAAAACGCGAAAAACTGTATTTGAAAATTGAACCTCTACAGATGATTTGATGGTTTAATCAAGTTCTACAGCCTGGGATCTGGATGTTTTTAGATGATAATGACTGATATGGTACCTGACAATCTTTTCTGACACTTTTTCACCAATTATTTCACGTAATTCGCGTGGCAAGTGGTGACATAGTAGGGTGGCCTTATACTTGCGTTACGGTTGCAAGTGGCCTTTTTTCAGTCTTCGCCACGCCATTCAGTCAGTTTTTGAAATTAGGTTATCAAAATTTGCACCCTGGGGTGATTTTAGATGCTGAACACCATCCAAACGTTAGTTTTCTGAAAAAGTGCTTTCTTGTCAAATTAGAAGCTGATTTAGGGGTGGCCTTATACTTATGGAACGCACTGTATATTCTTTAGCCTTGTTGTTGATTCTTAAATTTTGCATCTTTTTATGATGACCAATTGTTTGATGCATGCCCTTTTCTTATCAGTTTCGAATAACTTCGAAACTTTTGTTTATTTGCTCTCTCCTTTTCGAAAAATTTCGTATTCATACTATTTAAGACACGAGAGACCCCTTCCATTCCAGTTTCATTCGTTTTTTCTTCGTCTGATTCTATTCATCATCATGCGCAAGTTCAGTACCATTCCTCTACCAGGTACGATGCCGTCCACCGATTCTGAATCCTCGCAATCAGAATCAGAAGCCTCCAGGATTACAAGCCGTTCATCTGAAGCTCGCAGACGTCATAGCAAAAAATTCTCTAGAAGACGCTCATCGTCTTCTGAAACTTCTGATTCTGATAGCAGCTTTCAAGAAAGTCGCAAGCAGCAAAAAAGAAAGCGTTATTCAAAACGAGAGAAGACTTCCAGAAAGAAGAAGACCGCGAAGACATCATCAGAATCTTCCTCATCATCTGAATCCACCGAGACTTCATCATCTTCATCAACGGATTCAGATTCCACGTCATCTTCTGAAGGACCCAGAAAGTTCCCAGGATCTTCTTATCAGTTTCAGAAGTTGCCGAGATCTTGTTTTTACTGATTCTTTTTTTGTGAATAAAAATCTCTTTCAAAAATGTGTTCATTTTTTGAATCATGGACTTTTGCAAAAAATTGTGGGGGCAATATTGGAGAGTGAATCGGAAGGGGAGAAGGTTTGTAAATCTGGAACATATTCGAAAAAGAGAAAACATTATGAGGAAAAATAATCGATGCGGATAAAAAGGTATTCAATTTGAGAGTGCATGTGATGATGAACAAAAATTCAAGAACTAAATATTTTTAAAAAAACTACTACAGAGAGTAAAAAATAACAGAAAAATAGGGTAACGACGACCGGGACGAATCACATTAATCTCGTCGATTTGGCTGGGAATTTCGGATTTTTTGAATTTTTGTAATAATTTTGTGGACTGGGGGGCGAGACGGGCGGCACTAACCGAAACAACTGTAGGGAAAAAAGGGTTGGGAGAGACAGAGAAGACTAACCGTTACATGTATATACAAATTATAGACTTTGAGAGAGAGAGAGAGAGTTGAAAAATAGAATGAGCAGTGAGAGAATTGAGAGAAAATTAAGGAAAAAAGTGAAGATTTAGAATCCCTCGTCCCATCCGGAGAACTCATCTGGTGGAACATCATTGTCTGGTGGGTAGTTGTCGAAATTCGTCACGTCTGCTGGATTGTTGACCTGAAAAATAATAGATTTAGTTTTCTGCAGACATGATATTTGCCGGGCCAACAAATTTTCCCATTTTTCCCTACTCAAACCGAACGAGCCGGGCCTGGCCAAGTCTGTTTTTCTGACTCTCTTCATCCTCGCCTGGTAGGCTTACCTTTGGCAAAATTGGTGGCTTCAACGTCTTCGTCCGCAGTCCTTCCCAATCGAATCCCATAAACCACCGATGCTTCCGAATATCATTAACTCCACCGGATCCCGATCCCAATCTCTCTCCCGGATTATCCCTGCACAACTTCTTCACCAACGCCGTCGCCGTCTTTCCAATTCTTCTATTCGGGATCTCCAACGCGTCGACTCCCTTCAGAATCAGCGTGTACGTCTTCATTGGATCGCTGGCTTGGAATGGTGGTCTTCCCAGCATCAGCTCGCAAATGTAGATTCCCAGAGCCCAGTAGTCGGCGGCTTGATCGTGTCCTTTGTTGAGAATGATTTCGGGTGACACATATTCTGGAGTTCCGCAGAATGTCCATGTCTTTCTTCCGGACGCCAGCTTCTTGGCGAATCCGAAGTCGACCAGTTTGAGGTATCCGGAGTTGGCCAAGAGACAGTTCTCGGGCTTCAAGTCACGGTACACAATGTTCTTTCTGTGCAGATACTCAAGACCCTCAAGAACGCATGCAACGTAGAAACGGGCGGTGTAGTCGTCAAAGTGTCCACGGTCACGAAGTGTCGTCCAGAGCTCTCCTCCCAAGCAAACTTCCAGGAGCATGTAGACGAACTTCTGATCACGGAACGTCTTGTACAACTTCACAATCCAATCCGTTGATGTCTCCATCATGATATTCCTCTCGGCAAAGATATGCTCCTGTTGACGGGTGTCCACGATGTGCTTCTTTTTCAACGCCTTCAACGCGTACGTCTTCGACTTATCTCCATTGACACACACCAACTCGACTCTTCCGAAACCTCCGACTCCCAGAGTTGCCAATCTCTTAACATTCTTCAGTGTGACATTGGCGAATTCCTCTCGGAAATCGTCGACGATCTTGACTGGACTTGGTGGCTCACGGACTACTGTAGCGAGACGTTCCTTGTCTCCATAGTCTCTCTTGAGGCAGTCGAGGTCTCCGATGAGTTTGGTGAACGATTCACGGTCAAGGGTGAGAACTTCGACTCCCGGGGCTTGAGCGATGATGTTGGCAGTGCGGACCTCATCTCCGAGAAGGGCGCGCTCTCCGAAGAAGTCTCCCTGATTCAACACTCTGATTTCTCTGGCTTCCTTCTCTCCCTCGATCTGTTGTGTCACTTTGACTTGTCCCGAGTTGATCACAAAGAATGCGTCTCCCTGGAACCCAGCAATTAGCTTAGGACGTTATTTTTTTCAGATAAATACCTTCTCTCCCTGTCGAATGATAAAGTGACCAGCATCATAGTAGTCTTGGTCCATGACATCGGCCATTTTTGAGATACGGTCCTCGGAGAGGTTTTCGAAGATTGAGACCTGGAAAATTTTAAGTTAATAAATTCAAGTGACACTCTATGTCCCCAAACTTACCACATAAACTTGTTTCATTTTTAGCCCGATTTATATAAGGAATATATTTTTTAATAGGGAATATGTTAGAGCAAAACCTCTATGGATTTTTGAGCGGCGATCACAAAATCGACATCATTTTTCGAGCCTAGACAATAAGCCATCGGGTGGGGGAAATTGTGAGAAAATGAGTCAAAAACGATGACGAGGTGGTTCCTCTCTAGGATTACTGTAACTGATCCGCTCTCTCTTAAAACAGACGACTCGGCGCTCGGTTTTTGTGTTGACTCCGTGGATTATCTTCGCTTTTCTCTTTGTGCTGTGAGGAAGAAGAAGGAGCACATCGAATGAGCACAAATTAATCATGATCTTCGATAGAAGCAAAAGAGTGCAATTGGAAAGACAGGAAATGCTCAAGTTGCTCGGGCCATTTTCGGAAAGTCTATTGTTAAAGAACGAGCATGTTGTAGCTAGCTTCCGTAAAGGTTCGGTTGTGCTCAAAAATCAAGGGAAATTTGGGATTTGGAAGTTGGAATAATTTCAGGGTAGAAAATGTTATGTTTGCAATTTTGGAATTTCATCTGGATCAAGAAGTTCAGAACAGTACTGTAGCATCAAAGCGAAACCACTTGTTTTGGGATACTTTAAAGAACAATTTGGAATTTGGAAATCAATTCCAGAATAAATTGCTGAACTTGGAGTGTTGAAAAGTTAGTCGGCACCTAAACGATTCTGAAATTTCAAAACCGGACCACTAATTTTTGGATTCTTTCAAAAATACTGTAGATAATGACTTAATTTGGGTCTGAAATACTTTTCCATATTCTTCCTTACAAAACAAAGAACATTCAACAATCAACCTTCTCCCGATCTGCATATTTTTCGAACGGTTACGTGACTTTTTCAGCCTTCTTGACCCATATTGATGTTGATTGAAAATCAAAAAATCAACAAAATTTTTTTCGCGCAAAACCTTTTTTTCTTCAATTCGTCACTACTAATTCCTCATCTAACAGTTCCGAAGTAAACCGTTCACGTGAAGTTCATCTGTCCGAAGACTTCACCCAAATCTTTTCTCTTTTTTTTGCGCAGAAAATAAACACGATGATGCGGGCAGTTCAGATTAGAACAGAAATTGATTTGATCTTCACCGACGACGACGGAAAAAAAAATCGTTCCCCTCTTACCTTGGAAAGGAAGTTGATGATCTGCGAGTGTCGCTCCATTCCGAGTCTTTGGGTGATCATTTGGAACACGGATCGGTCGAGTACCCATAGTTGAACGTCGGTGAGGGCTTGAACGGAGGCAGTTCTGAAAATTGGGGGTTTAACGGAATATTTTACTCTGTCTATGAACCCGACTAACTTTTTCTGACTTTTCTTAAAATAGGAGCCTCTGCTACTATTAGTCTTCTCCGAGCCCGTCGGCTGTTTCTTCCTTATAATATGATGATGTTTTGTGGGATCGTAGTGTATCTCCTCCACAAAATAGTCATTGTTCACATTGCGTCGATGCGATTTCAGTGCCACCTGCTGAGCCATCTCATCGAACTCGTACGATGTGGACGGCTCGTGACCCCAGATGAGGCGACGCAGTTTTTCGATGAACTTGGGGTAGTGCGGTGAGATTTGACATGTTGCCGTCGAACAAGTGAGCATTCAGCGGGAGAGGATTACTGTAGATTTAGAAAAGTGCTAGAAATGAGGCTTGGAATATAACGAGAGAAGAGTGTTCCAGAGAATAATGTGTCCAGGAGGGCAGGAAAGGAATGGACACGATGAAAATTCGAAAAATGTGGGTCAAAAACAACCAAATTACTGCAGCATCTAATAGATAGAGGAAGCGAGAGAGAAATACAAATTAATTGGTAGTAGAAGCAGCAGAGGAATTTATGAGAAAATTTACTATTGATATCGTACCGAGAATCGACAAAGAAGAGAGTTGAGTCATAGAGGATCCAAAAAACCCTAAATTCTTCGATCCAAAAACTTGAAACTAGTTTTTAATACAGTATCTAAACCAGATCTTCGGAAAAACCTGGACCCTTAAGAATGCTCCATGTGACACCCACCCACAAAGGAGGAAGAAGAAAAGAAAAACAAAACTTTAATTGAATTTCAACTAAAGACTGCCTGGAAATGGAGTGACACCAAAATAAACAAAGAAAATGAAAGAGTTTCGAAAGTTCATGATGGGAGTTCGAAAATGACCGGGGACGTGACTTTCGAAGCTGAAATTCTGGTCTAAAGGGGGTACTCAGAACACGGAAATCCAGTGTCAGGTGGTCCCATTAGAGTGCTGGCACTAATAACAAGATTAAATGTCTATTTTTATGAGGCGTTTGGGTCAAAGACTGATTCCTAAGCAGCAAAATTTAGTTGCGAGACTTCTATCTCAGCTTCATCTAGAAGTTTACAACCAATCGAGGTCAGCTAAATTTTACTACCATCGAGATTTCTGTTAGCCATGTGACTTTGAAAGCACCTTTTTTTTAAGTTTCGCTTTGACACCACTATTTATCATTCAAAAACAGGCCCAAGGGAGTTTTTGGATCTTAAAACTTCTTATCTTTGAGGAGGCACAAACCTCCCTAAAACAGTCATGGATTATCCCTACTTTCCAGGAAGCACAAGGTGCCATCAGAAAAGAAAAACTAATCAAAAAGAGTGGAATTCAAGAATTTGACAAAGTTGGAGAAGAAGAAGACCAGCCGGGACGATGCAAACCGTGAATTGAAAAAAAAACCAAACAAAGGACATTGACGAGAACTTTTTAGTCAGTTTAGCAGTTTCGATATGAATTCGAGACAGCGCGAAATAGTGTGAGAGACTAAGAGACGCAGAGAAATCGTATTCAGCCGTCAAAAGGAGAGAATGGCATTGACACTAAAAAAGTAGATGAAGAAGAAGAAGAAGATGGTGAACCAAGATAACCGGAAGGAATTGAAAAGAATAAGAAACTGTGAATTCATCAAATTTCGAGAATTTGGGGCATGTATACACACTTTTATAAATAGTAGTCTCTCGAGGTAGGAGTAATTATGCAAACATTGGTATGCTCAAATAGTTCAGCTCAAAAAGTGCCTGCAGAAACTGGTTTTTGGGGGTATTTCTAGGTGCATGGATGGTTTTTGACGTTCGAAAAGTTGTAGAGGGATTAATAGAAAAGTAAGAAAACTGGGTGGTCTTAAAAAACTTGAAACTAATTTGGAAACCTCAAAACACAAATAGAAACATCATCATCAGAATCAGCTACTATCTTCTTCTTCACATGACCAAACTGTCCTTGAAAACTAATGAAGAAAAAAAAGAAACTGACCAAAAAAACTCATTCGGAAGAAAAATGAGGACAAAAAAGGTGATAAAACTTCACCAGTGCAGGAACAAAACCTTTTAGATGCTTCTTTGTTGCTTTTGACTCAATTTTGAGGACGTCAAAAATGTACATCATCAGAAGACGAAAAAAGAAGACGTTCGAATGGTCAGAAGAATCAGAATCAGGTTCTTCCCACCTACTTCTCGGTGGACGTCGAAAAAATGTCAGAATCGATTACTACAAACAGAAAAAAGTCTGATGAAAATTTCAGTACTCGTTGAACACGGAAGAAGAAGTGGAAAAAAGTTGAGTTGAAAATATGTTTTGATGGTTGGATGGATCGTCGCTAAACACCTGTGTTTGATCTGACTTTGTTCAAAAGAGGACTAGCTAGACACGATTTATGGGTGCTTGTTAATTGTTATCATGTGGGTGTTTTTCAGTGGTTTTTTTCACCTGTGACGTAAGATGGGGGACCTTGCAAAAACAGGACATTAATCATGGAATGCAGGTCCAGGTGAATCCAAGGATCGGAACATGATCTTCGAAATTTCGCTAAGCGCATCTCGGACGAGCTTTTTTGGATCAATTGACAACAGAGAAGGACACTGGTACTGACAGATAGATTGGGTGATTATTTTCTTGAAATAGATTGTTGGGTCTCTCGAAATAGAAAAGTGAACTAAACAGATGCCGGAAGTTTTGATCCTTGTCCTGAGATCAGATTTTGCCTTGGATAAAAAGAAAGTAAAGTAGTCTCGGGCTTTTTGAATCTGGGTACCGTAAAACCTCCTTAAAATCAAAATTTGAAATTCAGAAAAGTATACATAACTAATTTTTGAGAAGCAACTAATAACTTGTTTCATATTAATCCTAGTCTATTTTTGACAAAGAATCGATTCTGAGATTCTGACTAATTTCAGATGCACATCTGGGTGCTATTTTTGGGCTCACTTGGGTGCCCTTCAATTAGAAGTTCTACGGTAAGAATAACTTCAAAAATTCCTAACAAAACTAAAAGTGAAAATGTGTTTGATATCGTATCAACAAGGAATGTAAAAAGTGAAGGAGGAGAAAGTGATAGATATCTGATGGAAATAAATCACCTCTTTTCCTCTCAAATCATCTGATCATCATCATCTCCACACCCTTTTCAACCATTTTGAAACTGTTTCTGTGTGTTTTTCCTACTGTCAAAATGATCAATTTCAAAGATAGACGATATCTAATTTGATCAATATCATTTTTTCAATTGCGCAAATCGGAAGCGACAACTTCCTCTTGAGGGCAGCTGATTTTTGTTTTGTACACAGACTAAATAATTAAAATACAGTTGTAATAAAGCCAGGGATCTTGCAAAGGTCTCCAATTTTCGGAAAAGTCAGAAAACGTTCATCTGAAAAATTCAAAAAACGACTAACCTTGTGCAATTGTAGAGGATGGCCAATTCTCCCATGACTGTTCCGGCGCGCATCTTTCCGAGCATGCCTCCTTCACGAGACACCTGGAGCTCTCCCTCTGAAAATGGATACGGTAGTTTTTAGGATTCTGGCAGACAGGTGAGAATACAGACTGGCCCGCGGCCCGGCCTGGACCCAGCTTTTTTTAATTTTTAAAACCCGGAGAGGCTCGGAAAGCCCGCAATGGACAGGAGTGATATTTGACAAATCTTGAAAGATAAAACTTTCAATTTTTTCAAAACCCTTCGAAAAGTCGACTTTGATGTCACAGTAGTTCAGATACTTTAGAACATTATAATTTTAGAAAGGTTCTTGGGCCGTGATTCATAGCAAAAAAGCGCGGTCCGTAACACGTCTGCTAATGGGGAGATAATTTTCAGAGTCTATGGTAAACACTAGATTTCCTAATACCTTACCTGCAACGACAAAAAGACGATCTCCTGGCTCTCCCTCCTGAATAACCCATTGTCCGGCTCGAGCCCGCATCTCGTACATGCAATTGACGAGCTCGATGATCTGCTCCTTAGCCAACTGTTTCAAGAAGTCGTTCTTTTGTACGGCATCACGGATCATTTGTTTAGAACTGAAACATTTCAGATTTTCAGGAAACCCTTATTATTTCAAAATACTCACGAGACAGATTTGTTGTAGTGTTGAAGGGTGGCTGGCTTGTTCTCGAAATTCGTCGGCTCCGCGGAAACGGCAATCTTCTTGGCACGTTGAGCACCGTCGGCCGGGAATACGGCCTTCTGTTGGAGATCGTTTCCGAGTTGGTCGGTGCGTGGAGATGGGGATGGTGGCTGGCCGGGGCTGGCGGCGGATTGAGCCTTCTGTTCGAGCACCGAGCGGAGTTTGTCGCATTCTCTCTGGAAAGGGATTTTTAAGGATCCGGATAAAACTATTTAGTTTGTTCAATTCAGTCAAAATCAAGGCCGCGGCATCATGGGTACTTCTAATTATGAAAATCTTCAGCGGCCTGGCGGCCCTGGGCTCATCCGATTCAAATAGCTTGATTTTGAAAGGATGGCCGCGGCCGGCCGCGGCTTCGATTTGACAGCCTTGGTTTCGTAGCAAACAAACCTGTAGTGTGGTCACTTCACTCTCCAACTCGGAGATCCGCTTAATGTGTCCCTCGACGATCGACTGTTGCTGTCGCAGTTGAGCATCCTTCCTCGATATCGCCTCCTCCAGCTGTGGAATCAACTTCTGCAGCTCGTGAGCCTCGAATGTCCGAGAGCCGACTTGCACCTAGAAATGGAATGATTAGAATATGAAAACATCCATACTGCTGGCTTGCTGACAGGTAGCTTTGACAACCCTTTTCTTCTACTATTCTATACCTTTCTACAGTATTCTCATTTTATTAGCCCGAATTATCTATCACACCTCAACACAAAGTACATCCTCATAAAAATAAACAAATGTCTTTGAAAACAATTAAAAACCCAGGGAAGCCCTTCTTGACTAACCTTGAACCGTCTTATCACATTTTGTTCGCTCCATTTTTTATTAACTAACTACACTTTTCTATTTACCGTATTCCTTATTGTGTCAATGTCTATTAGAGATCACCGAAAAAAAAACCGCATCAAAGATTCTTTCTGTTCTCCGATCTACGACACTAAAACAGTTCGAAAAGTGACTTTTTGTGTCTCCGACACAGTTCATTTCTTTGTGTATTGATAACGAATCGGTATGCGAAATCGAGAGAATTAGAGAATTCATACTTTTTCGTTCCCAACGACCGATCAAAAACCAGAAAGTTATTCGGTCGGAGAAAGAGAAGGGGTATCTTTTTCCTTCAACTTTTTGATTTGATTGAGCGAAACGGAAGAAGAAGAAGAAGAAGAAGACAAGGAGAATGAAGATGATGAAGAAGAAGAAGAAGTTTGAGATGAGAGAACAAAAAACGCTTTTTGAAACGAAGATCATGAGATGTTCTAGATTTTTTGGGAAACTCGTGAGCATGACTAGGTCAAAAGCCGGGGAATCGAAAGGTTTTCAAGACTTTTGAATTGAAAAAAAAATGAAATAGACTCAAATTGAGAAACATCAGTAACACCCAAAAGTAATGAAGTTAACCCAAAAGTAAGTAATGAATAGTGGGATTTTTGGGAATCTTGAGCCTTCAAACAATTCTAAAGTTTTTTTTTTAAACCTCTGACTTTCAGAGGCTCTGTTTACATGAATTCGAAAGTAGTTAACCTACATTAGTACAAATTTTGAACTTCAAAGCTTCCATTCAAGCACTACTAAAAAATTAAGAAATCCCTGTAGCTGCAGAAAGTTAGAAGTAAAAAGATCACTGATTCTCAATTATTCAGTAGCAATATTTTTATCTTTCTCTATTGCTCCAGTAGCCCCAAGTGAGCTTTTTTAATCCAGAGCGCTTATTTTCAAAGTACGGTTGGATTAAACCATGACGGCCTACCCACGGTTCGGGCCGCGGCCCAGAAGGGCCGGCCATGTTTACGACAGAATTATCCTCAACTATTCAGTAACCTCGTTTTAATATCTTTCTATTTTCCCCTAGTAGCCCTAAGGACCATCCCAATCAACCCCTTATAAATTCATTTCCATTCTACTATTCCTCAAAAGAGACGCAACTCTTTCATCAAAACATGTTGTTTTGTCGAAAAAATGCGTTCCTTTTGATGTTATTCCCCGGGACCCGTGGCCTAATTCGTTTTGTCTCTTCCCCAAAAATCCACGTCACCAATCACTCACCAGAAACGCGCTACCATCATTCGACGAGAACGAGTCAAGATGGTGTCGACTGGATCCGTACATTAAGTTTGGCTCCTAGAATATCTCACACAGGAATACAGATAGTTAGGAAAACGAATGAAAAGAATTCTGCCTCTCTCTATGTGACCAGTGTGTTGCAAGTAACACACACACAAGAAAAAAAGCGACTCCGCCCACTTCTCGCCCTTCTTCTCCTTCTCCTCTTCAACAGTTAATTGATGGAGCGAAAAAAAAGCAAGCGATGGGCAAGACTTTTTGAGTTGTGCTATGCTATATTCAACTATCTACTGAATTTGTGTATGTGAGCAAAAAACGAGGGGCACACACAGAGAGAGACTAGATGGAAAAAAAGCTTCAATGGTCCTCGTGTGCTCTGCAAAAATGCTCGTGGGCTCTTTTTTGCCGCCTGCGTCTCTGAACTATGGCTCCACAATGCGCCCCATCGGTGCCGTCGATGTCGCGGCATCATCACTCACACAAACATTTGTGTAGAGAGAGAGAGAGACAGATAGCACAAAGATACATAGAATTGATTCATGTGAGACGCAGCAACGTTCACTGTTTTTCTCTAGTTCAGAGAAATAACGTACTGTATTCGAGGCTCTCTAAATCACGCGTTTTTCACAGAGGCGTCGGTCAAAAGACAAGTGATGATGATTTGTCTCGTTTTGTGAGAAACATTGTTCTGTTTTTTCTCCAGTCTAGACAGTGAGCCACGAGGGTTTGGAAGAGAGGAAGTAGTTAAGAAAAACTGTAAGGATGTGTCTAAACTTGGGTAAAGGTTGATAAAAGTGGAATTAAGCTACAGTACTCAATCGCAGAGAGACAGTAGACGGAAATCCCAGAGTATCCAGTGCTGACGTTATCAAATTTAATACTTCGATGCTCATGGACTTTCCCAAATTATTGTAATCCTTTTGCAACGGACTCGCAAAAGTTGCGTTTGAAATAAGACGAAATGTAACGTCCCAGGACGTCTTGCGTCTCACTTGAGGACGAGCCCTGTCCCAATAGGGTTTCAAAATTATATATTTTTTATTTCGAGAATCCAATTCTCTAGCAAAAATTCAAACTTTCTTAAAATATTTCGGTCCGCTGTTGGAGATCAGTCCCGGGACGTCCCATTTCAAACGCTACTTTAAAGTTCAAAATCTCCGTATAAGCATAAGCTATGACCATTCTAACAAACTTCTAAACTCAGTAGCTTTTTGCACTTATTCCAGCACAAATAGCGATCGTTGTCGTCACGTGAAGACTTGCGACCACCATCACATGTCGCTCACGAAACGCACACACACAGGAACTACTAGATTCCGTCCGAATTGAGTGTAGTTTGTTGGTGATGCACCGAAATAGATAGTGATGATGAAGATGATGGGCGAGGTTTTAATTTCAATTTAAACATTGTGTTGGTAGCTGGGACGCTGCTCCCAGATGTTACGCTTTTTTTCAAGCTTTTTGGCAGCTGAATCAACAACGGTCATCATATTTTAGGAGTTCGTATGTATCCCTTCCTTGAGCTTTTATTTCTTAGCATCTGGAATCCAATGACTCAATTTTTCCTTCGTCTTCCAATCCTTCTTCCGACATGTAAATTGGAAAATGAACAGGTGGAAGTTTCAGGAAAAACAAAGCCTATTTCTGATTAGATTTCTTTTCTCACGGCTAGGTGGTGCTGTTGGTTTCCGGGGGAATATGCATAGATCACAAGTGGGACCACCTGGATAGGTCTAGGGGATACTTGGAAGTAAATTGTATTTTGTCTAACATTGCCAAGTTCAAAGAACCAACATCGAACACCTCATCAAATCTAAATTTCACCCAATTTTCTCTCATCTATCTCTCTCTCTCTCTCTCTCTCCATTCTCCCGCGATGTTTGACCTCTTGCTCCTTTCTCCATTATTCCTTCCTTCCTCTTCTCACATAGTCAGAATCGTCTAGCTCTTTTTTTGCAGCCACAGGGTCCCCTAGGGCTAAACGAGAGTCGGCTTCGAGTCACACACACATTCTTGTTGTTGTTGAAAAGAAAAAAAGGAGAAAGGAAGGCAAAAAAGAAGAGGTTGATCAAGAATGTAAATATTACATGCTTTCCTTGGATTCTTCGTTGACACTGCTTGCGCTAATTAGGGGGAGGAAAAATCTCTAAAATCTTATACGCAAAACAACTTTGCAGGAGGTATAAATGCAAATAAATGAGAAGTTGGGATTCTGATGAAACTTTGAATCCTTAATTTACGATTCTTAAAACCCAAAGTAAAAAAGACTAAATCTAGAAGAATAAGGGAAATGATGAATTCAATTTTGAGTCTGGTGCAATTTTCTGATTTCAGGGAAAGGATTTCTATAGAATGTATCTATCCCTAAATACCGAAAAACCTTAAATAGACGGGCATCGATGTGGAACCCCTTGAAAATTGAGAATTATTGAAAATAAGACCCGAAAACTTGAGCCGTTTCGACAGTTAAGAGAACCTGCAAGTCCGTTTATCAGATGTTTTATGGTAATTGTTTACAGTTCAAAAACTATTAAAAAATTTCCATTCACCTATCGAAAATCAACAAATTGCCACAGTTTGTTTAATGTCGGCAGTCTATCATCGACCGTTCAAAACAAATTTTCGTCAAAATTAAGTGAGATGCGAAAAAAATGAAACGGGTTGTGTGGTGGGTGGTGATTTCAATTCAATATAGGAAATTTTGTAGCGAGAATCGTAGCTTACTCAAAGAGAGTTAGAGTGAGCATAACTTGAACAAAATAATTTGCGGATGAGTTTTAGAAATCTTGAACAAAAATTTGAAGAAAGTACCAATATTGTGTTCCAAAGTATTGATACATCGTAAAATATAGATTAGAAGAGCACCCGATGAGCTCAATACGAGCAAATTCTTAAAATCCAATTGAATTAAAATAAGTGTTATTAGAATCCTCATCGAAAGTTGCCTGGGCAGGTCACAAAACATGTTTCAAATTTCTTCTCCAACAGATGTTACGGTCCATTTTGAGAATTCCGAAACATTTTTTTAGGTACTGGATGCACCTCCCCTTCCAAAATAGATACAGTAACCCAAATAACATACAGCAATCTCACCTCAACAATCCGCAACGCCTTGAGCGGATTGAACTTCCAGCACATTTTTTCGAAGGGATCTTTTTGCACCTTACTTGCGAATGTTTCTTCTTACTTCACACACAAACAACCGGAAAATTGGATATACAGAAATTGATAGGCAATATAAGAAGATGGGTAACCACTTTTTTTGCAGAAACCGAGTAAGAAGAAAGAGACGTAAGATGAGAAGAAGACAATGATGTGATATTGAGAAAGAAGAGGTCAAACGACGACTAAATAGTAACAGATGATAATATTTGAGAGGACGAGAAGAATAAGAATCAAAAATTGAATTGACACTTGTTTGGAGAGAATCAAACGCGGAAGATTTCTGAATATCGGATTCTCAGGAGGAGGAGCTTATACATTAGGTTTGACCTTAATTCTAGAAATGTTTTAAGAGAACTATGATATTAGGCTTCTAAGATTATTCAAGGTATAATTAGAGTTATACCAGTTTTCAGTGAAAAAAACCTATAATTTAATATATTTTCACGAATATTTTTGATGATTACATTTTGAGAAGGAGGAGCTTATAGATTATGCTTCATGTTGACCTTAATTCTAGGAAAATTCTAAAGCGAACTATGAAGATCCAGAAACAGTTTCAAGGATAGTTTGGGCTATTTCAGCAAAAAAGTCAGTTTTCAGTTTCAAAAAACCTATGTTTTCAACTATCTAACTTAAGACTCAAGGATCTCTAGACTCCGCCCACTTTTCAGTTTCTGAGGTCACTAACAAAGAAAAATGGCAAAAAAACGGAACAGCGTCGAAAAATTGAACAAAGTCGAAGAAAGACGAAAATTGAGTGAGAGCTCCCTCTCTATTTTTTTCCTGGTTTTTTTTCCCTCTGATCATGACAGGTGCCTTTTTGAATCAATCCCTCTTTCCTACTTCTCGGATTCAAATGAAATTTGCGACACGAACTGAATTGAAGAATTCGACAAAAACATGAAAACAAGAACGCTTCGGAATCTGAATTCTCAATTCCAGGCCCATGTTTTTGTGCTGCTATTTGCCATCTGATATGAATAGGGGAAGAAAAAATAACAGAAAAAAATAGTGGTGACTAAAATGGGATTCTAAATTGCTGTCGTAAAATCTAGAGAATCGTTGGGACAAATAGGGAAGATCAGGAAGCAAAGGGGTCTTAGGGGACCATCAAAGATTTCATTTTCAGATTTTCAGATTTTAGTTTGGATAATGGACGGGCCTTGATACCAATAGATGTGAGAAAACTATCTAAAAGTGAAATCGAAAGTTTTTGAAAACTTTTTAAAACTTTAGTCTTAAAAAACTGTTATTACATCAAAAAGCTTGAACAGATTTCAAATTTTTTTTAATTATTGATAAATTATCAATAATTTTTTCAAATTTTAATGGGCCCTAGAATTCTAGAATCCATTTCAAGATGCAAATAATCATAGACCAATCGAAAATTCTTGAAAAATTAAAATTCCGATGACCATCAAAATTCTGTCAACATCGTTCTTTAAAAGACGCTCTTCTGAAGGACATCTAGATAAGGAACCAAAAAAAATGAAAATTTGTTCAACGAACTTTTCTTCCAACCTTTCCCTTGTTATTCAATTTTCTCCACAAAAGTTTTCTCAAAGTTTTTTTTTTCCATTTCTATAGATTGAGAGATTCAGAGAACCCGAAAAAACTTCCAGGTACTTCCCAATTTCACCGTTCCCTGGAAAGCTCCGCCCACTTTCTGCCTTAATGACTTGATTGTTTTTCTTTTTCTTTACTCCAGAAAACCAATGAAGCATGTGAAATTAAGAAAGAGAAAAAAAAACAGGAGGGAGCAAAACAAGGAAGCAGAAGAAAATTGGATCCTGGAATCGGAAAAAAGGAGACTTTTTTGGGAAAAAAAATTAGAGAGGAGTTTCAAATAATTGGACCAAAAAAAATCAATCAACCACCTATTCCTTTCATTGTCTAGATCAAAAATTCAATTTTCCAAGAATCTGGAGAAAATTGATTCAATTTACCTCCTGCTCAATAGTGAGCAAGGAAAAATGAAGGTTGAAACTTTCAAAAGACCTAAAAAAACAATTACTGTTTTTAATCACCACTATAAAATCGTGTGTACATCTAAAAAAAGTGAGATGAAAACAAAACAGGGAGGTCAGGTGATTTTTGAAATTTGAAAAAAGTGGGCGGAGCTTAATAATAGAGGCTAATAAAGGAGGAAAATGGATGAGTTGGAGCTCACAATTTGATTCACAAATTGTTCTGAATCAAAAAAACAAAGCCAATAAAAGGCAAAAGTGAGCACCTTATCTCGAACTAAACTGTTATCGGTCCTTTTAATCTATTGGTTTTTTCTCTTTGTTATAAAGAGAACTAGTTGAAAAAAACTGGGAATGACTGCAAAAAAAAAACGACTCGAAAGAAGGAAATAAAAAATTGCAGAAAATCCTATTAGCGTAGCCCTCTTTTGTGCTCTCAAATTGATTATGGAATCGAAAAAGAGCAAAAGAATAATTGTGCACATGTTTTGATGCATGAAATTGGTTCGAAAAAACTGGAATCAAAAAATCCGACGATGGTCGAATGAGGAGCTTTTTTATGCTTTCGGGAGCATAAAAAACGGGGAAATAAAAAAAAATCATGAGACTTGATTTTTTAGGAGAAAAATATCAATAATCGAAGATCAGTGGATCCTAGGCAGCTAGAAGAATAAATTCAAAAATTTTAAATCCGAAGAATTTCAAGATTTTTTTTACTTCAAAAGGCGAGCTGGTGGTACCGGAGGTTTTGAGTCCCATAAACCGAATTTCTAAATTTCGGAATCTTTTTGAGTCTTGATGGCAAATATTCCAAGCGTTCAAAGACTCAATATTTGAGAACTATTTCAATTATTTTTTTCCAAACAAAAAACTCACATAGATTTTGGGAACCTGCTGATACATATCACTTGAGAATAACCACCTAGCTTGAGGTCAGTGCCACAAATATTTTTGTGTTGATCCCAGAGAATCTCAGAGAGAGAGAGAGACGATGTCAAATGTTCAAATGAACATGACACTTTGACACGATGAGGGGATCACCCAGAAATCGAAATGGGAGGAGAGAGAGAGAGGGACAACAGTTGGTAAGATCTGCTCCTAGACATTTGCAAAGAAAAAAGAGATTTGATGAGAAAAATATGTAGCGAAATTCCATTGGAAGATCACAGTGCCAAGGTTTTCTAGATAGATTTGAATATACATACGGTTAACTTGGCCAAGATGCAGTAAATTGTGCCTCTTGTGCCTTGGGGCTCAAAAAATTTAAAATGTTCAATAACAAGTCATGATTATATTCATTTTGAAACCCTTAATAAGCCAAATCCAAACTATCAATTTGACAATATTTTAGCTGAAACTAGGCGAGACAGAATAGTTTGTATTTTTACCTCTTGGGCCCAGGGCTCCAAAATTTGGAAACATTCCAAAACTAGTTATGTCTCTACTTGTTTTGAAGCCCTTAATATGTTGCTTCTAAAAATACAGATTTTTTGAAGTTTGGGCTAAGATTGGCCAAGATACAGTATTTTTTAATTGTGCCTCATGGGCCCTGGGACCCCAAAATTTGGAAACTTTTCAAAACTAGTTGTGTCTCTACTTGTTTTGAAGCCCTCGATGTGCTAATTCCAAAACTATTAACTAAACAAAATGTGGACTGAAACTAACTAAGATAGCGTATCTAGTAGTTTATACCCCTGTTGGCCACGAGCCCCCAAAAATTTGAAGTTTCCAAAACTAGTCACGAGTATATTCATTTTGAAGCTATTAAAAAGCTGATTCCAAAACTATAAATTTGACAAAATTTGTACTGAAACTAACCGAGATAGTGTAGTTTGTAGTTTATACCCCTCGGTCCCTGGACCCCAAAAATTGGAAATTTTTTAAAACTTTAATCCTGCCAACCCGGTTCTCCCAAAATCAAACTAACCGACGATCCGTTGACCTGATCCGAAGGTTTGCGAAGTTTGGAGAAGAATCCGCGGATGCCTCCACCGCCGCCGCCGCCGCCACCACCGGCACCAGCTCCACCGGCGGCACTATTGCCACTCGACGGACGGCTCGTCGAGCTCATTGTTCGTTTCGTTTTCGGTTCTTTGTGTTGGAGGAGATGGTTTCCTTGTTGTTGTTGTTGAGCTGCTGGATGGGTGGTGGTTTAAAGGTCGTGACGTTGTTTGGATCTGAAATGCGGGAAAGTTTATTTTCTAGGTATTTTTTCGGAAGAGAAAATTTAAAGGAAAGTTCGAAAACGAAAAAAGTGAAAAAAATTGTTTTAAAATCCATTGATTTGAGTTGAAGATCCACCTGAAAAATGAAAATTTTAATTTCCCAAAAGAAAAAAATCTAACTAAACCTCAAAAATTCAAAGAATCGCAGAATCGAATTGAAGAATGTCGTCGGCTCTCAGAACATGTTTCAGGTCTGCAAAAAAGGACACAAATTGGGCAGGAAATTGCATTGTTAAGAATGGAGAAAGAAAAGAAAAACTCTTACATGAAAGTCGCTTTTTTCGGTTCGGACCGAGAAGTTCGACGAGCTTCTGAGCGAAAATCTTCACATTCGCCTCACCGGTGTTGTATTTTTTGATGATTTCGCGGAAGTGGGGAACCTCTTCGGGACGGAGACATGAGAGAACCTGGAAGAATAAAGTTTAGGAGATGATTCTTGGATTAGAGAGGATGGATCAGAATCAGAAGATGTCATAAGCTCAAAATGAGCACATTCTTGGAATTCAAATGAATTGAAATTATTCTTATTAGAATCTTCGTAAAAAGTTGACTGGACATGTCACAGAATATTTTTCAAATCTCTTCTCGAACGGATGTTATGATCCATTTTCAGAATTCAAAAATAGTTTTTTAGCTGAAGGAATAATGGAAGTGCATGCTCTTCTAATACAGATTTTAACGATTCAGACTAGCGTTAGCCTTGCTCAAAAAAAAAGCATGACGTCAAACAAAAAAGAAAAAATAGGGACGGAAAACTTTTTTGTCTGTCTATCCTCTATGCAAAAAGTGATAATCTGCCCAGTAGAGTGGGGTCAGCAAAAAAAAAGAGAGAAATGTTGCGTGTTTCACATCGCCCTGAGGCCAAAAAGAGAGAAAGAGACTAATCTTGGTTTTTTTTGCGTTTTTCGCCTTTTTTTTCGCTCACGGAAAATGAGTGAAATGAGAAGAAGTGAGGAGGAGAGCTTCTTGAAGATGAAGAGAAGGACTACGAAGGGGAAGATCAATAAATAAATTGAGCTCGAATAGGCTTTGGAAGGAAGTGCGATGATGCGAAATTTTAATGAGCTCATTTTTATTTTTCGCACTCTTTCGATGTGCATGAAAAATTTTCCATATTTTTAGTTTGATCTCATTAATTTTTTGGAAAAAAGAAGGGGTTGAATGACCAATAAAGTTGACGTACAATCTGTATTTAAAATAAAATTCTGAATTCTCAAAATAGATCATAAAATCGTTGGTGAAGAGATTTGAAACGCATTTTTTAAATCAACTTTTGACGAGGATTCTGAAAAGACTAATTTCAATCCGTTAGAATTTCAATGATATGGTAATTTTGAACTTATCGGAGTGCCCTACGGTAAATTAAATTGAAATTAGATTAGCAACCTTTTTCTACAGTATCTCACTTTCGTCTAAAATTTTGTGACTTTTTATCAAGACTGTGTAGAAAATTCTGAAAAAAACAAATTTCTGGTAGGAATTGTTCTGAAATAGGCAGGGTTACCATTTGACGGGCCGGTCGGGGCCGGGCTCAAAACTTTTTTCAGAACAATTTTCGAACTTTCAATGAAAAATTGTGGGCCGAGATTTTTTTGGCAGCCCTGGAAATAGTATCAAGGAAAATGTGAGGAATTTTCGAGTACGTGTTAGCTCTGATGGAATTGGACGCCCTTAATTTGCGGATTCTAAAACTATTCATTTGACAAAATTTGGTCTGAAACTGACCGAGATAATGTAGTTCGAAGTTTCGGACGAGTTAGCTTTGATGGAAAAAGAACCACCAAAATAAAACTCTATTAAAAAATTCTAACAATTTAAGAGGTTGCAACAAGGGTGAAGAAAAACGAGAGGAGAGGTCGAGTGGTTCTGTGCTGTGCGCGAAGAAAAAAAAAGGAAAATGAAATTGGATTCGGTCCGGTGCCCCTCCCCTTTCTTCTACTCCCCAACACGGGTGGCAACACGAAAAAAGAGAACTACTAACTCTTTTTTCCCCGTATTTTTTGAGAGAGAGATTTTTCGGAGGATTTGCATACAAGTGCTCCAGACCTTCTTCTGTCTCTAATCCTCATTCTTCTCGGAGCTTATTAGCACTGACAGAAGTGAGGAGGAGCTTCTTGCCGCTTCATCCCATCCCCCGACGACGACGTCTTGAAGAGAAACAAAACAGACTTGTGGCGGAAAAGAAGAGGAGAAGAAAAGAGAGAAAAATAGACGAAAATGAGACTAGGCAAATTAGTCGAGAAGAAGAGAAGAATCTCTTGGCCGGCGGGGGAAACGGATAAGGAACGTGATGAGAGGGAGCGAGAGACGGAGAGACAAACTGATTAGTAGTCTACGGGAATGAAGACGGGAGAAAGCAGAAGGAAACCAAATAACGTGTTATCTTGGGTTTTGAAGGATGTGAAAATTAGGCAAGAAGGATCAATGATCGGGGAAGCGGCGAAGGGGCGCCAGGTTGATACCTAATTTTTAATTTTAAAAAATTCAAAATAATATCATAGTTAGCATTTTGGATAACCAAAAAAACCGCTAAATGCAAAAATCAATTTTTGCTTCGATTTGAAATTTGAAATTGACTAGAAACCTAAATTGAGAGTCTTTTTCAATTAGAATACCTATGATCTTGGATTGAGTGGAGCTAAAAGGCACCATTTTCTCTAGTCCAACTTGGAAACCAATAATTCTTCCTTAGTCTTGATTTCATATGAAATTTATAATGGGAACATAGTTCTTTAAGGTAATCTTACAAGCTTTATGAAGATTATCTCAGTTTATTCAAAGTCCATATCGAAAGTACATAAGTTTCTGGATAATATGAGTTCTGCAAAAAGTCCAATCCAAAGGTATAAAAATGTGGAAATCCAATTTCCTATTTTCCCAAGAATCTCTTTGAGATTAGCCTAATCCTCCCGCAGTACTTTTATCAAGGCTCAAAACTAACTGATAAAAAAGGTGTGCCGGGAAAATGAGTAGGAAAACCTGAATCAGAAAAAATGAAGAAGTAAACACGGAAAAAATGCAAAAAAAATCCCGAGACTGCGTGTGTGGTAGCGGTACGGGCGGGCTCGATTAGTTGTATATGGGCATCTAGAAAAGGATAGAGAGAGTGAGATAGAGAGAGAAAGAGAGATCCAGAAATGGAATGAGAAGTATGATGGATACGCAGAAATCGAGAGACAGAGAGAGGGAGATAGAAGAAAGTGGATGGATAAACAGGAGAGTAAGATGAGATGTATATGAGTGTGTATAGCAAAGATGATGAATTTTGCATTTTCGAACAAATTACATTGAACAAGGTAGTCTAGTTTTAAATATCCCCCAATGAGTAAAATAGAGCATCAGAAACTCAACAAAAGTCCTTCGGAAATTTTAACGTCACAAAGAACTTCACATGGAAAATTGCGTCTTGAAACTCTTTTTGACCAATTTTTTGCTCCTTGCGACCTAGTTTTAAGAGATACAATTTTTTGATGTACTACAAAGTTGGAGAGCTTAAAAAGGTGCTCCAGAATCTAAAACTTACAAAGCGCTAGCTTCAAAATTGAGCGAGATATTTCACCTTTGGTACAGCGTAATGCCTTAAGCTTACGATGACGCGATAGGCATAGGTATGATCTTAAAAAGTACAAAAGGGGCTTCTGTTTGATACTAATCTTAAATTTTTCGCCAAACTTTTTCATGGTACAACTTGAGAAACAGACTCATAAAATGATAGACTTCAATTTGTTGAAAACCAAATGTTTGCAACAAAACAGCAAAAAACAACAATGATATGCAAGTTGAAACCGACCGCAAAAAAAATATGAGAAAAGCAGAAAGGATTAAAAAAGTGATATGTAGAGAGAGAGAAAAAAGAGAAACAACACCTCCTACTCTCTCACAGATCAATAGAGAGTGGGGGAACACCACATAAAAACAGACAACTTTTCTATTTTTTCCAAGTTTTTTTTTTTGAATAGATGTATGAAAGACAAGCTGATGAATCGCGGGATGTTTTTTTCAGCGGTCTTCAGAAATTTTTCTGGGGGCTGGAGTGAAATAACCGAGTGGAAATGTCAGTTTCAGTTTTTGGAGGAATCTCAAAATTTAGATTTAGTAAAACGGAACCTACATAAAAACAGTCAACCTTCACACACCTGTCAATTGTTTTTCTGTGCCCATGATCTATGACCGAAAAAAATCTAGCCAATTCCGTTCGATTTGAAGAGTGGTAATTGGGTTGACAGTAGGTGGTTAGAGTGAACTTTAGAACAATAGAAAAAAGTTTAGGGAAGCCAAATTGCCTTCCAACGGTCTATTAAAAGTCGTCATAAATTCTAACGATGAGCCTAATGGTGGCATAAGTTTTGATTGATACAAAATGTGCTTCTTTTACTTTTTTCTGCATCATCTTTCCATGGGGGACACTCTTACCTCGTTGATCGCTTTGCTGACAACTGATGATTGATGACTCGATTCGGTGAGTGGAGTGTCGAGATTGGGCAGTGGTGAGGATCTGAAAATGAAATAGGAGAGTTCGACAGTTTTTTTCTTGAATCGCTTTGAACTCCAAGTCGAAAATGGTTCTTTATCAAAAAACAAAAGTAAGTATACTTGTTGCATGAGTCCCTTTTTGATTTCTGGAATTTCGTCAAGGAATTTCAATGTCTCTATTATTTATCTTGTTCTGGAATTATAGAAAAAGAAGATCGATAATCCCAAAGATTTTTTCCAATTTCAAATGAAACCAATTTTAAAAAATGTTCAATGTTAAAGGGGATAACACTAATTCCAAAATTTTGGAGATTTTTATATCAATCAGCATATAATTTTTGAGAAAATCACTTTTCAAGAATATATAATTCAAGGCCTGCCCAAAATTCAGTACTGAGAGTGTTTCTAAGTTCCAAAATTTTTCTTTCAAATTTTCGAAATTAAAAACTCACGCTTCCAACGAAGACAGCGACTTGGTGTGACCTGAAATCAAGAATATTAGAGTCTAAGAATTGGTTTATTTCTGACATAAACACTGGAGAAACTATAGAAAAAAGAAAAAATTTTGATCGAAAAAAAAGTTTTTTGGGGAAGGGAGGAATATCCCAAAAGTAAACAATCAATTCTTAAAATAATTGATGTGATGAAAGGAAAATTGTCAACTAACTTATCACCAATAACACATGTCCACTAACAATAGAAGAAGTTAGAGATTTGAATTAAAAGAGACGCAGAGAAAGTAAAACTGGAAAACTAGCCGCCCGACAGAGACACTTTCTTCTTCTTTTTTTCGATAATACAAACATTCAGATTTATGTTCTTTTTGATCATAACAAGGATGTTATTGTAGGGAAAACAAAATTTTGCAGACACTTTTTTGGACAGGTCAACAATAAAAGAGGATTATCTGTAGGTGGTGGTCTATAGTAACATTAAAAAATTCAGCGAAAGGGATAGTGGTTTAGAGAGTTTTAAAACGGAAGTTTATAATGGATAGATGATAGAAAAACTGGTTTGGGAAGGTATACTAAACGGAAAAAACCCCCATGAAAATTTAGATTGCATAACGAATTTTCAAAATTGTTTTTTATGAAAGTTTCAAGAGTTCAAAACTTCCATTATATAAATTTCCTGCTGCAAATTAATTGCCCAATTAAATATTCAATATCTCTTGCTTCGAAAAAAATGCAAAAATGAGTTTGTATGTGTGGAGAAAAAGACAGAGTATCGCAAAAATACCCAGAGGCGAGAAACTAGAGAGAAAGAAATGACATAGAGAGAACGAAAAGTTTGTTTCTTTTTCTCTCATTGAGAAAAGAGAATCAGAACCAGAGGAAATATTGTGTACCGATAGGAGAGTGTTAGAGAAAAAGAGGAAGAATGAAAGGTGAAAATGCCAAGGTTGATGATATATACAAGAAGAGAGGAGATACTGGTCAGTCACTCACACGGTTTCATGATGACAGGATGGTTTGAATGTATAGATAAGAGATCAAACGATCATATCTTTAGTTTAGCGAGATTAGAGCAATGATTAATAGTAAAATTTGTATTAGAAAGAACCCCGAATGAGCTCGAAATGAGCACACTTTAAAAATTAAGAAAACCTTCAAAAATAGTTCTCTATAGTCTTAAAACACAAAATTTTAGACAGATTTGCCAGGTAATTTTAAGAAAGGTTCCTAACTTGAAATTAGTTTTATTAGAATCCTTAGATTCTGGAAAAATAACGGGTCCCGCCCTTCTAATACATATTTTACAGTACACCTTTTTTCTATTAAACTTTAGCTTCTTCTCTAAAAAATCTCATCTTTTGTTTTCAATCCTAACATGCATTTTAAATTGACAAAGTTTTATCCAAACTCACGAGAAGCCGTCTGAAGTTGTTGTTCGGCGAAGCGAGCGAATTTCGAATTCAGCTCTTCTGACAGCTTTTCGGCGGTTTTCTGGGAAAATTATAAATAGGAGTGAATAATTTCTTGTAAAAAACTACTTCATCTGGAAGCGCCAAGACTAGCAAATCGCGATAGTTCAAGTTTCCTTGATACGGTGCAATGTTGAAAGTGAACAAAACTAAGCCATCTTCTGATAGAGAACCGCAAGAAAAGATCAGTGGAATTGAGACTTCGAATGGGTAGGATTTCTGAAACAAGAAAAATGTTCCCAATTTTTGTAATTTTTCGCTTTTGAAATGACAAAAAATATTCAATCATCTAAAAATATGACTTATTCAAAAAAACCATTTTAAAAATCGATTTTTTGCTTAAAAAAATCACACCCAAATTTTTGACTCCAAAAAATCCCCGCCATTTTTCAAAATCAATAGTTTGGTTTCGAAACTGATGTCTAGAGAGTAAATATTGTCTATACTAACTGACCGAAAACCACACAGAAATAGATTCTGAATCAAAATAGCTCTCACCGATTTCTTGTCCACAACCACAATTTTGTTATGAAGAACTTGGAGGGCGAAATTGCGAAAGTTGACATCCAGATTGGTTACAGTTTTTATTGTGTTGTTTTTCTATAAAAAACGAAAATTCAGGCTCTAGAGCTCAAAAATAAAATTACTTTTGCTTTATCGTAAATTCTCAAAAAATCTGTTCTTCCAAAATCATCCAATCCTGAGTAGTTTTCATTGGATATAATTCCAATGTACTGAAATTGTTTTAAAATTGTTTCACTTCAAAACTTTTTCTAGAAACTTACATCAATGGCAAACTCGGAAGTCGAAGGTTCCATACCAGACTTTTTGGCCTGAAAACGTAAGGGATAGATTTAGAGAAGAAGAGAGAAAAATCGAAAAGAAGGTGAACAAATATTTGTAGATGCTTCCTCCTAACCCCGCCATAGGCACGGCGAGAAACTAATTTGTACTTTTCTCGCAAACAGTTTTTTTTGCAATGGAAAATCGATTTGAAATCGAAGAAAGTGTTTATTTGGTCACTTGCACGTCGTTATCACAAAAGAGACACACCTTTAAGTGGGTGTTTGAATGGTGTTGATTGTCTGAAACAACTCGAATGGAATACGAAAAAGATAAGCATTTTTATTTTGAACTTTTGCAAATAAGCTCTAGCGATTTCTTGATATGACAACATATGTACAGACACAGAATCAGTGTGGACTTAATATACAAAACAAATATCACAAAAAAATTTGAGATCAAGATGAGGGAAATAGCACTAATCGAAATACTAATCAGAATCCAGACGTCCCTGGTTGATCCACACCAGAAATATCAGACTCATTGTCATCAATACAAAGCCTATAAAATTCATCTTCATACTTCTTCATATCGAATGGAGTAATCGGGCGGTACGGTTCTGTAGGAGTTGGCGATCTTGTGGGATATCGAGGATTTGCAGGTCCAATACCATCGGCAGCTTTGTAGCGAGATAGATTGTAGTGATTGATGGGCTCATAGGTGACCATTGGTGAATCAGAAGTGCTAGGATAGCCATTGATGGGAATGGGAAACAGTGGTTGAGGCACGAAGTTTTTGGAGAGATAATGAACCGGTTTGGGTTTGGCGCTTTTCGATTTTTGGTGCTCCCGAGCAGACTCTTCCAAGGCACGGGCTAGTTGGTAGTCCTGGCATTTTTCAACATTCAAGTATACTGCATCAAAGTAAGCATTATCGTAAGAACGGTAGTCCCCTTCGGGAGTCGGACCGCGTGAGGGCGGTGGGGACAGGATTGGTGAGATGCATCTACTGGGAGCACTATCTGTGAATGGATTTTTCTCTTCTTCCAGACGAGCCCGTTTAGCAGGGAGCAATCCAGAGGAATGACTATGGAAATCGATTGATTCTATTTTGAGTTCGAAACAATTGAGCTTTCGACGCTTCTCTTTGGGCTCTTCATCATCAGACTTGTCGGATCGTGGACGCTTGGCTTTTGCTTCTCCTTCCAGTACGACAAACTCTTTGGCACGTATTACCTGAAATATCGAATGTAATGAATATCGAGATAGTGTAAAACCTCTAATCGAAGGATACCCTGAAGGCTAACTTTCGAGAGTTCGCACGACCGTAATTTTTGTTTTCCTGCGGTAAAACTTCCAGCAAACAAAATGCACTATATGTGATTCTCAGAAAGGATTATATTTTCATGAAAAGGTTTACAAAATGGATTTTTTGATGTCTCTCTATTAGAGGTAACCTGTTTTAAAGAGTCATCTATTCTGACAAAAATACTAACCAAATCTTCCGCCTCTTCCAGAATCATCTCTGAAGACACTGCTAGTTTATTCAAGCTAACTCCTTTGAACGGTTGAAAGAAACTTGAATTGTATACAGTATCACTCCTCAGCCACAGTTCTGATGTTTCCAACTTTGGTACGTTTGGGAAGAGAAGATAGTCGCCCTGAAATTTATTTTTTAAATGGCCCTTTATATTGAAGAAGCCTTACAATAATTTCCAACTTTCCAATTGTTATCGGAACGGAAGCCAGGCGCCTTATCTTTTTGTAGATTTGATAAGGAGTTGCGATATCTGGCACTTTCTCACCATCTAGCCAGAATTCCGGGTGAACAAAGTTCAGCTCAATGGATTGGTAGTGGACAGAAAGAGGTTGCTCGATGGTTACTTCTAATTTAGTCTTCCGAATGGGTTCAGTTTCAGATTCTTCCATGAATGGTTGCGGTTTAGTTTCTTCGTCTTGAGGTACTCCATTCTCTTCTTCAAGTTTCACATGTTTAGCTAGTAGCATATTAATAGCTGTTTGAATGACGTCCGGAACCTCCTCATCATCGTTTTCAAATTTATCCAATTTGCCAAGAACAACAAAACTTTTCGATCGCTTAACCTATAATTATTTCCTTGTTCAAGGCTCAAGATATTCATTCCCTCACCAAGTCCTCCGCTTCCTCTACATTTTTCCTTGTTGTCACTGCTAGCATTTTCAGTTCAAGGCCCTCAAATGGTTTGAAGAATGAGCGATGGTACTTTTCATTAGACTGTAGACACAGTTTTGATGCTTGGATTTTTGGAAGACTACTAAATAGCACAGAGTCGCCCTGAAAGAAAATAACAAATCTCAGTGAGATGTTCCTGAAAAAAACAAAAACTCACGATAACTTTGAACTTTTCAATTGTGCTTTTCGGATTTTCCATCAACTTCGCTATGGCTTTCGTCACACCAGATTCATATGTGATGTCAGGCAACGTATACCCATCTATCTCAACTCTAGGATCATCATAATTAGCGGTTATCGAATTGTAGCAGTGGTGCACTAGTGGTTCCCAAAATACAGTCTGTCTCAGTTGCAGCCTCTGTGCGTACCGCATTTTGGAGATGTAAAAGACTTCTCGGGTTAAAGGAAACGTCAAGTTTATCTTTTCTAACCTGAAAAAGAAATCATTTTAACTGAGACCCTATATAGAAAATGCACTAACTCCATAATGCATTCACTCCGCAACACCCATTGCATATTTTCCGAGCAGTAGTATACCAAGATGTAGTCCTTACCCGACAAATGTTTGCATGCGGCAAGTCTGAAGAAAATAGTGATAAGTGTTATTGTATACATACATGTCCAAACCCGGGCCGGGCCGGGTCGGGCTGACGGAGGAATTTCTAACGGCCCGGCCCGGTAGGCCCTGGTTTTGATACCCAATTTTATCCGATTTTTTAACTGTTTTCTGTTCAATTTTAAAATGTTACATATTTTTAGTACTTTCATGATTTTTTTTTAAATTTAATTTAGAAACTTTTTCATGGAAAAACTTTTTTTTTTCGGAAAATTTTCGACGGAAGTTTCCTACTCGGGACAGATTTGGACATATGATTGTATACAAAGCTAACTTACTGATTATTGTATCTTCTCAATGACCATCCCTCTTTTGTGACGAATCTGTCAAGCGTTTCAAAGAAATCGAGGTCCCCCTCAAGTTCCGTTGCGAACAGTTTTCCAAAATGTTCGAAGCTAGAGTAGATCTGAAAATAATCAGGATGGTGTCGGTCAGTTGAAAATATACCTCACCTCCACAATCTGCTCAAAATTTTCCAAAGTTATCGGCTGATCCTTGCTCCTGACACAGAGGTTCTTTGCAGTTAGTAGGTCAAGCTCGGCAATATCCAGCTTTGGTATTGTCGCACGAGTATAAGCACGTTCAAACTGAAATTATTGTTTTGCTCAACATTAGAACCTCTTCTATTTCTTACTTGCTCAGACCTTGCCAATAGATAAAACAGACGATCGTTACAGTCCAGGTGGACCTCTTCAAGATGCATCGGATTTATTTGCCTCAAGAAGGATTTCAATTCATAAGTTACAAAAGAACAAGATTCGGGAAACTCCAACGTCAAAGTTTTGATTTTCATAGGTCTCCACCATACCCTTGGAACCTCACCGCCCTGAAAAATGAGCAAACTTTTTGAAAACATTTGATTCACTCACCGTCTTCATTTTCAGCACAACACTATCATATTCGGGAAACGAGTTATCCATATAGAATTTGGTCAACATTTTCATGTGGCAGACCATATTTCCTGGCAACATGAAATTGCTGGATTGTCTATATGGCGGTTTATCTCCATTTCTACTACTCCTTTGGATCCTTTCATTGGTGATTACCCACTGGTGATAGTCCGTGGAATCTTCCTCTCGGATAACGAATTCATTTGACACACCGCTCGATCCCAATGTGATCTCAGATAGACGATATGGCTGTGGTGTTCTTGATACAAGAGAAGGCACCGCGAATAAGTTGAGTACGTCCTCAGAACTGCCTTCCGAGTTATGAGAAACATCTTTTCTGGAAAAAAATCGATGTTAAAATTATTACTATAGTATTCTAATAAATAGAATAGAAATAGAATTGAGACACTCACTTTTCAATTGGGAAAAATTTCATGGCCTGGATGAACAGAAGTTTTCGTGAGTCAACTTCTTCTCTTCGTCTTCGACGTCTCCCTCGTCTTCTATGGAGTTGAGGTATTTGTAGCATTATCTGAAAAATTATAGTTCAGTTTGTGACACTTTTGGCACTTGGATAGAAAGTCAAAATTCAAACAGGTATTGGAGTTCTAGATTAGAAAAAAATAGAAAAAATGCGACGAATAAAAATCAGATTTTTCCATCGAAACTTATATGAAAATGTAGGTCTCGAGAAGATCTACAAAATGAAATACAAACTTGCAATAGTTATTTGCTCAATATCGGAATGTTTCCCAAGAATTGGTTGAGCCGACGAAGTGAGCGCAAATCGGGGCGGCCCGGGTGTTTAACATAATTTAACACAAAATTAAGCTAATGAATATAGAAATTTTGTATGTTATTTTGTAGATCTCATCAAGTTCTACCTTTTTGTATAAGTTACAAATTCAAAATCTTAATTTACATAAGAGAAGTACTAATAAGTCAAATGACTGCTTTTAAGTTTTCTTTTATAGCCAAATGGAATTGTCAAAATTGCAAAAATTGAAATAAGTAGTTTGGAAATAGTTAAACCTTGAAAAAACTGAAAACTCCAGACGATTCCATTCAGAAATCCTTCTATTCAGCCAGCTGCCACTGAACGAGAAATCAATCGAGGCGGGAGAAGTATGAAGAGAAGAGACGCAAACGTCGAGAAATCTTTTGCGTCTCTTCATTTCTCACTGTCTCTGAGCCTAACACGAGAGGAGAAATAGACGAGAATGTCGCACTCTCGTGTTTTCGATGATGAATGAGTTAGGATTCTGAAAATTCTAGAAAGTGTTTCATGTTTGGTGTATTCTTTGTGCAACTGAAATTATGGTTCAAGATCGGTTCATTTTTTTAAAAGTTTTCAGGACAGAGAGATCAAAATCACAAATAAAAGTACATCTTTTAGTAAAAAAAAGCAAGGGAATGGAACTAAAAGTCTTTTGTTATGGAAACATTCACACGGAGAGAAGTTATAAATCGGGAAAGAATACATAATGTATTTACAATGGACATTCTTTTTGGGAAAAAAGTACATGGGAAGCGGAAACACAAATTAAGGAAAGTGTAGAGAAATCACAGTGGAAGCATGTGTGCGGAATTTTTAAATGGAATATTAATGGAGATTTTAGGAGCGAAGAGAGAACAAAGGAAACCAAAAAAAACGATGGAATAAAAGTTAAGCATGGAACGCTGGAGTCGGTTGTGGAGGTGTTGGTTGTTGTTGGGAAGCTTGCTTCTGGAGACGATTGCTGTTTGAGGAGAGGCGAAGCATCTGTAGCTGACGGATTGCGGCGGCTGCGTTGTAGGCCTGAAGATAAGAAATAGTACTGTCAATAATCTATTCGAATCCTAACCTTCTTCCAGTTTCTCTTGGCCAAACTTTTCTTGAGGTGCACGGCGACGGTTCCGTGGATGTCGTGTGTGTATGCAGTGTTTCCGCTGATCCATGGATGAGCCAAGGCACTCTGACATGTGAAGCGCATTTCCGGATCACAGCACATCAGATGTGAGATAAAGTCCTTTGCTGAATCGGAAATTTGATCCCAGTATGGTGCGTCGAACTCATACTCGCCCTTGATGATCTGAGCGAACAGGTTCGCGTCGCTTTCGTCGTAGAATGGTGGGTATCTAAATTTAATTAATTTGTTTTTATTAAAGTCCCTTGAAGTAACATACCCGCAGAGCAAAATATAGGCGATGACTCCAATTGACCAAACATCGACCGCTTTTCCATATGGCTTCTGTTGAAGAACTTCTGGTGCCACGTATCCGGGTGTTCCGCACGCCGTCGCCATCACCCCAGAGTCTTCTGTTTTCGAGAGTCCAAAGTCGGAGATCATGATTTTCGAGTCTTCGTCTTGATTATAATAAAGCAGATTCTCCGGTTTCAAGTCTCGATGTACTACTCCGTTATCGTGCATAAATGATACCGCTTCAAGGACCTGTCTGATAAGATTCGATGCATCCTGTTCTGTGTATGATCCTTTTGCGACGATCCTATCGAACAACTCGCCTCCTGTGACAAGCTCCATTACCAAGTATACAAACTGCTTCTCGTCGTACGTGTCGAATAACTGTACTATGTTGTTGTGGCGGAGTCTGGAAATAGAGTTGGTTCTGGTGGTCCCAAAGTTCAAAATTTTGGAAGTTTTGCTAGTTATGCACGTTGCCATGGATTGTGTCATGACCGCCCGGGACGAAAAGGCTTTATTTGTAAGAGCGAGGCATCTAAAATCAGGCGGTTTGTACTATGCACACTTATGACGTAGATTTAGTTACCGTAAAACCTCTAATAGAGCGACACCCGGAGTCCCGACTTTCAGAAGTCCGTAAGACCGCAATTTTCGTTATTTATTGGTAAGAATTTCAGTAGACGAATAGAATTTTGGCGATTACGAAATGCACTATATGTGATTTTCCGGAAGTTGAGGAAACCTTGGAAAAGAAGGTTTACTAACCTGTTGGTCTGGTTTTGCTTTATTAAAGGTTTTACGGTATTTATTTCCAATTGTTTAATTTTTCCGAAACTATGACAATCACAATCCCTTTCCACTTAAATTCAATATCTAAAGTTTTCGAAATCACATGTGTTTGTTGTTCTTCTTACACTGACTGCTGACAATACACTACTACAAGAACTACGTATCAAATTACAGATTCCGAGTTCTTTCCTTTAAACTATTTTAAGCTCTCCTGGTTTTTGTCCCGTTTCCAGCCCATCAATTTAAGACACAAGTATTTGTTTTTCACTCCCTTTAATAGGTGGGTTTTGTCTGTCTTTCTCCGTGTATATAAATCTCAAAAGAAGAGGAAAGTGACATCATCTTCTTCTCATCACATTTTTATCCCATTGACTTGAAAACGGATACATTTTTTGGGCGAGGAGGGAAAAGGGAAGGACGAAAATAGGAGAGAGGGGCTCACTGAGCACTTATATACTAAATCTAGACGGGAAAAATGAAGGTTTACTTTTCTTTGGAAAATGCAAAAAAAGGGAAGATGCGCTAACATGAGAGCCTGACCTATTGGTCAGCTATAATTTAATGAGTTTCGATTAAGTTTAGACTATGGTTTTAATTGAATTTCAAAGTTCTAAACATTTCTCATGAAAATGTATAATGAAGTTATAATTGAATTCAATCAACTCAGAACAGCTATAAATAGAATCCGGCAGGCTTCTGTTATTCACGATTCTGATAATCCCTATGATCCTTGTTAGTCTTTAAAAAGTATCAAAAGATTTACGATGGATTTCAAGTTAGCTCGCAATTAGTTCCGGCTAGTTCAAAAGCAGGAATATATTCTCAGAAAGTACCCAAACTCACTTCCTCAATACTTTGATCTCATTCTCCAGCGACTCCTCTTTCCCCTTCAACGCCTTCTTATCGATACACTTGACTGCGTACATTTGACCCGGTTCGCATTTTGATTCTGCCAAGAAGACCTGAAATTACTTCGTTGTTTATAAATTATCCAGATGTTTTCCTAAACAAACTCTTCATCACCCCCTCAAGAAAAAAATCTTGTTGATAAACGTATGTTCTCTATTTCTATTCCCATCCCAAAATCTTTCCGGTGTCCCGCCAGTTGTCAGCTGTCCGAGCCTGAGATTTCTTCCGGACATCAAAAACCCCCGCGACCCCCATTATCCGGGATGGAGAAGCTCTCTGACCAAGACGTCTCACGGTGTGTGGACACGTGCTAGGCGAAATCATGGATGATGAAAAGTTCAATTGAATCAAGAGGACGAGGTCAAATACGGACGTTAGAGGTTACGAAATAAAGGGCTAAACCTAAAATGGTGTTTAAGAATATAGTCAAAAACTGTAATTCGTTCGAAATTTTAGTATATCGTATTTTTAAAAATCGCTGTCACAAGCAAGGCTGTCCCGCGGCCCTAAGATTCCTTGATTCAAAGGGCTCGTTTTCGAAAGGACTGCCCGGACCGCGGCCGACCGCGGCAGTTTTAGTCACAAAGCCAGATTTATCTAAATCATCCGGATCAAATTAGTCACCGAGGCTCGGCTCTAAACACCCCTCTATATCAGTCTAGATCGTCTTAAACCCCGGCTCTTCTGACGTACGTAAACCCCATCCCATCTTCCCCCCGATCCACTTTCTTATGCAACAATAATGTGAAGTCCCCTTTTCTTCTCTCTTCTTCATTTCCAATTTCCCAGAGACCGCAGGTCATCGTTGTCTCGGAGAAGCCGGAAAAAGAGGGTCCCCCTAGAGGCACACAAGAAAAAATGGATAAGGAATAGAGAAGGGGCGCAGTTTCTTTTTTTTTTCGATTAACCGACCGAAGAGAAACGGATTTGTTTGGGATGGCGCGGGGACGATGGATGAAAAGGATATCATCAAGGGATGGGACACACACAAGGCACCAGAGATTGGGGTACTTGGTGATGAGATGAAGTTGGGTTAGGGGTAATGGTGGAGAGAAGAGAGTGGAAAGTTGTTGAATTTTTCATGGGATTTTTTTGAATTTATGACGAGTTTGGACTTGCGAGGATACTACTGTGATGTTCGTGACAAAATCCCAGAAGATCAGAGACGGCTAGGAGGCGTCATAATATTCCAAACAAGTACAATAACGAGAAAGTGAAGTTCTTAAGTCTCCGTAAGAAGCAAGGCTGCCGCAAAGGCCGCCGCGGCAGTCCGCGGCCCGGGCCGGGGGCAGATTATCGTGGTCGAAACCGGTCGTCCTTTTAAATACAAGCTCAGGACCGCGCGTCCGCCGTAGATTTCCATGATCAGAAGATATCGTGGCCGGCCGCGATGCGGTCTTGGTCCGAGCACGGTTCGAATTTCCAGAACGTTTCAGATTTTCAACTGGTGGGATACGGAAGGAAAATTAGAAGCCAAGAAGTTTCCAGAGCAAAAACAACCCCTCTCCCTATATAAGATGTTCCGATGAGCTTCTGAACTTCCCCCTTCTAGAAGAACTTTTCCCTCTTCATTATCTATGCTCGAGAGCCCTTCTTCATAAGTGCACATGTCCGTTACTAATTCCCCCCGTTCTACGTGACTGTAACGGGGGTTCTGAACCCAGTCAACCTAATCCCCTCTCTTCCAATTTTGTGTCCCCACTTGTTTCCCCACATCTAATTATCTTCCTCTCCCGTGCCCAATGAAGCTTGCTCTCAGCGCTTTTTTGTTGTTGTGCTCTCCTGCTCTTTTTTGCTTAGTCTGTCATTCATATAACACGCAATGTCGTCCTACTACTATTGCCTTATGACCCCTACAACCTAAAAAACATTGAATTAGATTAGAGGGGGTACTTTGCTTTCTCCAAGATATTCAGGAGGGTTTCATAAGAGCTCATGATGATGATGATGTCATCATGGAAAATGACAAGTGGTGTTGGCGGCGCCATGTGAAAACATAAACGGGGCGGCTCAAAAGACAACACAGATCCCACTCGTTTTATAAGGAGACGTCATATACGGAGGGGTTGACGTCTTGGTGCCAAAATTGGCATGTTCGAATAATGCACCTGTTTCTGAGGAGGGCTAAAAATGGATGGGGCACACTTTTTGGGATCAGGTTGCAAGTGGATTTTGCACTTTTTGGGGAAGAAGAGTTCTTGTGGGCACGTGCTTGGGGTTCAGCTCTAAAAAATTTAAGGCACAAAAGTTATGATGAAGGAATTGAGCAAAATTTGAGGCCAAAGGAAGAAAAACTACAGACTGATTTATATGATCGATTAACGATTCCAAACCAAGGCTGTCACATAGTCGGCCGCGGCCGCGGCCGTGGGTAGGTTGCCGTGGTTGAGTCCGGCCGCCCTTTCAAAAACAAGCTCTTGGGATCGAAAAAGCAAAAGCTCAGGGCCGCGCGACCGCCGTAGGTTTCCATGATCAGAATTACCCTAACCAGAATGCCGCGGCCGGCCGCGCGGCAGAAGCCAAGGCTTACAAAATCAAGATCGTGGCCGGCCGCGGCCGAGATTATCCCGTCTAGACCTTCTACACTTCAACAAAACCTTAGTCATACGTACACATACACCTCCCCTGTGTTATTGTCCCGGGCCGAAAATATCCAGGGCAAAAATAGAGTCCCGTACAAAGGCGGCGAGGACCAGTAAATCAAATTTCCCGTGTTTCTCTCTCTGTGAAAACCTCCAACGTGTCTATGTCCCCCCGTTCGAGAATAAGGTGTGTGTAACACGGACACAACACATCGAATGTCTCATTCATCCGTTTGGTGTGTGCTTTGAATTTATATCCGATTGGTATATGTCTGCTCTCACTTGGACTCTTTGTGAAGAAAAGTGTCCAGAGAGATTGTGGATGCTCATCTCTTCAAAGGGACCCCAAACGATCCCCCCTCTTCTGCTTCTTTTCTCTTTCCGGACAGAGCTTCCGAGACAGATAAAGTCACTCTGAAATTGAGCATGACCACCAGAACCAGTGCGAGGGGTCTCAGTTTACACACATGAGGTTTTTCCTTTAAATTTTGCCTCTAATTTTTTCACTTGCTTACTAAAAAACGAAGACTCGCGCTACGTCACCAAGATATATACGGATTAGAGGATTACGGAGATTAGTCAGTGGTTTTCTATCAGTGGGACGTTCTGTCTCACCACCATCACCATCACAATCAAAATGAGAATAAAAACATAGCAGCGAACATCTAGTGTTCCGGAAATTAGGGATTTAGGTATCGAGAGAGAGTCTACTATTTTTTTGTTGTTTTTGAGAGTGTGATAAGAGATAGGAGACTTTTTCTGACCAGGAAAATATGGGTGGTCGAAAAAAGTCCTCTAAATATAGTAGACAGTACAAGAATCCTAACGGGAAATCCGAAATCCTAGCGGACCTCTATGTGTACTTCCGCAAGTTTAGCTATCAGAAAACGGTCAAAAATAGTACGAAAATTTCACTGAAAATAGCGCTGTAAACATTTATTCTAAAATATTAAAACTTATGGAAAGCAAATTTCAGAAAAACCTATCCAAAAATTTCCGCAAAAAGTATCTAGTTTTTCTCGAGCAGGTTCCAGACAAAATGTCAAATTATGATTCAGACATGGAACCTAAGACTAAAAACAAAAATCACCTTGCCTTCCTAGAAGTAATCACATTAATAATATATTTTTCCTTTTTAATTTCCTATTTCAGATTGTCAAAAGATTTGGAAATTGTGGCTACAAAATACGCCACAATAGGAAAGCTTTGACTGTTGTCTAGTAATATTAAAGTTAATTCAACGAATACTATTTTAGTGAAACAGTTTGTAAAAATTATTCCTTTTTGAATAAAGAAAAGGTTGACAAACTTTTTCCCCCCAAAAAACCCAAAAGTTCACAGACTCACCTTCGAAAACGCTCCAGTGCCCAGCACATCTCGAAAGTCGTATTTTTCCCGAATAGTGGCGTTCGGCGCGGGAACCGTACCTTCCCGCCGTTTGAACAGCGGCATCGTTTTGGGAAGGAAGAAACCGACGGCTCTCGGACTGAGGACGACGACGACGACGACAAAAAAACACTAAGAGCTCACTCGGAGCTGTTGAAGAAAAAGAACTAGAAGAAGAAGAAGAAGAAGCAGAAGAAGGCGAAAAAAGAAAGAAAATAGAGAAAGAGAGAGAGTGACTAGAGAAGTGAGATCGCTCCGGGCTCCACCCACTTTTCCCTTGCTCTTTTCCTCGCTTTCAACTGCTCTCTGTGTATATGTGCTCCTCTTCATCCCCCACCACCCCACTTTCTGGTTTCTCTATTTCTATTTCAACGTTTCGTGTCTCCAATTGCAATTACTTGCCACCACCAACACCACACCCGTTTTCGCCCCCCACCACCAACGTCTTCTACATTTTTCCATCGTCGTCTGGGGCGACGACCAGCCTTCCTCGAAAGTTGCCAATTATCTCCAGCACCTTCTTCTCCCGAGGTCTTTCTTCTTCTGAAAAGGCGACGACGTTCACACAAAATCTTTCTAAAGGGGAAAAGCAGCTGATTCAATGAATCAGAGATCGAAGAAGGAGGGGAGAGAGACTATGAAGACGTACTTGATGGGCGACGGAGAGATGTACTTGACGTCGTGAGGAAACGGAAAGGAAAGAGAGACTTCATGAAAAAGAAAAAGGCTTCGGAAATGAATCAGATTGATTTGATATATATGTATACATTAAATCATCGATAGCTAATGATAATTCTTATGATAAATTATGATAACGATAAAACAAGCTTAACCGACCTCTAAGGGATCAGTGGAGGTCAGAAGTGTAACGGTATGGGTGGAATCTATGCTGCAAAGATATGTTCCGTTTGATCAGAGGAACAAAACACATGAAAAAAACTTGTCAAGGTTGGAACAGACGATATGGCGCCTTAGGAAGTTTGAATGATTTTCGATGAGTAAAAGTTCAGGGTTTTTATAACTCTGACACAAGTAGTCTAATTGAATTCAAAAGCTTTCAAGGCTTACAGTCCCCTGGAATTTTTGATCTCTGAACCTTCTTGGCCTGAAGTTTTCGTTCTCTCCCAACCCAGACCTCCTGATCTTCCCACGCCACCTCCACCATTATACATATTTAAAAATGCTCCGTTTTCTCATAATATGAATCACAACAGTTCAAAGTATGCATGTACACAACTTTCAGAATCTTCTAGGATTGTCAGGATTGGCAAGATAATATTTTCAGATTTCTCAAAGCTTTAAAATATCTTTTCAAAGTATTTACAGAACCTTTTAGGATAATTGAAAACTTGATATAGTAGGATTACGATTTTGGATCCAAAGTTTTTTTTTGGCTGATTAGCATGTGTTACAAGCACTTTAGATAATTAAACCAGGTGGATTTACGATCTACAGGAATCTTTATCCGTATATCATGTGCCAAAAAATCCGATTAAGATGGATTGAGAGGTTTAAAGGATTTTGTTTATGGAAAATATGGTTTTGGCCAAAAATTCAGAAAAAAATGTGGAGAGTTGTCGATGGGGGCCTTGAAAGATACGGAGTAAAATGTTCAGAAAATTTTAAATGGGCGTAATTTGGTTAACAGAAATTAGGCAGTCGGATTGGAAACATCCTGTAAGCCCGTTTTCCTGTAAAACTTTTGAGATTCCATTAACTGTTATCCTATTCATTCTTCGTTCAAATTAATACCAAGGGTTCAAAAAGTCCTCACTCCAAATTTCTGTATAATCCTTGATCGTTCAGTTCAAAACTCACTTTCTATTTCAGTCTCTATTCTGCCTTCTGCTTTTTCTTCTTCCAAAATCCAATAAACCTTGAATTGAACGCACTTTCCATTCAATCCTCTCTATACTTCCCTGAATTCATTGTATTCAATTCAACTGATCCGCAATGATTACTCAACATGTACTCCTTCCCTCTTCCAGTGATCAACAATTGCTCTCAGATCTGCAACATATAGCTTTCAGTGTCCACACATTGACGTCAAAGATTTTGAGTAGATTGGCAGGCATACACAAAGTACGCGCATAAATTTTGATTATATGCAGATATATCAACTTAGCCATGCATTTTCTTAAAAACAAGGGGCTTTAGAATTCCATATTCTGAGAATCGGTAGCTCAAAATGGAATCTATGGATACTGTAGTTTTACGAGTTTCATGGATACCCTATCAAAGTGATCAACAACCATACACGATCATAAATCTTCTCTCCTCAAGACTACGCCCACATTTTTTTCATTTTCTCGCAGCGAAACCGAACAAAAAACCGCTAAAAAAATTGGTCGCAATCAATCTAGAAGAGAAGGAAGATGAATTGGAATAAGGAAGCAGAAGAACAATAACAATAATAAAAGGAGACTAGAAGGAAAAAAGAAAAAAAAGAAGGAACAAATAGAATACACATTTTTCATATTTTTGCGTTCGTTTTGGGGTTTTCTTCGCTTTTTCTTGAGGTTCTTTGTGTGAATGGTCATGGAAAAAACAGAATTTGGAGGGGTTCTGGAGGAACAATAAGATGGCGCCTGAAAATCTGGTGAAGGGAAATTAGGAATAGGTGCACATAAAGAAGTTTTGAAATGAGATAATGCTCGAAAAGATCGGAATATCCCACAAGAACTGACAGAGCTTCGGACCAATCGAAGTTCGGGAAAGTACTTTTTGAGTGAAAGCCGAAGTCCTGAATTTCAGCAAGAGTTAGTGAAGTTTTCAGGCCAAACATCATAATTTGAATTTGTTAAAACCTTTTCCAGAACATGTAAATATGTGAGCAGCATCCTGAACGTTGAAGTCAAACATGGATGACTGTGGAACCTTGCTACAGTAATATGACCAAATTTTCAGGCTTAAAAATCTTGATAAACTTCCCTCTCAAGTTACTCAGAGATTCTAGGGTTTCAGAACATCAAGCTCCTCGTCTTGACATCCTCGACGTCATATTTTAGGTTTCCAGTTCTGGAGAGTTTGGGCATCGGAATATCCCACCAGAATTGAAGGACCAATCGAAGTTTAAGAAAGTACTTTGAGAGCCAGAATCCTGAAATTCAGCATGAGTCGGTGAAATTTTCAGGCCAAAGCTCACAATCGAAATTCGTCAAAACCTCTTCCAAAACATATCAGGAAGTTCTCGAAGCTTCCTGAACGTCGAAGTCAAACGAAATTCTTGTCTTTTAAATGTCAACCACCTTATACTCAAGATGCTAGAGTTCTAGAATCATCGCGTCCTGACATCCTTTTTGTCATATTTTACGTATCCAGTTCTGGAGAGATCAAAGCTTTAGAATCCCCGTTACTATGGAGACGACTGTTACAAAAAGATATTGAAGGTTACCCAAGGAACTCAATTTCAGTCAAGAATCACAGTTCCAGTATGTTTCAGATGTCCCACAGGTTGAACTTCGATATGTAACACATTCCCCCATCTCATCCTTAAATACCCTGTTCCTTTTTCCTTTGTGTTATAAATCTCATTACGTTCTTCTAGACACCCCCTTCCTGGTTTAAAACCCCCCTCTCATATCAAATGCCAAGACAAAAAAATGACTGTGGCATTTTCTGTTACAACTTTATCCAGACCATATGGTTACACTTCCCTGTTCCCCTCACAGCCATCATCATCATAAAAGAAGAGGGCAATAAGACAACACCACACAACGGAAAGGAAAGTGCCAAGAGGTTACTGTCGTTTTCTCCGCCACTCTGTTTCGTTTTTTTTTTCGCTTCTGACGCCGCCGCCAGTCAACGTCTTCTCCCTTTGGCGTTTTTCTCTCCGCAAGATGCGCAACAGAAGGCGCGCGGTTCCGCGTCCGCGACCACACACACCTCATATATAACAGTCATCCGGTCTCCAGAAGCCCCGCCCATTCGAACAAGCGATCCCTTCGGCATCGTCTTCTGAAGTACATATCTGAGGTGTTTCACCACCCATCAATATATATCTGAAACTACCTTTGATAACCCCGCCTTTTGACTCTTTTTTTCCTTTCTATATAAATCTATATAAGTTTCGATTCCGTCTTCCTTTCAGATACTTTTCTTAGCTTCTCCGATTGTTTTTTTGTTTGTTTTATTTCGTTATCATATTTTGCATGCTTATCAAATCATATCTTATCAGTCTCGATATCCGCTAATTAATCACATTAATTAGTCCGATTATAGGGTATGGAGGACACACGAGAGAAAGCCTATAAGGCTGTCACCTATTCGGCAGTCACATTCTCGTTCCTCGCTATTCTCTCAGGTGGGTAAAACTTTGGTAATTGATGCTATATATTATGATGGAATTTTTAAATTACTCAAATATTTGTTTAGCCTTATGTGCAATTGTCGAGAGCTCTTGTTTTGAAATTCCGAAGTTTTTAAAAAATTTAATCCGAGTTGAGAATTATTTTTAAACTTTCACATAAGTTGAATGCATTCTAACATTAAAACGTTATTTAATTAAAAGCGAATACGAACCAAGAATCCTTATCTCCAACTTTTACACATTTTAGTTTTTTTTTTTTGAGATTTTGGAGAAACTTTATTTAAAACCTTTTTGTTCCAGCAGTTTCTTCATTTTTCCGAAAAGTTTGACAAAGTTTTTCAGAGAACTAATTTTCAAACAGTTTTGTCTTATTAAAGTATTGTCTGAGTGATTGAAGTCTAGAATTAGTATAACTAGATTCAAAGTTTTGTTTTAAAAAATTCAACCCCAAAATTGGACTCCTTGACCTTCCTCAACCTTATGCAACATTTCAGTATGTATCTCAATGCCAATCGTCTACAACTTTGTGGACTCAATTCACCAGCAAACAAAACGAGACATGACTTTCTGCAAAGTAAGTCTTCCAACGCTTATTATCCTTCATCATTTTCTTCTACTTCTCACCTTCCTTCAACCGTTCCACCGGTATGATCGCTTGCGCAACAACCGGTTCATAGCCATAGTCAATATGTACTAGCATAACATTGACACGGTTTGGGAAGGTGGCTAACAGAAAAAGATAAACTGAAGATATGAGTGTAATTATGATGATAGCTAGCCATTCGAACAAAACGTTTGAGATGTTTATAAGAAGAAATTATTACAGTCGACCGCCAGAGATATCATGTCTGAAATCAGTCATAAGAAGCCAATTGCCGCTGCCATCGCTGGCAACTTGACAACGATTCGTAACAAGCGTCAAGCCGTCGGATGCGCCGGATGCTGCAAGCCAGGACACCCAGGAAGACCAGGACTTCCAGGACGCAACGGAAAGCCAGGAATCCCAGGAGCCCCAGGACGGCCAGGAACCCCGGGACGGCCACCAATCGTGTGCGAGGAGCAAGACATTCCACCATGCAACCCATGCCCACCAGGACCACCAGGACCACAAGGACCAACTGGAACCAGCGGACAACCCGGTCGTCCAGGTAACCCAGGACGGCCAGGAGCACCAGGAACTCCCGGACCAGTGGGGCCAAACGGAGCCTCCGGAGACTCTGGAGCGCCTGGAAACGATGGAGAGAAAGGAGAGCCAGGAAGACCGGCTCAGTCGACACCATCCACTCCTGGAGAGCCAGGAAACCCAGGAGACGCTGGAGCCACCGGAGCTCCAGGAGACGATGGAGCACCAGGAAGAGACGGACAACCAGGACAATCCGGACCACCAGGACCACCAGGACCACCAGGAAACGCAGGACAAGCCGGACCACCAGGAAAGCCAGGACAGCCAGGACTCCCAGGACCACAAGGAGAAAGAGGTATGTTTTTGTCCCTTATGAATAGTCGATGTTCCTTCGCTCGGAATACAAGCTGCAGTGGTTATGGGCCACACGGCAGCCTTGTGGAAATCTGAGCCAAATTCTGAAATTCTGAACCAAAACCTTGAAATTTCAATCCAATTCATTCTTCCAGGAATCTGCCCCAAGTACTGCGCTCTCGACGGAGGAGTCTTCTTCGAGGACGGAACTCGCCGATAGACATTTTCTTCTCATATTACTCCTATTATTTTATTCGCCTAGTCTCCTCTTGCCACGTCATCAACATCGTCGTCGTCATCATCTTGGCATGCACCAAACCATCTGAAGTCCATTTTTTTGTCTTCAGAATCCCTCCCCAATCTCCCCCAAACAACATCCAGCGCCGTCGTTCAATCCGGGTTCGGGTGATATAATATTTATCTATTGCCTTTGTGTGATTTTTGTGTATCACTCATCTTTTTTTTTGAGTCTTTTGCCTTTGTGTCTGTACTATATTTTGTGTGCCTATAAAACATCACATTCTGGTCTTTACGGTTTTGAAATATCATTGACTCATCGGAAAAATCCCACATAATAAGAATCCGTACAAGTAGTAGTTTTTCTCGAAGAAAAAAACGAAAAAACGACTAGAAATCTTCATCCTTGTAAGTCAACCATCAATCATTGTGTCCGGCAAGGAGCCAGAACTATTAGAAGTTTCTCGAAAAAAACCAAAGAATTCAGAGGGCAGTTGAGATTTGTGAGCTATCCCCTAAATCCCAGGACCTCCTGGCTATACCCAATTTCGGCCCCAATCCCTCCCCCCAGAACCCGTTGATTTCGTTTCGTTTTTCCCTTTCTTTCTCACACCCTGCGTCTCTCCGAGTTCCATCGTCTCTCGACACGGAATTTTGGATGTGGTCCCTCCCGCGACGCCTTCTACTTCTTCTTCTTTTTCTTTTCTCCTTCTATTGCTCTTCTACTACAAACGGGGGGTATAACATTTCGACTTTACGGGATTATACGTTCTTCTTGTCTCCTTCATCGTCTCGTTTTCCTTCATTGGTCACATCTTCTTATGTTTCACTTTTCGAGCGTCAATAGATTATCCCCTTGGCTTTTTTGTTGCACTTTTTTTGATGCTGAAGTTGTAAAAAAGAGAGAGAAAGTTTGGTCAAGATGTACTTGAACATTTGAACGTGGGAAATTTCTTGGAAGGGGCTTTGTTCTTAAAAATAAATTAGTTGGTTCAGCTCTACTAAAAACTTTTTAGCTATCTTTTTACTTCAAAAAAAGTTCACTTTTCCAATTTCCATTCCATCTGCCGTTTCTTGGGGTGCTCTGGGGTTCAGACTTAATGAAAAAGTGACGTAGTCTTATTTTCTCTATTTTCTCCAAGAGCTATTTTCCAGGAACCAGCCCCCTACACTTCCAAACACAAACTTGACAAGATTAACACAAACTTCATTAGCATTGTCACTCGTTTCATTTTCTTTTCTATGAGTTATTTATTGTTTTTTGGGAGCTAAAAACAAGTCACGCCCATTTTTGGTGACATAAGGGTATAAGGTTTCCTCTAGATTATTGGTTAGGTGTTATTGGAAAAATTTTCGACCAACTTTGGCAGAATTTCTCTCATGGGAAAAGAGATGCAAATCAAATTTTGGAATCTTTGAAATCAAAGATTATTGAGCTTTAGTTTATGGGACTTCAGTTAAAATGCTATTTTTCCAGGAGTTAAATTTTGAAACACAGATATGCTTTTGCTCTAAGATTCGATTTTAAAAACTCTGACATCATTTAATCTTATTGTTTTTCATCCAAATTGAATTCTCAGTCAGCTGTCACTCTAAATCGAATCGTTTCAAAAACTCCCAGTTTTTTATAAAGATTGAGACAACTAAAATGGACCCCATCCATCGTAAGTGCCCCTTGGGGGGTCCCGTTTCGAATAGATGTCTTAAAAGATGGAAAAGAGTTCTCTTTTTTCTCTCTTTCCCTATTCCTCCAATTTCTATACTTTTCCTTCTTAGACCCTTCTCCAGACATCCTCTTTTCCACAATTTCTTCCTTCGTTTTTCTTTTCCCCCAACCAAAACATGCACATTTCATGAATATTTAGTCCCCACATAGTTTTGTTCCCTTTTGCTTTTTGTTTCCAATTATTTTTTAGTCGCGGTGGCTCCCCCGGGAAATTTCGGAAGAAAATTTGTTTCGGTTTTTTAAAGAGAGACAAAAAACAGAGGCAAAATTGTGTGCGTCTTGACATTCACTTCTTTCGTTTTTCGACTCTTTCAATTTTCTTGTTACACAATTTCGTTTGTTTCAGAGAATGAATTTTTTCAAGCGAAAATTCTCATTTTCCGAGGATGAGGGTGAGCCGATGGATGATGTCAACACTGGACCGCCGAGCTCTTTTTCGTTTCAATCCATAGCCAATAAGGTTTCGAATACGATTAGGTGAGTTTTGATCTTCAAACATTGCCAGAAAAATTGTCTCTTCCAATTTCTCTTCTATTTGTATTTTCAAGGGCTTGTGTTGCTCAAAAGCATTCATTAAAATTGTAGTGTTGGTTGTGTGTTGAGAGAAAGAAAAAAAGGAAAGAAGAGAAATCGTGGGAAAAACAATGTAGATTTCGCTTCACAAATGTAAATTTTCGTATTTGCCGAGATTTCTATGGTAACCGCCGGAGATATAGCCGTGTGCTTCTAGATTCGACTATATTCCATTATGAATTCGTCGCTTTTCAGTGCTCCTACTTCACCTGCAAAGTCCAGGGAATCGTTGGCAGCCGCACTGGAGAGGTCACTCAATCATGATCGGTGAGTGTACTTAATGTTAGCGTTAATCTTAAAGTACCTAGTAATAAAGATAGATTACTGCAATAGGCAAAGTCTTTTTTAGAATGTTGACTTCAAAATCACGAGGCATTGATATAATGAATAGCGTTGATTTCTAGTGACCTCTGATCTTTAGAAAATGCTGAAAATAGCTTTCAACACTCCTAAAACGTGCCAAGATTTCACTTTTATACATTCAGAAGCCGTGGTGAAGCAGTGATGAAGGACGCCAAAGTTCTTCTCGTAATAGACTCCCATCATGTCGATTGGTCCAAGTACTTCCGAACTCATACTGAGTTTGCCATACGTGTGGAACAAGGAGACATTGATGAGTTGGACGTTATGTGCACAGAAAAATCGTGCTCCGTGGAGCTCAACCAACCTGGGAAAGATATAAGAGTTTTCACCCCATCTGCTGTATTCTTGGGAGCCGGAGCCACTCGATGTGCTCAATTGAAGACGATTATCAGGGCGTTCATTGCTGCTCACATTCCGTTCTTGAACTCGCATACTTCCGCTGTAGCGTTTCTGGATAAGAACAATTTGAAGAAGCAGCTCAAGAAGATAACATTGTCGGATGGTGCGTCGATCCCAATGCTTCCGATTGTTCACTATCCGCATTTTCATAAGTTTGTGAGTTTTATTTTCAGTTTCGGGGAGTTTCAAATTAAGGAAAAAGGTATGTGACTTTGTTAAGTTTGAATCAAAACATATAGTCATTAGTGAAATAGAGGATTGATACATATTTAATGAAATTGAAACATATAGTCAGTGAAAATGTCTGCTTGTTTGTCGTCGATAGAGTTCCAGAATTCTTCCTCCAACTTTTTGTACTTTTTGAAAACAGCATCCAAGTTATCCTTCTTTCCGGTTCTTTGCTCGTCCACCTGAGCCATCGCCATATCATAATCCATCTGGCGGAAATACTTGTTGAGCTTTTCCAAGTTCTCTTTCGTCAGTCCACGCTCTAGCAAAGCTTTATTAGCGACTTCTTCTATCGGATATGTTCCTGAAATTTGAAGATTACTAGAAAAGTGTTCAGTAGTTTAAACTTACTTGGCAATTGGGCCAAAGTGAAGACCACTAGAACGGAAACCAAGAGAAACAGTTGCTTGATCATTTTTTGGAATTGACTGGAAATGTCGAAACGGGAGGGGTTTAAATATAGGTTGTGATGCGTAGTGTGAGCTATAAAAATGCGAAGCAGTAAAACTTGCAGGTTGGCCACCACGAGGTGTAGATGGAAAAATAGAAATTAATAGCGCAATAACCAAGATTAACACTTTTTCCTAAACGGAAAAATAAATATTTTCCGGAATAAAGATTTCTGCCAGACGACAAACTCTCATTCAATGAAACCAAACAATTACAACAACTACATCGAACATTCTTTTATATTTCTCTCCCAATATCTTTTCGGCATGAAAAATAGTTTTTAAATATTTATTAGTGAAATAGAGGATTGATACATATTTAATGAAATTGTGACATGTAGGTTTCGAAAATGTTTGATTGTTTATCGTCCATAGAGCTGAAGAATTCTCTATTCAACTTTCCGTATTTCTCATATACAGCATCCAAGTATCCCTTCTTCCCGGTTCTTTGCTCGTCTATCTGAGCCTTGACTATATCATAGTCAAACTGACGGAAAAGCTTGTTGATCTTGTCCAAGTTCTCTTTTGTCAATCCACGCTCTAGCAAAGCTTTATTAGCGACTTCCTCGATTGGATACGAGCCTGTAATTTTAAGATGACTAGAAAAGTATTCAGTAACATTAACTTACTTGGCAATTGCGCCAAGGTGAAGACCACTAGAACGGAAACCAAGAGGAACAGTTGCTTGATCATTTTTGGAATTGACTGGAAGTTTGGAAACGGAAGGGTTTTAAGTATAGGTTACGATGTGTTAGAAGCGTGCCAGCTATAAAAATGCGGAACAATAAAGTTTGCAAGTTGGCCGTCACAAGGTATAGAAGAGTGAAAAATAATAGCACAGTTACCAAGATACCGTAAAACCTCTAATAGAAGGATATGTCCTTATATTGTTCAACCTCCTCAAAATCACAATTCCAATTTCTCAAAAGTATCCATAACTAGTTTTTGAGAAGCAGCTCATAACGTATTTCATGATGATCCTAGTTTATTTTGGACAAGGAATCGATTGAGACTACTTTCAGATGCCCAGAAATCTGAGAAAGTGCTCTTTTCGGGCTCCCTGGGGTGTCCTTCTATTAGGGGTGTCCTTCAATTAGAGGTTTCACGGTAACCACATTTTCCTACACGGAAACAGAAAGACAGAGACAACCTCCCATTCAATGAAACACAAAAATCATAACACCATTCATTCATCTCGACGCAAATGACTTTACACGAAATGCTCATCATAATAGTTCATCCAAATATCAGTTTGATCTTCTGGTACTTTTGCGACTAGCTCATCAATGAGTTTATTTTGTCGATCGAGCTCTTTCTCGGCCAATTCTTTTCCTTTCTCTCCTAACATCTTTTCCGCATGTTTCGCATTCTCTATATCGTTGACCGATTTTATGAAAAACGCGTTGAAAACATCAATCCAGTGCTGTTTTAATCCAGCTGCCAGTAGTTCTTGATTAGCAAGTGTCGAGCCTAGTACTCTCCATTCTTTCCCTGAAATTTGTAAAAGTGTTTAGATGGAAAATAATTCAGTAGAACCTGTCACTGTGGGGATCACTTTAAATATAGAAAGTAGTACTACTAGCTTGAACATCCTTAGATAAGCAGGAAAACAAAACGTTTTTATAGCTCCGAAACCCCAACTATTAAAATTCAACATTGCAGCATCAATCACAATCTTCCACGTACCCGATGATCGTTTCGGTGAATGAGGGCTTCCAGGGAATCGGTAAAATCAAAGTGAACAATCATGAGGAGTTGTGTGACGTAGAAGGAATGCTTCAGATTATGACCAAAGGAGACACAGAGGTTTGGATAGTATCGGGGAAACAAAGATGTAAGATCCTAAATCTTTAGGTCGAAGTTCAACCCTTCGTTGACGCAAAGTACGACTTGCACATTCAAAAAATCGGACACGAATTCAAAACATTCATTCGCCGAGGTATCTGTAAGCACTGGAAGAGCAATGTTGGATCAAGTGTGCTGGAACAGATAACGACTTCTGAACGCCATAAAATGTACTTGAAAGCTATCACGGATCATGTGGGAGCGATGCAAATATGCTCCATTGATATTTTGGTGTCCAAGGAGGGACGAGAGTTTGTTCATGATGTTAATGATGTGATTGGTAAGGTTGAAGATCAGTAGAGTTCCAAGAATCAATTTTTTTAGCATATTTTGGTGAGTCCGCTGAAGACGATCGTCGAGCTGCGAGCACGTTGCTCCGAGCTCTTGTTGCTCCACGTGTCAGTGCCACGTCACCAATTGAGAATGGAGCTCATACTCATCACCCAATCCAGCATCAATCTTCATCCCACCATCAAGAAATCACGTCGCCAACCACGTCATCTGTTACTGCTACACATGCTACAAACGGGCATCATCAAGGTAACCCTTTCAGTCTCAACCCCCTAAAAACTGAAATCTTTCAGGCCCACCCTCGGTAAATCGTCGACTCCCTCCACAGCCTCCATCGACGTCTACCCATCGCGGATTTTCCGATAAGATAGAGCCGCGTCACAAGGATCACTACGATCCGCCACCACAGATTCCGCGAACGGCCTCCAAGGAGTCCGTCTCGTATGTGGATGACACAATGGGACAGTTGAAGAGGACGTTTGCTGGATTTTTTGGGGAATAGCTATTGCTAGTCTCTTACATAATAATTTCGCTTTGCCTGAAAAATTTTGCGGTTCTTTTGCTATATTTGATACTAATAAAGAGATAAAGATGAAGATTCAAATAATAGAGAATGACAGAAATCGCGAGAACCTGTGAAAATTGAATTATAGAACACAGTGGTCTGAGCCTAGAGGTATGCAAATGTGCTCCATCGAGAATCCAAGCTTAAAATAAATTTTTAAGACCCGAATTCCGCTCATTTTAAAAAATTTAATTTGATTCTGGTACTACATTTAGTCGAAAATTTTTCTGACACAAACAAAGTTAGAGAAACACACTGGAATTTGAATATAAAGGCGTCAAAGTTCGGAAAAAAGCCAAATCAGGAGCATCTCTCGAGGGTTCGATCACTGCGATTTCCCGAGAAACTTTATGAAACTTTTTTTTTGAAAAACGATCATAAAACTTTTTTTCCAAATACTTTGGGTAGCCTATATAAAACCGTATCCTTCTCCTTTTCCTCCCATTGAAAAATGATCAAACAACTTTTACTGGTTTCTGTTCTGGTAATCATTTGCTTGGCCCAACAACCATTCCCCTTGGGTACGGTTACTTCCAGAACTAAAATCAAAACTATAATTTTCCAGACGAAAAACAAGGCATGGCTGATATGGAGGCTGCTGGAATTCAACGCAAGTATGCGGAGATCCTGGTCAAAAGAGAAAAAATTATGAACGAATTATCTGCAAAGTTGAAGGCGAAGGGTGATGCTAAACATTTGAAGGAGCTGCAGGAGTTGTACAAGAAGAATCAAGAGAAAATCGAGAAGGCGTTACCAAAGGATCAGCTTGAGAAGTATAAGAAGTTTTTGGCATGAATGGTTAATAAAGATTTTATTTCTTTGAAAAGTGAAGAAATGAAAGATCGAAGGGAACAGTATGAAAGAAAATGAATAGTGTTCACCGGACACATGGCACATACAGGTGAGAGAAGGTGGCTAGTGATGGTAGCTGCGTATCAAGTCAAAAAAGTTAACACACAGATTTTCGAAACATTTGGGATTGTGAAGGTAGCACGCGTGTCCGGCTTCAGGAACCTTCTGGAGCTTTACAGATGGTAGGTTTTTAAGGTTGGCAGCAGCGGTGGGCCCCAAGGAGGTGTCTCGTTCGCCTGGAAATGTTTAGTTGGATTTTGAAAATAGTTTCAGTTTTAAAACTCACCCCATAGAACTAAAGTTGGTACAATGTAAGAAGAGGGGTTGACAACTTCATGGGTGTTCGATGGTGCAACGAGGACCACACAGGAGAGCTGAAAATAACATAGTCATAGAAGCATCTTTTAAAGTTGAGCTCACATGTCTGGTAGATGTCATCAATGGTAGAACATACTGCGCTGACATGGATGCGCTTACAATCATCACTTGTTTCAATCCCAAGGTTTCTATAAAATCCATTAAAAACGTTGGCTTTTCTGTCTGTGACAACGCTGCTCCTCTAGTCTGCCCGGAGCCAGGTAGATCGATTGCAATTGCTCGGTAGCCGAGAGCAGCAATTGTTCTGAAAGAAAGTTACTAAACTTCCTTGGGGTCTAGTTTTCCATACCTCAACATATTATTCTCGGTCCATGTTGACGACGAAAAACTTTGACCATGTAGAAATATCACAGTTGCTTTGGCATAGTGTGCACCCGGAGGACGAGCTTCGCGTACGAATACGGAATGAGTGCCGAGTTCCACTCGACTCTCATCGTATTCTACCAGCTGGGCAAGTTTTCTGGCGTTCTCTGGAATCGGATGGGATAGGTCGGCCCGTTCGAGAAGGGAGCCACCACCACTGGTGGTCGGGTGGTGATGCTGGACCAGCACCATGTGGAGGGGGACCTGGAAAATGAATTGATAAATGGAGAGTTTATTTGTTAAGATGTTGGTCACATTCATAGGGACATAAGAGACAAAATACGGTAGAAACGAACTAAGAATCAAAGGAAAGAGGAAAAATGCGACACCCCCAATAGTTCAGTGTGCCGAGTTTGATACTCATAGTCTAGAGCATCAGGTGGACAGCTATTTCACTAAAAATGACGCTAGAAAAATCGAGAGTCCACTATGTTTTGCTCACTTTCGCTCAAAATGTATCCTCATGAAAAAGCACTGAGATTTGGAAAAAAAACATTCGAAAAGTAGAACGACATGTCGTTGGCATAGAGTTTTCACATTTTTTTGCCTGAATACTCAACTACTGAACTCTGCATTCGATTAAACACATTTCTGACCAGTTTTGTCCCACAACTGCCAAAATGACTCAGAAAAAGTGGCATATTCTCTCTCTCTCTCTCTGACTTTTTCTTCTATTCTTTCTCTCCGTCTTTCAACACAGAAATAGAAGGGGTATAGAAAATTTTCGAATTGTTCGGCTTCCCTTTCATATGTATATTCTTCTCTTCTATTCCAAATCTTTTTGCCGCCGCTGGGCCCCCCATTTACGGGTGACACTCGTTTGCGGTTTACGGTCGTTTTAACAGTTTCGGCGATGGAGAAAATTAGAGGAGGGGAAGAAGAAGGGAAGATAAAAAAAGTGTGAGGAATTGGGAAAGAAAGTAGGACGGAATTTGCATGGTTGTATGAGGTAGGGGAGAGGCATCCGGATTTCCAGAAACTTTAACTATTGGATAGTAAAAGGAAATGATTCACTTATTCAGGTTAAAACGGCTCACTAGACCTCCAGAAGGGCCTCGAAATGTATCCGGGGAAATGAAGGTAATTGGATATGACGATAGGGATGATTATGTAACAAGAGTGGACAACGGAATAGGTAAACAGAAAAAGAGAGCAAGGACAAAAAAGTGGGAGGGAAAGTGACCTGTGGCGCATTTTTGGAGTTGGTGGAATTAGTTACAATTTGAACATAACCAAATTCAAAATAGTTCAACAAATATTTTTATAAATTGATATTGTTTCTGAAATACCATAAGATATTAGAACTAATCCACTTGCCAGCAGGAATACTCTATCTTAATGACTGTGGTCCCACGAAACGCCAAAACACATGGTTAACAATAGTTTTACTACTGCACACAAAGCAGTCTTCTTTGTCAATCAGTTCTACGTGTGCTCATTCACTACTAAGTGTCTCTTAATCGTTTTACCGGAAGCCTCTCGCTCTCACTTTGTGCTCTCTTCGGTTTTACGGCACAAAAAGTACACACAACCGGCCGTGGGGGAAATTTCCACCACTTGACCACTTGATCGTTTTTTGTCGTGTTATTGTGTATCGAAAGTCTGGATCAAGTGGGATTATGAAGAAACATGATCCGAAAGGCTCTCGTTAAAACTTGAAATAAAAAGAGGAGCTTCGAAATTTTTACTCGAGCGACAGCTAGAAGACAGACTTTTGGAAGTCTGTATGCCCGCAATTTTCGTTATTTACCCGTAAAAAATTTCAGCAAAGAAAGCACATTTTGTTTGCTACAAAACGCACTATATGAAATTTTCAGAAAATTGTGAAATTATTTCTTGAAGAATGCATCATACAATGAACTAATGCAGGCTCCAAGACTAAAAGATTTTGAACAAAACATACTCAAAAACAAAAGAAAAAGCAGGCAAATCTCCTCTGTGACACCAACTGTCGACTGGTGGTGTTATTTATTAGTTTTTATTATATGGCACCTCGGGTGACCCTGGAGGGGTCCATCCTCAAAGAAGTGTCAAAGAAACAGTGGGATTAACAGTCGAGAGGAGTCATGCAGAGTTGAAGAATACTATGAAAAACAAGAGTTCAAGTGTTTTGGTTAGTTGAAAATGTTATAGATATCTAATCCGATTATAATTACATCATTAGAGAAACTTCCAATAGAAAAAATAGTATGTTGAAATTTTAAGGCTCTCCTAACCTATTTAATTAAGTACCAATACTCAAGACACAGTTACCTCTGATAAAAACTTTCTGACTCATCAATCAATTAATCTTTCGAAACCGTTTTTCTCTCTTTCCGTTATCCGATGAATTACTAGTTTACATAAACTTTGAAAAGATTATGTTGTTTTGAATACCACTATATAGCAGCTACTAGAGGAGACAACTACAAAAGACAGAAAAAAACGGGACGAAGAGAGAATAGTACTAAAAGTGAAAATGTTAGCTTTATACTACTATGATGAAGAAACGAACGGCATAGTAATGAGGGGAAAGGACCATTTGGAAATTGAAAAGAAGAGATGGGGCGGTCTTCTAAGAGAGCATCTGGTGGTGGTTCAGGAGGGGAGGAAATGGGATTTGAAGAGGTTCTTGTTAAAAGAATTGGTTTTGATTATTAGATTTGGAACGGGATGGGGTCCCAGTAAAACCTCTGATAGACCGACACCGGACCAACAAGTTAATAACCCTTATTTTGAAAATATCCTTAACTTTCTGAACATCATAGCGTTTTGTAGCTCAGAAAAGTATCTTTATATACTGAAATTTTCACAGGCAAATAACGAAAATTGCGGTCGTACTAAATTCCAAAAGTTGGCCTTCTGGGTACGATATGCTAACTGATCTTGATTCAAGTGTAAATAACGTTTTTCGGAGAAATCGTGTAAAAATACGGTCAACAGAAAAAATGTTCCTCGTTAAAGAAGCTATCCATCCGTTGAAAAACCGTCAAATTTCATCGATAATTAGCACAGTTAGACCTTCTATTGCCAAAAAACTTCCGAATTCGGCAACACAGGGCGTACAGAAGGCGTAACTCTGTTAATTTTCGATGAAATTTGACAGTTTTTTAACCAATAAATAGCTTTTTGGATAAGGAACATTACCCCTGTTGACCGTATTTTTACACAACCCCCCTGAAAAAAGTTATTCACATTTGAATGAGTTGCCAAAGCTCAGCCCTGATGGGAAAATAAAGAACCAAAAAAGTAAATTTTCAGAGAGATTTAGTGGGTGGAGAATGTAATAGTACGGTTACTATTCCAGAATTAAAAGTTCTTGTCACCGACAAAAGAAAAACTGCACCCAAAACCACAGAAAAAAAAACACGTCTATCTCTTTTTCTTGCTAATCGAATGAAGAAAAACGTTTTTCAACACCCCTCATCTTATTCTAAGAGGTTCAGACACAGAAAGGAAGAGGAGTAACAAGCTTATAATATGATAACGAAAAAAATAGTACATAGAATCGAGAGAGACACGGGGTCCTCCGGTTATTGTGTGTCAAAAATCGAAGTTTCTCTTTTTCTTCCCTGCCTTCCCCATGGGAGGGCTTTTTCAAGGTCTTTTTTCGACTGTTCAAACATTCCATTTTGGGGAGGAGGAGTTGGGTTTCCGTAAAAAGACACCTGGACTGGATCCGACCGTTAATTTGGCGGAAATTAGCGGGAAATCGGAAAACGGCGGAAATTAATGGTTGTAGAATGAAATTAAGAATGAAAGAGGAGCTAAATGGGCTAGGGATGGCTGCAGTTTTCAAGAAGACTCCTGACACTTTGTTTCCAAAATTTCTGGGTTCCTCGGATTGACAGATGATCTTCTTTTCCTTCTTGACTTCCGAAATAGACAGATGTCCTTTCGCCACCAGTTGTCAGCTGAAGATGGATTGGAAATGACGGACTTAATTTGGGGAGACAAGTTTGAAAACCCGAAACTCAATTGAACACAAAAAAGGGACAATAGTACGAAAAAAAGCCCATTCCGGCGGGATCTTCCGGAGAGGAAGATTCCAAAATGCGAAACATACAAAGCTTTGTTCTTTCTCTCTGTGCTCCTAATAGTAGTATAGCATCGGAAAATGATGAATAAGGAGGAGAAGACAAGAGGAGGGATTATGTAAATATGAGCAGGGGAAACACGAGAAGATTGTTGGATTAAAAGTGGGGAGCAAATGATGCATGATAAGAAAACTCTTGAAAATGATTATTTATCATAAGAGAACAGAGAACAACAAAAAACTAGAAAGTCGAAACAACTAATAATACAAGTTTAAATGAGATTATGATTCCATCGTGATTTTCCGGTCATACATTTTGGTGCTCGTAGGAGTCCGGTACACGGATGTTGGCCTTGCACTTCGCACATACACTGAAAAATGGGGTTTCAGTAATATAATGAGACAATAAATTACCTGTCTCTCATTTTTGGATCCAAAATCGGCGGGATTCAACTTGGCGATACTCTCCAAATGCTCTCTTCGCTCCACCAACTCGGTTTTTCCCAACGTTTTGGCCAATGTCTGTTCGATTTCCTCTCGTCGCATACCGTCCAAATCGAACAGAACTTCACGACCATCATCTGAAATAACAAAGTCATAGAAAGAAAAATTAAAAAATCAAAGACTCACTCAAATAAGCCCTTGCAAACGGTGTGATCACCTTGTCAGCATGCTTCACCAACTGAACTTTCGGGTTGTGATACTGCAATTGTGCCCAGTGCCAGTAAACGAAGTCACGGGCTCCCGCTTGCTGCTCGTTGGGTTTTCGATGAAAGCCCATGGCGAATACGTTGACGTTGTCGCGAAACTTCACTTTTCCTTGCTGCAGGTAGAAGAATGTCCGCCGAAGCGGCATCGAACCGTGCATGAACGGCATTTTTAGCTGAAAATAGAAAATATATTCATTCGGTCTGAGAAATAAAGAGATGGTGCAATGAGAAATTACATTTTGATATATATTTAGATGTCTCTTTCTAGCCAAACGTTTTAGAATGTGCTTCTTTAATTGTACAAGCGGAGAAATAAGAAAAATAACAAGAAAATGATTTACAAAGCTCTAAACTTGCAAAAATTACGGGAGCCGAGCTGGTGTCGATTTACGCTAAACTGCGCGCACAGCCGTTAACACGGAACATCGTTGCGAAAAAATCTCAACTAATTTCCAGAATTTTTTGTTTTGTTCAACCTACAAAGATGCCATGCATGCTTGTTTCTCACTATTTTATTTAAAATAAAAGTGGAAATTCAGGAGTTAATATTCATAATCGCATTCCCTCTCTTGATTCAACAGAAAATTGATAATTTAGGATTGATAGAGCTTTTGATTGACATGTGAGATGTGAATAGTTGTAGTTTTGCTTGTCGATTTTCCTTCGCTTTTCAGACGTTTTCATTATTTTCTTTAAGCTCATATTATGTCTTTACAGGGTAAACATGTCAATGTACAAGCTCACTCCAACATTCCCATCCGATTTTGAGGTTTCGCCGAAGATCGCGTGCTATCGCGTGGCTTCCTATCACAACCCAAACGCCGGCACGACGACTGCTTCATCCCAAGCTACACAGGTAGATTTTGATCTAATTTGGGGACAGTTTTCATCATTTTGAGACATTTCAGGCCGAAACCGATCCACGCAAGGCTTTGGGAAAGAAACAGCAAGAGCTGATCGAGCGACTCAAGGGACAAACCGAACAGCTCAATAAGCTACTCGTGAGCTTCGCTCCTGCTAAAAAGGAAGCTCCAGTTTGTGCCAAGCCAGCTCAGAAACCCCAGAAGGAATCGACTCCAGAAGCAGCGGCTGGTGGAAAGAAGGATAAAGACGCCAAAAAGGAAGCGCGCAAGGCTGCCAAGGCTGAAGCAGTGAAAAAAGTAGCCGGCGGAGCCGCTCCAGCTCCAAAAGCCAAGGGAGGGCAAGCTCATGGCGCCCAATGGACTGTCGAGGATGATCGGAAGACGTGGGAAACCAACTTGACTCTGACTGTGAATCTTCCAACGTCTCTTGTGGCTTACGAGCAAGAGCACTTGAAAAACGTAACGCTCACAGTTAGAGATGGAGATTTGAACTGGGTTAAAACACTTGCGAAGGTTGGAGAGAAACGAGGAGTATCGTTCGAGGGAGAAGTCAAGAATCATGCTAAAGAAAAGAAGACGACAGTGAAGGTAGTGAAGGGAGCCTCGCCATCGTTGCAAATGGATAAGACCACCGTGAAAACGCTGCAAACTATCTGGAAGGTGTTGGGTTCTTCACTTGGACTCTTCTCGAGGCGACCACAGCAAGTACTCAGTGCTAGTCATCAAGCTCTTTGGCTCAATAAGGTTAGTCGATTTGAAATAATGAAAAGATGTAGTAATGATAATCATCTAATTTTTCAGGCTGAACAAATCCTTCTTGGCGCCGGGGACCTTTCCTACTACACCCGCGAGGCTTCCCAATTCCTCGCCCGCTTCGACTCACTGAGCTCTCAATGGGAAGTGTCCATGGCCGATCTGATCTTCAGAAGCCTTCTGAATCTTGCCAACGCTCAACCAAACAATGTGGAGACATGGGCTAAAAAGATCGATGCATTGATTGCATAGTGTTATCAGTATATGTTTTTTGAATTCACCGTCGTTGTTTTTTCATAATTTTATGAAGCATTTCTCGTATAAAAAGTTTTCAAACACTTTTTCCGGAATAGATTAGCCAGGGGAAATCGAGGTTTGAAACTTTCTCAAAGAAATTGAACCGAGGCTAAAATACTTCAATGAGCTTTATCAAAATAGGCGTACTTCAAAAAAAGATCTACATAAAAATATAAAATATATATGATGCAGTAGTTTATTGAATACATTCAGAAGTCGAAACAAGCAATAAGTAACAAGTCCAAAAACAGAGAAGTAGAGAAAAAAGTGAAGAAGAGACCCATACCTCCCTCCGTGAGTAACAATGAAGGGAGAAAGAGAGGACAAACAATAAAGAAGCGCGTCTTAAATATTAAAGAAGATATGATAACACCATCAATGGAACGAAAACATTATTCAAAAACATCATTGTCAAAATTGATGTCCCAAAAGGGATAATGCCCCTTCTCAGTGAAAGCGATGATCAATTGCCATCTATCCAAATGATCTTCATCTTTCTCATCGGGGTCGATACACCAAATCATGACTTCAGAACCGTTTTCCAGAGGGATGATGATAATATCAGGAAAGGTGGAGCTTCTGGAAATTATAAACAACTTTAAAAAACAGCCCAACTTCGAATAAAGTCATGTGTTTCTATTCTGTTACTTAATTTTTGATCACATTAAATAGCTTATTCCGTTTTTGAACACTTTTCATGATGATTAAAAAGAATGTTGACTAGAAAGCTAAAAACTTGAGAAATTATTTAGAAAGTAAGTTAAGACTCACCCCAACATTATTACTTGTTCAGTCTTTGCGTTTTTCTGTTTTTTTAAATCTTCAATCAGAGATTTCAAATCAGCTTCTTTCTTAACCACGAATGAAAAACAGCTACCAATATCCTTTCCATTTCTTATCCAAGACTCCACAGCTGTTTTGATGGTATCCATGGAAAGTGCACATTCAAAATGAAAGTTGGAATTTTTGACTCCAAGAACCACCTCGGTCTCATTTTCGATGCCGTATTCCGGGAACACAAATAATTCACCTGCGGATTGAACAATAGGATGTTGGTAATTGTCAGAACGACTGAAATAGTCGCCGTATCCTTCAAACCGTAAAAGTTTTAGTGGGAAGGATTTTTCGTACATGATATCTCGATAGGCAGAGTACACTTCTTCAATGTTGTTCGTGATAGTCCATATTTTAGTCGTAAGTCGGAAATCAGCAGGTAATCGCAACACTCCAAATCCATCATAAAACCAATAAACTCGAATTCCGTGATGTCTTCCTCCAAATAGCTTTTTGTTCAGATACTTCATTGCGTCCGCAAGACTTCGACTATAATCTAGCTGCTCGTCCAAAATTATGTCGCCTTGCAACGAGAGATGGAACGACACAACCATTCGTGAAGACGCCGAAGTATCCGTTTCTGTTGTCACCATCTGGTTTAGAAGGTTCAAATCTTCTTCGTCTTGCTCTCTTTCAATTTCGTCACTTTCTGTTTTAGGTAGCACAACGTCTCCAGGAGAAATCTCATCATCAACGGAATAGTTGCGGATACCGTAACATGTAAGATCGCATCCCAGAGGTTGACCAATTAGCATTGACAGTTTATTCCGCTGCCAATCTGCCAATATCAAAGGGTTTTGTAGCATACAACACACACTATACTGGCCTTCGTTGATGCATGTAGTGAACCGGTCTAGATATAACTTTTCAATGTAAAGAGGAACACTTCTTTCGGCTGTTTGAATTCCGGGAACTCGATCAAATAGCCTGATTCTGAAAGCAAAATAATTGTTTATCACATGATTAAATAATGAAAAATCTCTGATGGTGTGGAAAAGTCGGATTTCCGAAAAGTAAGAATTACTGGGTTTCGAAAAGCGAAATAAAAAGAAAACAAGGAATTGATTGAGGTAGAAACAAGGAATTGATTGAGGTAACTGTCAATCGCATGGAATGGTGTCCCACTATTAGAGTGAAAAAGGTAGCTCACTTTCAAGTGTTTTTATAAAATGGCACGTGCCCAATAACCAGAGTTTACAGGTCTCAAAAACAAGGCTCATGTTCAGCCGATTTGAAAATCTTTGCCTTCGAATACAAACTTAATGAATTGATGATACTCAATTTTGTGTTTGGGTTCACTCACCTCAAGTTGGGATCCATCCTGAGTAATACACTCTTTAGACTGTCATAAGCTAGTGGCTTACTACAGCTCATTTTTGTAATTGTCAGTAAACAAAATTGAGTTATTAGTTAATGAGAAAATTTTACGAATGAGAAAGAGAACGTCTAAGGGTGGAGAGTGGTAGATGGTGCAGATTAAGAGATGGTGGAGAGTGAGAAAGTGTGTCAAGCGAGAGAGTAAGGTTTGGGTGAGACACACGAAAAACTATAGGCGATCGATTTTTCCTTAGCTCGAGATGGTCTGTCCAAGACAGACAGATGACCTTCAAGAACTCCCTAATCCATCTTCGAGAACTCTCCTACTCTCTCCTACTCGACCTCTCCTACTCCACCCGCGAGGCTTCCCAGTTCCTCGCCCTCTTCGACTCCCTGAGCTCTCAATGGGAAGTGTCCATGGCTTCTTCAGAAGCCTCCTGAATCTTGCCAACGCTCAACCAAACAATGTGGAGACATGGGCTAAAAGATCGATGCATTGATTGCATAGTGTTATCAGTATATGTTTTCTGAATTCACCGTCGTTGTTTTTTCATAATTTTATGAAGCATTTCTCGTATTAAAAATTGTTCAAAAACTTTTTCCGAAAAGGATTAGTAAAGGGAACTCGAGGTTCAATTGAAACTTACTCAAAAAAATTTAAAACCTCACTGAGGCTCAAGTACATCAATGAGCGTTATCAACAAGGCTAACTTAAAAAAAAGCCTTATTAGCAAGAGTATGCACATAAAAATATAAACTAGTATGATGCAGTAGTTTATTGAGGGAAAAATTCCAAAAGTCGAAACAAGCAATAAGTATCCTTCGTGAGGGAAAAGAGAGAGGGAGTAACACCATCAATGGAAAGACAACATTATTCGAAAACATCATAGTCAAAACAAATGTTCCACATGGTATAATGATCCTTTGCAGTGAAAAAGATGATCATTTGCCAAGTATCATCTTGCAATTTCTCATCGGGGTCGATACACCAAATCATGACTTCAGAATCGGTTTCCAAGGGGATGATAATAGTATCAGGAAGGATGGAGCTTCTGGAAATTATGAACAACTATCACCATGTAATGGAGCTCTTTTTGTGAAGCACGATCATAGAGAACGTTCATCGTTATTTTGAAAAATTATAAGTCAAGACTCACTCCAACATTAAGACATGCTCAGTCTTTGCGTTTTTCTGTTTTTTGAAGACTTCAATTAGAAATTTCACATCTGCTTCTTTCTCAATCCCCCCGAATGAAAAAATACTACCAATATCCTTTCCATTTCTTATCCAAAACTCCACAGCTGTTTTGATGGTATTCATGGAAACGCCAACCACCTCGGTCCCATTCACGGTGCCATCTTTACAGAACACAAATAATTCGCCTGCGGATTGAACAATAGGATGTTGGAAATCTTCAGAACGACTGAAATCGTCGCCGGCTCCTTCAAACTGTAAAAGTTTTAGTGGGAAGGATTTTTCGTCCATGATATCTCGATAGGCAGAGTACACTTTTTCAATGTTGTTCGTGATTGTTCATGTATTAATCGTGAGTCGTAAGTCAGCTGGTAATCGCAACACTCCAAATCCATCATAACATCTGTCAACTCGAATTCCGTGATGTCTTCCTCCAAGGAGCTTATTGTTCATATATTTAACAGCGTCAGCAAGACTTCGACTATAATCAAGACGCTCGTCCAGAATTATGTCTCCTTGAAACGAGTGTCCGAACCACAACCACGAAACAGTTCGTGAAGGCACCAGATTATCCGTTTCTGTTGTCACCATCTGGTTTAAATTATTCAAATCTTCTTCGTCATTCTCTCTTTGTATTTCGTAATCTTCTGTTCTAGGCAGCACAACGTCTCCAGGAGAAATCTCATCATCAACGGAATAGTTGCGGATACCGTAACATGTAAGATCGTAAGGGACGGGTCTACCAATACGCCCCATCACTTTATCCTGCTGCCAATCTGCCAATATCACAGGGTCTCGTTGCATGCAACACACAATATACTGGCCTTCGTTGATGTGTGTACAGAACGGGAGCAGATTCAACTTTTCAATGAAAAGAGGAACACTTCTTTCGGCTGTTTGAATTCCTGGAACTCGATCAGATAGTTTGATTCTGAAAGCAAAATACGAACTTGTTGAACTGATTCATTTTTTACAAATCAACGTCGTCCAAGTGACAGAAATTACTCACCTCAAGTTGGGCTCCATCCGGAGTAATACACTCTTTAGACTGTCATAAGCTAGTGGCTTACTAAAGCTCATTTTTGTAATTGTCAGCTAACAAAATTGAGTTATTAATTAATGAGAAAACAATACGAATGAGAAAGAGAGTGTGAGAGTGGTAGGTGGTGGAGAGAAGACAATGGTGAATAGTGGTAGATGGTGCAGATTAAGAGATGGTGGAGAGCGAGAGAGTAAGAGGGGTGACACGAACGAATAAGAACAAATAAATAATAAAATCTCACCGAGGATCAAATACTTCTATAAGCTTTATCAAAATGCTGGGCTTTTACGGATTTTTTCTTGTCTACCAGAATCGATCCATATAAACATATCGTACTTTTTGGGGACCACTTTAGTAACCTTCAAAGGAGGATTTCGAGCAAAAATCATTTTGCTTTGAAAGATGTAAAACATGTCTTATTTATTTGATCCCTAAAAAAAGCTCGATCACGTTGCCGGCAACACTCGAGAGAGTCTCTAAACTCTGAACTTCCGACCAAAAGCCGACCAAACCGTGCGTTGGCACCAATAAAGTGATCAACTTCTGACCTAAAGCTGACTAAGATCCGACCTAAAGCCGAACCCAACCCAACTTCCGACCTAAAGTTGCAACTCGACACCCGAGATAGATTTCTCGAGGCAGACCATCTCGAACCGATGAGTTATCCATCGTCTATATCCTTATTCGTTTGTCTCACGCAAATCTTACTCTCTCACTTGGCACACTTTCTCGCTCTCCACCATTTCTTAATCTGCACCATCTACCACTCTCCGCCCTTAGACGTCCTCTCTCTCATTCGTAATTTTTTCTAATTAACATAACTCAATTTTGTTAACTGGCAATTACAAAAATGAGCTGTAGTAAGCCACTAGCTTACGACAGTCTAAAGAGTGTATTGCTTAGGATGGATCCCAACTTGCGGTGAGTTATTTTTGTCACTTGGACGACGTTGATTTATAAAAAAAAACATCAGAATAAGTGTGTGTTTTGCTTTCAGAATCAAACTATCTCATCAAGTTCCCGGAGTTCAAACAGCCGAAAGAAGTGTTCCTCTTTTCATTGAAACGTTGCATCTAGGTCCGTTCTATACACACATCAACGAAGGCCAATATAGTGTGTGGTGTGTGCAGCGAGACCCTTTGGTTTTGGCAGATTGGCAGCAGGTTATAGTGAGGGGACGTGTTGGTCAACCCATCCCCTACGATCTTACATGTTACGGTATCCGCAATTATTCCGTTGATGATGAGATTTTTCCTGGAGACATTGTGCTACCTAGAACAGAAGATTACGAAATAGAAAGAGAGAATGATGAAGAACGTTTGAACCTTCTAAACCAGATGGTGACACCAGAAACGGATACTTCGGTGTCTTCACGAACTGTTTTGTGGTTCCAACACATGTTTCAAGATGACTTAATTTTGGACGAGCGTCTAGATTATAGTCGAAGTCTTGCGGACGCCGTTAAATATATGAACAACAAGCTGCTTGGAGGAAGACATCAAGGAATTCGAGTTCATAGATGTTTTGATGAATCTGGAGTGTTGCGATTACCAGCTGACTTACGACTGACGACTAATATATGGAGTATTTCGAACAACATTGAAAAAGTGTACTCTGCCTATCGAGATGTCATCGACGAAAAATCTTTTCCACTGAAAGCTTTACGAATTGACGAAGACGGTTAAGCTTACAATGATTTGGACAATTTCCAACATCCTATTGTTCGATCCGCAGGGCACTTATTTGTGTTCTCTCGATATTTCACAATAGATGACTTTTTAAATGGGACCGAGGTGGTCCTTGGAGTCAAAAAGTTAAATTGCCATTTTGATTGTGGTGTTTCCATGGATACCATCAAAACAGCTGTGGAGTTTTGGATAAGAAATGGAAAGGATATTGGTAGCCTTTTTTCATTTGTGATTAACAAAGAAGCAGATGTGAAATCTCTGACTGAACATTTCAAAAAACAGGAAAACGCAATGGTTGAGCAATTCTCAATGTATGGGTTAGTCTTAACTTATTCCATAATAATGTGATAGCTGATTATAATTTTCAGATGCTCCGTCTCCCCTGATACTATCATCATCCCCCTGAAAACCGGTTCGCAAGTCATAATTTACTGTATCGACCTCGTTGAGGACTACTATGCAGATCCGAAGCTAACTGGTTGGCAATTTAACATCGTTGTCACTGCAAAGGAGCATCATAACTTGTGGAACGTTAATTTCTTTGATGTTTTCGAATAATGCTTTCTATCCAATAAACTACTTGTTTTGGTGATTAATATGGAGGAATAAGGAATTTTATAACTATGGTATAGGTGAATGATTCACTTTTATGAATGTTTTTCAGCTTGTCTTAAACTACACTTCAAACAATTTCATCGTTGGCGCCTGAAACGACGCTCCGAAATAACGCATCGCGCGCGATTTACCGTAAATCGACACATAAACATTTTCATTAATTTTCAAGCGGATTTCTAGAATTTTTTCTTTTTCCTTTCTTTCTGGGAAAATTACCGAATATTTTCTCTTTTATTTCGATGAGATCATACAAAACATCATTTTGTAGCTTTCAGAAGACACGATGAGCGACGGAAACAAGAAGAAAACCAACGCCGAGCTGGCTGCAAAGAATCTTCAACAACTTCAAAAAATCGACATTGCCGCTAGCAAAATTTTGGATAAGGTAATCGAAAAATAAAAAATTTACAAAAAAAAGATTTTTTAGGTTGCGTTCGCTGCGATTTATCGCATTGATCCGGTGAAAAAAGAATGGATGAACTCGAACTGCGAAGGAACGTTGTTCGTTTACCAGCGAGCCGATCGACCATATTTCAGGTACAACTAAGACACCTCATCTTTTATCATCAATTTCATTCATTTTAGCTTCCTCATCGCAAATCGCAACGATCCATCCGACTTCATCGAGCCCCTCACTCTGAATCACGTCCTTCGCCTCGACGGAAACTTCATTTACTTCTACAAGGACCAAACTTCGATTCAAGCACTGTGGTGCGCGCAGACCGAAGATACTACAAAAGTGCACAACTTATTGCAAAAGCTGGTGGACAAATTAAAAGCAAGCACCACGGAACAAGCCAGAGCTGCTGCTAATAAGGCTGTAGTTCCCCCAGCGGCGCCTTCTGCGCCAGTACCGACCACTGCTCCAGTCGCTCAAGCGCCCTCCGCCTCGAAGACTATCGATCTGCTCCAGATGATAAAGAGCGCTCAGAACTCGGCGAAACCTACGAGCACTCCCTCCACACCAGTCATCTCGGCTCCAGTGCCCGAACAAATGCCAGTCGTTCTGCAAAAGCTGATGCTAAAAGACCCTGGAGCGATTATGTCTGCTGATGAGCTCGAGAAGGATCTTCTGAAGACCGCTAAGCCGCATCGAAATCATTTGTTGCAAGACTTTGCCAACTCACCATCTGCTATATCGTTGGCTGCAATTTCTACAAAATCGGTACACGGGTCTGAAGGAGAGCAGGATATTGATGTTGCAGAGGGAGAGATCCTAGAGCCATTGGACGCCTCATTTGTCGTTGGATCTGGTCTTCAGACACCAGTTTTGAATAAAGAACAGGTATTTTTAGAATTTAAGATTACAATTTTGAATCCATTTTTTTCAGTTCATCTCCGCCATCGGTCATCTCATGCAAACCGACGATGAATTCGTATCACAAATCCATCAGGCCTACATCAGCGCACTCAATCGCCGTCTCAACCTCGACTAGAAGCCAATGGCTTCTCAAAATGGCACAACAATAACGTCCTAACTTCGAATATTTTTCCTGTATCCTCATGAATCGGAATTCTGTAATTTGTTCATTCTGCCCCACCATCGCCAACCCATTCAAATCTCATCGATACTTTGTTCATATGTTGTCCGTTGAAAATGGGTCCCGTGTTATTTTTTTTTCTCTTGAAATAATTCTTCACGATATCTCCTGTGTTGTTGCTTAGTCTCACAAGTCCCCCAACATATTTTCTGTTTATAAGACGAATGCCTTATGTTCAGTTTGTAATAACTCTTATTACATTTCCCGCCCAAATAAAGTTCATATTTTTTAACAAAAGCTTTATTATCTTACAGAAATGGCACAGAATACAATAAAAGGTCAGACATTTTTTGGGAATCTACCGGGGAGCAACTACAAGCAATAAATTAGAAGAAGATCATGGACTCGGGTTATTTGGCAAACTTTTTTTTTTGAAAGTAAGGTATTTTTTAAAGTAAAAAATATATAAGGTATTCAATGGGATAATTGGGAAAGCGAGGAAGCATACAAAAAATGTGTGATGTTTCGAAAGAGTGACGTTTCGAAAGTGCGACGTTTCGCAAGTGCGACGTTTCGCGAGTGCGACGTTTCGCAAGTGCGACGTTTCGCAAGTGAGACGATTCAAAGGCAAAACTTGCAGCTGGGAAACGTCACACTTGCGAAATGTCGCGGAGCCAAAAATTTAAAGGAAACAAAAAACCATACTGATTTTTGTAGGTTTTGACATTAAAGATTTTCAGATTTTAAAGTAAAAATATTATTTAGAGAGTCTTCAAAAGAGATTTGGAAAGTAAATTTTATGTTCCATATCCGAAATTTGATTTTTTTGGTTTACAAGGGAAGTGTTTTCGGAGGGGCTTTGAGAATTTTCTGAAAATTGGTACACTAGTACTTTCGACCATGCTGAAAAACGTGGTAAATTCATTTTTTGCCCCTTGCCCCCGGGGAACGAGATATCAGCCGACAAAGCTGTCCCCAGTGCAAATAAGGGGATTTTTCGAGAGGCTGTAACTTTGCTTCTAGGCGCTTTTAGAAGGTCTCGTTTTTTGTTTTGGACTCAGAATTGATTTTATAACAATTTGCGGTACTTTTTGGAGAAAAAATTTTTTGAACCAAAATTCGAAATTTTGCCACCATTTGGGTGCGAATTTTTTTGAAGTACCTGGATTTTCAAAACTGTTTGTCCAATCTGACAGTTCTTAGCTGGAAACGATAGATGGTGATTTGTAGAACATTTCTTGACATTTTCATGTACTTTTTCACTAATTAGGGTGCTTTTTATAGGTCAAAAGTTGGCTGAAATTTTATCGATGTTTTTGGCTCACAACTGACCTTATTTTTTGAAAAAGTGACAAGTAATGTTACCAAAATATGGAGAACTGTTGTACAAACACCCATCTATCGTTTCCAAACATAATCTGGAAGGTTGAAATTTTTTTTCAAAAATCCAAAAAACTTGGAAAAATTTTGCACCCAAATGGTCGAAAAATTTCAAGTTTTTGCTCAAATTTTTTTTCCTCCAAAAAGCATCGGAACATGTTATACAATCAATTGTGAGTCCAAAACAAGATATTACACCTTCTGGAAGTGCCTAGAAGCAAAGTTACAGGTCTTTAAAAATCGGCATTTTTTGTACTGGATTTTGCCTTTTTAGCGGATATCTCGTTCCCCGGGGGCAAGGGGCAAAAAATAAATTTACTACGTTTCTCAGCATGGTCGAAAGTACTAGTGTGCCAATTTTCAGAAAATTCTCAAAGCCCCTCCAAAAACACTTCCCTTGTTAGAATGTATTGCAGACTTTCAAAGAATCGAAATTTTCTTTGCAGACATAGAAAGGGGCGGAGTCAAAAGAACAAACTGGAACAAACGCCTGATTCAGGCGCCAAGTTTGGCTCCGCGACATTTGGAAAGTATGACGTTTCAAAAGTGCGGAGCTCCAAGTTTCAGTGTTTTTCGAAAGTTTAATTAAAAATTGTTTAGAAGAGATTAATCTATTTTTTTTTTCAAAATTTCAATGAGATCTAATTTTAAAATTCTACAGTTTTATACCCGTAATTGAACCCAGAAATAAATAGAAACCAAATAAGAAGCACACAACACGACGAAAAATAGAGAAGCAAAAGGAACCAATTTTTAATATAGTCCGCAATCCTTCAGGTTGTCACGAATGATGATGTCGGTGACGGCGTCGAAAACGAAACGAATGTTGTTTGTGTCGGTGGCACAGGTGAAGTGACTGTAGACTTCCTGGAAAGATTAAAAAATCATAAGGGGTAGTGGAAGGCTATGCCAACCTTTTGAGCCTTCGATGATCTCTTATTGAGTCTTTCAAACACATGTCTAATATAAGTGGATGTCTCGGTGACACTGTTCCCTCCTTGATACTCTGGGAAGCAAATAGTCAGTGGAGAGTATCGAATCTTGTCTTCGAAAATGTCCATTTTGTTGAGGAACAAGATCATGGAGGTCTTTGTGAACCAGCGATTGTTGACAATTGAATCGAACAATTGCATGGATTCGTGCATGCGATTCTGAAAATGTTTTTTGTGTTTTTTAGTTCCCGTTGAGTTCTGTTACCATGGTCTTATCCTCGGCAAGCTTTAGGTCGTACTCGCTAAGTGCGACGCAGAAGATCACAGCGGTGACTCCTTCGAAGCAGTGGATCCACTTCTTGCGTTCCGAGCGTTGACCACCGACGTCAAACATTCTGGAATTTTTTCAGTGATTGACAAGGTTTTGTGAGGTCATATTCCCTAACGTGCTAGTGATAACTTGAGTTCTAATTACGTTTTGTTATTACCTAATGTCTCTAGAGTATGACTACGTCAACATAGCCTCAAACTTACTTAAAATAGAGATCCTTGTACATGAAGTCTGTCTCCACAATACCGGTTGATTTGACACGTGCTCTCAAGATATCATCTTGAGTTGGAAGGTACGTAGTCTGAGCGATACGATCCAAAGAGTTCAGATAGTATTCGGCGGAGTCGTTGAGCTGGAATTCACGAGACCGTTTGATGCACTTTTTGACGCCTTCATCTGCCCAGAGAATCTTCATCAGATCGGAGAGCTCCAGAGAGAACGCTTCTGAGAGATCCGAGTTGTGAATGTGGAGGTAGTGAGAAGTGAAACGGCGACCGTCTTCTTCGCGTGCTGGATCGGAGAACTCGATGCCGAGGATTTTCATGACACGAAGCAGGGTTAGCATTGACTGAAAGTATTTAGAATGACATTTAATACTATCCTGACTTTGACAAAGCATAACTTGAGTTGTAGTTGACCAATCCAAAAGATTTTGCTATCAAAATGTGCCAAATTTACTCAAGTTCATTTTGGTATATTGAAAAACTAATTCTTCCACTCTACCTGAATCATATTGCTGTAGATCACTGGTCTGTAAGCCATTTGCTCTTGCTTGTTGAATCCGGTCTCATGAAGGATACGCATTTGGCGCACGATTGTCGACTTTCCTGACTCTCCGGCTCCCAAGAGAAGAAGCTTTACTTCGCTTAAGCAGCGATCATGATCTTGGCGGAGCTAGAATTAAAAATAGTTGAGAATTCTAAAAGAAAATGGATACCTGCTCATCGATCATTTTTGAACGCTTCTTGGCGTCCGAGCCTGGCTTGCTATTCACACATCCCATTGTCAGAGTTCAGAAAACAGCAGAAAAAAATCCAAATCAATTGTGATCAAGATCGAAAGATTACCCTGGAAATTTTGGCAGTGGGAACAATGAAAAAGCGAAAAAAGGATTTTTTCCAAAAAATTAGATACAATTTTCCAGTCAAAGAGACATGTAGTAGTTAGAGGGTGGTGACAGACTTCTTAAATGTGTAGTATTTAGATTCTGCAAGTTTCAGGCAATTGAGAGGTTCTTCTTTAATTCAAAGAATTCCTCTATACATCTGATAGTAAGCCAAAAGAAAATTAGTGAACCGAGGGGCGGAGAGACGTGTGAATATGTGTTATCGGTTATCAAACGACTATACCCATAGGGGGATTGAATCTGGCGTCTCTTCACTAATCTCACCATATCGTTTGTTTGATTACTAATTATCACTATTTAGAAGATGTTGATGATGCGGGTTTGGAGGAAGAGGGAAGTAATATTCTCGAAAACAAGGAGAAAGTATTTAATCAGCGGTGTATGGGGAGATGAAGAAAGTTATGTTTGGGATGGTTTTGCTGAAACTTTACTGAACACTTTTACAGATCAAAACCCAAAAATAGGATTTCAAGAAGACCAGAATAACAAACCGGTTCATCGATTTCAGGGCTGTGTGGCAAGGAATTTCGGCAATCAATTTAAGAGCGAATAACTTTCTTTCAGGGGATCGGATGAAAATACGGTCAATAGAAAAAATGTTTCTTATTTAAAAAGCTATCGATGGGTTTTAAAATCGTCAAATTTCATCGAAAATTAACAGAGTTACGCTCTGTGTCGGCAACTTTTCGGCTACACAAGGCGTAACTCTGTTATTTTTTGACAAAATTTGACAGTTCTTTAACCATTCGATAGCTTTTTTAATAAGAAACATTTTTTTCTGTTGACCTTATGTTTACCCGATCCTCCTGAAAAAAGTTATTCACTCTTGAATAGGTTGTAGATCTTGATGAGATCTACAAAATGGTATGCAAAGTAACAATATCTATTCCCTCAGTTTCTTGCGGCTTTCCAAAAAACACCTGGGCATCTCTAACACTACCACACAATTCTCCTATGTGACCCCCATCGTCGTAGTGTTTTCAGACAGTTTCAGTTTCTGAGCCCTAACCTACATATAGGTGTACAGACAATATGTTCTGTTTTTCGCAATATAATGTCACGAGTGATAGTCGATTTGGGATTTGACCTACTACTCTAGATTTCTAAGAATTTCAGACAATGTATCATATGATACACATAAAGTTCCGTGTTTTTAGAGGGAAAATGAAAAGAAAATGAAAAAGAAGGCGAAATGAAAGTTCCTCGAGGGAGGGAGGGGTCCCCACTTCACATGAAGATTTTTATGTTCAAAGTGATATCGCTTGGCAACTGGATGGAAACATGGAGACAATGCGCTGCTTGGGGAAGATTCTAGACAGAGACGAGCTCAAACTTTTAAGATGACGTGGGTTTTAGAGAGATGACGTGATGGAATATGAAGAGGATGGTATGATTTATCTTTGGTGAAGTTGGTACCGCTTGAGATCATAAAATTATGAAAAGTTTTGATCTGGAATATTTCAGAATGAAGGGGTTTTAGAATTGGGCAGTTTCAGAGTTGATTTTAAGTCATTGGTTCAGAGAAAAATTTTTTAAAGCGTTTCAATCTAACTACCGTAAGATCTGTATCAAAAAACATGCCCCTCTAAAAAAATATTTTCAAAAAAATATTTCTGGATTCTCAGAATGGATCACAAAATCTGTTGGGAAGGTATTTGAAACATATTCTATGAATCAACTTTTGACGAGGATTCTAATCAGACTAGTTTCTATCAGTTTGAATTTTAAGATTGTGCTCATTTTGAGCTTATCGGGGTGCCCTTCTAAAACAAATTAATGATATCTTATATTAGTAGTGTTACAGAATTGGAAAGAACAAAGCTCTTTGAATTAGAGTTTTTCAGAATACCTAGAGAATCTTTATTCTTAAATAACCTCTAGGTTTCTCACAATTAACTCTATTATGACGACAGTGGAACGATACTCCAGTGAATTTGGATTCGTGGGAAATGTCAACGAGAATTCCCCAATTATCAGCACTTCAAAACTCTATTTTTAACTCTTAATCAGAGGTGACTAACTTAGAATGATTAGACTTTTTGCACTGGGGACTTTGCTCAGAACCTTTTAATCTAGAAGAAAACCCAACAAAAAAATCTCAAAAATCAGAAGACGAAAAACAAGATGAAGTTTTGTAACTGCATTAGCCGCCACGAGGATAGCTAATAATTCAAGAAACACAGATTCGAATTTCTTTGATTTGGCGCCAAGTGAGACTGACTGTGAGAAATGAGAAATGGCCAAACATACATACATGTACATAGAGACAGAAAATTCACATTTGAATTCCGAAAAAAAAGTGCGTCCTCTTGTTCTTCTTTACTCTCCCGCCGGTTCTGTCTTACTGCGCAACCGATAGAATTCGAGAAAGTGTGATAGTCGAAGAGGCGCAGAGAAAACGAGAAACCGACTGAAGGAATACATATGGGAATGAATGACGATAGTAGTGATGGTGTTGGATTGGTGTATGGAACTTTTGGTGAAGTTTGTGTCTTCAGGGATACTGTAATGGACAGTAGAAGCTCAAAATAACCTGTGTAATGATTCTAAGGATTCTAAGGAAGTTTTGAAAATTCTGATTCTAAAAGGTAAGTTTATGTCAAGCATCTGAGGAACTCTAAATATATTTCGAGAGAAAAAAACTATAACATTTTATGGCAAAGATAATTGTGACTGGAGTAGGATTGTTGAGAATTCATAGGAACATAATGTAGTTAAAAATGGAAAAAAAGAAAGTGGTCCAGAAGCCTTCAAGAATGAAATCACAGACAATGAAATAGACTTGCATCATCTTCAGATACTCGAAAATAAACTGTGAAAGTTTCAAACAAAGATATGACTTGCAACACATTTTCTGCTCCGAATTTAGTACTCACAAAAGATCTGTAACTTGCTGAATTTTCAGGATAATGAAAGTTAAACATATGGATATCAACCTAACAAGGTTTCTGATCTTTCTGTAAAACGTTCATTAAACTCGTTTGAGTTTGGGCTGAGTTACAAATCTCGGCAATTCATTCAAATGGGAATAACATTTTGCAGAGGAATCGGGTAAAAATATGATAAAAAATATTTAAAAATATTTTTTATTACAAAAGCTATCGATTGGTTTAAAACCCGTTTGATTTCGTTAAAAATTGAGTGAGTTACGCCTGCCCAAATCGCCAGAATAGGGAACTTCCAAAACAAGGCGGAACTCTGTTAATATTCAAGGAAATTGAACGGTTTTTAGTCAATCGATAGCTTTTTTCAAAAAGGAACATTTGTTCTGTTGACCGTTTTCTTACCTGGTCCCCCAGAAAAAAGTTATTCACATTTTAACTGATACAGAATGACCTTCAGAAATTTTCAAAAGTAAAGATTGAGAACTAAAATCAAAGGACAAAAACGGAGAAATTTTAGAATTTTCCCCTGAAATACTACCATATATTGAGTAGGCGTGCCATTGAGATGAGCTACTTTATTTTTATTGGGTGTCGTGGTTCCTTATACGGTGTCGGTGTCTTTTGAGCACAACCCACGCTTCGAGCATTTTCGCTAATGGAAAAGACCCCCATTAAAGAAGGCGTTAGGATTCTGGAGTATTGACTCATGTTAGTAATATGAAGAAAACCTGGATCTTGGCCCTAAAAAGAATGATCTTCTGTTTTGCTTTCCAGTCTTATCTTTTCCCCCCAAAAATTTTTTTGTAGTTTCTCTTTGCTAGTCTCCTTCATCAGAATGTAGTCGAGTGACGAAGATCCCGACTGAAAATAGACAAAAATCTGGTTTATTTTGGATAACAAAAAACAGAGAGAAAAAACGAGAAACAGCAACAATTAAAGAATGAGGGGTGACGAAGTTATCGCTTTTTGTACAGACACGGTTTCAACTTCAATCCGTACGGCCGCTTCTGCTCAACTTTGTCAATCTTTCGGAACTCGAACATCATGAAGTAGTCGGTCAGCTGACGACGGTTGGACATTTCGAATCCCATTTTTGTGATAGCTTCGCAAAACTGTTTGATAGACACGAAGCGGGAGGTGACTTCAGCGATTTTGAGAACTCCTCTGTAAAAGTTTTGCTATGCTTAGTTTCGAAATATCGAGCACTCACCCAGTCCTTAAAACTCGTCTAGCCTCCTTGATAAAATCATAAAGATTTGTACCCATTAGAGATAAACAGAAGATAACAATGTCTGCTGACGAGTCCTCTGCTGGAAGTTTCGACATATCACACGACTCCACTCGATCGTTAACTGCGACTAAATCGAACGATCGAATCTTGTGCTTCTCGCCGACGGCCTCGGCGATTTTCGCTTCTCCACATCCTAAATCAAACACCGACTGTTGATCTGGCTTCGTCTGAAGCCAGCGAATGATTTCGCGGAGTGGGTGATTGGGCCACTTTTTGACCTGAAAAATAAATTAGATTTTGAGAATAACAGAGGACACATACCTGATCAGCAAAACCTTTGTGATAGAGATCGAAAGCGGTACGATCCTCTTTGAAGAAATCGAATGCCTCGGAACCCGTACACGTGTACAGCTTCTCGTTCAACATTCGGAATCTTCCCGCGTCTAGACGCTTCTTGGCCTCTGCAATAGGGTCAGAAGCATCGCCTTCTGGAGACTCGACGTCTTCTGATTCTTTCTTTTCAACTTCTGGCTTGTATTTCTTCTTTTTCGGCCCACGCTTCTTCTTCTTTTTTGCTCCATCTGATGGAGCATCAGATGGCTCTAGTACCACGGTTTCTTCTGGATTTTCAGACTTTCTCTCTGCTGCAGCTTTCTTTGCGGCCAACTTTCGAACCTTGTTCCTCCATGGCCTTTTCTTCTTTTTCGTAGCTTCTCCTGAATCTTCAGAAGACGTCTTCAGCCACTTCTCGACTTTTTCCTTTTTCTCCGCTGGAGCGCCTTCGGAGTTTTCTACTTCGTTCTTTCTTTTTTTGCTCATTCTAATATAGATAAAATTATGAGTGATGCGTTCTAAGATTGCTTTAAAAATTCGGAAGAATGCTGAAATTATGCAGTTTGTTTGGACCGAGTGGGAAAGTATCAATTGAAGCAGTTTATTCGAAAGAAAACGATGAATCCGATGGATCTTTTGGTTGATTGGGGTGAAGGTGGTATACAAGGGATAAAATTAGGAACTGTAAAACAATGAAGATAGTGGAATAACTTGGGGGATTTATGACGAGAACAGGAGAAAACAAAAATAAAAAAAAGAACAGATAACAAAACAATAACAAGTGAAAGGCAAAAAAAATATGGAGAAACAGTATTGAGAAAAATAAAATGATCCAATTAACGCCAATCGGTTTTTCCGTTTCCTCTCTTTCCACAGAACAAATGCTTCGGTTTGAGGTCGTATACGTGACGATCGGCTTCTCCCTTCTTGGCTTCTCTTCGGAGTCCACGCATGGCTTTCGTACGCAGCTTGTTGACATGTGCACGCTTCTCCTCGTCTGGGAAGGCGATCTCGTCGCGTGGAGCTGGACGAACGGCGCTGAGACTGCGGGAACGACCAACTTTCATCTGAAAAATATTTGTCCAGTGTATAACTTGTAAAAAGTATTAGAAAGGTCTGAAACATTCGACGAACCTTCTTTCCGAGTTGTGGCTTGGCACACTGTCCTTGCAAGTTCTTCATCTTCTTCGTGTCAATATCGACTCCCAAATCGCCCAACTCTTGCTCCAATCGTGACATAGATCTCTCCCTCTTTCTAGTGTGCACACGGGATCCGACTCTGCCAGCGATTCTCTTGTTGACTGCGTGTTCCAGTGTGAGCAACTTCTCCTTCTCGCGAATCTGCAATGCCAACGCCATCTTCTCCTTTGTCTCATCGTCATCGCTATCCAAATCTGATTCATACTCTCCTGCTTGTTCGAGGAGCTCCTCCTCTTTGAGAAGATTCTCGAGTTTGGCTTGAATTTCTGGATCAACAAAATCAGCAAGATTGTGTCCCTCCCAGATCTCAGGAATGATGTCGTATTTCTCATCTGGATTCTTAAGCATGTAGTGTTTCTTAAGGTCTAGAATGTAATCATCTTCCATGGCTAATTCGATCTCTCTTTCCAAGCGACGAGTGTTCTCATCTCTGAACTCGCTGATTCCGGCGCCAGCTTTACTAGATGATACATCATCAACCTCCATCGCATTTTCTGCAGCGAGTTTCTTAGCGGCACGCTTGGCTGCTAGACCTGGTGGCACAAAAGCAGCGCGAACCTTCTCATCACGAGGAGCTGGGTAGGCAACAAAGACACGGTTCAGAACAGAATCATCGACGTTGGTGATCTTTTTGGCTTGGATTTTTGCCTCGACACGCTGAGCAAGAAGCTCGTCGCAAGCACGATCTCTAAGAGACATGATTCCTTCTTGAGTCAAAGTTGAAGTCTCAACAATTGGGATTCCCTCCTTTTCAAGTTGATCGAGAAGAGCTGCTTTCTCAGCTGGCAAATCGGCACGATGTCTGATATCGACCTTGTTCAATCCGATGAGCACTGGTTTGTTGGCGAAGAGTGGACGAATGGATTCGAAGAGATGAAGTTGTTCCTCAATGGTACGATCGCATTGCTCCGAAACATCCATCATGAAAAGAACAGAAGCCTTCAAGTGAGCAAGTGCAGTAACGGCTTGCATTTCAATGGTGTTACGGTCTTCGAGTGGTTGATCCAAGATTCCGGGAGTATCAATAACCTGAAATAATAAAATAGCATGGGAACAACGATTCTCAATTTCTTACCTGCCATCTAAGGAAACGATAATCAAGATGACCAACATAAAGAGCCTTGGTGGTGAAAGCGTATGGCTGGACCTCAACATCAGCACGGGTAACATTGTTGATGAAGGAAGACTTTCCGACATTGGGGAAACCGCAAAGGATCAAAGTACGGGTGGCTGGATCGATACTTGGAAGACGAGACAAATGCTGACGAACTTGTTCGAGATACTCGAAACTGGACTTTTGTCTTTTCAGCAGCTTCACCATACGTCCCAAAGCGGCACGCTTGAGCATTTTGCAACGATAGAGCGAGTCGGCGTACTTCATCAGACGAACGTATTCACGAGCAATTCCGTCAATAAGATGGCGAGCGGTGTTCATTTGACCGAGAGCGATCTTGTAGTGATCACGATCGTAGAGAATGTTCATGAGATCCGAATAGAATGGATGGATCTCTTCCATCTTTGGGAACTCGTTGATGATTTGAGTGAGCTTGTCGTGAAGAGTTTGCTGGAGGAACTTGATCTTACGAGCGTAAAACGCCCGGATTCTTCCGATCGAGTACTGACGATGCACGACGGTTGGTGTCTTTCTTTGTGTTTTTGACAACACGACATCTTTCAATTCCTGAAGGATAATTTGGTATTTCTGGTATACTATTATAAGAGAACTTACCGATGCGTTCGGAACGACTGTGATTCGTTTGAAATTATACATAGACGTCATTTTGCAGATGACGACTTTTGTGTAACCCTTGTTCGACTTCTGTAATGTGTCGAAGTATTATTCAATATCGAAAAAAAAACGGGGTGATTATGCGGAAAAAAAGCAATTAGGAAGGAGTAGCATCATTAATGCAGTTGATTCTTTTACTTTAATTAATTAATTTATGTTTTAGGAACACTCCAAGCAACGGAGAAAGGCTTCCAACATATAAATCGCTATAAATTAAAAATAGGCCTAAACTTTTGAGTAAGTGGTGTTTCAATGAAAAATCTTTGAATTAACTGCAAATTTTTGGTTTAGGACTGCATCTGTATAATATTTTTGATTGAAAAACACTGAAAAATCAAGAAAGAAATGCTGTAAACTTTCGAAAATAATCGGAAAATGACTGAAAAAAAATCGCCTGACCTAGAAGTACGCAAGAGCGCGTGATGGTGTGACCCGGTGCAAACACCGTTGCCTACCGTAGCCCATTAGAAAAATACTATTTGCATGCAAACTTTCACTTCTGAAGACAATTCTGAATTCAACGATTCTAAAAAATCAAAAAACAAAAATGAATATTCCTCCGAAGATCCGAGCACATCTCTATGCTTCCGGTTTGTTCGTATTAGTGACTGGTGCCGCCTACACCGCCTATAACGTTGCGATGGAGTTTAGGGTGAGTTCTCAAATTATATTTTTTGGTTGTTTAAAAAAAGTATTTCAGAAATGGTCGTTGTCAGCACCACGCCTTCAACATCAAGAGATGGAGGACTATCTTCGGTATAAGGAACAACAAGCACAGAGGAAAATGGCTCAACAATAACGATGACGCCTCAAAAACTCATTCACGGGTTCTTTAGAATAGTTTCAATAAATCGTTTACGTTTTGCGAAAAGCCAGCAGGGCAAAAGATAAATCATCAAAAAAATTCCTCGAAGGAGTCTCCACAAGAAAGACAATTTATTTTCAATATTTTTCATCCCTTATCGTCGTTTCCTCAATCAGAAGAAAAATCTCATTAAATAGACGATGGATATGTCAACGAAGGGAATCTCAATGAAAGTTCCAAATGAAACAAAAGACGTTGTGATACGAGAAGTTCTACCGGGAGGAGCTCCATTATCAGGTGGTGGATCGAAAGAGAATGCGAATCCTCCGATCACATCACCAGTGCCACCGCCTCCAACACCTGAAGAAAAACCAAAAGAGACAAATATCGACTTGCCCACGGTTCCGATGCCCATGGAGGTAGCAGTACAACTTCAGTGGAGTGAACTAAGTCTTCTTTCAGATCAAGACCTGCAAATTCTATCATGGAATAATTCCACGCGTCGACGCGGAGATGTCGCTACGCTACGTCGGTGAATATCTGTTGAGAAAGACGGAGCCAAAGGAGGGAATCGGGGGACAGTATCTAGTGATTTCAGTCAAACGAGAAGGCGGATTTGTGCATGTTCCCTTGAGCCAGGAACCAGATGGGCTGAAACAGTACTACTTCATGCCTACAGTCAAAGCTAATACTGTATTAGAGGTCATTGATGGACATCTGTAAGCTGGAAGAAGCCGTAAAAATTACAGTTCCAAGTTTACAGTGCTCGTGGCCTCCCGATTTGCATTGTGTGGAACGCCTATCTCCGGAAGCCAGTAATCAGATCTACGTGGATCATCTCACATGAAGATGTGATTTTGTACAAGAAAATCGGTTCCGGGGCATTTGGAGAAGTGTTTTTGGCGAGAATGGTGGATCCGACTAGTGAATACGTGCTGGATTGTGCGGTGAAGAAGTTGAAAGCCGAGGCGACGATGGACGCGAAACTTCGATTCATGAAGGAAGCGCGAATGATGCGGAAGTGTTATAAACACAAGCACGTCGTCATGATATTCGGAATTGCGACTTTGAATAGTCCATTGTTGATTCTGATGGAGTTATGTCCAAGTAGGTTTTCAGAAGCCTTAATGACAAATTATCCAAGTTCTCAGATGGCTCACTCGTATCTCATCTTCGAAAAAATAAAGGCAAAGTGACGATTGCGGAGAAGCTACGATTCTCAGCAGAGGCGTCCAGTGGACTCGCTCATTTGGAAAGAATGAATTGCATACATAGGGACGTTGCGGCGAGAAATTGCTTATTGTCGTCTAGAAATGTAAGTTTTCTTGTTTTTTTTCATCTATAATTTTTTCATTTAGGAAATCAAAATCTCCGACTTCGGCCTTGCTGATAACAAAGGAATGGCTATCGACCACTCACTGGACAAGCTCCCCATTAAATGGCTGGCACCCGAAACGATGCAGGACAAGGTGTACTCGTTGAAATCGGATATTTGGGCGTTTGGAATCATGGTTTGGGAGATCTTCGCTGACGGAGAGGAACCGTACCCGGGGCTCAACAATACACAAGCACGTGCCAAGATTGTTGTACACGACTATCGTATGAAGTTTCCCGATGAAACGCCCGTCGAAGTGGTACAAGTGGTCGCCACGTGTTGGAACAAGAATCCCGACCATCGGTTGATGATGTCGGCGCATGCGATTGCTCTGCAACAAATTTTCGATGCGAACAAGTTTAGTGCTCCGGCACCTCTTCCGGTTCCACCACAGCCAACACCGCCCGTTCCCTACACTTCTACGCCTACAGTCTTCACGAATCCACTCACACCACCGACACCGATACCAAACCCGGAGCAAGTACCATTCTCACCGCCATCGGATAATTGTGATGGGTCGGCGTACCAGCATTGATATTGATTGTTTTTTTTAGCGGTACCCTCAAAAATAAATTTTTGTTTCTCTGATGTACCTTTTCTAGAAAACAATTTTCTGAATTTTGCTCAACAAATAGCCTCGAAATTTGAACCGCCGCCGTCTAGGCAGTCATCGCGCTCCATCGCCAAAACCTTGTGTACTCCTCTCGTACAACAGCAAAATACACGTCTGCTGAGCTCCATTTTTTGTTGATTTATTTTTGCTCAATAAAATGAAAGTTTTCCAGATGAGCTCTCAAATTTGCATGCGAAACTTGCTGACATGTTGCTCCAATGTTATCACAGCAGGTATTTTGCTCTAAATTCTTCACATGAATTTAATTTCAATTTTTCAGAACGCAATAATGCTTGGAGAGCGAGTTTGGGTAAAATCAGCCGTAAAGACTATCTGCACAGATACCAAGTAAAGTTCATTCGACCTGACGGATCTACGATAATGGTGCCGGCTAGTGAACCGAGACAGGTTGGGGATTCGCACTGATTTTTCATATAATTTGTACTAAATAATTCAGACCTTCCAATCGGCTGTCGATTTGAAGCAGTTGAGTGAAGACGAACGAAGACAGAGGCTGGCAGCACGTAAACCAAAAGCCAAGATTACCAAAACGGAAGTTATCGATGACACATTTGATGAAAGCGAGTATATGAAGTTTTGGTCGGCGCCAGGAAGTGGAGCATCACAGAAAACATCGAAGAATAATTAATTGAACAGTCTTTAGTTTCTAGAATTTTTGTTTTACTTGTTTTTTGAGTCGATGTTTTTTAGTAAAGAATTTGAATTTCGTTTTCTTTTTTAACTTGGCTCTTACAAGTGTTATCTTACACTTTTGATTACTTCAAGTAATTACTGTTGTCAATATTCCTCGAAACCTTATTTTTTTAGGAAAAAAATGGAAACTCCGAAATACTCCATTATCCTGCCAACCTACAATGAAAAAGAGAACTTACCGATTTGCATTTGGCTCATTGAAAAATATTTGAAGGAGATTTCTTACGAGGTATTTATTCACTAAATTCAAATGTCCGGTAATCAGAAATCTTTCAAGGTGATCATCGTCGACGATGCATCTCCAGACGGTACTCAGGACGTGGCGAAACGTCTGCAGAAGGAATATGGAGAGAATAAGATTCTCATAAAGCCGCGGGCTGGAAAGCTCGGTCTCGGTACTGCGTATTCTCACGGATTGTCGTTTGCTCGTGGTGACTTCATCATTCTGATGGATGCCGATTTATCACATCACCCCAAATTCATTCCGGAGATGATCGCGTTACAGCAAAAGTACAAGGTTAGCATCAAAGTTAAAAGCAGAATCTCAATTTCCAGTTTTTCAGCTCGACATTGTGACCGGCACTCGCTACAAGAATGGAGGTGGCGTCAGCGGATGGGATCTTAAGCGGAAAACAATAAGCAAAGGAGCAAACTTCCTCGCTCAATTCCTTCTGAATCCCGGTGTCTCTGATTTGACAGGATCGTTCCGCCTTTATAAACGAGATATTCTGGCGAAGCTGATCGCGGAGAGTGTCAGCAAGGGATACGTCTTCCAGATGGAAATGATGTTCCGTGCGAAGAAGGCTGGATATCGAATCGGCGAAGTGCCCATCTCGTTTGTTGATCGATTCTTTGGAGAGTCGAAACTGGGAAGTCAGGAGATCGTTGACTACGCCAAAGGGCTTCTCTATCTGTTTGCTTTTGTTTGGTGATTCATGAAGGCGGAAATTCAAAATTTAAATAACTCTGTGATATCCTAATAATTTTATCGCTTGGGACAGTCAGATTGCTTTATTGTACCATTTCGGGACGTTCTGAATAAAATTTTATATTTATCGAAACTTGAACTATCCTCTAAATCTTCCAACATTTATCACCACTCCAAATCTCTACTAACCTTTGATTTCATTTTTAAAATATACAATTTGTTCCGATTTTCACTATTTTCCAGTTTCAATCGGAAATTCTTGTAAGTCTAAAAGAATCTTCTCGGAAGTCCAGGAGTCTTCCAGAATTATGAACTACTTGAGTGCTTTCCGATTATTGGCTCACTTTTCGATGGCGTTCCTTCTACTTGCTTTGATCTCCTTCCAGTGCACATCGAAAAGTAAGACTCGAAAAGTCGAGAAGGCAAAACCCCAAATGAGAAGTCGTAACGAGAAGAAGGGAAAAGTCATACCAGCACCAAATGTGACGAGAAAAAAATGGACAAAAAAATTACAAAAAAATTTCAGTCGGATCCAGTTGTCACTCCAAAAGCGTCGAACGAGGATGCAGCTGTAACTCCGAAAGAGCAAAAGGAGGTGGCGGCTTCACAGGCTGCGGCTCCTGCTCCTGTGAAGTCGAATAGAAAGAAAAATAAGAAGACAGAGACGATGACGGCGGAAGTTGGATTGGATCGGACGCAGGAGGTAGAGTTCAGTACTATCCAAAAGGAATGACTTTGAGGATCTGAAAAAGTGGTTTCCAGATGTCCGATTTTTTTAAAACTTTGTGAACGTATAGAACAATTCAAGGGCTCTATTTTTGTAGTTGAAAGCTTCTTGATATCTTTATTAGTTCTTGAAATACAACGCTTCAAAGTAAGTGCGCCCACAAGAGAGACGAAGACAACGAGAGTGTCTGCGTCTGAAGAACGAATAGAGGTATCAAAAAGTTGTCAACTTCAAAAATATAGTCCTTGAGTTGATATATACACCCAAAAAATTTCAAAAAAATCGGACTTCTGGACACCATTTTTTCAGACCCTCAAAATTGATCTAAAACGCCATGGTGCGCATTATTTTTGGCCAGTACTCTAGGTCAACTTTGAGGGTATAAAAAAGTGGTTTCCAAATTTCCGATTTTTTTGAAATTTTGTGGATGTATAGAGCAACGCAAGAACTCCATTTTTGTAGTTAAAAGCTTCTTTATATCTTCATTAGTTCTTGAAATACAACACTACGAAGTTAGCGGGCCCACAAGTGAGACGAAGACAACGAGAGTGTCTGCGTCTGAAGCGTTGTATCACAAGAACGAATAGAGGTATCGAAAAGTTGTCAGCTACAAAAATGTAGTCCTTGAGTTGCTCTATACATTCAAAAATTTCAGAAAAAGTCGGAGATCTGAAAACTATTTTTTCAGACCATCAAAGTTTGTCTAGCGCGCATTCATTTGGCCAGTACTGTAGGTCAACTTTGAGGGTCTGAAAAAGTGGTTTCCAGATGTCCAATTTTTTTGAAATTTTGTGGATTTGTAGAGCAACTGAAGAACTCTATTTTTCTTATTGGTAACTTTTTTATAAGATTGCAATCTAGTTAGTTAGATCGCATGAGAGCCAAAGGGCTTCAAAATGAGCCAGAATTCGAGTTGACCTTAGACAACTCGGCCTAACTATTTGAATCGTGGGCCTATAAAAAAGTAGTCAACTACAAAAATATAGTCCTTGAGTTACTCTATACATCCAACAAAATTTCAAAAAATTCGGATATCTGGAAATCTCTTTTTCAGATCATCAAAGTTTACCTATTTTTGGACAGTACTGTATCTAGGATTCTAATTCAGACTTGTCACCTTCCGGCAGCATCCGTAACCCTGAACGTGTGCACTACACAAGAAGATGATCCGGCACAAACAGCGAAGCCAGCGAAACGTAAACCTATTTTTTTCATCCAAAATAGCTCTCTTGATTTCAGCCAAACAAATTAAGGAGGAATATTTCGAGGATCAAAATGACGACGACACATTGGCATGTGTGAAGAGTATTGAGAATTGAAATTTTTTTATCCCAAAAATTTTGACAATAAAGACTTTGATATTTTGATTTTTTTACTCTTCATGACACTGGTCAGTCCACCTGACCAATTAGGGGGATACAAGAAACAAGAAAAATGCACCGTGGAGTAAACAACAACATCAGAGGGGGCCCCTGGAAGTAAATATTCAAATTTGTGGACCATTCATGCGGACGAGTTTCTTTGACACTTTTTCTAGTGAATCATAGCTTCTTGTCATTCGCTATCAGCTGACGCAAACTTCGTCAGGAACAGCAAGAAACTCCGCCTCCTAAAAATCAGATGAGGAAGTTGTTGGCATCAGCAGGGACAACAAGGATCAGTAGAAGGACATCCATAGGTCATGTTGAATAGGAGTCCTGGTGTGAGATCATCTATGTACAATCATTGGCATCCATCCTGTGGTGAGTGAATTTTTTGAGTTTGGAGTTCCACATATGAATATGAGGAGCGTGAAGAGTGACAGATGCGCTTGTGAGCTTTTAACTGAAAAAAATTCAGCTTCTTGTGTCCCACAAGTAATTGAGATTGTCTCATTCGTGGTTGGGAGTTTAGGGATACAATAGTGATAATTTACCGTAAAATCTGTATTATAAGGGCACCTACCTCTAATAGAAGGGCACCTTTAATAGAAGGGCACACCGATGAGCTTAAAATGATCACATTTTTGAAATTCAAACAGATTGAAATTAGTCTTAGTAGGATCCTCGTCCAAAGTTGACAACACACGTCCCAAACTATGTTTCAACTCTTTCAGATGTTATGATTTATTTTGAAGACTCAGAAATATTTTTTCAAATGTGATGGAAAAGTAGAAGGGCATGCCCTTCTAATACAGATTTTACGGTATGTCCTAAATTACCGTAAAATTGTATTATAAGGGCGCCTCTTTATCCCTATTTTTCCATTGCCCAATAAGTTTTATTTTTTGAATTTTCAAATCGGATCATAATATCTGTTTGAGAAGAGATTTGAGACATACTTTGTGACACGGGATTCTAAAAAAGCTGATTTCAATTTGTTTGAATTTCAAGAATGTGCTCATTTTGGGCTCATCGGGGTGCTCTTCTATTGGAGGTGCTCATCTAATACAAAGTTGATTGTATATCTTCTTCTTCAATACATTTTTCCACTCCGAAAAAGCCCTTCTTCTTAACGTTTCAGTCTCTTGTTATCTAGACTGGAGAAATAGTTACGGTTAGTTGATTCCAGAGTTCTCGTTGCCATGGGTGATCTCACTTATCATCATCTCTTCTGCCTTTTTTTGAGTTTATCTCGCCAACTGACCTCTCATGAATCCCGCTCTACCTCTACTCCTACCTCTGAAATTAGCGCCAAATCCAGATGGTTCCGTTATTAGTTTACTCCCATTTTTGATACCTGGTATTCAGCGATCACTAACTGAAACGAAGGGTAATTGTTCTAATAGGGAAATCTTAAGAGTTAGAGCGTAGGTTTATCATGACCAAATTCCAGACGACGTAAACTGTATGATGAAGTATTGCAAAGTACCAAAACTCGAACCACGACTTCCGTTCACCGGTTACATCATACCGAAGCTAGAGCCGTTGGATGAGGAATGGACCAGATCGTTTAGGGGAAATGAAGGTAAGCCTAGGATTTTCATATTCCCACAAGAATCAAGAGTAGCTGGTTGAGACGCAATCCCCAACCAACTGCAGTCATTGTTCCAGAAAATTGGCTAAACTTTTTTACTCTAAAGAAAAAGGGAGACGACAAAAAGTTTGTTAATTAGTTGGCGAGAAAGATGGTAGCTTAATGGGTGTCGAAAAAATGAAAATTAGTGGGTGGACTAGTGTTAGGCAGCTGACTGGATTAAGGTTTCTAAATGAAAACAATTGTTATCAAATTCTAAATTATCATAGCCTGCTGGGAATATGGAGGAAGCAGGTGAGTCAGTCGGGAAAAGAGAGGAGTAGCCCTTTAAATTTCCTTCAAAATGATATAACTTTCAATTTTATGAGATAATCTTGAGAAAAGTTATAAAAATTTGAATTTCAAAAGAAAACATGTTTTTTTGAAAAATTTTTTAATCCAAAATCCAATTAACCCTACAAATAGTAGTTGTGACCGCGTTTCTCATAAGCTAGACCATTTTGAGTATGAATTCAAAACTAATATGAAAACCCAAAACTTGAGCTGAGTTATTTCAAATTTATTTTGAATTAATGATTAACCATAGGACCTATCTCTTTCATTTCTCCATTCATTTTTCCCTCATCCAATCATCTCAAATAGGCGGTATTCGCCCTTCCCTTCTCTCTCTCCCCAAAATAAGTCCCGCCTCTCTTCCTCCTCCTAACCATTGCCAGCACCTCTCCCGCTTCCTAAATCCATACAGAGTAGAAAAAAGAGTGGGCGGAGTCTCCCGAAGTGTTCCTGTATCCGCTCTCTGAATTCCCTTCCTATATTGTGTGCAACCAAGGGCAGCCAAACGGTTGATTGCTTGTGCAACCCACTCTCTCAACGCTCAACATACAAAACATGGAACCTCTCGCTCCAATATGGAGAACTTATCCCTACTCTTCATATCCAACTCACCCAAATTTTCAATTCGGTAAGCGCGAAGTTCTGGCTTCTTTAAAAATACTCACTTTTTTCTTTGGAGTTCCATAGTACCTTCAATTTTTCTTCTAAACCTAATGATCTGTCACCAAACCCGTCATAATATGAAACAAACATAATGACTTATCACTAATGTACATCCTCTGAAACCATTCACCCAGAAACTTTTGAATTTTGAAAAATAAGGACATCGTGATCTAGATAGATACGCCTTTATGTTGTACCTTCGAAACTTGGGTGACGTACGGAAGAAAGAAGTACGCAATGTTTGGAGTAGGAGAGTAGTGAAGTGGAAACTCATAAGGATTTCCCATGATTAATCTTGGTACAAAAGTACAAACAAAAAGTTTGATAAACTTTGGAGTTTGTAATGTTTCTTGTGACAGGAAAGTGTACTTTAAGCTAGGACTTTTGGGTCAGAGAGATCAAACTTGGACTTCAGATACTGTATGATGACTCTTTTTTCAGACCCACTAATTTCAGATGGATCACATACCGGTGTCAATCAGCTGGGTGGGGTGTTTGTCAATGGGCGGCCACTTCCAGACACGATTCGTGCTCAGATAGTGGATATGGCTCAGCGAGGAACGCGGCCGTGTGATATCTCAAGGCAGTTGAAGTAGGTGGCTAGTTTTGTATCAAGGCTGTCATAAGGCCGGCCCTTGGGCCGTCGCTCGGTCCGTGGTTAGGTTTACCTACGGCGGTCCTGACCTTTTTTGATCCGAAAAGCTTATTTTCAAAAGTACGGCCCAGACCGCGGCCCAGAAGCCGGCCGTGTGACAGCCTTGGTTTGTAGAAAAAGTGATCCAAATTGTTAATTAAAATTGAAACATTCTGTCGCTGCAGAGAATCAAAAGTAATTTCATTTTTCCAGAGTCTCTCATGGATGTGTATCAAAAATCCTCGGTCGCTTCTACTCGACAGGTTCTGTCCGTCCAGGTAAGGATTACTGTAGAAATGATGTGTTGAATCATCGCAATTCAATAGTGTCTAAATACCCGTCACAACTTTTTTTGTCGTCGTCGAATTGAGGTCGTTTTTTCTTTTTGCTACCGTACTTTTTTTTGTTGTATTGACTTTGTGTGACTGAATGGGATTAGATTGGTTTATCAAGATTAAGTGTGTTTTTACAGGAGTGATCGGCGGATCAAAGCCAAAAGTCGCTACGCCAAGAGTCGTAGAGTGTATCGCTGGATACAAGAGAGCCAATCCAACAATGTTTGCGTGGGAGATCAGACAGAAGCTCATTGAGGTAACAAACTCTGTTTTTTAAACTAACTAAGTCCCTTCAATTTTTAGGACCACATCTGCGGCGAAGACAACGTCCCATCCGTCTCCTCCATCAACCGTATCGTCCGAAACAAAGACTTCCAAAGCTTCGTTTCCCAAAACTCTAGCCCATCCTCTTCGACGTCATTAGGATCCCAACCCTCGACATCCACTCGCTCCAGCCAACAACAGCCGACACAATTACCTCCACAGCCGCCTCCACAGACACAACAACTGCCTGCTACAGTACCCCCGTTGACGGCGCCGCCCACTTTCGCAATGCCTGGAAGTGAGTTAGCGAAATGGGATTAAAGCAATTTTGAGATTCTAAGAGATAGAAAGCGTAGAATGGGAATAGTTAAGACATAAATTTGTTTCTGAAACCAGGAGCTCAGAAAGAGTGCTCCAGGAGGTTTCGAAATTAGGATTTTGAAAAGAAACTTAGACTGGCATCACCCTCAGATATAGAAACATACCGTGAAGTTTTCAGAAGAACCGGTTATCTTTGAAGCGAGTTATAACTTGCAACACATTCTCGGTTCCAAAAGTTGTACTGTATTTTCACAAAAAGAGCCGTTACTTGCTTAATTTTTAAGATTCCAAAAGTCCAATGGGCATAATTGTAGAAAAATTTCTTATTTTTCTATAAAAGATTTGTCCAAATCGGTTAAGGATGAGTAGAGTTACAGCTAGACAAACATACAGAGGTTTTCAAATGTTATTAGTAAAGAACTGAAGATTCACGAAAAGAGCCAAAACTTGCTCAAGTTTTGAGTTATCGGAAATCTAAACATACGAACATTATCTAGGAAAAATTTCTGATCTTTCTATGAAGTTTTTATCCAAATCGGTAAGGGATGAGCAGAGTTACAACTAGACGAACATACAGAAGATTTCAAATGTTATTAGAAAAGACCTGAAGGTTCTCAAAAAGAGTCATAACTTGCCTAATTTTTGGGCTATTAAAAATTTAAATATATGAGAATTATCTAGAAAAAATTTCTGATCGTTTAATATAAATTTCGTCCAAATCGGTTCAGGTTGAGCAGAGTTACAGATAGATGAACATACAGAAGTTTTCAAATGTTACTAGTAAACTTATCTGTGAAGAAAAGACCACCCTTCACCGCTCACGTTACGGCTCATGAAAAGAGCCGTATGTTGCTTAATTTTTGAGTAATCGGAAATCTAAACATATGAACATGATCTAGAAAATATTACTGATCTTCCTATATAAATTTTGTCCAAATCTGTTCAGGTTGAGCGGAGTTACAGCATACAGAAGTTTTCAAATGTTATTAGTAGAGACTTAAAAAACCATCTATTTTCAGCTTACTCCATAAACGGTCTGCTCGGAACGCTTCCCCATCCGAGTCTTCTCGATGAAAAGTCGTTTCATCTCTCCCACGCAGACATGTCTCTCGTCTATCCGACTTCTGGAGTCATTGGAGGAGGCGTTGGAGGCAATGTTGATCACGAGTGGGCCATGCGCTCACCGATCTGTATTCTGAATCAAAATTACTGTAATCAGTTGTAAGAAATCTCGCATTTTGGTCCCTGTTTGAGACTCTTTGATCTTTAGGTCAGTGTCAGCGGTCTATTGAGATCTAAATGATTCCTCTGTCTCTGTGATATTTTTCTTTATTTTGGCCTACTTAATTTCTGATAACTGTAGAGCGTATTTCTCAAATATTTTGCTGTCCTGGGTTCCCAGCTCTTTTTCCATATTTATTTTTCTGTACATTTCCAGTTCCTCTCCCTTCCAGCCATGTCTATGTGATGTTCCTTCTCCTCCACCATTCCCTTCTTCTTCTCAATCTTTCCATGATTTTTTTCTAATTTATTTTCGTCTTGATGAGTTCTCTATTATATTTTGAAATGTATAATATTTTGGAATAAATCTATAGCTCAATTTGATTGACACCCACACTACCTATATGGTCGGTTAATTTTCTTAAAAGCTTCTTCTTTGAAGGGGGCTCATAAAAAGACAGATTTATTCGGTGACAACAACGGAGGGAAATGAGAATATGGGAAGAACGAAAAAAAATAAATAGAAGGGGAGACCAAATTCTCAACAAAAACAATTGAATTAAAAATTAACGAAAAAACAAGTAATGGAGGACCTAGAGTCCCAATCCTTCTGAAGTAGACAAATCAAAATCAACAGAGAGTCCAGGAATCGCAGGTTTGATCAGCTGAAGCTCGACACGTGGTCTTTGCTGGTTTTTTTCGTTGACACTAATCTTGACAGTCACTGGTTCCAGCTCTCGGATCACTGCTTCTCCGTTCACTTTCACAGCCATCTCCTCAACGTCGATGGTGGTCCCGGAGCCCGCTTGGAGCACAATGATCGATTCGAGGCCGTACTTTGGAACGAATACCTGAAAAATTACCAACTTTCACTTCCGGTTTAGGTGGACTTATGAAGGTTATGTGGTGGTAAAAGTACACTTATTGGGCGCCACGCAGATATGACTAATGAGGCGGAAAGCAGGATAGGAGAAAGGAGGGATATGTAAAGAAAGTGTGAAGTAATATCAACATGATAGTACCTGAATTCCATTATTCCTGACACCCATCACAAATCCTTCGCACGTCTCCACTTTACCCTTGAAGTATCGAACCACGTTGAGTTGTACGGATGCTCGTCCAGCAAACTGTGCTTGCTTGTGTCTGAAAAATAACGAATTCAAAAAAAATCTGAAATTTCTTTGCAAAACCTATAATTGATGTTTGTGCAAACTTTGGTGCACCGTGCTTGATTCAAAAGACCCGATTGGATGTCATCGGCTCCGATGGCGGCGGCGAGCAGGCGATGAACGATGACATCAGCATAGCGGCGAATGGGAGATGTAAAGTGGGTGTAGATGGAACAGGCCAACCCGAAATGTTGGTATTGTGGGACGGGAACGGTTCCTGAAAATGGATTTTCAGATGTTGACTCCTATGATGTCTTCTGTTTTTTGCCGACGTCCCAAGGACGAATTCTTTTTTCTTTTTCGAAAACAATCAATCTACCGTATCGGTCACGGTTGTACGCTCAAGGGGTAAGCATCAACAGAAACACCTTAACGACGTCATTCTTGAAGAATGAAAAAGCTACAGGATTACTGTAGGTTTTTGAATTTTCTTTCCTCACCAGCTGAGAAATAAACCGCTTGTGTCATGCATCGTGTCGTCAGCATTCGAAGAAGACGATTGAGCATCGGATTCTTCTTGTCGACACATCGATTCAGAGAGTCGGCTAGTCCTTTTCCGCTCTCGACGATAATTTCGAAACCACGATGACGTGCGGCCTGAAAAAAAAAAACTTTTGTTCGACTGGGCATTCAGTAAGAACGACGATGACCTTTTCCTTTCTCAGCTATCTGTCACAGATTGTCAACAGAGTCAGCAATTAATCTTGTGTATCTAACCAAATCGCAACATGTATCGTTTCCCTCAACACACCCAATTAAATCATCTTTCCTGCCATTTTTCCCTCATCATTATTTCGATGGACTACTACTACTACTACTCTACAACTTGTCCATTACATATGAATTGGATGAGAAGAGGGAGATGAATTTCTGTCGGATTTGAAATGTCAAAAATGAGGAATTGCTCAATTACTTCAGTTTGGGGGTCCACTCAAAATCGCACTGCTCCAAGACTTAACGATAACCTTCACATGGTTGTAAAACAATTCTCTCTAGTCCCAATGTCAACAACCTGTGAACGAGCTCCCTCTTTTCGGTGTGTCATCTCTACGCCCTTCCGATTATGACTCTCGTCAATTGTTTGATTCATCATGCGCATGGAAGGAAGAGCGTCGTTCGACCGTATTACCTTCTAATCTGTGGAGAAATAGGAACGGCGGAAGTATCGGGACGGTTTACACGCGTTTTCAATAGGATATGAGGGACCCCCGGCAAATAATCCGATGATATTTTATTGTGGACGGTGGGGAATACTGTTTTCCGGTTGAGATTCCTGTGTCTGAGATGGAAAGTATGATTTGAAAGGGATTCAAACTGGGAAAAATATTGATATGCTCATTCCCATCGTGAACTTTTCGAGCATTAACATTTAACTGTAATGTAACTTTCCTCTAAATCTCTCCTTCAAAACCATCCCTATCAGGAACTCATTGTTTACCCACAGTTTTACCACACTAACCCTAAAACTGTTTCGAGGTCACTCGCGTGTCGGCATTACTCGGATTACTGTAGTAGCAGAGGAGTAGCCGTTGTTTTGATGATGAATATCGGACCAATTATCTATGAGGGGGAGTAATTAGCTAGTAGTCATTGAAGAGGCTGTCAATAACCGATGATGGCAACATTATGATAGATGAGGGGAACACGAGGAAATCTGGGGAGCTTGATTTCCAGGGATGACGATTTTAAGACTAATCGTATTATCTAGGAAGAAAGTTTTCGCTTGTACTTCTCTCTGACCGGAAATAGTCATTTTTCGTGCAAACATTGATGTCCTTGTCTGTTTGGCGGCGTCGAAAAAAAGCGAGAATTAATCGGTTTTGAGGATGCATTTTTTTCTATCAATGGGAATGAATGAAGGAGGACACATTTCCGCTCTTTTAGGCAAATGTTGCATGAGAGAGGGGGGGGGGGGGGGTCCATTTCCAAAAAGACTACGACACTTTTGCCGGTGTTTATGCTCCAGTGAGCAAAGAGCTTCTTCAATAAAAACAGGGAAAGTGTGGACTAATCGAATGAAGTATTCTCAGAAAGACACCGCCAAAAACTGGGCATGGAGCAAAATAATGTGGAAGTGATTCGAGGGATAATATTTTCTTACCTCCACCAACGGTTTATAGCTCTCTTTCAAGGGAACTGGATGCCGACGGAGAAGTGCACAATCCGGATACTCTTCAAGAATCTTTTTCGCCACTTGAATGTTGGCCAACAACATGAACTCTTCAACCATTGAGTGTGTATCGAGGTGTTGCTTTTCCATGACTTTCTGAAATGAAATATCTTTAAAATGTGCAACTTTATTAATACGACGAACCTTCGGCGTCCTCGACTCCCAATCCATATCAAACCGAACTTCGCTTGACGCTAACGTCAGCGCTCCATTCGATGTTCTCTGTGCATTCAGAACTTTCGACAGCTTCATCAAGCCTCGCAATCCGTGTGCCACGTCATCCTGCTCTTTAGGATCGTCGATAATCTCCTGGGCACGCTCATAAGTCAGTGCCGCTTTCGACTTGATTAGTGACTTGTGATACTTGACTGATTGGATATCAGCGCTCGATGTCATCGTCCAGATCACCGAGAATGCGTACCGTTCTTCTTCACCTCTCAAAGAGCACAAATTACTACTAAGGAGACATGGGAGCATGTCAATACGACGATCACAGAGGTATACTGTTGTTCCACGGAGGGCTGCTTCATCATCGATCGCCGTATTCGGCCGTACGAAGTGAGTCACATCGGCGATATGAACTCCAACTTCGAATAAATCTTCACCGATTTGTTTACAATGCAAAGCGTCATCGATATCGGTACATCCTAGCGGATCTACTGAACAGATTGTTAAGTGCCGTAAGTCGACGCGTGGTAGTGTTCCGCGGTTTTCAGTAAGATCTGGTTCCCACTCTTCTCTCGGTAGACAATCGATGACTTGGTCCGAGAACGGTGCGTGTGGAATGTCGTGCTCCAGAAGCAGTACCTCGTTTTCAGTTTCTCTCGATCCCATTTCACCGATGGACCGGACATAATGACCCAGGGGGTACTTAGAATCTCTAGGCCAATGATCAATGGCAACAACAATGCGTTGTTGAGAGAGAATTTCAGCCTGCTCAGTTTCGATACGAATTCGAGGAATAAGGCGCTCGGCAGGGCAGAATAAGTGTCTTCTGGCGCCCTTCACGCTACTCGGAAGCAACATTCCACAGTATTGACGCCAGTTTCGCTTTATAATTCCGACGACTTTAGCAGTTGGCACAGTGTTCTTCTTTGATTTCTTTGCTTTTGGCTCGTCCTCATCGTCTTCCTCCTCATTTCCCATATCATCTGCAGTCTTGACGTACTCCTCGACGTCACGAAGACGAATCTTCTTCTCCGGACACGTCCATTCGGATTCAGGAAGGAGTTGGACAGCGACAACGTCTCCATTTACGGAACGATTGCAGTGAGAGCCTGGAAAATGTGCTTTGAAAGTAAACAAGTTTCAAAAATATCGTACCAGTTATAAACCACGAATTCAATTGATCATCAATGATAACTGTGGCTTCTCGATAATTTTCTCTCGACACACTGAAAGTTCCTCTCTTAATGGTTCCATTCGCAATGCCCTCCATAATCTTATCATGCGAAATATGTTCCTCGAAAATTTGCTTTTCATTATTTTGCGCCGAGCTTTCATACGCAGCCATCTGATCCAAGAGTGCCTGTTTCCCAGGATCCTCCAAACTCTGTATGTACTCTTTCAGATGCAACACATGTACATAGTGCTTCTCCAATCGTTTCTTAGACTCCTCGTCGAAAACCAAAAGAACTGGAGTGACATTTTGCTTTTCCCAATGAGTGGCTAGATAATGAGCGGTAGACAGAAGCAGTTCTTCTCCACGACTGACATCTTCGAACTTGGATTCCTCGGAAAATGTCTGGAAGTGAAACTCGTTCATGAACACGTGGAATCGGTCTTTGGCATCTTCGTAGCAGAGTGCATTCATTTTCTTGTACGCTGGAATCGCCTTAGCTTTGACACCTTCCCAAACTGTTTGCGTCACAATAATGTTTCTGTAATATAATTTCTAACATCGGAAATTCTTGAAAGTTTTCAAACCTCAAAAGCTCGGAATCAAACAAGTCATAAAACCGTATCAACGATGTAGAGTCTACAATCAAAACATGTCGTCCAACTTTTGAGTTCTTCACTGGATTCTCGGTTTTCAGCAATGGATTTGTTCCATAGCTTTCACAAGCTTTGCACTGAGCGAGTCCACATGGCAAGTCAGTTCTAAGATAGCGTTCGGCTGCTCTCTGAAATGCTGCTATTTTTTAATTCGACTTTTTGTATGGGACATACCTTGTACACCTTTCCCGATCGATTTTTAAAGTAGGACGTATGCAGAACGCATGTGTGGATTCCACTTTGTTTTACGTTCAGGTCCATCACTGAAAAAAAGGAGTGATTATTTTTATAGATAGAGAAAGCAGGTTTCGAAAGTTTTAAAGAATAAAAATTGAGGATTTTATCGGAAAATAGGTGCGGGTTAGCATTTGTTAATGAAAACTGAAACTTTAAAAACTTTTTGTGGCAGAAATACGCTTGAAAAAGTAGAAAGAAAGGCTATGTGGGAGCTGGAAATGAAAGAAACTTGAAAAAAAATTAGAAGAGCCGTTTTGGTGTAGATTTACGATAAACAGCGCGCGCAAGCGTTACTTCGGAGTGTCGTAATTAGCGGGTGTTTCAAAAGTAGAGAAATGAAGAAAGAAACATTTTTTTAAAAAAGAAGCATCTGAAAATACAGTTTTTATACTAAAAATTCTATTTCCGTTTGAGTTTGGAAAAAAGTTAAAAATAACTTGTGACTTGTGAAAAAAATCTTCACATCCTAAGTAATCTAAGAATCCTATTGATTTTTGTTCCAGAATTAATTTATGATGTGAAGAATTCTTTTCAAAAAATGCCGACCTGAGGCCACTGACAAAAGGACACCTGTATACACATCTTTATCTTCATTTACGATCTAATATACTGACACCTGGACTCGGCCAGGTTTATAAGGGATGGCAAATCGTCAGTCTACCGCATTTTAGTTTTTTAGTTTCTTACTATTAGTTTTAGGCCTTCCGGAGATTTCTTATTAGAATGATCCGATGTGTCCAATAGGGACCTGCATTTTTTAGTTTTAGGCCTTCCGGAGATTTCTTACCAGAATGATCCGATGTGTCCAATAGGGACCTGCATTTTTTAGTTTTAGGCCTTCCGGAGATTTCTTATTAGAATGATCCGATGTGTCCAATAGGGACCTGCATTTTTTAGTTTTAGGCCTTCCGGAGATTTCTTATTAGAATGATCCGATGTGTCCAATAGGGACCTGCATTTTTTAGTTTTAGGCCTTCCGGAGATTTCTTATTAGAATGATCCGATGTGTCCAATAGGGACCTGCATCTTTTAGTTTTAGGCCTTCCGGAGATTTCTTATTAGAATGATCCGATGTGTCCAATAGGGACCTGCTTTTTTAGTTTTAGGCCTTCCGGAGATTTCTTATTAGAATGATCCGATGTGTCCAATAGGGACCTGCATTTTTTAGTTTTAGGCCTTCCGGAGATTTCTTATTAGAATGATCCGATGCGTCCAATAGGGACCTGCATCTTTTAGTTTTAGGCCTTCCGGAGATTTCTTAACAGAATGATCCGATGTGTCCAATAGGGACCTGCATTTTTTAGTTTTCTTAGGTCTTCGTCGGGGTCGTGGGGGACCTCTGGTTTTGGGGTTTTTCTAGTTTTCCCGATGTCAAAAAAAATTTTCCCTTTCACGTACTGAGCCTCTCCGTGGCGAAAGGGATCAACAGATGCTATTGTGTATTCAAAATAAATAACAAGGAAAAATGTGTAAGGAAAAAAATAATTTTTCCTTGTGATCCATATTGAATAGACAATAGCATCTGGCTAATCAGTACAAATCTTTAGTTTTTGTTTTTAGTCTTGCCTTAATTATCAAGAAACTTCACAGGTGAGTCGCAAACTATCCGTTACGGGTGGATCGCCAGTCGCGCGCGGTTGAAATAGGAATGCTATATGGATCCATATCCGATCCGTAATGGATCCGTCGTTAACGTTTGTTGATCCGTATTTCACCCGTTTCACGCGTTCCACGCCAAAGCTTGAATTCACTTCTTCCCAATTTTGACATGATATCGATCTCTTTTATGTGTAGGTAATTCTTCCTCGTGTATTCTTCCTCAACCGCATTTCTCTCATCGTCCGTGTGTTTGTACATAATTCCGGTTACTAATAAATAATTTCGAGTGATAAAACTTTTTGGAATAAATTTATTTAAAAAAGAACTCTCTCATCCGGCATATTCGTTCCTAGACTTCCCTGATTGTCTTTAAATCATGCTTCATGTAGATTCCAAAAAGTTTCATCACTCGAAATTATTTATTAGTAACCGGAATTATGTACAAACACACGGACGATGAGCGAAATGCGGTTGGAGAAGAATACACGAGGAAGAATTACATACCTACACATAAAAGAGATCGATATCATTTCAAAATTGGGAAGAAGTGAATTCAAGCTTTGGCGTAGCGGGAAATGTAAAGAGAGGAAAACCAAAGAAAAACGAAAGCTTCAACAATAAAGAGTTTGCGATAGAAGGAAATATGATATTAGGTGGATTGAATATATGTGATATCTGGAACACTGGATGATCGGCTCTTGTAGGATGGTGGACGACCCATGAAGTCGATGCTGGCTCTTCGACTCTCGGTGGCCTCGGCAGCCATCAGCTTCTCGAATCGCTCATGGAGTCCAGAGTTAATATCGCTTGGGGTCTTTTGAGGAGATGACGGCTCGGAGCAGTCTGAAAGTTCAGGACATGAACACTTTCAAACAGGAGGAAGTATGCTACCTCCAGTCTCCAAATCCTTCTCCTTCTCGTTTCGGTCTCTTCCGGTGAACCAGTTGGCCAACTTCTCCAATGGGCTCTTCTCGTTTTCCCGGCGTGGAAGAACGACGAACAACGCCAACTGGACGATAGCCAAGAACATTCCGATTCCGTTCGGGATCTGAAATATGAAGAGTAACAATGGCTCAATCGTACTCATTAAACCGTATTCCTAAATAAATCCTAAAACCGAATAGTACTTTTACAAGGAAGCTCCTTGACCCCTACCGTTGAACTTTTTCTGAAACTTCGGTTCTAGACTATATCAGCCCTGAAAAGACCGAATCTGCAATAAAATTCGGCTAAATTTTCACGTAACTCGAGATATGAGCTCTCGAAGTTGCAGCCATCAGGGCTATAGTGTAACTTTGGGGGTCTATTTTTTTGTTTTAGACCTAAAATTTAGACCTAAAATATATATATATCATTTTTGGAATAGTTGACTATCATTTTAATAATATGATTTCATTTAAATCAATTGATCGTACTCTAATGAGAAATTCCTGCTTTATTCCCATGGACCAAATTGTGAATCAATCAATAACGCCTTCTGCGCTATTAGTCACAGAATAGGCAGGCGACGTTTCTGTGCATTGTTTGACTGTCTTTTGCGACTAGTACTCACTCACTCCCTAAATACTCCCCGTTCAATTACCATGACGTTCACGCTATTTTCTCTTCCTTTACTGGTATTGGTTGAAATTTTCAACCAAATGACGGCGTCCGAAATGTGAGTTCCCATAATTTTTTTTGCAAAATCTCTAACGTTTTCAGAGTTTTCCTCTCGTTATGCTCCAAAAAAAGCACTAAAATCATAAAATCATGCAGAAGAAAACAGAAGAAGCTCAGTTTAACGATTTTCGATAACCGAAGTTTCGCGTTCTCTCACAAAATTCTGAGAGTGCGAGGCTTATCTCAAAGAATCAAACAAAGAATTAAATTAGTTTCTAAAATAAGTATCGAAAATCACAAAAACATTCCTTGCAAAATCGATAATTATGGGAGTCTGGATACGTTCTGGGAGGACACTGAACAGGGTGCAAAAGCATGTATAGAGCACATTTGTGACCTGTTTGGCATAGCAGTGTTCAAATTTTGGTTTGTTCACACTAATGATGAAATGTGGATAGTGGATTGGGTTAATCAAAGACAGAGCCATTTGGAGGAGTTTGTGACTAACGTGACAGGGGAGGTTAGCCAAGAAGAATATCGCAAATTTTTGAGGTGAGAAACGGTTTCACAACTCAATGGAATTGGTACTGAACGGTACCACTTTTCAAAATGTTACCCCCATAGAAATATTAAAAATCACTTCCTTCACCAACCTGACTATTCTCAACGTTTTTTGTTAACTGCGTTATTCATCAAAAACTGGGCATAAGATATTGACTACTTTACAGAAATTCCTTTGCGAGATTACTTTATAAAAACTGAAAATGGGATTCCAGTCACTGTTTTTATTTGTACTGAAACTATCCTCTATTACTTACGAAAAAAGGTTTTTTTCCACAAAAATCGATACAACTCGAGAAAATCGAAATCGCTAACTTATATTTTTTCTAACCTCTTTCAAAAAATGTAGAATTTTTTCGCTGATTTGATCACGCCGTCAAAATACTGTAGAACCGCTTTCAGAAACATTTGATTTTTGAAATTATAATAGAACAAAATTTTCCAAGCCGTGTAAGCTTGTACAAATGTTGTATTTTGTATAGGCTTACAAGGGGATAACATGAGGATGCAAGTTGAACTTTTTACCATAATTTGTGTCAAGGTAGAGCCAAACCTGCTGATTCAGAATCTGAAATAAAATTGGCAAAATGTTTACGTGAGTCGAGTTATGACCTCTTAAAGTTTTGCTCGATTTTCACGTAATAGTCTATGAGAATATAATCTATATATTTCAACAACGTGAGTGGTGAAGTGGTAAGAAGATAGGGTTTCAGTGGGTAAGCCATGGTTCGATTCCTCCCTTGGTCAAAATTTTTTTGAAACTTTTTTTGTGAGTGTTCCAGTCAACATGTATGTGTTTTTGTACATTTTTTCGTTGTTTTACTAGATTCTGAACGGTTTTCTACAACGAACCTGATAATTCATAACTCAACCAAAGTTGGAAGATGACATTGGTTTGGTGAATGATTTTTTGAAAATATTTTCTTGAATCAAACGTTTGAATCGCTCAAAAAGTACGTCAACCCAACAATGGGATGGTTTTCGGCTTCGGTCGAGTTATGAATTATCAAGTTAGTTGTAGCAAACTTCTTTAGAATCCAGTAAAACAATGAGAAAATGTACTAAAAATCATTTTGAGCACATACATGTTGACTGAAACACTCACAAAAAAACTTTTAAAAAAATTTGACGGAGGAATCGAACAATGGCTTACCCACAGGAACCCTAACTCCCTACCACTTCACCACTCACGTTGTTGAAATATATAGATTATATTCTCATAGACTATTACGTGAAAATTTAGCAAATTTTTAAGAGGTCATAACTCGATTCACGCCAACATTTTGCGAATTTTTATTTTAGATTCTGAATCAGCAGGTTCGGTTCTATATTGACCCAAATTATGGTAAAAAGTTCAACTCGCATCCTCATGTAATCCCCTTGTTAGAGAGCTTGGAACATTTTTTTTTCAAACTTCAAAAGGTGAAAATTGTTCTAACAACCATATTGTGTTTTGAGTAGAGAAATTAGGCGCATTCGAATTTCAGTACAAATAAAACAATTTCCACTTCAATTCCAGATGCAACGCAACGGAGAAAATATCCATCTCCGCACATGCTCCCAAAAACTTTCAATTTCTCGGAAAACTTCCAGTCGTCGAAGTATTGCATGTTAAGGATTGTGAATGGATAACTATTGACCATTTGTTAACGATGGAAATCCGAGCCCTCGAAACTTGGTCGAAATCCAATCTGAGCAACGGAGACATCAATAACTTTTTGAAACACTGGCTGGCTGGGGGGTCACCTCGACTACGGTATTTTTCCATCCAAATCAAAAATGTCGTACCGAGTGTTTTGTTGCAAGACTTTGAAGATATAGCGGAGATCGTGGAGAGGCCTAGAGAGTTTAAATGGTAGGTATTGAAAAAAAGTTCCTCAATGTTTAGACTTTACAGGCATCCGGATTGTGTTACAAAGGTCGAAAAATCGGTCGATATTGCAAGAAATGATGGTGTGACAGCTTCTCTCGTTTTCTTCAAAGGAAACGAACCGGAATGGGTGCACGTGAAGTTTTTGGTCTGGCACTGATGATCGATATCTGGCAAACACTCCACTTTCTTGACTACATCTGTCTCTTTGACTCCACATTCTCTATGACTGTACAGTATCTTTGTCTCTATTGTTCTCTTTGTCTCCTTTTTTCTTTTTGACTGCACTTTTCTTTGAAAAAATTGTTTTTTTTTAAAATTCACACATTAATGTGTGAATTTAAGGTTTATTCGAAGAATCAGGCTTAGGAACGCCATAAACTTCGTACGTAATAGACCACTTCAATTTTTTATCTGAAAGATTTTTTGAATGTTTTAAGAGCGCTTCCCTCAATAATTGATGTTAATAGCTACAAAAATTGTTTAAAGTTATATGGCATAAAGACGTTCCCACTGTGAACATGTTGCATGTTGAATAAAGCACCTCATACAGAAAAATAGTTCCGACTTTTGAGTCTCAAAAAGCGCAAATAATTTATAAATTTTACTTGAAATCAGATGAAATCCTATGTGAATTCTGAGAAAATGTCCAGAATTCGGACAAGCCGATTTCTGTGGACTTTTCAGAAAGTTAAAATTTCCCTCCTAATCTTTCTCCCTCACACGGCATCCTGGAATGGAAATAGGTTTCACGGAGACCTTTTTTCTGACAATTTGGGGCAAATCTTTTCAAGAACAGCAAAAATTAGTACTGAAAATCCGTGAATTCGGTCATAACTTGAAAAAAAAAATTCAATCAAAAAATCGGAAGAGATAGAAATGTTCAAAACAATCGTTAACAAATGGTCAATAGTTATCCATTCACAATTCTCAACAAGCAATACTTCGACGACTGGAAGTTTTTCGAGAAATTGAAAGTTTCTGGGAGCATGTGCGGAGATGGATATTATCTCCGTTGCGTTGCATCTGGAATTGAAATGGGAATTTGGTTTATTTGTACTTGTTTTCGAATGCGCCTAATTTCGCTACTCGAAACGCAATAGGTTATTTTTAGAACAATTTTCACCTTTTGAAATTTGAAAAAAATGTTCCAAGTTCTCTTAACCTTTACACATTACAACATTTGTAGAGGCTTAGACGGCTTGGAACATTTTATTCTAATTTCAAAAATCAAATGTTTCTGAAAGCGCTTCTACAGCGTTTTGAACGGCATGATCAAATCAGTGAAAAAATTCTTCATTTTTTGAGAGAGATTAGAAAAAATATAAGTTAGCGATTTCGATTTACTCGAGTTGCATCGATTTTAAGAAAAAGTAACGTTTTTTCGTAAGTAATAGAGGATAATTTCAGTACAAATAAAACATTGACTGGAATCCCATTTTCAGTTTTTATACAGTAATCTCGCAAAGGCATTTCTGTAAAGTAGTCAATATCTTATACCCAGTTTTTGATGAATAACACAGTTAACGAAAAACGTTGAAAATAATCAGGTTGGTGAAGGAAGTAATTTTAACATTTCTATGAGGTCAAAAAAAAAAACAATGCACAGCAACGTCGCCGGCCTATTCTGTGACTAATAGAGCAGAAGGCGTTATTGACTGATTCGCATTTTGGTCCATGGGAATAAAGCAGGAATTTCTCATGAGAGTGCACTCTGTGTGAGTGACTGTCTTTTGCGACTAGTACTGACTCACTCTCTAAAAACTCCCCGTTCCATTAGCATGACGTTGGCGTTATTTTCTCTTCCTTTACTGGTATTGGTTGAAATTTTCATGCAAATGACGGCGTCCGAAATGTGAGTCCCCCATAATATTTTTTGCAAAATCTCTAACATTTTCAGGGTTTTACTCTCGTTAAGCTCTAAAAAAAGCACTAAAATCATAAAATCATGCAGAAGAAAACAAGAGAAGCTCAAATTAACGATTCTCGACGATCGAAGTTTCGAGTTCTCTCACAAATTTCTAAGAGTGCGAGGCTTATCTCAAAGAATCAAACGAAGAATTAAATTAGTTTCTAAAATGAGTATGGAAAATCACAAGAACATTCCTTGCAAAATCGATAATTATGGGAGTCTGGATACGTTCTGGAAGGACACTGAACAGGGTACAAAAGCATGTATAGAGCACATTTGTGACCTGTTTGGCATAGCAGTGTTCTGCATTTGTTTTGATCACCATAATGATGAAATGTGGATAGTGGATTGGATTAATCAAAGACAGAGCCATTTGGAGGACTTTATCACTAATGTGACAGGGGAGGTTAGCCAAGAAGAATATCGCAAATTTTTGAGGTGAGAAACAGTTTCACGAGTTCATGACATTAATACTGTATGGTACCACTTTTCAAAATATTGACCTCATAGAAATGTTAGAACTCACTTCCTTCACCAACCTGTTTATTTTCAACGTTTTTCGTTAACTGTGTTATTCATCAAAAACTGGGTATAAGATATTGACTACTTTACAGAAATGCCTTTGCGAGATTACTGTATAAAAACTGAAAATGGGATTCCAGTCAATGTTTTATTTGTACTGAAATTATCCTCTATTACTTACGAAAAAACGTTACTTTTTCTTAAAATCGATGCAACTCGAGTAAATCGAAATCGCTAACTTATATTTTTTCTAATCTCTCTCAAAAAATGAAGAATTTTTTCACTGATTTGATCATGCCGTTCAAAACGCTGTAGAAGCGCTTTCAGAAACATTTGATTTTTGAAATTAGAATAAAATTTTCCAAGCCGTCTAAGCCTCTACAAATGTTGTAATGTGTAAAGGTTAAGAGAACTTGGAACATTTTTTTCAAATTTCAAAAGGTGAAAATTGTTCTAAAAATAACCTATTGCGTTTCGAGTAGCGAAATTAGGCGCATTCGAAAACAAGTACAAATAAACCAAGTTCCCATTTTAATTCCAGATGCAACGCAACGGAGATAATATCCATCTCCGCACATGCTCCCAGAAACTTTCAATTTCTCGAAAAACTTCCAGTCGTCGAAGTATTGCTTGTTGAGAATTGTGAATGGATAACTATTGACCATTTGTTAACGATGGAAATCCGAGCCCTCGAAACTTGGTCGAAATCCAATCTGAGCAACGGAGACATCAATAACTTTTTGAAACACTGGCTGGCTGGGGGGTCACCTCGACTACGGTATTTTTCCATCCAAATCAAAAATGTCGTACCGAGTGTTTTGTTGCAAGACTTTGAAGATATAGCGGAGATCGTGGAGAGGCCTAGAGAGTTTAAATGGTAGGTATTGAAAAAAAGTTCCTCAATGTTTAGACTTTACAGGCATCCGGATTGGGTAAGAAAATTCGAAAAATCTATCGATATTACAAGAAATGATGGTGTGACAGCTTCTCTCGTTTTCTCCAAAGGAGACGAACCTGGATGGCGGTACGTGGCAATTTTAGTTTGGCCCTGATGATTAATACCTGGCAAACACTCTTTGACTCCACTTTCTTGACTACATCTGTACAGTATCCTTGTCTCTATTGTCCTCTTTGTCTCCTTTTTTCTCTTTGACTGCCCTTTTCCTTGTAACAATGTGTGAATTTTGAGATTCATTCGAGGAATCACACTTAAAAACGCCTTATCCGTAAATCTCGTACCACCGCCTCAATTTTTTACCTGGATGTTTTTCTCTAAAGTTTTGTGCTTGCCCCAATAATTGATGTTAATCACTATACTAATTGTCGAAAAGTTATATGACATAAAGACGTTCCCACTGTGAACCTCTACATGTTGAATAAAGCACCTCAAACAGAAAATTAGTCCCGGCTTTTCAGTCTTAAAAAAGCGCAAATAATTTATGAATGTTACTTAAAATCAGATGAGATTCTATGAGAATTACAAGAAAATGTCCAGAATTCGGACTAGCATATTTCTGTGCATTTTTCAAAAAGTTAAAAAAACGCAAATCCTTCTTATATATAATCCGTTAGGATTTCTGTCCGGTTTTGGTCAGGATGTCCGCTTTAGTTTTCCACGTACATACACGTACATCTTACGTATCAACATTTTTTGAGAACTAGAGGGTTCACAAGCCAGAGGCGCGTAGCGACTCTGATAATTCATATATGTTACTGAAAATCAGATAAGATTCTATGAGAATTACAAGAAAACGTTCATTGAGGAGTTAGAGAGCTACTGGATGAAAATAACTCATCCATTGGATCATACCAGGTACGCATAAGATATCCGTCTCAAAAAAAGTTATAATTTCAATGTGTCTGGAATCGAGACAGAATGCAACGTAAGTGAGGAGATGGCTAGACTGCCAAGATGGCGTGACTGCCTCCATGAGATTCGGCAATCGCTATAGCATAGTGACTCTTTGTGTTTGGGGAAATTGAAGTTGTGCTTTTTCGAAAATTCAATCTGTGGTCCTTATTAAACAACTCTTGAACTCCATTTTAATAGTCTAAGTTTTTTTCCTCTGTATTTTTATGATGCCTTCTTTCTCTGTTAAGAAAACATATTCATCCTTTACACTTTCCTGATTGTCTTTAAATCATGCTTCATGTAGTTTCCAAAAAGTTTCATCACTCGAAATTATTTATTAGTAACCGGAATTATGTACAAACACACGGACGATAAGAGAAATGCGGTTGAGGAAGAATACACGAGGAAGAATTACCTACACATAATAGAGATCGATATCATGTCAAAATTGGGAAGAAGTGAATTCAAGCTTTGGCGTGGCGGGAAATGTAAAGAGGGGAAAACAAAAGAAAAAACGAAAGCTTCAACAATGAAGAGTTTGCTATAGAAGGAAATATGATATTAGGTGGATTGAATGGATGTGATATCTGGAACACTGGATGATCGGCTCTTATAGGATGGTGGACGACCCATGAAGTCGATGCTGGCTCTTCGACTCTCGGTGGCCTCGGCAGCCATCAGCTTCTCGAATCGCTCATGGAGTCCAGAGTTAATGTCGCTTGGGATCTTTTGAGGAGATGATGGCTCGGAGCAGTCTGAAAGTTCATAAAATGAAAACTTTCAAACATTGGGAAGGATTCTACCTCCGGTCTCCAAATCCTTCTCCTTCTCGTTTCGGTCTCTTCCGGTGAACCAGTTGGCCAACTTCTCCAATGGGCTTTTCTCGTTTTCCCGGCGTGGAAGAACGACGAACAACGCCAACTGCACGATCGCCAAGAACATTCCGATTCCGTTCGGGATCTGAAATCAGAAGAGTAACAAAGGCTCAATCAATCGAATAAGCTCACAATGATATAGATGTCCTGCACCAAGTTTCCGTAGAGACACCATTGTGATGACACCAAGAAGTTGGCGACGCACATTGGAAGTGGGAGTGTGGAGACTTCGCGATTTTTCAAAACCACTCCCTGAAATTTGGTTTCTTGATTTTAGTCTGGGGTATGTTGTACCGTTTGTACTGAAATCAATCTTCTTTTGTTCTAGGTACACCTTTCTAGGTACACATAGCATGTCACGTGGTGATTAGAGATTCAGGTTTTCACTTTTTGACGTCTTCTGCCGTCAGAGAAGAATTAGAAGTCACGTTTTGGAGATCTTATCAATTCAGACAACGTGACAATTGGATAAGGAAATGACATAGTTGAAAGACTTAAAACTCACAAGTCCAGCCAACGGAGCGCCGAAGTTCATGATATTGAAAGTCATACAAATCACTCCCAGATAGTCGAGATTAGGCTTTAACGCAATCCACAAAACCATTCCAGTGATTGTAGACACAACGAGGATCAGTTGACATGTGAAGGTTTTCTGAAAATAGGCTTGAAGTGTTTGTTTATGCAGATCCCCTATTCTTTGGGGGATTTATGTCAATCATTCCCTTTGTGTTCGAAGAGAAAAAACTCTCAAAGTCAGTCAAGCATGATCCTTTCGAAATTCCGGATTTGTTCAGAGTGTACTCCAATTTTCGACACAAATTTGAAAATTGGATTCAGACTAACGGAACAGAATTGACAAAAATATGAGTTCATAAAAAAACCAACCTTAGGAAGTGAGTAGAAGAGAAAGAAGAGACAATACGATGCCATACAGAAGACACCGACAACGTTGACTATAATCATAGTGTAGTCCATTTTAAGCAGTCCATATCGAAGCCAAAACGATCCTCCAAGAACGCCCATAAGGAATGGGACTCCTGAGATGTCGCCTACGGCACCTTGCCGACGAATTTGCATACATATTGGTCTGAAAATTTTAACAATAGAGGTCGAAATTTTTCAAAGACTCACATTCCACAGAAGAATAATGCGATTGTAGTGGTGATGGCACTGATGGATAGCACTTGAAGCACCACCTCTATCATTTTGAGTTCTGGAAATTTTTTTGGATGAATGGAACAATGGAATGAGAAAAATAAAGAGCCAAAACAAAGATAAATGGATATAGGGCTAGAGCACCAAAAAACACAAAAATAGAGATATAGAAAAATAGAGAAGAAAGGAATGGGGAGGGAAAAGCGAAAACAGGAAAACCCCATGGACCCAAGGAAATACTATGCGGGATCGGGAGGGCCCAGGCAAAAAAGAGAAAAGATGAAAAAAGAAGGGAGCATGTTCTTCGAAGGTTCTTTTCTGCGCCTTGTTGTTTACGCCACAATTTTGTCGTCGTGGCTTTTTCCCTCTTTTTATGCAACATTTCGGTCGCTGGTCACTTGGTCCTTGAAAAGGGAACGTCTTGATCTATGATGCCCTATGGAAAGGTCTGGTGCAGGAATAGGTCAATATGAAATGGAAACAGCTGGGTACAAAAACAAAGAAAAAGCAAGTGTAGAAGAAACTAGAAAAAAAGATAAATGATGTCAGATAATGCCTGAGAAATTATTGAGTGCATTATTTGCAAATTTTAGGAACAAAAACATCGAGGAAAAAGTTCTAGAAAACTTTGTGCGACCTTCTTGAATATTCTATGAGAAAGTCAAAGTTCTAATATTTGAAATTCTATAATTGAGATTCGAATAATCTGTGTTCTATTCTCTGAGATTCAACACCCTAGGTTTTAAAATTGGAATTTGAATCCTAGCTTCTCAAAAATTAATATTCATTATTCAGGTTGAGGTGTCAGAAAATTTCTACGTTAGCCTTGGGTTTCCCATTGTCATTTCCGTTTTGGCCTACAAAATCTGTTTTTGTGGTTAAATGGTAAGAGATGAGGTGATAGGTAGTTACATTCTTATCAAAACACGACCAACTGAGTATATGGTAGACTAAACTGTAGAAAAATTCGGTATCTTTGACCTTGTTTTCTGCTCCTCTACTCTAGCTTCTAGAGGTCAATTTATACTGTTTTTCCAAATGACGTGGAGCTATTTTTGTTTCTAGATAAGAAAATGAACACACAGCCAACAAAAACCTCGGAAACCATAGATTGAAACAATTTCCCAGCTGTAAAAAAATTTCAATACAATAATTGTTTATATCAATTCGATTGAGACTGCGATAACAAATTCATTGATATAAACACCGAACTTTTTCTCACTAACCTAGAAAAATTGGAGAAGGAAAATATATACAAAGTTTCAAGTTTCAGAATAGGGTCATGGGAAGAACCCCAAAACTTGTTATTCTCGGGGCTCTTTTCTGTGCTCTTTTATACTCTTCTGTTTTCCATGTCGTCATAGAGTGAAGAAAACCAGAAGGGACCGCCCATTTCGAAAATTTCACGTGAACCAGAGCACTTTTTCAATTGTTCGGACGGCTCCTCTCTTCAGATGGCACCACCCCCGAAAATTTCAGCCAATTTCCAGTTGGCCTCTCAACTTTGGATGATCGATGAGGAGTCAAGTGACTTTCGAAAATTGTGGAGCAAGAAAGGATACTGTATTTTTCTAGAAAACTGTCTTGTTGACAACTTTCAAAAGTCTAAAAGTGTACCCAATTAGAGGCTGGTGTTTGGAATCTTGGGCAGGGAAAGGGAATGCGGGCGGAGCTTGTATTGTAGAGAACAAGAGAGCAACTTCAAGTAGAGAGCCAAACAGTGTATGAATTACACGTGGATCGGATGCTATAAGACGTTAAGGATTCAAGGTTTAGATGGAAAAATGGAATGTAGGATAGCAGAGAATCGATAACCTTATCTGGTCCATTCGAGGCAATTTTGAATCCGAAGAAAATTAAAACTTTGAAAATTCAAAATCAAAACTTCTTTCCGTTTCAACACTAATAAAACATGTCTTAAATGATGAATGATAAACGGATGACCCCAGGGTATATTTGACGAGAGAAACAGCCTCAGACAATAAGAGAAAAAGGAGAAGAATCGACATCATCAGTAGAGTGGGCGGGGATCCCCAAAAAAAGGGAGTATCATGACAAGCAAAAGAGAAGAACGGGTCTATAATACAAAGTGACACACAAATTAACACAACGAACTTCGCCATTTTTTGTCCTCGCTTATGGTCATTAGTATTGGATTGAAAAAAAAGAATCAGTGTCAATCACATTGATTTGGGATATCCCCCTTTCTTCTCCTAATTGACTAATTTGATAGTATTTTGAGAAAATTTTTGAACTTTTAGAAAGTTTTTTGGGTGGAGATAGGAGAGAAACTGTTGTCTCGTTCCGGATGTTACTATGAGAAAACAATTATTTGAACTTTGGTACAAAAACAAGTGATAGTTTGACCACAACACAATTTCAATAATTTTGACTTACAATTAGCTAGCCCTAGCCTCAATAATTTTGACTTACAATTAGCTAGCCCTAGCTAGAAAGAACGATAGGAATGTTCAGCTAGGAAGCTTTGCTTTGAAGTTATGATTTTGCGATATTTGATATTTGACCTATGTATGAGAAGTCACGTTTTCCACTATTAATCTCATCCCTTTTATTTTTTTTCTGATTCCCCAGTCTTATCAGAAAAATAAGAAGAAGATGATAATTGGATGTGAAAGGGATATCCCCGTTTCTTAGAGGATATTTTCGAAGTGTTATCGTCTGAAGACTACAAAGTGTTTTTTGAAGATTATAATGAAAAAAAATGGTATGAAAACTAATATGAAAACTGATTACAGTCGAGAACAAAAAAAGTAGTTACTAGAATCCCAATAAGATTGAGAATCGGGAATTCTATAATATCAGAATCTCCTAAACTTCCAGATACACATCTCAAAATTTCATTGAAAATAGCAGAACTTCAGAAACTTGGAAAATTTCAGTCTCAGGACCAGAAAAGTAAAAAAAGATGATCGAAAGTCCAGAGAATTTAACTTCAGAAGATTTTCAATTTTTTTTTCTGAATTTCAACTCCTTATCTTCCACCTTATATACTCTAGCCCCTTTCTCTGCCCTACAATCCATAGAATGTGTATCAAAGTACTATACACACAAAAAAAACAAATGTGGGCGGAGCCTTTCCATGAGACGAAATTTGAAACAATGATCGGAATGATACGGATGGTAAAGGAATAGGTTGAGAACAGTTACTGAGAGACACGTGGAAGCTGATACTGTTTAAGGATTTTGTACTTTTGAGGTGGAATGCATTAAAATAGAAAGTTTTGTGGTTTGGATTAAAATTCCTTTCGAAAAAATAGTATATATTTTCAGGTACTCAAAAACTATTTCAGCTCCTGAAAACCCGGGGAACTCCCATCCAAGATAAAGATCAGTAGAGTAATTAGACCCACTTATCTTCTTTTTCTTTTTCGGAGACAGCTGTTCTATCAGAAGATAACGTAGAAAAAATGAGAAGACACTATGGCGAGATTTCAACGTTTTCAAAAAGATTCGCGTCAGTTGTAGGAACTGGTTTGGAACTTTTTGATTTATCTCTTGACCGGGAGATTTTGACTCTATGGCCGAAAAAGAAAACTTTGTACCATTGAAACTTTCAAATCTTCTTCGTTCGAAAACTGGTTAATTTCTGTTTGTTTGTTACTTTGAAGTGTGTTGATCTAAATCCAATGTAAACTTAATCAGTGGATCGGTGTTTTATAAGTAAATAACATAACCAGATATCCGCGAAACTAGAGTTTCCGTTGAAGTTTGCCGCTTGTGGTTCTGAAATTTTCATTTGAAAAGTACAGTAAAATATTTATCAAGGTACAAACGAGTAATCTAGTAACTAGTAATCGCTAGTACATTTTTATTTTTAATGAATCTCAAAATAGTAATGGTCGTACTTTGTCCAAACTCCAATCCCCTACGGTAACCTTTTTATTTTAAAGATCACTCCAATTCTCAAAGATGGGCTCACAATAAAAGATAATAGGATAAAATGACAAGTGGATTAGATGAAACAACACTAGACAAACACTCGGAAAAAACTAACGATGGAGAAAAGATATGAAACATATGTTCATCTCGAGGCAGGTTTTATGAAATGATTGGAAGAGATAATAGGGCGAAGGTTAAAGATAATAAGGTGATTTTCAAAAGTCATCAAAACTTGCAATAGGACTGGATTGGTGTCGATGACATCAAGATATAATTGATGATCCGGAAGAGGATGAATCATAAGTTCCTTGGACATATGGTTAGAGATATTGAAAGGTTTATAGAAGGTCCTCACGATCCTGGAATTTGGGGATTCTGAAATTCCTTTACAAGTTGACTCGACAAAGTCTTTGTATGTCCATGGCTAATTAAGTTTTGATACAGAACTCACATACTTCTATGTAGGTTTCAGTTATTCCAGCACACTATACTTGTTACATTCCCTACTTCAAGCTAAGCGGAACACCAAAAACCAAGTGCGTATTTGTTGTTTTGTTTTCCATCATTAACACATGTTTATCATTTTTGAGTACACATTCAGGTCGTGTTTGAAATTTTCTTTGGAAAACTCGAAAACTTCTGAATGTCTCAATTCTTCGAAATATGAAGGTCACAAAATTTTCAGAATCTCCAGAATCCCACACATACGCCTTGTGTCCAGCGAATTTTTCCTGAATGCGTCCTTCAGCATTCTCTCAATAGAGAAATACTGGTTGTCCGTTTGTCTGAAGCCCTCTCGATCACCTCAACTATTTCATTTTGGCTTCCGTCGGAATCAGAAGAAATATCATTACAAGTTGAAGTTGACCATCATCGTCGTCTTCAGATGATACACACACAATTTTTTTTGTGTCGTTGCAGATGATTGATGGCGGTTGAGAAGACAGTACAGATAATAATGATAACTAATACACCATTTTAAATGTTCTTTTTTCGTCTTTTCTACAATGAAAAACACGCAAAGACAGTGATGGGTGATCGGTTTTTACTGCGGTTTGATAAGGTAAAGGTGATTGAAAAAATAATTGTGTAGGGACCGACTGCAATTGGTGAGTTTATGAATTGGAAAAAAGTCGGTATACAAAAGTTAAACCGAAATTTGAGAATTGAATTGAGCAACATTCCGATACCTTAAAACTTGTAAATTGAATTTTCGACAATCAGACTCTGAAGTTTTGCCATTTTAGATCTTTGTAAGTTTGAGACAGATCAGATTTGAGTTTCACTTTTTTAAAACTCCTTGCATTTGATTTTTGTCCATAATCATTTGGGTCCATAAAATGTTGGCTCACCTAACTTTTTCGATTTTAGTTCATTTGGATGAAATTCGACACAACTCAAATTGCAGTGATCCTCGTTTCTTTCAATTTGTGGACAAATCTATGCTCTTTTTAACTTCAGAGTGCCGTGAAACTTGCTATGAACTTCGAGAAGTTCTCCTTTTTCGCTCGAAAAAGTTCAAAATGATAATCATTACTACTCGAAACTACTCGAACAGCTGCACGGATAAACTTCATCGATCGCAATGGGAAACTGCACATCGAGGTGAGTCCATGAAAAGTTGAATCCAAATTCTGTCTAGATCGAGATTGCATCACTTCTTTTTGAGCTTTCTGATCACACTGACCTCAGGGGTTTCTACTACTGAGCAACCCCTCTCCCACAGCGTTTACCAAATTTCAAACTTGTCATACCTACTGTCACTTTTGATTCCAGACAGGTCGAAGTGCAAAAACTCAAAAAACCAATTACGGGGGCACTTTTTTACGATGCGCCAATTATAATGTCAATTTTGACACCCCACAACCTTTATGAAACCAGTGATCCGTAGCGAAGTGAAGTTTTTTAATGGCGTCACGTTTTGCTGCCCCACTACGATAAAATAAAGTGACTATTAAAACAGTGTTTTCTGTAGTCATCAAAATAAGTTTTTTCTGTCTTTTTTCAGTTGGTTCTGTATAGTATAGTTCTTTCGTGACATCAAGTCACAAAAACTTGGCTTTAATTATTCAAAAAGCTTATGTCCCTATTATAATTCATAGTTATGAATTTTGACAAGCAATGAGTGCATAATAATTGTATTTTGAAGCTATTCATTTAGTATGGTTATACACATTTTGACAACTTTATTACTTTCCAGAATTCCAGAATCTAGGATGAGTACTCGATTTTTGCTCCCGTTTGGTTTTTTTAAACTATCTATTCCAGTTTGAATTACATTGTTCTCGAATTACATCAGCATGTTCAATCATTAATGATAAGACGAATAGTTGTGCGGTAAAATTTGAAGCTAGTTGAAAAATCAAAGTTACACTTCTCCGATTCCTTCCATCCGATTCGAGGTTTTGTTTTATCAATCGTCATCATTCCTTTCTCCCCCACTTTCTGACCACGTGACTTGTCGTTTTTAGGAGGACAGGACATCATTTTCATTTGGAAAAAAATTGGTGGGAGGAAAATAGATAGAGTTGTTTGTGTCATTTAAGACAAATATAGATAGTCCTTCGATACGTTTAAGACGCTTAAAAAAAGGAAAAAAATCAAGGAATTCATGGCAAAATACTGTGCCTGAAAATCCTGTATTGACACATGTCATTTTGTGATTTTGGTTTAAGACGGATTTGATTCAAATTTCAAATTTATAGATTTCGTGACTAGCGTGGCATGTTTCGAACTCATTGTCTCCGGATACTCTTTTGAGTTTCCTAGTTGTTAGTTTTTGGTAAAAACTGTTAGACAAACTATTGATGATGATGTTTTTGTCCCTGATTTTTATGTTGTGCTGTTTTTTTGAGAACTTGTTTTCCGATGAGTGGTTTTTTGTTCAGTACGTGAGTTTCCACAAATTTTGAGATTCAATTAGAGTCCTTTTCTTTTTTCTTAACAATTTTGTTAATTTCTTACTGGGAGGTAACCTTGAGTTTATATAAAGGTTGATGAATTGAGTACGATTTATCAAAACCATCTTATTAATAGTTCAAAATGACTAAGAGGTCGAATGCAAACTGTTTTCGCTGTATTTGTATTTTTGTTTGCTCTGAGGAATGTGTATGGCTCTGAGGAATATAGCTCTGAGGAATGTGTTGAAACTAGTGCTATAAAAATGAGAACGTAAAACTCGAGACCACCCTGGTTTTCATACTAGAGTCTATATATGTACCTGTTCTTTGTTCTGACCTACAAATAATGTACCCTTTATCACAACAACGTCACGTGGTCCGTTTTTTCCTTTCTCATCCATCTATTATCACCTAAATGTCATAAGACTTATGTTCAAGTAGGTTGGGTCCAAGAACCTTTTTTCTTCTTGTTCCGTGTGCTATCATTAGTTGCTATCAAACGTATCACGGTGCGTGGCACACTGTCACCTGCCCATGTTCGTGTCCCCTTTTGGCCTCATCACGCGACTTGAGAATTTAAGATCATTTCAGTATTAGCTTATCAGGCTCTTCACCCCCAAAAAACTTTCTTCGAAAACGCATTAAATCGAGGGTCGTAAATGTCTTGGGAAATTGAGAATTCTCGGAATCGAGCAGGGCAAAAAAACACATTTGCTGCTCTTCAGCTAACCCCAAACGCACCGCCCATTTTTCTCTTATCACACGAAGGGAGCCTTATCAAAAATCGTTAATGCGTATGTATAGTGGTGTCACTCTTCTCATTCATGCACACACTTTCCCTCAACCTCTCGCGCCTAGGTTAGAGGTCTTCGGTTAGGTTTCTAGTTGGTCTTCATTAGTCTTAAGGTGTAAACATACATCAAGGTTAGAGTATGGTGCAAGAATAATGATCTTCCGGGTAACCATTACTGTTTCCCACGACCCGGAGATATTTGTCAAAGACAAAGGGTAGGAATGCGAGACAAAAATCATGTTCTCTCTTGTTATCATTTTCCGTTTTTCTTCTTCTTACCCTATATAAGACATATGGTTTTTCAAAATTGTGTCTCTTCAGATTCAACACATCTACCACTAACACAATGGAGAACAACAACTCGCCGACTCAAGCAGCTGAGCACAATCAAAAAATTGAGTGAGTTGTAGAAATATAGATGAACGTTTGATTTTTGATACCTGAGACCTAACTCTCATAAGAACTTAAGGTTCAATAATGTATGATAAGGCGTTTTCTTAGTGTGCTTAAAATTTGATCCTCACTTATACCAAAAAAGGTTGAACACTTGCTCTTACAGTCCCCGCAACTACGACGACATCCTTGCCGTCGTCGCCTCAATCAGAGAGCAAGTTGGAGAGGAAGTCGCACGCGCCGACCTTGGAATCATCTGTGGATCCGGACTCGGACCGATCGGAGACACAGTTCAAGATGCTACGATCCTTCCATACTCCAAGATCCCAGGATTCCCGACCACCCACGTTGTTGGACACAAGGGAAACATGGTCTTCGGGCACCTAGGAGGAAAGAAGGTTGTCTGTCTGCAAGGAAGATTCCATCCATACGAGCACAATATGGACTTGGCTCTCTGCACACTTCCAGTCCGTGTCATGCATCAACTCGGAGTTAAGATTATGATTGTATCAAACGCTGCGGGAGGTATTAATACTGTGTTGAGACATGGAGACTTGATGCTCATCAAGGATCACATCTTCTTGCCAGCCTTGGCCGGATTCTCGCCACTTGTCGGTTGCAATGACCCCCGATTTGGAGCACGTTTTGTATCGGTTCACGATGCGTATGATAAGCAGCTCAGGTGTGTAGAAAATGTCCTAAAACATATTTATGTTTTAACTTTCAGACAGCTCGCCATCGACGTCGGACGTCGTAACGATATGACATTGTATGAAGGTGTTTACGTGATGTCCGGTGGACCGCAGTATGAGAGTCCAGCTGAGGTGTCTCTTTTCAAAACAGTTGGTGCCGATGCCCTTGGAATGTCAACCTGCCACGAAGTCACCGTAGCCCGTCAGTGTGGAATTAAAGTTCTCGGATTCTCATTGATCACCAACATTGCTAACCTGGATGCCGATGAATCCGTCGAAGTGTCCCATGAAGAAGTTTTGGACATTGCCAAGCAAGCCGGAGAGCGAGCATCTCGATTCGTTGCTGATATCATTCAAGAGATGACTCTTTAAATTCTCCCTTTCTGAACTTTCGATCTTCTAACTTTGTGATTTAATTTTTTTTGAAACAACTGCTTCTCTGATTCTCTCCCACATTCCGTTTACTGTATGTTCTAACTTCGACGCTTTTCAAAGGCGTATACTATCATTCATCCAAACACCACCATCATCTGATTGAAATATATAGAAATATGTACAATTGTATGTATACCTTTCACTTATATGATAAATGAAACTTTTGGAACTCTATTGTAGTTTTTTTTTCGAAAATTCAACCTTCGACCTTTTCCAATGCTAGTTGTGCTGACTCGGAATGATGTAATACATATCAAATGGGTACACCGGCAGGTACCTAATGTGATAATTAACTACTAACAATAATAATAATGATAAAAACGAGTAGAAATGCCGTATGATGGGTGGGGTCATACAGGTTTGGGTGCGTTCAAACAAACTAGATATTTTTACTGTGATGAGATGAGCAAATATATTCTGTGCTTCAGATTTTCAGCAATAATAATTTAAAGTCAATGACCTGGCTTCTGCTCCGAGAGCCCCACAACATTTGATTAGAAATGTTGTTTGACCTATCCTTCCGAAAGTGAACAATTGACAACACACTCTTGACCCTTTTATCTTTTCGCCGGGGAGAGGTAAAGGGATAAAAAAGGTAAACAGAGAAAAGAGAGTAGCCGATGAGACTCGTCGGATAAGGAAAAAGCTTTAGTTGATGAAAAGCACATGTCACTATTATTGATTTGGTGATAACATGGATCGAAAGAATTTTATTGTACTTTTGTTTCTCGGTATCGTAGCTTTGTTAGACGGCAATGAGCTAGGAGGTAAGATTACACATTTGTTAATGTATGTAGCCTTTTTTCGAACATTAGGATTCATTTGTCGCCTTCCCAAAAACAGTGGATTTGCTTGTGGAGTAACCACTCCTCACTCCGCCTATTACTTCGATGTAGAGATTCGAGAATGCATTGAGTTTATGTTCGAAGGATGTGGAGGAAACCAGAATCGTTTCTCGAGTCGGCAAGAATGTATGAATGGATGCAAGAGTCTGAGTATGTCAGGATTTTTAACTTTCATGTACTATTTTTGTTTATAGCTTCTTGTGGGAAAGGAATGCCGCTGATGGACTTTGCTGGTAATATTAAACGATGTGACGGGGAGAGAGTTCCATGTCCAGGGAGTCATGAGTGTATCGGGAATGGAATGAGTAGTGTTTGCTGCCAAAAAGCAGGCTAGTTTGATGGAAAAGGAAATTTGCTGCAATTCTAATTTTTATAGACAGAATCTGTCAAGCTTCGGTTCATCCCGGAACCCCATGTGGCGTACCTCCGACTACCAGGTAAACTGTAAAAATTATGAATAGAGCACATTTCCACATTTTCAGATATTACTTCGACTCTTCCTCCAAAACATGCCGTCCGTTTGCATTCACCGGGTGCGGAGGTAACGAGAACAACTTCAAAGCCAAAGGAGAGTGCATGATGTTCTGTAGCACCGAGAGTAAGAGTTGCCAGTTTTGGACTAGTACCCTAGTTTGAATTACAGTAATCTGCCCTCGAGGCGAGCCGCATGCAGATAGGTACTCTATCAATAATATTGCCACGTGTATGGAGGATAAACACTGTCCTAGGAATTATACATGTACAGCGAAAGTTGGAAGGAAAGGAGCGTGTTGTCCGAGTAAAGGTGGGGAATAGAAATATGACTCTTTAGTAATACCTATTCTCAGAATTCGTTTGTGGCACCCCTTTTGAAATCAAAAACAATTGCCGAAAGCCAGAACCCGTAAGCACTTTTTGGTTTGACTATCGGAAAGGAGAGTGTAAACGAGCGGAACATTCCAACTGCGAGGAACATTTCAACTCGTTCGCCAATCTGGAACAGTGTGCGGATTACTGTGTTGGTATGGTATGAAAAATAGTTGGAGCTTTCTAACCTATACTTCCAGGAACCTGTCCGAACGGTCTAGAAACCCATACGAATCCTCGAACTGGTCAACCTCATCTGTGTGACTCTGCGAAAAACGAGGGGTGTCCGATGGGATTTGAGTGTCTTAAAAGTAGTCCGTACGCTTCGATTTGTTGTAAAACACATCCGGTTTGTCCGTCTGCTGAGTCGATCTTGCTTGTAGATGAGAATAACGAGGCCGTGAGATGTTTTGCTAGTAGAGATACTTGTCCGGAGCAGTACTTGTGTCAACCAGCAAAAAATTTGGTGAGAACTTTTTTCTATTGAAATTGTAAACAAATTCATTGTTCAGGAGCACATCTGTTGCACAAAACCTCTGAACTGTCCAACCGGAATGGATGCTCTTCGAGAGAACGGAGGCCGTCCGCGGATATGTTCGATTGGAGTCGAAGGAAACTGTCCCCAAGATCACATGTGTGTACAAGGAGATGGTTCATCTGGCTCTGCACGTCATCTATGTTGCAAACCACGGAAGAAATGCGTCATTCCTTACGTGGATCCGGATAAGAAACGACCGGTTCGATGTTTCCCGGGAGACGAATCTTGTCCTCTGTCCACTGACTGTCTTCCCGCCGTGGAGAACTCCGAAAACTTCTCGAACCTTACAAATGCCATTGATGTTATGTTCTTCTGCTGTCACACAGTGTCTATATTCAGCTGTCCAGATGGCGCGACACCTTTCTTGGATCCGAACTCTGGCCAACCTGCTACGTGTCTTCCTGCCAATCCGTTTTCATGTCCAGCAGAGCATAGTTGTACCTCACTAATGGATGGTTCCAATGCGTGCTGCCCTATTCAAACACCTCTTTGTGTTGAAGCCCTGGTATCCGATGATGGAACCCCGAAAACTTGCAAAGGATGGGACGATAACACCACATGTCCTCAAGGAAAGTGCCAGAAGGCGATGGATGGGGTGTACTACTGTTGTAGACCGCCAATGTTGGTGTTGCAGAACAATGCACCAATGGTACCGCAGGTGAAAGGAGTGTCCGATCGAGTGGGAGAGTATATAGCGAGAAGCTTGGGAATACTGTATACGGATTTTGTGAAGCCAAAGATAAAGAAACGAGAGCCAGAATACTTGAAATTATTAATGAGAGATCCAAAGTAGAATTCCATGTTAGCTAAACATTTCCATAAACTTGCCATTTTTCACATCTACTTCTGTCAATGAATTTATATATTATCACACAAAAAGTTATTAAAACTCTTTAGAGATCATTTGGTGTACACGGGAGGTAGCAACGATTCCACTGCCTCTCTTCGTCGTAGTGACATCTGAAATTTGGAACAGTTTATGTTTCAAATTTTTCTCCACATACCGAATCTGTAACTTGGTGTCATCTGTGTCAACGGGGCATCTGTAATTTGTTGGACATTCGCATTTGTGAGATTCAGCGACTGCGTTCAACGAGGTGTCTAGCGTGATCTGGAATTTTGAGGTTTTTTTACTATTTCAATTCAGAAACTGTGCACGAGAAAAGTCATTTCGGCCCTAGCTTGTTTTACTGAATCTATTGAAAGTAGATTTTTGTTTCAGACAATACATTCATAGGAATTATGCCTTTTTTATTCTTCAAAAACTAACCATTTTGCAATAGTGTGCTTCATCGAAGACGTTGCATTCTGACGACATTGATATCGGATCCTGGAAGTGGCGGCTCACAAAGTTTGAGGGATCTGACTGAAAATTCCTGAGTTAAAAGCTGACGGCAGATTATTATACTTACAGTTAGCAGAGAAAATGTGGATACTACTGAGAGCAGAAAGATGAATATTGAATAGAACATTTTAGACAAAACCAAGATGAAAAGATGATGGTCAAAGACGAACAAATGAGAGAAGGAGTCATTCTCGATAATCTCATTTGTCCCTCCCCAAACATTCCCCTCACAAAGAACCCCCCATTAAACCGGTCATGAAGACAGACGTGAGGCATACGCTATGTTAGTGTAATTAGGAGAAAAGATAATGATGATGGTGTAATAATGTCGAGAAATAAAAAAACAAAGGAGTGGGGACAAAGGGGGATAGGTGGACGGAAAGAATAGAACGATTTTGTTTCGAGTAATGTGATCATGGGAACATTAGTGGTTTTAGAATCGGAACAAAGTGTAAGTTATCCTAATTTTGAATTAAAGATTTTCGAAACCGCACTTCCCTTAAAAAGCCAACACTAAAGCAAACAATATTTATGAAAATAATGACAATAGTTATTATGAAATATTAATACCACGGCTGAGAAACTGAGAATCAATTGTACAAAAAAACAAAAAATAAATCAACAAGAGAACTTCTCAATGTGAGGTAGTAAGAAAACATTGCTTTTGAAACAAAACAAATGGAGAAACATGATATTATATTTTACTGAGGCCTATCACTTCTGTTCCTTATCATCGTCCATATCCTCCTCCTTTTCTTCCTCTTTCCTCGATAACTTCCTCTTCTTTTCATCCTCTTCCTCTTTCCGTTTCTTCTCATTATCCACCATCTCCTTCCATTTTCTCAAATCCAGCGACGTCCGCGTCTTCTGTGCCTCTTCGTCTTCCTCTGGCACCGACGTCAGCACATCGATCGGAGTGCGACGTGGCGATCCGGCGAACTCTTCAGGTGTCAGAAGACCTTGTGATGCTTTGTTGGCGTCGTCAGCGAGCTCACCGAGGATGCTAGCGCAACTTCCAATGTCGTTCTGGAAAATGTTTTATTCTTTGGGTTTGCCAACTCATTAAAAACATACATCTCCAATAGCAGTGTTGATTGAGAACTGTGAGCTTCCAAACAGTTTTCCAGGTCTGTTCACCTTGGAACCTCCAAACTGACTCCTAAGCCTTTCCATTATCGTCGGTCCCGGATTGCGTCGACTGACGAGACTTGTGCGACTCTCGCAGTTCCGATTAACGGAAACCACAGAGATACCTCGTGGAAGACGGCGGGGATTGCATTCTTCCACATCATCACCTCCATCTTCAAAGTCGTCGGCGGTGTCGATGTGCGGTCGCATGATGATCTCGTTTTCTAGGGGTCTAAAAACGCAAGAAAGTTATGTAAAAAGTATTGAATTCAAAACTCACTCATAAGTAGCCGCTGATCCAATCTGTGGATTCATATGAAGATTGGCAGTGTCTGCTGAATACAGTGGCTCCACTGTCTCAGCACTCCAGAAGATGTCTTTCTGAAGTGGCGGCGAGTCGTTGTAGCAGTCATCGACGATGGCGAGTCCTGTCTGAAAACTCCACTTTTGTTTTAAAACTATGACGAGTATTACCGCCAAATTTCGGTCCAACAAAAAGTTGCACTCGAAATCGTCGTCATCCTCTCCGAGCGGATTCATTAGACTCTCGGCCACCTTCATCCACCCGACATAGAAAATAAATTGAAGAGATGTCATGAGGAATGGGACAAATGGGTAGACTGGAGAGGCATCTTTCGGTGGTTCACCGTCGATTAATACGGATTGACGGGCAATTAGACAGAGGAAGAAGTAGATGCGAACGGCCAGGAAGACTACCTGAATGGTGAGAAAAATTAGGTTTTGGTTTCAAAATTTTTAACTCACTTGTGGATAAACTAACGGAATTGGTACCCAATCAAAGTTACACAATTGTCCTAGTCCTCTTCTGAAGTCTCCGACACTTTTGATCAACTCATTCAACATCACATCCGCCCCGATTTTTCCCTGAGCACGAGCCTCGTATAAAAGTGAGTAGCACCATTGGATTGGGAGGAAGTACTTGTTGTATTTCAGATTCAGTTCCACATATTTCTCTCGTTCACTTTCTAACATGAATCCCGCGGCTACTACAGTTTCCAGAGTGGGGAACCTCTTCCGAACGCGCATACTGATGTCTCGAAAAATGATCACTTGAGTCAGAACCATGTATCTCAAAGTTGTCCTTCTCAGAATTCGACTCTTCTCGTCGTTTCCGCGGATGTATGTGGCTATGAGAAGGGCGGTGCTAAAAAAATGACAATTTGTGAAAGTTTGGAATGCAAAACTCACTTATCAACCCATCCAATATTCAAAAATATATCATTCCATCTTCCAACAATAATTGTCACAAAGAATCCAAGCATGAAAGTGAGCGGAATGTAGTCAAGTTTTTGGTCAAACAAAGCGGAGAAGTTGTCCCAGAACCTGAAAATATTTCTGTTAGAGCAATTTATTGTTTAGAAAACTCACACTCTCTGTTGCTCCGATAGGAAATAGTTAGTTCTGTAGATAGATGTGACGATGGCGAATAGAATCGAGAAAATGAACAACTCCCGCATCACGGACTTCCATACAGATCCACGCCATCGCAACTGTAGTTTCAGAAAGGCTACCAATGACGTTGAGGAGACGTCCAAGTTGTATGACACTGTCATCTGGAAAAATATAGATTGGTGAGTGAAGGTACTAGAAAAGAAGACAGAACTTGACGAATATGACACAAATAGGACTCTATGGAAAAGAAAAAATAGTAAAATATAGAGAAAAATAGAAAAAATGTTACCTTCTTGGCCCTTTTTTGTAAAGTTAAAGAGTGCAGGTTTTGTTAAAAATGAATCGAAAACTTGCAGCTTTATCTTTGTCTATTTCTTCATGCAACAAAAAAGCTAAATGAAAAAGCTAGATAAAGTTAGCGACAACCACACACAATCTTGTGTGAAATTGAATTCCTTTGCACACATAAAAATCTAGAGAAACGAAGAAAAAAAATGGGAAACGGAAATTTAGAGATCAGTTTTTCAGTCGAAAATTATATGTTTTTGAGCACAAAACTTCCACCTGAACAAATCGAGCATTGGGAAAAAAACTCGAAGAACAAAAGAGAATAGGGAAAGCTTTGCGGTGGGTATCTGGGTTTGTGCACGCCGAGCAATTTGAGAAGGTGAAAAAAAGAAGAAGATGATGATAGGAGTAGACAAAATAAACGGATAGATTGAAAAGTTGGAGATATATTTTATCTTCAGGTTTCAAAACTTGAGGTTGCGGAAGCCCAATTGAATGGAGAGTCTAGTAAAAAGAAATTTTCGAAAATCCCCTGGGAATATTCGATGAATTCGAACTCGAGTCCACTTTTAAATTTTAACTAGATTCCGAAAAAAGACTAATGGAGTAATGATCTTAGAATTATGAGTGACTTTATGTTTCTAAAAACCAAGACATTAAAAATTCCAAATTATAAGACTAGTAATTCAAATTTCAAACATCTAACGTCTTCTAGGAATTCAGGTGCACGTCACATGCACACACCTAACTATACACTATTTGTGTCCTTAGAATTCGAAAATCCATAGATCCGGAGCCCCCGGAAATGCTTCATGTGTGTTCTTCGGCACATACGTTCGCGCTCCAAAGTTAAACAGTGGGCACGGAGAAGAGACGCAGAGATGGAAAGAAGTGGGAAAATACAGATGGATGGAAGACTAGTGAGGGAGAAGTTGACTCGTTAGGAAATAGAAAAGGAAGATATAGTGTGGGAATATGAGGAGAGAGGAGGTGGGGAAGAGCAAATGGAATAAACAATTGGGTTATGATGACACGTGGCATAGATTTTACGAAGCTTGGAGGTCTGAATATTTATAAATAAAAAATAGAGAAAAAAAACCGCAGCCGATGACAGAAATTCGATAACTGTCAAAAAACCCAACAACCAATTTGATCTACATTGAAATATTTCCAAGTCTAGAATTTTCATATTTTTGGTCGAAACAGGATGTGAGCACACAACTAAAAAAATGACAAAAACAAAACAAAAGCTGATCTTTGAAACATTCCTTAGCCGTCTATTTTCTTTAGTTGACAAACATATGAGCTAAATTTTGCCTAGTTTTTTGAGTTAAAGAATATAGAAACATGATTTTCAAAGAAATTATTTTCACACAATTTGATTCCTCAAATGGAGGCGAACTGAAAGAAGAAAAGGAGAGAGGCTCTACATGAAACATTTCGAAAATCTTGGTGACTCATTCTCACGCAATCTGAACAGATGTTTGGAAGCATTGTGTCCAGGACAAGGTCATAAATCTATACATAGTGCATTCTGGGAACTAATGACGTCATATTTATTTTTATTTGATTAGAGGATATGAAGTCCCAAACTGTTTAATAGTGACTCTGGAGCTGTAGCGAACTTTTAGACAGTTAGAACTTCAGATAATTCATTTAGCAATGTATTCATTCCAGATTTTTTATGAGAATTAAAAATTCCTTTCTTTAAAAATGCCGAAACCTAAATTTTAATAAACGTTCAAAGCTCTCTAGGTGGGTAAGAAAAGGTGACAATTTTTTGGAAAGGATTCAAAAAGCAAACAGAAAAAGGATGCTTTGAGAAAAAGGAAAATATCAATGAATACCTCAAAAATCAAAGAGGCAAAGAAAAGCAAACATCCGGACACTTTTTTTGAATTCGATAGCGAACAATGGACAGTTTTGACCCCACCCAATGACTTTTCCACTTCGCTCCATTGGGAAATTAGTCACTGTGGGTAGGCTAATAGAAACAATCTCTGACCATGGGAAATATGTTATCTTATCAGACATTGAGGAAATCGACGGAAATAGATTTTATCAAGTGTACTCAATTATGGGAGAAGGTATGAATTAGGTACGTCATGAAATGTGCACGATTCTAAAGATAGAATTCAAGAAAAATGATGAGCAATCTGTCAACCATTTGATTTTCCAATTCAAAACAGTGTTAACCTTCGTTAGGAACTCGACAATCAATTCAGAATCCACCGAAGACATAATCGTACATAGGTACATGACATCATATTTTCAATTATGATTCCACGGTGGATTCTGAAACTCCCTCCAGACTAACGTAAGGATCGCACAATGATCTTGTCCTCAGACCATTTTTAGCTTGTGTTTGCTCCAGATTAAACATTCTAAATTTTTTTCCATCAATCTTGATTCTTTACAAATATTGAAACTTAAGATCCCTCAATTCCAGCAGTAGTAACAAAAACCACAAACTTTTGACCCCACCCGTTCCCTTTTCGTTCCCCAGACATTCCTTTCACTATCCCCAGCCATCCCTTTCACTTGATTCCTTTCTTTCAAAGTGCATTTGGATATGTCTGGGCGCGTTTTTTATAATAATAATAATCATAAATCGGAACTAAACGAGGTGTTCCGTTCCGAACGAAACTCAAAACAAGTGAAAACTGTATTCCAGCGCACCATTAAACGCCATTTCTCTTTTCACCATTTCGTCTACAGGTCAAGTCATAAACCAAAAAAAAATGAATGTGGGGAAGGATGAGAATATTGGCTGGGAACTTGGAAACTTGGTACTTACAAGTGTTAAGAAGATACTTTGGTTCCGCTTTTTGAACTCCTGATCTATTTCCTTTGTTTTTTTTCACACTGTTCTAACAGTGCATACCTTGACCTATTTTGCACTTCTATTTCATAAAGAAGATATATGTTTTATCAGAAGTTTTTTTACTGTGGTTTTGCGCTATCATTATGTGATTCCTGAACAGTTTTTTGTGGTTTCCATAAAGCCTCCACCTACTTTTCTCGGATGAAAAGATTCCTCGAATCACTGCTGGCCACGCCCACTTTTGAAAGGGAAGAAGAGATCCCAAAGAAAGCTCTGACTTCGCACGATCTGAATTCCAATAAGGGAAGAATTGAACCTTCAGCAATAAACCATGCGCGTAGATATTCAATGTCTTCGTGGATTGGCAATATTTTTCGTACTTCTCTACCACCTATTCCCATTAGTTTTTGTCAATGGATACCTGGGAGTTGATATGTGAGCGTTCACTTTTTTGAAACATTTTGAAACTTTACTTTTAGATTCTTCGTTATCTCTGGATACTTGATGGCTCGGAATCTAAACAGATCAAAAATTCAGAAAGTTTCTGACATTTTTGAGTTCTATTATAGAAGATTCAAACGGATTCTACCTTTGTACTACTTGTTTATAGCCGTTGCTTTCATTTCTGTTCATTTGTATCTTGGAGAGTTTTGGTGGCATAATAATAGAAGATACTCATTGGGAGCATTGTGTTTGATATCGAATCAGGTTTTCATTCATGATGCATTGGATTACTTTTTCCAAGTAAGGGCCCCTTAGAACCTTTTCAACTCAATCTATATCCATTTCTAGTACCTCGCCGATGGCACTTCGGTTAACGTCTTCATGCATACATGGTCTCTTGGCGTTGAAATGCAGTTTTATCTCCTTGTACCCTTCATTTTCTTCGGACTTCAATTTCTGAGAAAACCATCCTTGAAACTGGCAGCTGTGATTGTGATAGCTCTGTTCGGCATGTGTGCATTTCTCACAATCAACGCACAGTTCGCATTCAATTTCATGTTTTTGAGACTTTGGCAGTTTGCAGCTGGATTTATAGCACTGTTCTGGAGGGAGCAGGAAGACTTGAAGAAGATCAAAAGGAATTCAGAGAAGTCGAACGAAGAGTGGACACATATTTTTGGAATTTCCTGTGATGATGTGGTTACCTGCATTGTTGCCTCTCTATTTCTATGTGCGGTTCCATCTAAAATCGATCAAATGTGGCTTCGTCCATTTGTCACATTTGCAACTGCTTTCATCATTTTTATGGAGCCAGAGAACTGCCAAGTTAGATGAAGTATTGGAATTTTAAAAAGTTAAGTTTCAGGCCTTAAAATCCCAATCACTATGTTACTTGGGTGATATCTCTTATTCTCTCTACTTGGTTCATTGGCCAGTCATTGCACTTTTTATGAGCACCACAGTATCTAGCCACGTCTTGTGTGTTGGTAAGTTGATATAGCAACATCAACTTATTAAAGTTCATTATTTCCAGTTCTAACATTCGTGATCTCCATTATAGTGCATCACTGTTATGAGAAGCAATACCTGAAGTTTGACAAGAAATCTATTTCCTTGTTAATTTTTCTACTAATCGTATTCAACATCTCCATTCAATACAGCACCCGTAATCACAAGTTCTGGAAGCCAAAATATCTTCCGAGGGTTCAAAAAATTCTTGACGAAAATCAGGCAATGTTGCCGTTTATCACTTCTTACGAGAAGCAAGAGGAAGAGTGTGTGGAGACCGCATTTCAAGAGTTGTATGATAGTGGATTCGTTTTCAATCATTGCAAGTATCCAGTAAGTTTGGCTAGTTTCGAGTTATTAAAACTCCGAAGTTTCAGAAAGCCAAAGGAAATCTTTCGGTGATGATTATTGGTAACAGTTACACTGTCAACCTGAATGAGCATATCCGGACCCAATTTCACCATAACTATTCTGAATGGAGATACTTATGCATCCGTGGTAATAAAGCCAGAGTCATCGGGATTTTGAATCTGACTTTCAGACAGCTACGGGTTCTTCTACGACAAAGCCTATGATAGTAAAGCTTCCCTGGTGACAATGAGAAATCAGGTTGAGCAACATCGACCAAATGTGCTTTTTATAGCTGCAAGGTTATCTGGAAACATAGCTTTTATGATAACCATGATTTTTTTCAGATACTCCGAGTCTTTGAAATCTCCGATTTTAGACGAACAGAAAGATGAATTGGTCGAACGAATGAATGATAATCTGGCGTTTTATGAAAAGTTTGGAATATCTTAATTCGATTTAAAAATAGTAACTTTTCAGGTACGTCGACAAGATCTACATCTTAGCACCGCATCCCTTGTATCCTTTGAACTTCATGAACATTTATCTGGATTATGTAACCCGAAAACCGACAGAGTTGGAAACCTTGCATCTGCCAAAAGAATCTGTCGACGTGGATTTGATGTATGCTAGAGAGAGGTTCAAGTTGATAAAATGCAAAAAGTGCAAAGTGAGTTTGCAATAATTATAATTTCATAGTTTTCATGTACAGATCTTTGATCTCGGAGAAGCGCTCCTGGAAGACAACAAGTACTTATCCTTTGATAGGAAATCCATGTTAGCCTACATGGATAATGGTGTTCATATTACTGGACCTGGTGTAGCCAGGTGTGATTCAGTGTTCAGAGATATTGCGAACGAGGTCATGGGGAAGGTTTGAGTATATTGATATTAGAAATACGGGCATGTAAACTGGAACTGTGAAAGAATCTATTCAAAATACTTCATTTAATCCCAATAAAAAGTTTTCACTATATTTTTGAAGTTTCTCAATCTTGTTTCTCCGACTTCTTCGACTTGTCAATCAGTGGTTGTTTCTCGTTATCCTTGTTGGAGGACTTTGAAGATTTGGATTCCTCAGATTTCGCAGATTTTGCACTTTTCGTGGTTTGCTTCTCGGATTTTTTCTCAGATTTTTCTGATTTCTTCTCAGACTTCTTCTCCGACTTCTCCGATTTCTCTCCACTCTTATTGCCGTCTTTCTTCGGTGGCTCGGATGCTGCTTGTTGTTCTTGCTTTCTCTTCTTTTCCAAATCTTGCTCTTTGAGCTTTTTCGATTCGTTGTATCTAAATCAAAACCTTATAATCACATTGAGCTTTAATTGTCTTTAATCCCACCTCGACAAACTTCCCAAGAACATGATAACCAGTAGAGAGCACACTGCCAATCCCATCAAAGCGATAACAGCTTTCAGTGTTCGACGCTTCACACGCTCTTCTCGTTCAGCTGGAAATCGAAAAAAAATTTTGCGGGTACGGCGAGCTTCAGAATAGGAACCTACCCTTGAATGGATATTCATCCGGAATGCGGCTCTGTGGAGACATGAAATGTGGACGGAGCACATTCAGAAGGCGATAAGACGACGTCACATTCTTCCATTTCGGCACCGGGTCCTTTGAAGATTCCGCCGATGTGAACGCTATCTTGGCCACAAATCGAAGATCTTCGTCTGGAACCTTGACGGGATCGTACTTGTCTGGATAAAACTGAAAGAAATATTTCAATGAACAATTTTGTCATTTTTTCTACATTCATAATCGCAAAACTCTGATGACCCCATTCCGGGTCACAATCGAATTTTGTGTCGTTTTGTTGTTTGACGACTAGGATGAAGTCGGATCTCATTTTCGCGCGATCCACAGTCCCCACAAATTCGCAAACATCTCCAGACTCGTGATAGAATATTTGGGGAGCCTTTGAGTGGTTCTTGGCAATGAATAGTGCTAACTGAAAGTGGAGGATTCAACTCTAAAGGGACACAAACTACATACACTATCAATCGTTGCCTCCCATGAAGTATCATTGCCTTTCCCCACTACACAGATTTTGATGGCACCAGAATTGCTTTGCGAATAACATGGGCTGAAATTGGAAGTTCGAGACTAGTCTAGACTACTGGTTCTCCTTCACTAACCTTATTGCTAAGAACAGTAGGAATCCGAAGGCAATTATCATCGCAACACTAGATTTGGAGAGTTCTACTCGCAATGTTTCTAGAATACACTTTTGGAGACATTTTTTAGCAGTCGGTTCACGTGGAAAATCATTTTTGAACCTCCGCCAATTGAGCGGTGTGTACACTCTGCGGACTGCGTACGCGGCATTTTATTCTCCGCGCATTCAGTGTTTTGCCTATTCCTTGACTTTTTGTTCAAATAAATTCGATTTTCGCAGTTTCCAACCATAATTTATATTCAATTAAATCAAATAAATAAATTCCTCAATTTTCAGAATGATCCGACGCGAAAATCGCCTTCGACGAGAGTACATCTTCAGAAAATCGCTGGAGGAAAAACAAAAGAGTTTAGAGGAGAAACGAGAGAAGATTCGTGATGCTTTAGAGAATAATACGTATGTTTTTGATATTTTTTGTTAGCTATTCAATATTCATTCTTCAGAAAAATCGATTACAATCTGAGAAAAGATGCTATCGAGTTGGCGAAAGGTTCGGATTGGGGCGGTCAACAATACGAAGTGGACAGCGAATATCGATGGGCCGGCGCTCAGGATCCGAAGATTGTGATCACTACCAGTCGTGATCCGTCTTCGCGACTGAAAATGTTCTCGAAAGAGATGAAGCTCATTTTCCCGAACGCTCAGCGAATCAACCGTGGCCACTACGATGTGAAGCAAGTTGTACAGGCGTGTAAAGCTCAAGATGTGAGTTATAAAGTTTAATATTGAAGTTTATAAGGGTTTTTTTTCAGTCCACTGACCTCATTATTCTAACGGAGACACGTGGAAACCCGGACGGAATGATCGTTTGTCATCTGCCATTCGGCCCAACTGCGTTCTTCTCAATGGCGAATGTGGTGATGCGACACGATATTCCAAACTGTGGAACGATGAGTGAACAATATCCGCACTTGATTTTCGACAATTTGAATAGCAAGCTCGGCCAGCGATTCACTACGATTCTGAAGCATTTGTATCCAGTACCAAAACCAGATTCGAAACGCATCATCACCTTCTCGAACGCCGACGATTTCGTCAGTTTCAGACATCATGTCTATAAAACAGAAGCCGATGGAGAGGTTGAATTGACGGAAGTTGGACCGCGATTCGAACTGAAGCGTTAGTTTTTAAAAAAGTTTTCTGCAAATTTACATTCTGAAATTTCCAGCTTACCAAATCAAACTGGGAACACTGGAAAATCTGGCGGCTGCTGAAGACGAATGGGTGCTCCGATCATACACGAATACCGCTCGTAAACGCACGTTCCTCAGCATTTCAAGAGATGATGATGAGGAATAGGAGTGGATGGATCTTTTTTTTTGTTGATTTTTTGTTTTGTTGGTTTTGTTATAAAAAAAAATACAAATGAGTTTATAAATTAAAACACTATTAGGGAAACTATGAAACAAAATCAGTCAAAATATGTTGATTGATACAAATAAATTATTATGGGGAATTTTGAGGGTGAGAAATCATGGAATTGTGAGAAGATTTACTTTTCGTCGAGCATCGGTGGTGGTGGTTCACGGTAGGCCTCGGAATGCATTGTTTTTCCAGCCATCTCTAACACCGCACGTGCTTCTGGATCTTTGTCTATGATGGATCTTTCTGGGGATCTCTCCGCCTCCATCATCTGCTCCTCGAACGATTTCGCCGGCTTATCCCCAGGCCGCCACACCTCGAGTTGCTTGATTTTGAACGTATCCTCGAGGGCGAGATTACACGGATCGAATCCACACGAATTCTTCTGGCACAGTCCGGTTTCGAAGCTCTCGTTGATGAAGAACGGCCAGTTGTCATCGGCGCCACCCATTCCAATACCGTTCGGAAGGGATTGTTGTTGGTAGTTGAGGTACGCATAGTTCTCGGTTCGTCCAGTCGCGTTGTAGATGCACAGCTTGGGTGCCAGTGTGAAGAGGAAGCATTCAGCAGTTCCGCGGTATTGGGGACCAGCGAGGAAGCCTATAGAGATAGTATAGATTAGAATTATAAAAACTCAAGCCTCACCATGAGAAGCAAAGCATCCAAATCGTCGTCCTCTCATCGAGCGCATCACTATGAAGCATGGTCCCTCCCCGCTCACTTTCTTGATCAATTGCGAGAAGCTGTTTCCATCTTTTTGATTCGAATACAACATGGTCCAGTTCTTCCGTCTATCAAATGGAAGATGTGCGTTTAAAATCAACTGATCCACGTTCCCCATAAGAATCGATCTGTCGGACAACTCTGGCATTTTACTGTCCCCGGTGCGGCCGATAAGCTTCTGGAATATGAATGTGGAGCAGTGAGAGAACAGCGGGCACGAGGTGAAGAATTGCTCCATCTCGGCGACTGGTCGTGTGTTCTCTGCTTCGAAGTATTCATAGAGACGGACTTGATCCTCGCGAGTGAATTTGTTGGCTTCGCAAAAGATTTTGACGACGTTTCGCATAATCTGAAGATTTTAGAAGAATAATTTCGGGGACGAGCTGACTGTCTTACCGGCTCCTTATCATCTCCGAAAGTAATCTTGAGAGCTTTAGCAAGAGTGTCGAAGTGTCCCAATCCATCGTCGATTATTTTCAAGAGCGTCTTCGCATGGAGCAATCCCGACGGTTCCGGAATAACAAGTCGATAGTAGCACTGCACGTTGAACTCGCCAAATATTGGATAAGTTGGCTGGAAATTATTCATTCCAATCAATAAAGTGACTCCGGTCTTTTACCGTAAATTCTTCCCTAGTCATTTTGTTCCGTCCATTAGTGCCTTTCTTGAAAACCTCGATAAACTTCTTGACCTCATCTTCATCTATATTTTTGTATTCCTTCTTCTTCGAATGCTCCGCGCCCATCTTAAAATTAAATACTAAGGACTCGGTGTAAATTTCAAAGTTCAAAGATTGAAAGTATCGAACTGTGAACATCTTTACAGAATTGAGCAACAAAGTAAAGCATTAATTCCAATAAAATCCAATAGCATTCATTAAAACTCTATGAAAAACACATCAAGCGCAGGTATACACATATATATATTTTACAGAGAAAGAGGAGAAGGGCCAGCAATACAAATGAAAAGGGGAGATTAGCTGAAAAAGAGGAATTCACATATAGATAGAGACGGCACGTGCATAATAATCAGAAGACGTGACAGGAAGATGGAGTGAGAGACGTAGACAAGCCAGTGTGTGTGCGGAATTATATTATGATGATGGTGGTGCTCGTCGGGAGGCTGAAATGTATACATTATAGTTTCCGGTATTATGGATGGTTTTCAGCATACAAGTCCAACCCGGGGCCGTCAGTATTTTCTATTTGAAATAATGATTTTCTCATAAAATTTTATGCCAAAATGTAGAACTCAGGGAGATCTACCAAATGATGTACGAAACAATGAAATTTAACTGCTGACAAGGTAGCTGGCTTCTGTAAAACACCAGGGGCGGCCTGGCTTCATGTGGCCGCCGCGGCCACATGAATTTGGGTGGAGCCGGTCCGGGTGTTACTTTCTCAGCTGGTAATTTCTATTGTTTTATACATAATTTTGTAGATCTCATTGAGTTCAACTTTTTGGTTTAAAATTTGATAAGAAAACCGTTATTTTAAATAGAAAAAACTGCCAGCTCGTTTAGTAGAATCTGGGCGAGTACGGTCCCGGAACCATCATTGCTTTGATCACCGAATTTGGCCGTTTCCATTCTCAATACTAACCGTTTAGTTGGTTGCCGGTGGAGGATGGTCTACTTGATTCGATTGCAACAAGTCCGAGATACTCTTCTCTAGATCATCAATCCGCGTGGTCATGTCATCGATACGGCGGATTATTTGGTCCGACATGTGCTGGAAGCGATCCTGCGTCTGTTGGAGGACTCCTTGGATCTGGAAAAATTATTCGTAGAGATTTGTCATTTTTCTAGGGCTTCTGATAGAACAATAGTCGCTATACTTTCGACTGAGAGCACTTTGAGCAAAATCAATAAAACTACATACCAATGAGGACAGATCGTTCATGTTTGCGTCGCCGGAAACCTCTGGTTGGCCAGTTGGAGTCGTTGCTTTCTCGTCGGTCATGTCGGGCTGAAAATATCAATTTTTCGTTTAAAATATACCTAAGAATGCCAAAATTTAGGTCACTTAAAAACATTTTCTACCGAAGAACAAGACCAGTAAACCGTTAGCTGTCTGGTCTCTAACAAACAACAGAAAAGAACACCACATTTCGCCTTGAGAACAACAACAGTGAGAGAAAAGAGTGTGTGGGAGTGGGAGAGGCAAAAGAGATGAGACAAAATTCTGGGGTGTTGGGAAGCGAAGAGAAAGAAAGGGATAGGGGACGAAAGGTTAGACGGAAATATGGGGGAAATGAATGGGAAGAAAGAGTAGGCAGATGGGTTGACTTGACCAGAGCAAAATTAGAAAATGTAAATTGAAATTGAAAAAGAGCTCATCGATTGCTGAGTCAGGGTCACATTTTCTTTCAAAATAAGAAAAAACTGCTTCAAAATCATACCCACGATGCATCTGAAGATGAGTAGAGACTTTCCGCGGTGCTTCCGATACTTGGCGGTTCCGAATCGAAGCCACTCATTTTTATATGCTGAAAATATGAAATTATGAGATCGAATTTTGAGCAAGATTTTATTAAAACGAAACGAAAACGACGAAAAGAGCAAAATGAAAAATGTGAAAAGAAATTGTAAAACATTTTCGTGGTAGAGCCTGTAGACAAATTTTCTGCATGCGCCTTTAAAGACCGTACTCTTGTCGATTTACGGGAAAGTGAGGAATAGTTTCAGCAGAGTTTTCCTAACTTTTCAGGAGGAAATAAATTGAAACAAGACATTCTTAGGAGAAGTTGTTGGTTGAAATGGATGATTTATCATTTATTTTCTTAAGTTTTTGGAAAGTACTTATGCAGAACGTAATGGCGAAGGGAACGACAGACACAAATCAAAAATCCTTAAGAATTGCTCTTAACCGCCTACAGTATTCAGATTCAGACTGACAATATCCTCCCAGAGCTCACAAAGTTTTTGAAACACATGTATCCCTCTTGGAACTCCAGCTCATTTTTCAAATTACTTCCGAACGAAGCCCAAAACTTTTACAACCGTCAACAATTTTTATTATCATTGTTATAGAAACCTTTTATGATGTGAAGATTTCTTGGACAAAAGGACACCTGGACACATATCTTTATCTTTGTTTACGATCTGATATACTGACACCTGGACTCGGCCAGGTATATAAGGGATAGCAAATCGTCAGATTTCTTAACAGAATGATCCGATGTGTCCAATAGGGACCTGCATTTTTTAGTTTAAGGCCTTCCGGAGATTTCTTAACAGAATGATCCGATGTGTCCACTAGGGACCTGCATTTTTAGTTTAAGGCCTTCCGGAGATTTCTTAACAGAATGATCCGATGTGTCCAATAGGGACCTGCATTTTTAGTTTAAGGCCTCCCGGAGATTTCTTAACAGAATGATCCGATGTGTCCACTAGGGACCTGCATTTTTAGTTTAAGGCCTTCCGGAGATTTCTTAACAGAATGATCCGATGTGTCCACTAGGGACCTGCATTTTTAGTTTAAGGCCTTCCGGAGATTTCTTAACAGAATGATCCGATGTGTCCACTAGGGACCTGCATTTTTAGTTTAAGGCCTTCCGGAGATTTCTTAACAGAATGATCCGATGTGTCCAATAGGGACCTGCATTTTTAGTTTAAGGCCTTCCGGAGATTTCTTAACAGAATGATCCGATGTGTCCAATAGGGACCTGCATTTTTAGTTTAAGGCCTTCCGGAGATTTCTTAACAGAATGATCCGATGTGTCCACTAGGGACCTGCATTTTTAGTTTAAGGCCTTCCGGAGATTTCTTAACAGAATGATCCGATGTGTCCACTAGGGACCTGCATTTTTAGTTTAAGGCCTTCCGGAGATTTCTTAACAGAATGATCCGATGTGTCCACTAGGGACCTGCATTTTTAGTTTAAGGCCTTCCGGAGATTTCTTAACAGAATGATCCGATGTGTCCAATAGGGACCTGCATTTTTAGTTTAAGGCCTTCCGGAGATTTCTTAACAGAATGATCCGATGTGTCCACTAGGGACCTGCATTTTTAGTTTAAGGCCTTCCGGAGATTTCTTAACAGAATGATCCGATGTGTCCACTAGGGACCTGCATTTTTAGTTTAAGGCCTTCCGGAGATTTCTTAACAGAATGATCCGATGTGTCCACTAGGGACCTGCATTTTTAGTTTAAGGCCTTCCGGAGATTTCTTAACAGAATGATCCGATGTGTCCAATAGGGACCTGCATTTTTTAGTTTAAGGCCTTCCGGAGATTTCTTAACAGAATGATCCGATGTGTCCACTAGGGACCTGCATTTTTAGTTTAAGGCCTTCCGGAGATTTCTTAACAGAATGATCCGATGTGTCCAATAGGGACCTGCATTTTTAGTTTAAGGCCTCCCGGAGATTTCTTAACAGAATGATCCGATGTGTCCACTAGGGACCTGCATTTTTAGTTTAAGGCCTTCCGGAGATTTCTTAACAGAATGATCCGATGTGTCCACTAGGGACCTGCATTTTTAGTTTAAGGCCTTCCGGAGATTTCTTAACAGAATGATCCGATGTGTCCACTAGGGACCTGCATTTTTAGTTTAAGGCCTTCCGGAGATTTCTTAACAGAATGATCCGATGTGTCCAATAGGGACCTGCATTTTTTAGTTTAAGGCCTTCCGGAGATTTCTTAACAGAATGATCCGATGTGTCCACTAGGGACCTGCATTTTTAGTTTAAGGCCTTCCGGAGATTTCTTAACAGAATGATCCGATGTGTCCAATAGGGACCTGCATTTTTAGTTTAAGGCCTCCCGGAGATTTCTTAACAGAATGATCCGATGTGTCCACTAGGGACCTGCATTTTTAGTTTAAGGCCTTCCGGAGATTTCTTAACAGAATGATCCGATGTGTCCACTAGGGACCTGCATTTTTAGTTTGAGGCCTTCCGGAGATTTCTTAACAGAATGATCCGATGTGTCCACTAGGGACCTGCATTTTTAGTTTAAGGCCTTCCGGAGATTTCTTAACAGAATGATCCGATGTGTCCAATAGGGACCTGCATTTTTAGTTTAAGGCCTCCCGGAGATTTCTTAACAGAATGATCCGATGTGTCCAATAGGGACCTGCATTTTTAGTTTAAGGCCTTCCGGAGATTTCTTAACAGAATGATCCGATGTGTCCACTAGGGACCTGCATTTTTAGTTTAAGGCCTTCCGGAGATTTCTTAACAGAATGATCCGATGTGTCCACTAGGGACCTGCATTTTTAGTTTAAGGCCTTCCGGAGATTTCTTAACAGAATGATCCGATGTGTCCAATAGGGACCTGCATTTTTTAATTTTCTTAGGTTTTCGTCGGGGTCGTGGGGGACCTGTGGTTTTGGGGTTTTTCTAGTTTTCCCCATGTCAAAAAAAATTTTCTCTTTCACGTACTGAGCCTCTCCGTGGCGAAAGGGATCAACAGATGCTTTCATCTGGCTAATCAGTACAAATCTTTTGTTTTTGTTTCTACAGTCTAAAGTGGCGAAAAATGATAAGTTCCTTTTGGTTTTCCGTGAGAAACTTTGCTCGAACATTTCCAATCTCCAAACTCTCTGTAAATACAAATAATAGTTTTTTTTGAAAATCTGTGTTCTCCATAGGCTTTAGGATCTTTTTTGGATGTAGACGTGACTTGAGAATCCATAAGTTCTGTTTTAACTCATAATGCTCAAAAAGAAAAGACAGGTTTCCAGAGTCTATTTTAATCCGGCCCCAATGCTTTAATGCTGTCTCAATGATCTTTTTCACAAGATTCAAACGGTCAACTGTGATGCCTGGAAAATATTAATATGCGCAGTACACGCGACGAAAACCCAACCTTAGAAAAAACTTGATTTTTTATATCTATCCGAGGAGATAGATCAAGCATGAAGATTACGCTATTTTCACCATCTTTGTCAAAATTTCATCTTTGTTGCGCAAGAGATATCTGGAGGTGGCAAGATGGGCGGTTTTTCTTATTTTTGTTTTCAATGTTGTCCATGAAACTGTATTATTCAAGTTTGAAAGATACCCTCACAACAATCCAATGAATCTTCCCATACTTTTGCATAACTTTTACAGAATTCGTTTGTGATCTCTTGCCCTGAAGATCACCACACCCTTTGTATCTTTCCGCTTAATTATCAAGCCATGGGGCTTACATGGAAAAAAAGAAGAGATAGAAATGACCAATTGATAATGAATTTCTTTTTCTACACTCCTTTATATTCCCGGTGTCTTTCGGGAGGCTTCCCGATTCAGTGAAAATGGATGAGTGAAGAAACTTGTAGATTAGCCAGTTCACATGGGCTAGCGATTGAAAAACGTAGAAGGATAGAGGGAATTCCATGCTATGATGTTTTTGAGAATTTCCTTTGATCTCGTCTCTGACCCAGAAGTGTTTGTTTTCGTTTGTTTTTTGTTGTGCTTTGACCTTCTATACTAGTTTATTATAATACTCGCACTAATTTTTAGATTTCCTGTTCGTGTAATTCTTCGTACAGTATCATGTTAACTTTTAGAAACCTCATGCGAAGGATATCTACAATATTTTCAGTCCTTCTAGTAATATCTCTATTAGAAGGACATGTAAATGGATATGCTAGCGCTCCAGGAACATATCCAGACGAGGAGATGAGGGCTGGAAGTGATATGGAAGTGCCAAAAAATCCATACCAGAACGGATGGACTGGCTATGACTTTTACTATGAAAAAGAACCGAAGGGTTAGTATTCTAGCTAGATTCATAACAATTTGCTTATATTTTTAGCACCCACCCTAGGAGACAGCGGTACAATGCCAGCTTTCCAATCTATCGAAGAAGTAACTTCCGACCGTGAAACACCAGAAGATCCTGGAAGTTCTGTCTATCAAGCAGCTGGCTCAGAATCCGGTCCAAAGAAACCTGCAACAACCACTTCTAAGCCTGTCACTGAATCAAAAGTTTCCGACTCAGAAAAAGTTATGGTATCTCCCAGCTTCAGCACAAAAGGTTAGTCCTCTTATTTTCTAGCACATTTTGTCTATCTGTACACGTGGAACATCTACAGATTTTCCTATCACCACCACTGTTGCACCATCCACTTCCACAATCCCACCTGTCAAAGATACTGGTAAGAAAGAAATATATCGGAGTATACTGTATCTTGACACACTTTACACAGAACCATCAGCACCAGCACAAAGTTCAACATTAAGTCCGGATAGTGGGTCAGATCAGTCGGCGGCTGATCAGTTGGAGTTGTTGTATGGAGGAGGAGGAGTGTCCGGAGGGGCAACTGAAAATAAGGAGAATGAGAAAAAAGGTATCTTCTATAGATAGGTATAGGTAGACGAATATTGAAGAAGAATTTAGATTATATAAGACGATCACTATTTTTTAAAGATCTAATATTCACCCTTTTCTCACAGATGTACTCGTCACCACAGTGTCTACCACAGTTTCCACAACACCAGCACCAAGACACGACCCACCACCTCCGGCACCAACACTTCCTCAGAACCTACTAACCACTTTGATAGAGAAGAAGAAGCCTGGTAGAACTAGGCCTGAGGACTCTTATGATGCACCAACTGGTTATGGGGATTCTGGACCAGGAGATTCTCATGAATCGGGTTATGGTGCTGGGAATTCTCGAAGCTCAAAATGGGAAGGTTTGAACAGGAAGGGACAACCACCGGGTACTGAGCCAAAAACAGGAGGTTCTGGGTCAGAGTATGGGAACGATGTCTATAACAAACCATCAAAACCAAATGCTCAAACAAAAATGACGCCGTCTTCTTCAACGAGTTCTCCAACTACGGCAGCTAAGGATAGAAAATCAAACTCGTTGCCTGCTCCTGAAGCTTACTCGATCAAACCAAGTCTTCCGGGAAGTTCGGAATATGGTTCTTCAACTCCACCTGAAGCAGCCAGGCCTGGCTCCTATAATTTGCCCCCTAAAACCTTGCAATTTTCCAAACTCAATCTCAAAACCCCAGACACTGTTCCACCGAATCTTCTAGAATCCATCAACTTCAGTAACCCATCACGTACTAACAATAATCCTGATCTCATGCCGACTATCACAGAAGCACACGGATTTTATGGGAAACCGATACTTCCAGAATCTCAAACAGACTATGATAGTGATCCAACAATGCCTACACATCCGTCAACAGAAAACCGTAACCCCGGAAGTGCTCCAGGCGAAGAGCCGAGTAGTCCCGAAAGTGGATACCCAGCACCTCAAAGTGTTCCAACTTTCATACCGGATGTATTGGATTACGGTGCACGAGTGAACAATCACATTGGAAAAGTCTCAAAGACCTCAAACAGTGTTCCTCAGCCAAGCTCTCCCATGGATGGTTCGGAGAGCTACAGTAACTCAAACAATGCGATTTCGTCTCGAGACCCATATGATCACTTCGGCTCCACCCATCACCGCGCACCATCACCTCCACCACCATCACGCACATCATCATCCACAACATCACAGAACCACTTTACACATGGCAATTTTGAAGAGGATCCCAACGACGTTTACGACAGTGGATACGGTGGCGACAACAATGACATCAACATTGTACCCTTGAGGTCTCATCTTTATCTTTATCTTATCTCGACACTCTTTTCAGCACTTTTTCCCCTTTCAGATCATCAGCATCATCACCTAGCACCACTTCCACCTCCAACACTGAAGTTCGCGCACAAATTTCAGAGATCGATCGGATTGCTGGTACACTTTTCATAAAAGATTTGTATAGATTTTATAGACTGTGAAATATTCCAGAGTCCTTTGAAAACTCGGCACGAGAACCAGTGGAGTATGAGAATAAAATCACCAGTGAATCGTCTAAAGGGATTACTGTCGAAGCGGGTAAGGCAATTCAGAAACATTTCGGAAGGAGAGCCAAAAAGTGTTGTTCGTGTTGTGATGAGAAGCAACCAGTGTCCAGAAATATAGAAACAAAGGTACATCTAAAAGTAGAAAACCGCGACAACCTTAACTTGCCAGGTCGCCCCCAACGTACAACAGGCAGTCGACCCATCACGACAGCTGGGTAAGTGTTTTTCAATTTGTACTCACTCTCCTATACTTATTTCTGTGGCCGCGTGGCGCAATGGATAACGCGTCTGCCTACGGAGCAGAAGATTGTAGGTTCGAATCCTGCCGTGGTCGAAATTTTTTTTGCAGGCGAACGTGATCCAGTAGAGAGTTTTGTTCCACTTCAAAGCACTGTTGGAGGAAGCGCCTATGTGCAACAACCTGCGGCACCCCAACAGTAACTTTATTTTTTGTTTACTTTTCAAAAATTACTCTTCCAGAACCTACTACCAGCAACCATTCCAACAGTATCAACCTCAATACCCACAATCTTACTCGTATCAACAGCCATCCTGTGGATGCCAACCTCAACCACAAAACTGTTGTGCTCCCCCTGCTCCATGCTGTCTTCCTACCATACCTTGTTGCCCGCCAATCCCATGTTGTCCACAACCGAAGATTTGCTGCCAGCCAACCCCAATTTGTCTACCACCGCAACAGTGTTGTTCCATCAATTTCAAACTTCCAACAATTCCAATCTGTGGAAGAGCATGTCCATCATGTCCTTGTCGTAGAAGAGTGCACAAGTCCCGTCGTCTGAAACGTCACGCAATCTCCACGAACTGTCATCAATGCTCAGCAGCCGGTGAGCCATGGAAAGCCGTCCTACATCATCACAGACAGAAGAGAGCCGCTCCTGGATGCTCCTCTGGATTTTCTACCATGGTAAGTGAATAGGAAAATTATTGAAACAAGGGTCTCGTTTCAGCAACAAAACTCTTGTGGAACTTGTGGAGCTTCAAATCTCAGATCGGCACGTGTAAAGCGTATGGGATGTCTACCATGTTTGGGAAGGAAAAAGAGAGACACCGATGAAAACTCACATATTAGAGTTAAAAGAATGGTAGGCGTTTGTACACCAGATATTTTCACATTGTCATGTTCAGGGATGTCTTCCATGTCTTAATGGTAGAAAGAAGCGAAGTGCATTGAGTCCATCATCAGGATGCTCTCAATGTAACAGTCTGGGACATTTGTTCAACAGATACAAAAGAAGTTTGTTCGGATGTTCTCCATGCGCTCCACAGGTATGTTAGAAAGCTTTCTGGAACTTACAACATTATCTGATAGTGAGTTTCAGCCTCCTTGTGGTTGCCAAGGTCGTAAGAAGCGATCAGTGAGCGTCAAGATCATCAAAAGGGCTCCAGAACAGTGTGATGCTACTTGCTGTGACTACTCCAAGTAGGTTTTCAAGAGTGCAACAACTCACTAAGATTCTGATTTCAGATGTTTGAATCGTCAGAAGAAGGAGACATTGGTGCCGTTTATGTAAACTAGTTTGTGTGATATCCAACATAATCAAGACACTTCGAAAACGGGTAAACAGTGTAAAGATACTTACCTCTATAGCGTAATCTAGTAGTTTGATATATATTTTTTTACTTTACTGAATAAAGTGTTCTATTCTAAACAGTATATTGCTTGAAAAAGAAGGAGTTCAAATTTTTTAAAAGAAAAAATAACCGGGAGACCCGAAACAAGAAATGGATTATGGGCCGGGATGGAAAGGAATGGGAAAATAGCTAGAGATCGTTTACAGTATCATATTGGATAAAACTATTTAGGGGAGATTTAGGAACTCTCGTTTTTCAAAAATCCATTGAGTTTCATGTTGAAATACTCGGTTGGACTATTTGCAGACGCGATTTCCGATGCGACTGAGTTCTGTTGTTCGTCGAATAGTTGAAGTTGGCGCTGGTAGCTGGCAATTTCGAGACGAAGAGCCTGAAAGTGGGTTGATGCAAAAGTAATGTAAAGAACACTTACTTGTTGCTTCAACATTTCAGTATGCAACTTTGCATCCGCCAACTGTAACTTCTTCTCTATCAAGATTGCATCTGGATCTTTCTTTTCTTGTTCCGGCGGAACAACAGTTTCTTCATCCTCTTGTTGCATCTCTTCCTCTTCTTCTTTTTCTTTGTTCAACTCTCTTTTCTTCATATCCAAGTGCATTTGTAACTGCTGCAACTGCATCTCCGTTCTTTGCCATTTCAGGCGTTTTGATTTCGGGCCATATGTGGCCTCCATGATTTCCGATGCAGAGTCAACATCATCTTGCTTAGTGTCTTGTTCACTCATCATTATTTCAGCCAAACCGGACATCCAATCTGGAACCGGACCACGGGAACGACGTTTTGGTTCAGCCCAACTGAACTCCGCGTATCTCTCAAGCTCATTTCCCGCGCTCATGTTTGTAATTCCAAGCTTATGAGCATGTTTTCGAGAGAATTTTCTGAAAACATTGGAATTGTTTTTTGTTGACATCAATGAAAAAACAATTTCATAAACTTCCTTTTACGCATATATCTAATTTCCGTCATTTGGCTTACCTCATATCTCTAATCCGCTGTTTTATTTGAGCCGGAGTCCTATCCGCAAATCCCATTTTAGTGATTTCAAGAGCCCACTCTTTGGCAAGAGTATCCATTGGAACTTCGACATTCTGTTGTCCGGATGGTCGTGTTGAGTGATATTCCTCTCTCCGCTGAGAGTACAATTCGTAAAGTTTCATGTTCTCGGCCTCTGAAAATTTTTACAAATTGGAGTGCATCTCTTAATTCTTCTTGCCATTGAATCCAATTGTCTTCGGTTTATCTTCAGGCAGTTGGTTCTGCAGGGCAAATTGTGCTCTTAAGATATGTCCAATTGAGGATTGAGCCGTTATCGGAGTGTCAACAAGTTTTCGAGACATTCTTGCAGACATTTCCGATCCAACTAGATGACCTAGAAATTGAGACAGATGTTCGTTAGATACATACAACAGGTGCTGTTGAAAAAAGGATTGAAATGGTAAACTTCAAGTAAGATCGATTTATAAGTACAAAACTCTAAGATGTAAAATGTCAACAATAGAACAAGAAAATGGGCGGAGTTTCGGTTCTAACTCAATTACACTATCCTAGAAAAATGTTGGAGCATTTAAAAAAACTGGCGATAGCGTGACCTACTTGTATAGTAATTCAATTAAAAAATGACTTGAATTTTTAATGGAAAGTTAGATAGCAGTCCAGAAATACGGATGGAAATGTCAAAGCACCTAAAAGATTTCTTTTGATCTTCAACTTTAGAAAATCGCATTGAATGAAAATATGAGAAAATTTAAAACAATCAAATGATTGGGAGTAGTATGAAGCTGAGAGGACCTAGTATAAACATAGAAGAGAGAATAAGAGGCAGATGTCTGTGCCTGCCTATGTGTGTATGTATATAAACGTCCCGGGAATGGAAGAGAGGATGTGGCGGGCGACACACTGAAAAGCGATATCGGGGGAGGAGCGGGAGAAGCATGAACAGGATAGGGAGGAGTGAGAGTTACACAGATGGCATGGGCACTCTGCTTCTCTATCCGCACACTATTTTCGTGCTCCTTGTATGGCGGGGAAGAGTGGGAAGAGAAGTGAGCCCACGTCTTCTAGAGGGAGGCGGGCGCGGGCGGTGTACTGCGTGAGAAGAGGAAGAAGGGGAGTGGAGTTGGGGAGAGAAGGAAAAAATTGTGTTTTCTATTTTTCAATATTATTAGCAATACTTACATGCAAAAGTAGAGCTGATTAGGGGAGGTGGAGTAGTGCCAGGGCACATGAAGATTACTGTAGAAGGAGGATAGCTATGAAAACAGCCACAGCTTACCGTAAAACCTCTAATAGAAGGACACCTAAGTGAGTCCGAAAAGAGCACTTTCTCGGATTTCCGTGCATCTGAAAGTAGTCTCAATCGATTCCTTATAAAAAATAGGCTAGGATCAATATGAAATACACTCTGAATTGCTTCTCAAAAATTAGTTATGGATGCTTCTGTGAAATTTTAATTTTAATTTTGAGGAGGTTTAACAATAGAAGGACATGTCCACCTATTAGAGGTTTTACTGTATTTGGGGGAAGACGATTCAAAGATACTGTAAGAATATTGAAAACTTCAACTCTTTGAAATCAAATAATTGTTCATCAAAGGAAAGAAAAATATACGTTCTTGGAATCTTGAAACATACATCGCTATCATAAACATACTAGGAATTTAGATCTCTAAAATCCTATAAATCCTATAAGAGACTGAAATAAGAAGGATATTCTGTCAATCTTCCAAAGTAATACCAAGAAAAAGATTAAAAAATGAGACACACTTTTTCCGCCCGGCTCAACGAGAGCTCTTCCTTTCTTCCCTCCAAAAAAGGTACAAGCACATACACATAGCACAAAAAATGATGCTCTTTTCCCTCTCTTCGTCTGCGAGTTTTCTCTGCCTGTTCACTTATTTTTCCTTCCCGTGTATATCTTTTTCTCCTCCCAAGCGTGCTCCCACGTCTTCCCAATCTATCTCTTTTTGGTTTAGTCTGTGCGCGCACACTCTTCGTCTTCTTCTTCCTTCGCTCATGCTCTCCCAGCTCGGGAGATTCATCAATAGTCGGGAGCCGGGGAAGGGAGACTGCGTCCCGCTCGTCGACGTCGTCTTCCTCTCGTTTGCTGATGACTTTCCACACTCTCGGCGAGACTTGTTGTATTGGTATGCATGCACACACACACACACATACATGCTCATAGAAGGGAAAAAAATGAAATGAGGAGAGAAAAAGATCTGGAAAAAATAATAAATTCAGGGGATTCTTTGTGAAACAGTATGAGGAAAAAAACAGGGATGATCAGGAACACAGCAGGAGTGAGCGGCAACGAATTTTCGGCAACGCATTCAAGTGTGAATAACTTTTTTCAGGAGCATCGGGTAAAAATACAGTCAACAGGAAAAATGTTCCTTATTAAAAAAGCTATCGTTTGGTTAAAAAATAGTCAAATTTCATCGAGAATTAATAGAGTTACGCTTTTTGTTGCCAAAAAATTCCCGATTTCGCCAATTTCGGCAACGTTTTCGGCAATTTAATTTCCAAAACAGAGCGTAACTCTGTTAATTCTTGATAAAATTTGGCGATTTTTTAACCAAATGATGGCTTTTTTAATAAGGAACATTTTTCCTGTTGACTGTATTTTTACTCGATGCTCCTGAAAAAAGTTATTCACACTTGAATGCGTTGCCGAGAATTCGTTACCGCTCAGCCCTGGAACACAGTAGAATACAGAAAGCGGAAGAGAATCTCCACGTTTCTTTTTTATTTCAGAACATGAATGCTTGGAAATACAGTGTCAAGAATATTGTAAATCAATTCAGAGATTTATCGATAAAATTGCAAAACACCCTTTTATTTGGAATAAACCCCTGCCGTTTAGAGCTTCTTGACCTGAAAGATGAACTGAAAATTTTCTAGATTGGAATCAACTTTTTACCCAAACTCCCATTTTATGGTTTTCCTTTGTTCCCCCGAAGTTTAAAAAAGGATTACCTGAGGTTGGAAGATCACAGATCCTCCCACTTTCTTCTCTCCTACTAAATCAATAGAAACTCTTTTCCTCCTCCCTCAATCAGTTTCTCACGGGAGCTTTTCTTCTTGAACATATTATTGTAAAGTATCAATCTATCTGCGTCTCTCTGGTCTTTCTTACATAATATCATCTCCCTCCTGGATCATTTCGATTGTTTTATTTCAAAACCTTTTCGTATTCTGTAATCTTGCCATACTTATCAAAATGTCCATAGTACAGTCAGCTGGCAAAGGTGTCACACAGGTCGTAGAGCGATGTGAAGCAGCCAAGGAGTCCGGATTTTTGGGTGAGATACAAAGGCGGGCTCTAATAAGAAGTATAAAAAGTTTTAGATCTTTCCTCTTGCCAACTAATGTATATGGCCGATGCAATTTACATGCTTATTAAAGGGCATGAAATTACGAAGGTAAATTTGAAGCCTAAATCCAGATATTTAGCATTAAAATTTTCAGATCAGCATTCAAGACAACGCAATGAAAAAGTTTCCGAAAAAGTTTGTGATCAAGTTCCCAACTGCGACCAGTTAAATACTCCTATGTTTTAAGTAAACATTCAATGAGATTTTCAGTTTTGAATATGGCCAACAATGAAATCACTGAACTTCCGGAAGAAATCTCCACATGGACTAGTCTCAAAGGACTCAATGCAGCCAAGAATTCGATCACCAAGTTTCCAGATGCAATTTTACAGTTGAAAAACTTAATCTATCTTGATCTCAATGGAAATGATATCACAGGTAGTCTCAACTAGAATTTAAAAGGATAACCTAATTTTTTTTTCAGATCTTGATGTTAACCTACTCTACTCTTCTCTTCCCGGTCTAATCAAGCTGAATTTGGGTGGAAATGAGAATTTGAAAGAGGATGTCAAAGAGAAGCTGAAAAATCTGAAGCCGGAGAAACTGGATTTGATTCTATAATTACAGTACTTACTTTTTCTTGTATAAAGGGATCTGAATGAAGCTAACTTTGAAAATGAACTATTTTCAGACTTATTTAAAGACGATTTCAGATTTAAAATTTCTATTTCAAACTTCGTTAAATTTTTCAGATAGGAAACCTTTTTCTAAAGACGATTCCTTGATTCCAATCTTGGGAAGCCTCCGCCAAAATACGTAATGTGACGTGATGGTGTTTGCGTACTTCTCATAAAAGACGACCTGAAAAATTATTTTATTTTTCTGTCTTTCTTTCTGCATTCGATATATTCAAAATGGTGAGTTTTTCTTTTGTTTTCCAAATAAAAACGAATTTTAAAACCGATATTTTTCAGAGCTTCACTGAAGAAATGCTGCGAGAAGCGGCCAATGAAGTGCTACAATCGAGAATCCCCCATGGATATGTATATATTCCGGATTACGAGCAGTATTGGTCAGAAGAGCAGAGGATGTATTATGATCCGGTGAGAGAAGTTTTCTGAAAGTTAAAAACTTATTTTCCATCTATTCCAGAACACTGAGCTGTTCTCCCGACCCGACGACGAAACAGTGTATCAATTGAGTCCCGATGGCACTGAGTTTGTGCTAGTGGAAAGAAGGAAAAAGAGTAGGAGAACGAATAGCATTATAAACAAAGTAATGTATTTCAGTTTGCAGATTACTGGTCAAGCCGTTGTTATAGAAAACGCGCTATGGAGTGGATAAGTGAGCGAGAATTCAAGAAATTCGACCAGGAAGCTGTGAATATCTGCGAAATGGTTTTGGGAATAGTGGATAAAGTTGTGAGGGAAGAGGATAAGGAAAAGGAAAAAGAATATCTTCGGTCAATTGCGGATAACAAAGTTGCTATGATAAAGCATAGATTTAATAAAGCGTTCAATGAGAACAAAGATCGAAAGAAGAAAATTCCGCCTAAGCATTACGTTCCAACTCTGGATGAATCCACTGGCCATATTGAATACACTCTGCAAAAAGATGAATTTTTTGATTGGGAAGATCCGTTTGAGACGAATAATGACGATGTGTTCAGTGACGATGAGGAGCAAGCTATTTTGATGGAGCGTAAGTTTCCTGTCAAAATATTACGTTAAAAATAAGATGATATTTCAGAAGAGCGATTCGATCAGCCTCCATGTATGCGGATAATGGACCAACAGCGGCGTCTTCACATCGTTACTATCTCCGGTGGTTATATCGGGTCGGATCGTGATTGTGAAGTTGTGATGTCAAACCAGTTGATGCCTGAGAGGTGTGCCGAAGTGTCATACTCCGAGGAAGCGTCGTGTTATTCGATTGAAAAGTTGGAATCATCATGTTTCCTTCAAGTCAATGGCAACGCTGTTGAGGTACAATTTTTTAAAAAATTCAAGTTACAAGAAATCCTTCATTTTCCAAAATTTCAGCTAAACTCCTCTGTCGATTTGTGTCAAGGTGACTTCTTCGTAATCAACGGTGAACGATTCGATGTTCATGTTCACTTTGGAAACAACACTTGTCCGGGATGTGAACCAGGTCTCTATCAGGAACCCGAGAAAGAGGAAGTTCAAATTCAGGCGAGGAATATTCGAGGAGAGTATGCTAGAAGGAAGAATCTGAAGCAGATGATGAAGTCGTATGGGATTCGACCAGATGAGGGTCTTAATGAACCGATTCGGAAGAAACCGGCTACCGGACCATCTCTTCAGAACATAAATCGTTCAGATGTTCCATCTACATCTGGAGATATGTATGGAGCGTGTGCAGCGAAACCTGTACCTGAAGGACAATTGAAGTATGATCTACCATCGAGCTCAGGAGCTCCAGTTCAACCCGCCCCGAAACCGTTAGATTCTGGAAACCTTGGATTCAAACTTCTCAAATCTATGGGATGGTCAGAAGGACAAGGGCTGGGAAAAGAGAAACAAGGCTATGTGGAGCCAGTGGCAACTGAGGTCAAGAACAATCGACAGGGTCTGGGAATGAATAAGGAACTACCGAAAAGTTATAAGGATCAGATTTTGGAGAAGACTAAGCAACGGTTCAATGAGGTAATTATTAGTATGATGACAACTGAAACAAACTAGACAATTTTCAGAAACGATGAGAAGAGCAACACACCAACATCAATTTTCCTGTGAAATCATAAATTTATGTTCTCTGTTTCTTTGTAAATTATTTATTTCCTGAACTTCTTTCTCTTCTTTTTAATGCGTTCTAGCAGTCATTTCGCAACATCTTCACACATTTTATGACCTGCAGCACAATGAGCATAAGAAGAATCGGGTCGAAAGAGCAGTCACAAACCATGAAAGTAACTGATTAGAGGAGCAGAGGAAAATTTTGGTTACGTCACACTGTGGCATAATTACAAAAATAACAGTTTTTGGGAGAAGACACAAAAGGTTCGGAGAATTTTGAGAGGCTGGGAAAAAGAAAAACGTGTATGGAGTATTGGAAAATAATTACAGTATTCTTTTTTCTGAAAATAATACCAGTATTATTTCAAGATTCTGTTTGAAACCCATTAACTTATAAAAAAATTAACAGAGTTGGGAATCAAAGATTTTCAGATTGAAGTCCGGAACCCTCGTCTTCCACAAACCGCTGAAATTTACAAACCTTCAGAATCAATAAATATTGTAGAGGTTTTTCGAGAACTTTTCTAAACACTTGAACACAAAATTTTCAACGTTCGAACCTCAAAGAAATGTTAAAAATGCGGAGACTAAAAACTCAAAGTTTCAATTTTCAAGGAGAGGTCTATTTTTAGAGCCATGCAGTCTCCCATTTATCATTTTCCTTAAATTTATAGATGTAATTCCGAAAAAAATCTATTTTTGGTCATTTAATATCCTTATCACTAACCTGACCAATCTATTTTCAGATCAACTATGAAAGTGGGGATTCTTTGAAATCATACAAAAACATCAGGATCTTTGAGATCTTGGTCCAAATCCAGACAATGGCCATTCCAAAAACATCAGTTTCTGTTACTAAACTGTGCTAGAAACATTTTGTGCTCGCCACAAGTCAGAAGGAGGTTTCCCCTCCCCTCTCTTCGAATTTTTCGAAAAGATTTTTTGATGATAACACATCACCATCTTGCTTAAAGTTTTGATAAAAAGGAATCGGGTACAATCAGTATCGTATTATTCTCCAATTCCTCTCATTGGGGTCTCACTTTTTTCCTTTGCTTTTTCCGCTATTTTCGAAGTTTTTCGAATTGCACTTTTTGAATTTCAGATATGCTGAGAAACGGCAGTCTCCGTCGGAGTCTTCGGACTCTCGACTCTTTTAGTTTAGCACCTGAAGATGTAATAAAGACGACGTTGAAGACTGTGGAAGAATATGAAGGGTGAGTTGATTTATATGGAGCATAGAGTTATTTCTATTTATCTTAAAATCTGTATAAGAAAGGCACCTCTGACAGAAGGGTACCTTTAATAGGAGGGCACCCCCGAGGAGCTCAAAATGAGCACATGCATAAAATTGAAACGAATTGAAGTTAGTATTATGAGAATCCTCATAAAAATATGGCTGGACAAGTCTTAAAAGTTTCAGATACCTTCTTCAACAAATTTTCTGATCTATTTTGAGGATTCAGAAATATTTTTTAGGTGCAAAGAATTCAGTCCATATTTATAAGGACTCTTTCCACTCAACAGAAACCAATATTCTTTCTTTTTCAGAGACAACATTGACGAGAATGGAGAGATAAAAAACACCAGAGATTCCAAAGATGCAGTAGTAAACAAAGTGTCTATTCCACAATTGGTAAGTTATTTATCCTTGAGACTCATCACCAGTTGAGATGAAAATTTAAGAAATGTTTTTGATAAGCTCCTCACAAAGTTGGCATGCACTTTAATAGGTGTGCTTAAAAGCACAACCAGCTGATGCCAGGCCTCAGTCACAGAATTTAAGTTGCAACGGTTTTGTAGCAATCGTGCCATCTTTTTCAAACTATAAAACGTTTGGTCGTGTTGATCACAAACTTTGGATAAAAGTGAAAGGAGCATGCATCAAGAAAACCGCAAAAATACGAACTGATAAGAGTGAAAATAGATGATCAAGTATACTTTTTTGTAGTATCGATACACAACAATGATGGAAAAAATAATGTTGTTGATTGGAACAATCGTGGCAATTATTACCGGAGCAGGATTACCATTGATGTCGATTCTGCAGGGACAAGTTTCACAAGCGTTCATTAATGAGCAAATTGTTATAAATACTGGAAATCAAACGAGTAAGAACAAGGACTACAAACTATCTACAGTACAATAATATCCATGATAATTTCAGTCCCACCAAATGGTAGAAACTACACCGACTCTGATTTCAACCACGATGTAATGCAAGTCGTTTGGCTGTACGCTGGAATGACTGTAGGAATGTGGGCAGCTGGTCAGATTACCGTAACTTGCTATCTTTATGTGGCGGAACAAATGAATAATCGATTGAGAAGAGAATTCGTCAAGGCTATTTTGAGACAAGATATCTCGTGGTTTGATACGAATCATTCTGGAACCTTAGCTACTAAACTTTTTGAGTGAGTTTATGAATATTAGAGTTTCAAGGAAACATGGATTTTCAGCAACTTGGAAAGAGTAAAGGAAGGAACTGGAGACAAGATTGGAATGGCCTTCCAGTACATGAGTCAGTTTATCACGGGATTTATTGTTGCTTTTACACACAGTTGGAAACTCACTCTCGTCATGTTAGCAGTTACTCCTATCCAGGCACTTTGTGGTTTCCTCATCGCCAAATCCATGTCTACATTTGCTATACGAGAAACAGTTCGATATGCCAAAGCTGGAAAGGTTGTAGAAGAAACGATATCAAGCATTCGGACAGTTGTATCTCTCAACGGATTGAGACATGAGTTGGAAAGATATTCAACAGCTGTGGAAGAGGCAAAGAAGTCGGGAGTTTTGAAAGGATTGTTTTTGGGAATTTCATTTGGAGCCATGCAAGCAACTAACTTTGTTTCTTTCGCGTTGGCTTTCTATATTGGTGTCGGATGGGTACATGATGGATCTCTTGCTCCAGGAGATATGCTTACGGTATGTCTGAGACTTCTGAAGTACTCAAGTTCTATTAAAACTTTTCAGACCTTTTCTTCCGTTATGATGGGATCTATGGCTTTGGGTCTTGCTGGACCTCAACTGGCTGTTCTCGGTACTGCACAAGGAGCTGCCTCAAGTATCTATGAAGTCTTAGATAGAGTTGGTTTTCTAAACGTTTCGAAATTTCACTGTATTGTCTATTTACAGAAACCAGTGATTGACTCTTCCAGCCGAGGAGGTCGTAAAGATATGAAAATCAAGGGAGACATCACAGTGGAGAATGTTCACTTTACGTATCCATCTCGTCCAGATGTCCCAATTCTTCGAGGAATGAATCTTCGTGTGAACGCTGGCCAAACGGTTGCTCTTGTGGGATCTTCTGGATGTGGAAAGTCCACAATTATCAGTTTGCTTCTTCGCTATTATGATGTGTTGAAAGGAAAGATTTCGATTGACGGAGTTGATGTTAGAGATATCAATTTGGAATTCTTGAGAACCAACGTTGCTGTTGTTTCTCAGGAACCGGCTCTTTTCAACTGCACCATTGAGGAAAATATTAGAGTGAGTTTTAAAATTGGAACAAGGTTATCATATCCCATTGTTAAAGCTTGGCCGTGAAGACATCACTCGTGAGGAGATGATAGCTGCCTGCAAGATGGCTAACGCTGAAAAGTTCATCAAAACCCTCCCAGCTGGTTACAACACACTTGTCGGAGACCGTGGAACTCAACTCTCCGGAGGTCAGAAGCAACGTATTGCCATCGCTCGTGCTCTTGTTAGAAATCCAAAGATCCTTCTCCTTGATGAAGCAACGTCTGCATTGGACGCCGAGTCGGAAGGAATCGTCCAACAAGCTTTGGATAAGGCTGCCAAAGGAAGAACCACAATCATCATTGCTCATCGTTTATCTACAATCAGAAACGCCGATTTGATTATTTCTTGTAAGAACGGACAAGTTGTGGAAGTTGGAGATCATAGGACTTTGATGGCTCAAGAGGGACTCTACTATGACTTGGTAACCGCTCAGACGTTCACGGATGCTGTTGATGCTTCTGCTGGAGGTAAATTCTCTCGTGAAAACTCTATCGCTCGCCAGACAAGTGAGCATGAGGGCATTTTCCGCCAAGCATCCGAAATCGATGATGTTCTCAACAGAGTGAGATCTTCAACAATGGGATCAGTGACAAATGGACCAGTGATTGATGAGAAGGAACAGAGAATCGGAAAAGATGCTTTGACAAGACTTAAAGAAGAACTGGAAGAGAACAATGCCAAACGAACCAATCTTTTCGAAATTCTGTACCATGCCAAGCCACACGCTCTTTCTGTTTTCATCGGAATCACAGCTGCCACTATCGGAGGATTCATCTACCCAACGTACTCTGTATTCTTCACTTCTTTCATCAACGTCTTCTCTGGGAATCCAGATGACATTCTTAGCCAGGGACACTTCTGGGCTCTTATGTTCTTGGTGTTGGCTGCTGCTCAGGGTATCTGCTCGTTCTTGATGACATTCTTCATGGGTATCGCTTCTGAATCGCTTACAATGGACTTGAGGAACAAGTTATTCCGAAATGTTCTATCTCAACATATTGGATTCTTTGATTCACCACAAAATGCATCTGGAAAGATTTGCACAAGATTGGCAACCGATGTTCCTAACCTGAGAACTGTAAGTTTATGATCTGGATAAAACCTATTCAATTTTAACAACTATTTTAAGGCTATTGACTTCCGTTTCTCTACAGTCATCACAACCCTGGTTTCCATGATTGCTGGAATTGGTCTCGCTTTCTATTACGGTTGGCAAATGGCCTTACTGATTGTTGCCATTCTCCCAATCGTCGGTTTCGGACAATACCTTCGTGGTCGTCGTTTCACTGGTAACAATGTGAAGAGTGCTTCTGAATTCGCAGACTCTGGAAAGATCGCTATTGAAGCTATTGAGAATGTTCGAACTGTTCAAGCTTTGGCCCGAGAGGACACTTTCTATGAGAAGTTTTGCTCAAAACTGGATGTTCCACACAAGGAAGCTATCAAAGAAGCTTTCATTCAAGGACTTTCCTATGGGTGGGTATCTTAAAATGTGGAGCGTCTTCTCAGTTTTATATATTTTTAGATGTGCTTGCTCTGTTCTCTACTTGCTCAACACATGCGCCTACCGTATGGGTCTTGCTCTCATCCTTCACAGAACCATGACTCCAATGAGAGTTCTTCGTGTCATGTATGCCATCACTATCTCTACATCCACTCTTGGATTCGCCACATCGTACTTCCCAGAATACGCAAAAGCTACATTTGCTGGTGGAATTATTTTCGGAATGCTGAAACAAAAGTCAAAGATTGACAGTTTGACATTGAGTGGAGAAAGAAAGAAGTTGTCAGGAAAAGTGATCTTCAAGAACGTTCGATTCGCATATCCAGAGCGTCCACAAATCGAAATCCTCAAGGGATTGAGCTTCTCTGTGGAACCTGGACAGACTCTGGCTCTGGTTGGACCTTCTGGATGTGGTAAATCTACAGTGGTAGCTCTGCTCGAAAGATTTTACGACACACTGTCTGGTGAGGTGTTCATCGATGGAGCAGAAATCAAGACATTGAATCCGGAGAATACAAGATCACAAATCGCAATCGTGTCTCAAGAACCCACACTCTTTGATTGCTCCATCGCTGAGAATATTGTCTATGGATTGGATCCAACTACCGTAACGATATCTCGGGTTGAGGAAGCCGCGAAGCTTGCCAATATCCACAACTTCATCTCAGAACTTCCTGAAGGATACGAGACACGTGTCGGAGATCGTGGAACTCAACTATCTGGTGGTCAAAAACAACGTATTGCAATTGCTCGGGCCCTTGTCCGAAACCCGAAGATCCTTCTCCTTGATGAAGCCACCTCCGCCCTTGATACGGAATCCGAGAAGATTGTCCAGGAAGCTTTGGACAGAGCCAGAGAGGGACGAACGTGTATTGTGATTGCTCATCGTTTGAATACTATTATGAATGCTGACTGTATTGCTGTGGTCAACAACGGAACTATTATTGAACAAGGTAAAGTTTTTGAAATTCTTTAAGTTACAAATTATTTATTGTTTCAGGAACCCATTCCGTTCTAATGTCTCAAAAGGGTGCATACTTCAAGCTGACACAAAAACAGATGAGCGAAAAGAAATGATTTCTTCGCTCAGAATTAGGACACATCTTCTCTTGATCTTCTCAAATGTGCATATTATTTTGTAAATTTACTCATTTCTGGTTTTAATAAATCACTTCATTTGACATAGCAATTATTTCGGAGTTTTCCGTACCGGAAAAAATAGTGATGACGTTCATGGCGATGTGGTCTGACGAATACAAGTACAATTGAACCATGAAGGAGGGTTAAGTAATAACAACAACAAATCTTTGTTTCCTAGAAGCAATTGAACGAAGAAGAGTTTATCATCACTGGGATCTATTGATTTTGGGTTAAAGACTGGAAGCAATGGATGGGTAGAGAGAAGGAAATACACCGGAAGAAATACGGAGGGACTGAACCAAATAGAATAAACTAAATAGAAGAAACAATTATAACAGGATGGAATAGAAAATCAAATTATTCACAGGCCGGCAAATCAATGACATCCGTTAACAGCGTCGGTATAGCTCAGACGATCCTCACAAATTGTAGTCGCGGTCTTTTTATCCGATTTGTGCTTGGGTGACATGACGACATTCATCGTGGTGTTTGAAGAAGCTTTTCTATCGCCAAAACTTTGTTGGAGCACGGTAATATAGGTCATGTAGCGACGTTTCTAGAAAATAAACAATTTAGGAGATAACAAAGATTTCCTTTCAATTAACCTCAAATCCTAAAAGAACCAATCTATCGGTGATTTGTGGCTGTGGTCTTTCCGGATACAATGATTGCAACAAAACTTCTATCATCTCACTTAATTCGGTTACTCGTGCCTGATGAGTTTTGATTTGTTTCGTGATTGGAGCCAAGCAAGGTAGTCGTGGCAGGCGTGGCATTGGAGCTGTCTCCGGTTTCGCAGTTACCGGGATCGGCAACGTTGGAGAAGAGAAGGCGGCGGCAACGAAGTTGATTTTAGAACACCATTCATTTAAATCTCCCATATTGCTTGCTTGGAACAAAAGTTCTCCTCCATGAGCAATGCGGACTCGGAAGACGTGAGACTTCTTCTTATAGTCTGTAGCCGGTTCAGCGAGGGCATGGTGCAAAGAAACAGCATTTTCTAGAGATGCATATCGACTTGTGGCTTTTGGATGCTCATCTGTATCAAAATAGAGAACAAGGCCTCGGAGACGAGCATACACCATTTTCCAACTGCGACGTCCGAATGGTGCTGGAAATTGTTTTGCTACAATTTTATACCATATCATGAAGTACTTACTTTTAGCTCCATCAGCTTCTCTGACATATTTCCTCATTACGAATGAACTGTGATACTCCACAACTGATTCTGGGTCCACTTCGTAAGCACGTTGTTGTTTCACACTGGAAGCAGCGAATCCATTGGCAGCTGAGCTCTTCGCAGAGTGTTGTAGAGAAATTGCATTGTCTTTGATACTCTGGTATAGAGTTTTCAACATATCTCTTTTATAGGTGCATCCCGTGTGCCCTATGTTAGTGATGAAGTCACGAGCCGTCATTTTCTTTCCGGTGTTTGGTCCGTGCAGGTCCGAGTTGAGAAGCAGGAGGGCACAAGTAAGGGTGTGCACTTCATCCAGACTCTCAAAAATCGAAGGGTTGCATTCTAGATATCTTGCTGAGAAAACGCGAAGTAGACGCTCGCGAGCCGATGACTCCCCACGTAATTCTACTCGACTCAAAAATTCACGAAGCGCGGCATCGATTCGGGTAGTCGAGAATTGAAACAGCTCGAGGTATTTGACAAGAATAAGAAACGCGAAATCGTTTCTGAAAGAAGTTATTTTAGATGAAAAACTTTTCATTAAACTCACTGTTCATTCAGACGATCCGCAACGTCACTAGCTGTACATGTTTTCAATTCATATAACTTCCGAGCGATCTGTGCAGCTTCTCGTTCTCCTCCAACCGAACTCATCGACGTACTAGCGACTTGATTCACAACGAACGCTGAACTGCTGTCAGATCGAATCGACGATGCAACGCCACGCTCTGTACCAGCAAAAAACCAAGAAAATTATTACCACACGATGTTCAAAGATTTTGACCTACTTTCAGAAGTAGCATGAAGTGACGGACTAGCTGATGCCGAACTGCTTGTAGCTTGAGTGTACTGGGGAATTTTTCCGAAGACTTGTTTTCTCAGAGAAGGTGAAGCCACTGAACTCTGTTGTGGTGTCGTTTCTATGGCGCTGTAGTAAGCATGGGTCATCTCATCGAATGAAGAATGAGGAGCATCGATAGTGACAACGGATCGTTTCGACGGCGTATCGTTGTCGTGTCTGGAGACTTTCGAAATGTCTCTGACGCCCGACCCATCAAAGTCATCAACATCGTCATACACTGGGGAACGAGACGGTCCGTCTGAAAAACATATTTCAATTTTTGAACTGTTTGACAACTACTGACTACTAGGAATACCTCCATTGGCATGTAGGCCGTTTGTCGGTTCCGCGGAAATTTGTGGTGACGAATTGTAGGAGTATTGGCTGTGAATATTGTTGTTGCTACCACTGGGAGGCATCGTGAACATTGCGCTGCGAAGGCTCTTGTTGACGATCTCCTCGTTCGGAGATTTCATATCCTCGTTGGTGACAACTGAAGGTTAACAAATCGATATAGGAATAGTGATTATGACACAGTTTAGTAGATCAATCAGAAGACTGACTAACAGAAGAAGACAGCTACTACACTGTGGGGACCGAGTGCAGTCAAGTGAAAACAGGGCGAGGAGGAAACGGGAGGAAAACGAGGGTGGCTAACACAAACATGTACATTGAAATGAAATTCTGTCACCTATTATAACTGCGTGCGCGTGGAAGGATGGATGCAAGACATGTTTGCTTTTTTTTGTGAATGGTGAGAAAAATTCGCTGGCGAACTCCAAGAGCTCATTTCTTCGATTCCTCCGTAATTTTGTAATTTTAAGACTTTCAAAATCGTAAAATGACCAATTTGGTAATTACTTGATATGAAAGATAGAAAAAGTAGCATCGATACTGATGAAAGATTGGGAATGCAATCGAGCTCGCCGTACGAATTTGAGAATTCTGGGATCGTAGGCTCATGAGCCAATTAAATCCAGATGCGTTTCTCTTTTTTTCCCTACTTCTTTTCGTTAAAAAAATTTCACACTCTTCTGACGATAAAAAACCAACCGATAAACTGCTCTTCTCGATCAATAGATTTTTCGCTTTCGTTTTCTTTTTCTTCTGTAGTCGTCGTCATCGTCACCATCACCTCTTCCGAGCTCTCTTCTTCTACATCCGTACTTTCCATCCTTTCGATTGGCGCTGTCTTGTGCATCCGGATCGCTGTTGGTGAGTCTTCTGACGTTTTACGTGCCAGATTTCCTCGTCGGTCAATATGACTGGTAGAGACGGGAAGACGTGATATCTTCGATCCACCACTTCCAGCACTGCCACTCCCGGATCTTTGCATTGACGGGAACGCGACGCCAGCCGATGCGGACGCACGCGTCAGCTGTTGTGGAGGTGTACTCGAGGCGATGGTGGTTCCCGGTGGCAGTTGGTCGCCCAGCAACTATAGAAAAAAAGAAACGTTTGAGCCATTATTCAAAAGGTGTTCTCACTGACCTTGGCGTATGTGCTTGAAACGTTTCTGTTGAGGGAGATGAGAACGTCTCCTGACATCACGAATGCCTCAGCTTTTCGTACGTTCTGAAATCTCTGATAAAATTAGTACTTGACAACCGGAACTTGTAGGTTTTTTCATATTTCAAAAATTAAATTACTTAAAATATACTATTTTTGGGAAAAAAAAGCAATTTATCAGTTGTTGAATTTTGAAATACTTGCTTAACAATTTTGATGAGCATTCATTTGAGAAGTTTATGATTTTTATTGTCTCTTTTTCAAAACAACAATTGTTTTAATGGGATTTTATATCGAGTTTTGAAATTAAAATTCGAAAAAAATACTTACCTTTTTAGGAGGCGAATCCACACTTGCTAGTGCCTCTTCTGCTCCAGATGAGGCTACCTTGGCCATTGCTCCCTGTAAAAAATGATTGAAATAGTATTCTGTTGAGCATATTTCAAAAGAAATGTTACGAATGATGATAGAGATGAAGGGAAAGAGAGCAGCAACGGCCTTAAATGTTATATAAACAAATCAGCAAGGTATGCTTTTCAAAAACTAAAATTGTATAGGTAGCAACATTGGAACAGTAGGATCACGATGGGTATCTTGAACTTTTTAGAAAAAGTACAATCATGGAAAAATCCACAACGTCACACCTCATTCATTCATAGTTCTCCCCCCTTACCTTTGGGGCCGCCCTGTTTGCCCATCACATTGTTGTCTTGTATAATAAAATTCGAGCGATCGAGAGACTGAGAGGGGACAACTGGTCGAAAACGACGACGCATCTGATGGGGGTGCGTTGAGCAAATCACAGGAGGGCGAAAGCTGACGATTGACAGTTGCGGGGGTTCCCATATATTCCATTAACAAACAGAAACGGAACGTTCTTCTGCGAGCCGTCAGAGGTAAGGTGATTAAGTTGGGAATTAGGCAAAATTTACGCTATCAATCGTATCATATTTATCAACAGTTCGAGTAGGAATCTAGAAAATTATGAATCATGAGCAAAAAATCGCAACTTTGAAAAGTTGCACTATCTTTTACCAAATACTTTGCAAATCTTTTTTGCATTTGAAGTCTGCAAAGTAAAACCACACGGGAGGCAAAAAGTACAACGCTTTACAGCGAGAAGCTCTGAAGGATAATTGAGCTCGTTCAAACGACAAGATGAATGAGTTTCTATTCTATGAAGTACGCTGAGAAACAAAGAAACAAAGTGCTAGATTGGGAGAATAAAAAATACTGATCTTTTGGAATCCCAAATTCTCTATTGGTAATGAAATGCGGGAACTTTCATTGACGACTTCAGGAGAAAGGATTCAGGCCCTCTACTATATTAGGCTAATCCGATATATACTGTCAAATAAATCGCATGCCGGTGGTGAAGTATTCTTTTTTTTTGAAAATCGGAACAGTTGTGCCTATACACTATGAAACTTTTATGTTTTCAGCTTGCTGCAGGGGGCACCCACACTGTCATAAATCCAAAGTTCTTCTTTTTTCACTGAACACCATTCGACTTCCGAGAACGAAATTGACAAAACAGCAACAAAAACGATGGTGTGTATAATGAGTGTGTGTAGCTGTGGGGGGGTAATGATTCAACGGTCCGATAGCGGGCCGAGGGACAGCAGCAAGCCATACATGGTGAGAGAGTGTCAAGGCCGGAGGGCGGTCATCAAGAGAAAACACACGAAGAATGTGAAGAGAGATAGAGGGTAGAAGTGAGGGAAGCCGTCTCTTGAAAACGGACAGCTTCAGAAGATAGGAGATGTGAGCTCTTTATCGACTTTTTGGATTCCTAGGATCTCTATGATTTAGCACAACATACTTGAAGATTCAACCTGTTAGACTGACTTCCGTTGCTTCTAAAGTGTCAAATTACCCAAAAAAATCCCGCGGAAACACTGAAAGACCCACACAAACACTCATATCAGCACGCCACATAAATACACGGTGGCAAAAATCATACATACATGCAATTGTGGGTGATTATTATATGCATCGTGTGAACCCCAGAGCTATAAAACAGTAGAGTGAGAGAACATAGAGAACAATAAAATAATCGAGAGACGCAGAATGTGGAACAGAAGTGCATGCGCATCATCGAAAAACGGAGAGTCTCGCAAGAGTGCCTGCTCTTTTTTTTCATTCTTCGGGCCGTTTACACACGGTTTTTCGAGCAGCTGTTATGTTGCGTACTCATATTCTCTGCAAAGGTAAAAGGTATTTGCTCATAACTTTTGCAGAATTTTCAATTTTTGAAAAATCCCGTCGCTGAATTCTAAGGATCAGAATCGTTGTTAGAAAGATGAGATGACAGAAACGTTTTAATGAAAATGAAAACGCGAACGATGAAAGAATGATGAGAGGTTGCTGATGACACAAAAATTATTGGTCTTTTTCACAGTTTTTTTGGAAAGACGCGAAGTTTTCTGACAAATGAGACTAGCAATTACGAATATAACAGATGCAACGAAAAGAAACAAGGAAAAGATAAGTTTCAGTCTGCGAAGAAACTAATTTTAAATACAAAACAAATTTGTTGCGCAAAATTAAAGGTGTACTAAGGTTTCATTCAATACTTTCCCAATCGAACCTTCATTCCACTCTGATTATTATTTTATCGAAAAGAAATTCTGAATTTCGTCCAAAAAGCCACAATTTGGACGACAAAATACCGTTTGGGCAACTGGATGGCCTAGAATTTTTGAATTCCCGCGCGAAAAATCCGAGTTCGGTCATCTCAATTTTTCCCTATTTTTGCTGTTTTTTTCTGGTTTTTTGTCAAATTTCTTCAAATAAAACACAAAAAAAATGAAAATATGTTTGAAATTTTGCGGAAAAGCAAGAAAATTCGGAAAAATTTGACGAAAAACCAAAAAAAAAAACAGCAAAAATAGGGAAAAATTGAGATGACCGAACTCGGATTTTTCGCGCGGCAATTCAAATTTTCTAGGCCATCTAGTTGCCCAAACGGTATTTTGTCGTCCAAATTGTGGCGTTTTGGACGAAATTCAGAATTTCTTTTTGATAAAATAATAATCAGAGTGAAATGAAGGTTCGATTGGGAAAGTATTGAATGAAACCTTAGTACACCTTTAAATGGTAGCTCCGTGAAAGTTCGTAGAGTAAAATGCAGTGGCTGCAAACACTGCATATCCGCCTTTGAATAATCAAAATCGTTTTTAGTCATTTGCATTGATTTTACGAGGAGTTGTGCTTAAGTTTTGGGAACTCCCGATGCCTTACAGCTTAAAAACCTTTCTTTTAAATTAGAAAAACAAATCATCGTTACGTTTTCAGTCTATAGAGGAAAGTAATAAAATTAAGAATGACTGAAGAATCAACAAAAGATAAGAAAACGGGTGTGCTGGCTAACCACGCTCACTCTCTTCATGTACTAAAACAGGCCTAGCAGTGCGTTTGTCTCCTCGTTAGCTATTCGATGAATACACCACCCAGACTGGAGCATCTGCTAGTGAAGACGCGTTAACACAATTTTGAAACGAACATTTGGTGAATAGTCGAAAAAAAAGATAGTGAAACATCGCGTCGAAAAGAGAACAGAACGCTTTGAAAAATAAAAGATTCTCACTTTTCGAGAGAAGAAAATTATATCTTCACAGAACAAGAGAAGGGAGAGGTGACATGTGAAACAGGTCTCGGCGAGCTGAGAAAATAGAGTTGGCTCTCGTTAACTGTAGTTGCTGTCTGAATCTTCAGAAATAGGACTTTTTGATCTACAACAACATAGAGAAAGAGGAAGGTTGTTGTGATGATACTCTTGCACACTTGGCTCCAGATGAAATATGCCGCGCATCTTCCTATTCTTCTTCTGCAACCCCCTTTGCGATGCACTTCACAACAAGTAATTGTATATAGCGTATAAGAAGAAGACACGCAGCCATAGAGAATGTCGCGGGGTCTGTCGACGTTCCAATGATGAATTAGACTGCGAAATGAGACGCTAGAGGAGCAAGATCCGCGGCGGAATGGGAGGCCAAACTGGATTTACGAAGGTGCAGGGAGGCAAACGTCCCAGAGGACCAAAACATCAATTTGTTGGATTGCAGTCCTGAATATTTAGATTGAGTTTCGCAACAATAGCAAGATTTCAATAAATTTATCGATGGATGACTAGAATATATCTCAGAAGGTTTAAAAACAAGGAAGAATAGTTTTTGGAATCGTATATAACATTGAGCAATAATAACGACACGAATTTAGGTGAGGCGAGACTGGAATAATTTTAGAATTATGCGAATACTGAAAAATACATGGAATATAGAAGGGATTGATATTTGAAAATCGGATACACGAACAAGACGACAAGAACTATGCGTGGGGGTATTTAGAGCACCGGTGAGTGAGAAATTGAGCGAGAAATCGGTATTTATTAACAAGGGATATGGTAACAACGGTTTTCGAGCACTAGTGGGCCATTTCCTTTTTCGAATCATCGGCGAAACTGAAAATCGTTCTGGATAACATGAGAATCACTGGATTCTGCTCAACTTCTTACCTGACTTTAGGCTTCGGTGGAACCGGTGGAGCAACTCGGGAGCCTGCACCGAAACCATTCAAATTGTCGTACGCCATATTGCGCTCATCGATGACCAACGGGAATTGTCGAGTTTTTGGAGGACGACATGGTGGGGGCTTGTTATCCGAGGAGCCGTTGGGTGTAGGTGCTGGAGCTTTTCGGAAGGTGGTTGACATTGGTGTGGTGAAGGCAGGAACGTGGCGGTCCTGAAAAATCATTGTTCTCAAATTCTAGTCTTGAAAAAATTCATACATTAATCGGGCTCATCCCTCTAGCTGGCCCATCAATCAACTTGGTCTCGATGATGTGTACACGCTTCGGAGAGTTCTCTTCTACTGTCACCTGCTCCACACTCTCATTCGACACTTTTCTCATCGATATAGTCTCGTTCCTCACTGCCATTGGTGGAGTCACTGGGCGAGGCGGGGCAGGAGATACACTCGAACGATCGGTGGCGGAAGACGTGGGTCGCTCGAGAGTGGTGAATCTAGACGACACTGGAGACATAGCTTTTGACGATGGCGGAGGTGATACTGACGATTGTTTGAGATTCGTGCCACACTCGACAAGAAGTTTGTAGGCTTCTTGAGCGGCAGATGACCATCCTTCTTGCTGTCGTTGCCTTGAGGAGTACATTGATTCTACTGGCGCTTCTTCTGAAGTTGAGGCGTCCCCTGCACCAAACTTTTTCTCTTTCAGACGTTCTTCTTTCAACAAGTCTTCAGTTTTCCGATGCTCTCTCATGGATTTCTCATTCATTTTCCGGGCCTCGTCTTCTGTCATATATCTGAGACGGGCATCTGAGGACGGGTGTTGGCTTGTGGAGTTCGAGCAGGCTCTATTGAAAGATTCGAGAAGTGGCCGATCTTCTGAGTAGTCACAAATAGTACCAATCGAGTAATTTGTCAGGTCTCGATTCAAGTGTTCAATTTCTTCACAGAGAGCTACGTCTGCACGGCTAGCAGGTGTTGGAATGTCTTTTCTGAAATTTAATAGTTTGATAGGGATAACACTTGTGGAAAAAAAAAACTTACCCTCGTGCATAAACTGCTGCAACTGGTCCTCTGGGCGCTGGAATAGGATCCTTTCTACTTGCAATTGTGGTCATTGTAGTAGATGCAGATACACCTCCAGGCGATTTTGAAGACTGTTCCCATCGTTTGTCTGTTTCCTGATCGTCCATATAACTTATAGAGTTGTTCGGAATAGACAACGAAATGCCGTTCAGAGGATCTTTTAGAGAGCTAGCAGCGGATGCAGTGAGAGGTGGTGCAGTAGGAGTCACAGATCCACGAGTATGATCCCGATCCAGTGATGAGAACTGTTGATGATGATTGTTGACTGTAGAGGACATGCTTCTTGGAGGTGGGCGTGGCTGTGAATATGATGGTGGCTGAGACGGAGCACGGGCTATCGGAGGAGATACGGTCTCCCGAAGGTTTATGGCTTCACGACTAAGTGGTCCCACATCACGCAGCGACATTGTTTCCTTCAGAGAAACTCCATGGCGAGCCACGTTTTCCCGAAGCTGTACGGATGAGGAAGTGGAGGAGGAGGTCTGGAATAGTCAAATTGGAATCATCAAGCCTTGACGGTCAAGGATTTTTACAACATACATGAGATGGTGCTGGAGATGCTTGCGAGGTAGCCGTTGATCCTCTTGATGTGGAAGGTGATGAGGAAGTTGGACACATCGCCTTCTTATCCAACTGCAACAATCCAAAAGCAGTCCCATCGATGCCCACGTGGCAGGTGTGTCGAACATCTCCAACTGGCTCACTAATCAGCAGCTTCTTCCGTTCCCTCTCTTCTCCCTTGTCCACTTTTTTGCTCTTCTTTCCTTTTTCTGCACCCTTCTCGCCATTAAATCCGTTCTCTATAGTTCCGTTTGAGCAAGGTGGTTCAGATCCGAGATGCGCCACAGTGTCTGTTGGACGGAACAGACCGAGTTTGCCGTTGCGGAGAGAGCCAAACCAGTAATAGCCATCCGGGTATTGAGCTGGTCTAAAAAGTCTCTTTGAAAGAGTCGCAAAATAAGGGTCCTAAAACTTACGATCTACTGATAACCACAATCAAGTCGTCCTTCTTGAAATGCAAATGATCAGCTGCAGAATCTCTGCAGTCAACAACTGCTCGAACCGATTGAGCTCTTCTTTCTGGGAACTGGCTCACGATATCCGAGAAGTTGGGTCTATCCTGCACTTGATGCGTCCAGGCTTCTTTTAACATATCGTAGATATCCTCCGGACAAGCTTCAGGCCTTGGGAGCAATTCTTTCTTCCGGTCCACCAGCTCCAAAATCTGCGCTCCAGACTGTCCTTTCCATGGCATCTCCCCATAGGAGAACATTTCCCATATCGTAACTCCGTATGCCCAAACATCAGATTTTGAAGTGAACTTTAAGAAATTGATACATTCTGGAGCACACCAGGCGATTGGAAGTTTAAGGTTAGGTGTGAATTCGCTTCGGTAATAGTCTTCACCAATTCCCAGACTTCTGGAAAGACCAAAATCGGAGATCTTCACAAGTTTGGGACTGAAAACGAGGACGTTTCTGGCAGCAAGATCTCTGTGAATGAGTCGTTGGGATTCCAAATAGGCCATTCCCATGGCGATTTGCTCAGCATAGTCACAGAGGACATGAACGGGAAAGCTGTCACGGAGTGCTGGTTTGTGAAGGCATTCCAACAAAGATCCACATGTAGCAAGTTCGGAAACCAGCATAATCTTCTTCGTATCCAACACGACTCCGTATAATCTCACCACGTGTTCATGTCGCATTCGTGTCATTATTGCAGCTTCTTGAAGGAACGATGACGATGTGGCGAGCAGCTTATCAGACCCCACACACTTCACGGCGACTTGAGTAACATCGTTCGAGTTCTTCCAAGCCGCTTGCCACACTGATCCGAACTCTCCTTGTCCGAGCTCCTTGCAAAGTGTGATTTTTTCGATGGGGATCACATGATGATCTTCGTCTTCGCGGGTAGCCGAGTTCGAGTTTTTCCGATCCAAACTTTCGCTTCGTTTGAATGCTTTCTTGACTTTGCCAAATATGCCACTGGGAAACATTCGTGTGTACTCTTTTCGAAGACGTTTTTGCTCGGGACGGCTCATTCCTGAAGGAAGAATTTTGAGTTCAAACTGAAGTGAAAAGATTCAAAAATTTAGAAATTTCAATTCGAAAAAATGTAGTTGAACAATAGCCAATAACATGACTTGCAAAAATTGATTCCACCACTGGCTGTGTAAATATTGGCCGCAAAAAAAGAAGTCGAAATCTCAGTGTTTTTATTTATTCTATGTCTTATTTTACTTGTTTTTGAGTTATTTTGAGAGCAATCCTTACCAATTGATAATAAGTCGACTTCTTCCACATACTGCAAATCCGCCGCATTCCGGAGCTTCAATTTTCGACGTAGATCGGGCTCGTACCTGAAAAATTGTGTTTTGAACTGATTCGAACGAGAAGCATCAATAAAACTAGGTTTTGCAAACTTTTTACAATAGCTCTATAAAATTTTATGACGAATTTTCGGGTATAAAACCCTTCCGAAGCTACCGAAAGCATCAGATTTCCATCTGAACATCTACTACTCTACTCTTTCAACAATGAACGTCTACTCCGTCTTCATCTTCGCCGTCTTGGCCATTTCATCCGCTTCTGGAATCATCAACCTCGGTGGAGGCAAAAGATGCGGAGGAGGAGGCGGTGGATACGGATCCGGAATCATCATCGGAGCACCAAAGCCAGGAGGAAAGTAATTTTTTTGATATATCATGATATTTACTCTTGTTACGATGAGTTGAAATAAAGTATGGCGCATTTAAATTTTTTAAACACTGAGATAATTTATAAGAGACTGTAAAGCTTACCCTGCCAAATCAGCAGCCTGTAACAGCTTGAGGAGAGTGGCGTCGGCGTTCGGCGCCTCCTCTCGCATCCTTCTGCCGTCTGGAAAAAAATGTTTCAGGAATTTTTGATAAGAAAAAAACAAAGACTGACGTCGGAAAGCGGAGGCGGAAAGAAAGTTGACAATTTTTTGAAAAAAAAACCAAGAAAGTCAAGAAAATTCAAGAGAAGGGGCACCGGGACAAGAAAGACGAATTCAAGGCACCGCGTCGCCGCGCCCAGCGAGAGAGTGTATGAAAGCGAAAGACGCAGAGGTGAAAAAGTTTTCATTGCTCATCTTTTACAACTTGTTCATCGAACCGACACCGAATTTGTTCATTTTTCTCTCGAATTTCAAATATTTTTTGCCCTGTATTTCGCAAAAGCCAAAAAAGAAGAGAAAATAGGGCACATACACACCATCAATCAAATTGGAAAACGGCGCCGTGAGGCAGAGAGAAAAAAAACCAAGAAGAAAGCGAATTCTTCGTTGTAGAAATGGAAAAAAGGGCGAATATCTTGTAGTACTACACTTTTTGGAATAGGGTATACTACTATGAGAGAGAGTGAGTGAGTAAGATTAAGAGGCGTAGAGAGCTGAATAAGTTAGTCACATTAGCTAATGAGAAAGAGGGGAAACTTCGAGACAAGAGGACAAAGAAGGTTAACCTAAAATTGATTTGGATGGTTTGTTAGAAATCAAATTTTCTTTTAAATGTTGAATTTCTAGTTTGTATCAAGTGACATGACGATGATAAAAGATCAATAACGACTGTTTTAAAAACCTTAGGGAGAGACACACAATTTTTCCTCTAACCATTCCTCTAGGCAAATGAAACATAAGGTTACAATAAAAATTACGAGAGATCTAGAAGGCACGAGGAGACGCAGATAGTTCTACAGAATAGAACATAAAAATGAAGAAGTGAGCTGGAGGAGCAGACAAAAATACCGACACACTACCCAATAAATACAAACAGGGAAGGGCCCCCGGGGTGAAGAAGAAGAAGAAGAAGAAGAATCTCTGGGTAAACATGAATCATCATCTTTTCTCATTTCTCAACGAGACCATCACCACACGCGCCTCTCGTCTGTCTCTCCACCGATTTGTGCGGTGTCTAAAGTTTTACCCACTTATCATATTCTAAACGGAATAGTGGATCTTATATTGTATAAATATATTCTATCTCTCTTTCCACGATCTATATTGTATTGAATCAATTGCAGGATAATTGAAAGGATAGGTAGATCCGTTTGATCAAGAAGAAAGTGAAAACGTAAACTTTTTGTATGAAGTTGAGAGATAAAAGCTTTAGATTCTGGAGGATAGAAACTTTGTGAAGGTTTTTAAAATTTGACTTCACTAATCTCAAAGAAATTTAAACCAAGACTAGTATCAAATGGTTGAAATATTGAATCAGAAACCGAGTTTTAATTTAACATGGAACCTAGTTTGTACCTCCAGTCACGGAGAGCACGAAGAACGCAAAGAAATACGACCAATAAGCAGCAACATCCACCAGCGATTCCCAAAACAATGAATGTATAATTAAAACAACGGAAACGACAGTAATTGCCTGTTGTTCTTTGGTTCGAAGGTTTTCACCGACCTTAATAGCCCTGTTTTCCTCTACCATCCCAACGGGTGTACAGTCGAAATTTGTTGGAGAAGATGTTCGATCACTTCCGAAACAAATTGTGACTGATTTTTCTTCGTCAATTTGAAAACGACGCGTTAACTACCCAAGCGACTGGTTTCAATTCCCAGTATGAACTGCCAAGAAAACTGAATGTATCCTGTGGCTCTCGCAAAAGTCAGCAGAGGATGACGTGAGGAAAAGAGCAATATAAAAGTGGAGTGGTACACGAGATGACCACTATACCTTTGTTTCGAAAGAAGAAGAGGGAATTTCAGTGAACACTCATGAAGATCCTCATGACTCAGCTTCCTTGTGATTCATAGTAATAACTCAAACTGAATCATTAGAAAACAGTTCATTAAGGATACCCATTTTTCTTTCAATGGCCAAAAGGAAAAAGAACCGGTGCCGCCGTAGACGACCCACATCTGCTCGTCAAGACGAAAGAGCTCACTTCGCCGGCGTTTTATAGCTTCTATGAAGCAACCCGATGGAGAGGATAAGATGGAGAATCGGATAGCGCATAGCTTGTGACACGTCGTAAATTCACGGATTTTTCGATTGGACTCGAACGAGGGATAGGGAGCATAGGGAGCGTTACTCAACTGGGAAAGAATAGTCTGAAGGCCTAAAGAACTAACAAGATATAAAACATTTGATTTCGTAGAAGATTGAAACATTGTATACAGAAGGAAGTCAAAGAATCATAGAAACGAAAAAGAAGAAGAAGGTGCTAATTCCAAAAGTAAACAAATATGCAACGCAGGAACGAAGATACATTTCTTGCCAGTGCGAGAAATAAAAAATCAGAATAAACAATTGGAGTTTCCAGCTCGTCCGAGACAAGCCTCTTACACAATTAGCCAATTGGTCATTCAAAACGGAAAACGCTTCTCATCTTCACAGGGGTCGAATGAAACTGAATAGAGAGGGAGATAGAGAGGGATAGAGAGGGGTGCGTATGTACTCGAACAACTGTCATTTCACATGCGTCATCTCTGATACCTCTTCAATGATCATTGTCTCTCTAGGCTAGATTGATGGATTGAGAATGAGTCGAACGAAAGAGGGAATTGAATTGGCTTTTCGAAAGCCAAGAGAGTGGACCCCTATCTTCTCTTATCTTGATAATTGGCGTTGATGATTGGGATGACACGAAAATTTGGAAAAGAGATGAGTTTCGATGAAGAAAGTGAGTCGCCGGATGGGAGATGAGTAGATGGATGATAAGGTTGGGATAAGGGTTGGTGACAGATGACAAATGGAGGGATAAAAGGGCATTTTGGAGCAGGTTGCAGGTTAAATTGAGAAGTCTTGGGGTATAATGGAACGCAGAAAAAAGCTGTTCACAGATAATCACGATGATAGAATACATAACTAATGTATATATGGACGAAGTGAACTTTCAGAAAGTAAGAGGGGAGCAAAGTCGCGTAACAGACTGTAATACTTGGTTTCCACCATTTGGAAAAGCAACAGAATTGAAAACTGCTGAAATTCCAAGAAATGAATATTTTCTGAAAATTTCTCAACAACCCAGGTAATTTTGATATTTCCTTCTTCAACACAATTGTATAGCTATCATATTGAATCTCAAAGAAATGAGAATCAGTAAACAAGTTCCTTCTCACTTTTTCAGATCTCAAAAGCATCGAAGTGTGTAAGATTCTACATGCATATTGATGAGACGGAACGAAATTTCAAGGAGAAGCGTCCTTTCTTTCTCAATTTCCGGTCGATCAATCTTGCGTTGCTATTGAGACACGTATAACTGATGGAGGTATCGATTCAAGCAGCACGAATAAATCTCTTCATGCCAAAATTAAAAACGCAAAAAAAGGTAATGCTCTATTTTTTTCAACGCTGTCATTAACGAATTGTTGCTACACAATAAACATTTCAATTACCATTTTAATTTATAAGCAAATGGTGCTAGTTGAAAAATGAAATATTACAAAGAAGAAAAACATTGAATACGTACAACAAACTACGAGATGAGAGATATATGAAAACCTGTGTGTGTATATTTAATGTATAAAAAGTGTAAAATGTTGAAAGTGAGGGAGAGAGTGATTAGGTGAAAGGAGGACGACGTGTTTCCATCTGATGTAATTCGAACCCTTCTTCTCTTCTCTCGTCGTCTCGATTCCAATTTCAATTCAAAAAGAATTGAAAGAGTTTGAAGAGGAAGTGTCAAAAAAAAGCTCCATTCTTGGGGGTAGATTGAAAGAAGTACTGCAGGGTTTCTTCTAGCCTGAACATTCTGATGATCGCTTAGCTCAGAGGAGTTGATCGGAGATTCTGGAGCTAATTGTATGATTGATATGCACCGTTTTCAACACTCCGAAACTGCGTACGACAAATAGCTGACTCTCAAGTTTTCGAACGACAACAATCGAAAGCCTAAAATGTTGGAACTCGAATTGAATACAGAGAATAACTTCAGCTACTTCAAAACTCTCAGGATTTCCAGTGAGAATTCGGATAATTGTATTGAAATGTAAAACATTCTTGTCTGAACCTGAAAAGCTAGAAATTTATTAGAAAGCATAACTCGGTCAATATAAGTACAATTTTCAAGGTATCTTGCTTGCTTGTCTTCCCAGGAACAGTCCTCACTGTTTATTCCTCAACCCTTTCGATCTTCTCCCAACACGGATTTCCAAGTTAATGAAACGTGTAATACTGACCGTTATAGCATCATATTCTTCTTTTGTCTATGTTATCAGTCATCAACAAAAACCCATAACCCTCTCTCCTCCAATTCTGTTATCAGTTTGTTAGTGGTCTCCTTCCATCCATTCTCTTTCTACTACTTCCAAGTCCTCGCTGGCACATTAAATTTGCCCTGAAACCGGAGATGTTTTTCCGGATAGGGCTTATTCTCGCCTTAACCTTAGCTGGTGAGAACTAGCAACTTCAGATACCCTTAATATTATTATTGTTTCAGTATGTCATGCGATACCAGATCTCGATGAAATCAAAAGGAATCTTAAGAAAAACCCGGACCACTATAAAAATGCGCAACATTTGGATGAAAATACAGTGAGATTATTGAAAGTGGACTATTGGTTCCGAACAGAGTCAATGCTTTATGATGACTTGAATCATAAAGAAAAAGATCCTTCGACAGTGATTGCTGGAAATTATAGCTTCGAGACACTTCACCATGATATCGAAGGAGGAATGTTGGGGAGATTATCGGTAACGCTACAGACTATGAAGTTTCATAAATTAAATTGGTTCAGCTTACTCAATGCAACACTGGAAACTGCGGAGAACCTTCACCAGTTTATATTGCTTTCCGTCAAGGTGGTAACAATGTGGACGCCGTTTTTAAATCCAATGGAACTGATGATGCTTCGTGGAATTTCTTGTATGCTATTGCGAATACCATTTATACTCCACAGGAGTATGGAGAAGGAGATGAGCAAACTGTGGATACACTTTATGGAAGATGTCGAGTGCACTTCGGAAGACCAGAAGATAAGAGATTCAGAAGAATCATTGACAAGTGCGAATTGGGTCATGGTCACAATTTTACAAAATTCGATGGGATTGAGAGTGTCACATATGATCAAGATGTTTGGTATACGTAAGTTGACTACATAGCGGATGAGATTATGTGTTGAGTTTCAGACAAAATACAAAAGTTGATGCGGATATCATCATGATTGACGCTATAGAAATGTTGGCGTTCAAAAGTCAACTCCATGAGAAATACGGCTTCCAAGTAGAATCCAGGTCAGTATGGTTTCTCAAAACTTCTGAAAATTTCCCATTTTTCCAGAACCCACGTCGAAATCACCAACCGTACTCGTGTATTCGTCCACAGATACTGCGAAGATACTGTGACAGCTGAAAAGTGTGCCGAGGAAGCTTTCGGAGCAGTTCGAGTTGGTGGAAAATTGTATGATGATGTGAAGATTGGACAAATTGCATCCAACAAGTTGACAAAGTTAATTGGAACATTTAGAAGGCATTTGAATGAGATGGGAGATTCCCATATTTGTGAGAAACATTCTTTGTACTACGGTCAAATTGCTCAAGAGGCTCGATTGGCAACGAGAGAGGATTGGGAAGCGGTTATTCGGTATCCCGAGAACGACCATGTTTTGTAAGTTTTCCAAAATGTTTTATTTGATTTGAACTTAAATATAGATTGATAACTTTGATCTGTTTATCAGTCAATTTCCAGATCCATCATTGCTAGCTCCCTCGGAAGCGTAGGTACAGCTGAATCAATTAGCATTGCCCGCGAGGTTCTTCTCACCAATTCCCCTGACCATCTTGACGATCTTTTATTCGGAATCGCCCAAAGCCCGTCTAGAAACGAAAAGTGGCACAAACAGCTCATGTACTGGTGGGGATCTTTGAACAGAGAATCTGAGGACTATTGGAAGTTGGCTAATACGATCGCAACTGTTTTGTATAAAAGGTGTGAAGCATCACCGAGCAGCTTGAATTCTTGTAACAAGGGAAAGGAAACGGTAATAATAATTTACTAGCAAAAATTTTGTTTGGAGTAATTTTCAGATTGTGAACAAGTTTATCACTGACTTGACAGCTACAGAAGTGAATGCTAAAGTTCTTGAAGTGCTAGAAAACATTCCAATTTTCGGGTCCTACAATCTTGCCAAGAAGCACATTTGTGAAAAGGACTCCAATGATATTCAGACAGCGGCGTTGAATGTGATCCTTGCGTCCAACAAGAATCTCTACGATACACAACTGACCCACAAACTGATCCGTCTGTTCCGTAACACTTGCCCACAAGAAACTTCAACTTCTCATTCTCAACTGGCAATTGATATTCTCCTTCGATGTGTACCTGACCATCAGAACGCGGCAACTCTTATTTTGAGAACGGAATCCTTGAATCCAGATGATCAAGAGAAATGGAACTATCTGTACAAGGCCATTGAGGCCAGTGGAGAACGCGACGAGTTGAAGGCTGAGTTCTGGTCGAGAATGAGAAAGTTCAAGGTGTTCAGACCTAACTTTTTGCACAGAGCGCTTCAGGCTGATTCACACGCTCATTGGCAAGAAATCGCAGGTTTTTTAACTCGACTAGTCTTTAAAAAATAAGTGGATAATTCAGAAGCATCGGGATTCAATATATTCTCCACTGCTACTGCTGAGTTCCTCCAGAAATCATTCAAAAGGTCTAGCTTCGATCTATCATTGAAAAGAGGAAAGAAAGAACATAGTTTGTTTTCGGTGAGAAACAGAATTTTGAAAGCAGTAAAACTGAAAACGCGTTTTCAGCTCTCCATTGACACTGAACACTTGGATCAATTCATAACTGGCTCTTCCACATCTAGGTCTGGCACGCCAGAAGGATCTGTACGAATTGGAATTGCTGGCCACAAGCTGCCAACTAAACATATTTTCAAAGGAAGTACCGATCTTCTTTCAACAGTTTGGGATGCGGATGGAAGAACTCACAAAGCATTTGAAGGACATGTTCCAGTAAGAAACGCTCGTGTTTCTGTTCCTCTTTTGTCAGGATTGACTGTGGACGTCAACAGTGTTGGTGCAATCAGCATGCGAGTTCTGGCATCTGCGGAAGTTTCCTTGTGGAATCAGAGATCGAATGGCAAGGCTGAAGCTTAGTAAGAACGATGACACAGTTGACCTGCAAATAATATATTTTTTCCAGCACATCTGCATCATTGTACCTGACAGGTTCTCTCTACCATGATTCTCAACACGTTCGTCGCATCGAATCGAGCATCTCTGCAGTATCCACATTCACAACGGACACTAGAGCTATCTTCGAATCGCTACCGTACGATTTCTGTCTCAAGACATCAAGTAGCAATGTGGATGTTAATCAGAAGACAATCATTGAAGAGAAATCTCATAAAAAGAAGACCGTTGAAAGGAAGAGGACTTATCCAGGAGTCACTTATAGGTTGGACGATTCGACTATTCGTCAGTGTAATAGTTATTTGGAGCAATTTAGATTGTAAATTTTAATAATTGTTGATTTTGTTATAATAAATCTATTTTATTTTAAGAAGGCCTGAAAAGAATCGGAGCGTTTGAAGTATACGATACTCATTCTTCTAGTCACTTTCAACAAAACTTTTTCTTGTCCAATCGTTTTGTTTCTCTTTGTCACCCTCTCCAGCTTCTTCTTCATTTACCTGACTTCCCGCCCGTGCAACATCTCTCATATCAACACCAAACGACGAGGCACACTAGGGCACCTGTCGGCCGAAATCAAACCAACAGGTGTGATAATGCTTCATCCGTTTCTCTGTGTTGTGAAGCAAAGGAAATCAGATCCCTCCCCTTTTTCTTCCAATCAGCCAATCACTCGTCGTTTTTGTTATCCACTGATTGGTAGTGCTGATACTGGAGGTTTGAGAAGAGCCACATTTAATTGGAGCCATTTGGAGGTTTTTTGTTTTTGTTAGTAGTAGATTCGGATTTCGTTTACATTTTTGGACCGTGTGATTTTCATCAATAATAATTTCAGAAAAAACGATGAGCCTATTGAAACGGAAGAGCATTTTTGAGAATATCGACGACCTCATATCCCCCGATCCCATTCCATCTTCGTCATCATCATCTGAAAGTTGCTCATCTCTTGATAACCAGAAGTTAATGGTACTTACTTTGAAGTTTCATAGCACTGTTGAATTACTATTTTCAGTGTCAATTTTGCAAGAAATCCTACTTAACTTATTTCGGTCTTCGAAGACATCTGCAATTCCATAAGGAAGGGAAACTACAGCAGAATTGTCCCCAATGCAAAAAGGTTTACAGGTGAGGTACAGTAAAGAAGTATGACTGGATAGTATTAGCAATAGTTTTATCAGTTCCATTCTATTCGCCGAAAGCTCTTCGTCCTTTTGTCTGAAATTCGCAGTTTTTTATAAGCCAGTTGTTTCCGAGGGGCTTCCGTTTTCTTCGGGGTACCTCAAGGTGTGACGGCAGACAGGTGTCACAATCAGATATCGATATAAATTGGGAGTAGAGAGGTGTGAGAAGTGCCGCCTCACACACTTATATTATCCATTCCACATCTATTCCCGCGAGAGGAGAAGTCGGTGTATTGGTGCACCGACACCGGAAGGAAAGCTGGATTGATTGGATCAGTGGTTGGTGTGAAATAGTTTTGGTGAAAGGGGAACCGGTGCTCATTGTAAACTTATTATGAGGGATGAGATTCAGAAGTCTACCAAAGCTAGACTCTACTCGGTTGCAAGTAAGGAGTCTCCGATTATTGGTCTACGTCTCAAACCATCTTATCGATAATCAAAAATACTGTAGTTATCCTGAAACACGATTCCTAATAGGATAGCAAGCTACCTGAATTCTTTTCTACTTTCCACTTGAAAACCTGCAATTTCAACCATCCCTGTAAACCAAGTCATCTCTTTTCTTTAGTTCCCTCAATCATCATCTACCTGACTGATAGTAACATAAAATCAGGTGGAATGGCAGCTGACCGCCAGCGGCAGAAGAACATAGAGAGAGTCGAATTACCCAATTTAACGAGAGAATGCTCCCAGGGACATTGACGACATGAGAGCTTTTGTGTGTCTCTTGTACCTGTTGCTTGTTGATAGCTGATACGCAAACACACCTGTGTCATTTGGAGAAAAAGAAAGAATAGCTAGATGGAAAGATCAAGGGATACTGATAAGCTGGAGGGTTGTCGGGAATCGATAGTTAGGCAGAATCATTCGAATCAGTTTCAGGTCCCCTGGAGCACTCAAAATGCACCTCAAAACCCATTCGCTTCCTTGTGTATGTGCAGACTGTGGGAAGTCATTTTCAAGACCTTGGCTTCTCAAAGGACACCTTAGGACTCACACAGGTAACCAATAATCATGTCTAGGACCATAAAGGTCTTACTTTAGGAGAAAAACCATTTGGATGCGATTCGTGTGGCCGGTGTTTTGCGGATCGCTCAAATTTACGTGCACACCTTCAAACGCATTCTGGAGAGAAAAAACATAGATGCTCAAGATGTGGACAGTCTTTTGCAAGAGTTCAAGTTAGGCAAAGGCATGAGCAGTGTTGTAGAGTTCAGTTGAAACCTGATGACAAAGATAGTGATGAATAAACTTTTTTAAAATTAAAATCAACCAGCTCTTCTTCAAAAGACACATGGGGCATTTTTAACCAAAAATTTTCCATTAAACCAACAAGCCGATTTGGCCCGTGTGTCTAGATAGGATGTACAAACAATTGGTGAAGTATATGTGTTAATACATTATGTAAACTATCACAAGTTTTTTTTTCTTTTGAATATATCTCTTTATTTGGTAGCCGTAATAAGTTTGAAGCAGCAGTGAAAGCAATAGTTGGTATCTAAGATAACAAGTAAAAGCGAAAAGTGTTGTGAAGACTCGTATATTAATCAATCGGCAAATAGAAAAAATGATTGGAGGTGTGAGCAGCAATCTAAACTAGACTTCAGAAATCAACAAGTTCAGGTACTTTTCGAGGTTTCGGAGACCAAATAGATATCCCTCGTCACGTTGACCGTTTGATGTGAAAGCATGTGAAAAATCTGAATCAGTCAAACATAAAATTCAAGAATTTCTTGGTTTGATCTTACCGATCATGACGATTCTCAGATTGATTGGAAGCGTTTTGTCCGCTTCATAGACAAATAGAAGAGAAGATGCAAAAAATTGGAAGGATTTTTGAGATTCAAAGTAGTGTTTGAAGACTTGAAGTTTGCTGACAGCTTCTTGAAGTACCAATTTCAGATCAGCATGTCTTGCAGAGAAGTATTCGCGAAGACCGTTCTGAACGTTTGTCTCATCGAATGATTTTCCCCAGTCCTTGTCGCGAATTTCGACTTCTTTGTTGCTTTGGTGAATCTGAAACCATTGTGCTTTTCATTCAAAATCGTTTTATTCCCTTCACTTCATCTCCATGAATATTCAAAAAGAGACATTTTCTATCGAACAGGTGTGATCGTAAACCCCCTATCCTCCACAGTACGATGTAATGTGACACCTCATCTTTCTCTTTAGGACCGCCTGGACTTCGGTCTTCTTTTCTGATTAGGTAACCGGAGAAGTTGTCGCGTGGCTGTAAACTGTAGGCCTTCTCAGTTATGAAAGCGGCATGATGGGATGCCGAGAAGAACATACACCACTTGTTCGCCAGATTAACACTAATATACACACACATACATACATGTACTTGTCATTATTATCTTCTACTTATAAACCTCTGCGAAGAGTCTAGGAAGCGAAAACTGTTGAGCTGTTACGGACCTAACATTTTCAAGATGTGTATCATTATTATAGTAAACACAGTTCTATTCCCTATTTTTTCCTGCCACCTATCTCTTTAGAATCATCCTATTTCTTATTCAAAAAACCATTCTATCTCTTCTAAAAAATCTGTCTCCAGCTGTTTCCGCCCCCATTAACCGTGTAGCTATCATTTTCTCGCCGACTCGGCCCGTTTCGTAACTTGTTCGAGAGTGTCAGTGTCACAATTGATCATATAATTGCACCCATCTGTGAGCATTCGTTTCACCGCCTTTTTTGGTGTCCAAATTGCAACACTTGTCTCTGCGGAATGTGCGAGAGTGTGTGGAGAAACAAGATACGCAGATGGAAACCGTCAAAGGAAAGGATTTATACGGACGGGTGGATTTGGGTGATGGCATGCGGGAGTCAAGAATAGACGATTAACCCGGGCGGTTAGAGCATTCCGGTGGATATGGATCGAGACAAAGAGATTTTGAATTTTTAATGATCGCCTCGGAACGCTATCGTCTGAACAGCAGAATTAGAGACTGCTGTTGCCATACTATGGTTTTTAAAACTCACTCTGTATCCGAGAATCCTCAAACCCATGATGGCTTGTGGTGGGTACTTGATGGTTTCCTTTTCAATTTTTGCAGCTCCAGCCAATGGATCATATGTGACTTGCCCCATCTTCACATCAAGTATTGCAGGTCGTGTGTAATTGGATGTCACATCTTCTAGGACTAGGAATTCGCGATCTGAAACATTGGGATTTTTAGACAAAACTTTGGAAGTTAAATTGGTTCCGGGATTATTTTCAATTTCTATTCTCGTTCATTCCGAATTTCTACCTATTTCATCCCCATCCAATTTGGCACGTCATAAATATGCAGATTCTTAGTGGAAACGAAAAGGAGCTGTTTTCTCTTTCATTCTGAATTCAAATGAATCGTCGCATTCAAATTGGTCATCTTCATTCATCTGATGAAGATGATGGTCAAACGATGACACCCGACACACCAGAACCGCCATTTTTATCAGGGTATTGAAAGCGAAATTGGACAGGCGTGACACCATCAAAAACAGCTGCCATGCGTTGGGCGCCAGGAAAGGGCGAAGGGAGATGTAATTTGGGAGATGACTGTTTTGAATTTATGAAGAAGGTTGAACATCATAACCAGGTTTTAGTAATAAACTGAAAAATCAAACGAAAAATTCAAAGTCCCTCACCTTCTCCATCCACAAACAATGATTCCATCCTATAAAACTTTGCTGTCAGTCCCTTGAGTCCATCCACATCCTCGCTTCGTACTCTGCAAAAAACTATCATCATAACTAATATCCTGTATCGCATGTAAACTTGTTTGACATCATGTCAATCAACTAACCCGTTACGCAATGCATCTGAAGACGTTGTCAAGAGGGATGAAGAAGTCGTGGACTCTGGAGAGGAGGATGTTGATAATAGTGTGTAGAGTGCTACCTGTAAAGTAGTATTGCGTCAGTTTATCAGATCTAATATAGCAAGGTCTTTGGAATTAGCTTCTGGGTGATTTGGAAAAAGTTACATAACTGATTGGTAATTGACACATGTCAGAAAAATATGCGGAAATGAATATTATCGGAGTTGTCTATCAAGGTTGTGTCTTGTTGTACAGTTCAAATTTAAGGAAGGTTATCGCACGATGTATTTCTGTATTCCATTCCCGAGTTAGCCGGAAGCCAAAGAGATCCTCGATAAAAAATTTCCTATAGAAACGAGACATCGATCTACTATATGCTCAAACAATATTAGCAACTATTACGTAACATATCAATCATTCTCGACATCCTATCTCCCTCAAGTTCTTCCATGTTTGGGGTCTGCCCCTGCTTCTGGCCCTCCCAAGTATCATTACCCACTCGACTCGAGAAACAGGAGTGTATAAACCTTGAGAGAAACAGTATCCAAAGTACTGTAAACTGTGGGAGAGGGTTTCTATTTGTGGTGCATGTGCTTGACCAGAAATACGAGAGGCTACTTATTAGGGAAGTATCCATAAAACATCCTGAAAACCACTACCATTTGTAATCACAGAGAGGAAATTTGAGAGACAACCCAAAACATAACTAGGTCTAGAATTAGTCCCAATTAGTATCATTGCGCCATAAATATGGGAATCTGAAACGCTCGTTCCATTCTAAAATTTTCCCAGCTCTACCAAATTTATGACCATCTCTAATGATACCATATGCTATGTGTTACGTATTAGATTCCACACACAGGTGTTTCGAGTAACTTCCTTCCTTCCATGGTCACATAGTGAACAGAAGGTTTCAGCTTGCGTCATTCCTCGTTTCCGTGTCAACCGGATCAGATACGGATGGGTGGGTGTTATGACGCCACCGGGTCTTTTACTATACCATGTATTGTTGTTCATCATGGATCTCGACAGTAAGAGAGCAAGGTGTGGGCATGTAATCTGGGAGAAATTATGGTTGGCTTACCTCTTTCTCTCCTCTACTAGCGTCTTGTTTTGGTTTCAATATTTCGTGGGATCCAGGAACTTTCAGAAGACCTGAAATATCATTTTCCATTAAGTTACAATGGGCTTATTCTATCCTAGAAGATTCAAATTGATCCAGGTCAAGCCAGCATCTGTTCAAACTTCATCCAACACCTTCTATTCAAATCCTACCCGTTTCCGTTTTTTTCCTAACAGATCAGTCCATCCACCACACCCTCTTTATTTGACGATTTGCATAATAATGTGCGATTAGTCTCTCCCTATCCCTCGGAACGACTTGTTGTCGTTTCTTTTGTTTTTCCAGCTAGCAGCGGATTCACATGTTTGCTCAGCTGTGTGAGCCACACCTCAATTCGAGAAAGAGCCCAAAATTTTGAAATCGTTTGCATATCCTAAGTTGTTTTAGATCTTGGTCAAAAGGATGAAAAAAAGTTTCCTCAAAATTCAAAAAAAAATTAGAATGAAATTTCTATTTTCAATTTTCCGAGCTCCTCTTTCCCCTGAACTGTGATCTGATACTCACCAATCTCTCTTTTTCCATTCTTGATTACCGATGGATGATGTCCGGCAATTTGATCCGAGAACCATTGATAAGTCTCTGGCAGTCCATCATTAGACACCGAACTCATTCTGCAATTTTTTTTTGTTTTACTTTCAATTTATCATCAATCCATCATACAACGATACTCGATTATGTCATCGAGTAAACGAATAAAGACACGCCACCAGATTCGTTCAGAAACATGCATGGAGTGGGTGTCTAAGAAGGAGGATATTGGGAAATGAGATGAGCACGTGTGAAACCGACCCGAGCACACATGTTCATTCAATGCATTCGGTACTGTATACAGGGGAAAATGCAAAGAAAATGTTTCATGGGTATAATTAATACTTCTGTTAGTAGTACACACCAGAAGGTGTGTGGATTTAAGAAGGTGAGCAAAAGGAACACAAAATTTGAATTGTGGATAGTTGAAAGAGAAAGGAGAAAAATTGAGTAACAAGATAAGAAGGGAGGTGGGAAAAACTATTAAAAATATGTGGGTGGACAATGAAATGTTATGTCACTGTCTTGTATATATATATATATATATATATATATATATATATATATATATATATATATATATATATATATATATATATATATATATATATATATATATATATATATATATATATATATATATATATATATATATATACTGTTCTAAAGCGCGCTGAAATTGAAGATTGAAGACAACATGTGTTATTTGTACAAGAAGGACAAAAAGCGAGTGAAAAAAGGGAAAACTAAACAGATATGAAATCATTTTCGCTCAATAGAGGGTGAGGACAGAGAGATTTATGAAACTACTCCTGTGATGTGTCATCACATATTTTGAGAAAATCAAAAAAAAGAACGACTTCCGGTTACCTTTTATCTTTTTCAAAGATTGTTAGAAAACTCCCTAGCTGGTCCACCATGAGAAATTTGTAAAAAATAAAGTATACAGTTTCTTGCAATCCACATGTTCCACTGAACTCTTTGACTTAGAGTTGGTATTTTTGGAATTTTTCATCAAGTTTTATATTAATCGCCTACTTCACCTCACAGTCACGTCTAGTACTCTACCCTCGATCATTTCCTTTCACTTTTTTTTCACTAAAAACCAACATATAGGCAACCTCCACCTGACCCACTAATCCTCCATAAACACCTTCTCACTGTTTTCGTACCGTTTCCTAATGGATGATGCTTCGATCATCTATAAAAAAGAGGCGATAACTAATTGCGCAATGATTACGGAAACCAATTAAAATTGAGGATAGCTATGGTTTGGCTTGTGTAATCCCTTCCATTCTTCTCTTCGAGACTTGTACATGGCATTTGAAAAGAGAATAGCGCGGAAAGCACAGGAAAAGAGGAACCACCTGCTCCGGAAGAGAAGACATTCGTGGTAAACATTCGCGTGTTGTCCAACTAATTTAAACACATGCTACCTATATTAGGAAGATGAAATTTTGGCAGATTTTCACCGATTTCGCTCAATTATTTTGGGATTTATCGAACTTTTTCATTTTATTGATTTCAAAAAGAAAAAATATTCGATTCGAAAGTACAAGAAATTGTTTCAAAAGTTTAATGTGGTCGCACAAAAAAATAGGACAAAGAAATTTTGGGCACCAGAAAAAAGTAGGGAATTGGAAAAAAACGAAAAAAAGAAGACGAAAGGAAAACGAGAGAGTGTGAGTCTCCAATATGGAGAAGAAGAGGCGTAGACAGCAAAGAATGGACAACAGAAACAAGATAGACACAACACGTTTTGGAAGAAGACGAAAAAAACGTAGAAAGTAAAATGGGTGGTGGTATGAAATATTGCTAACAGAACAACTAACTATTTCTTGATAATAATAACGCACAACACTGGTAGAGAAAAACGACAGGGAACGGAGAGGGGTTCGGGGTGGTTCGATGACTACTAGGGGCTACTATACCTGTCTAACGGGGTGAACATATAAATGTCAACCGATTCGACCAGCATAAGTTCTACAATGTAAAGGTAAACGTATGAGAATCAAGAATCTAAAGATTCGAAATGAGGACTCCTCGCATTTGTCCTGCCAAAATCACTGGTTCCTCGGCGGTGGTGGCTGCAGTCAAGTCTTCGAATTGTGTGGAGTCGTATCCTTGTTGTTGAAATTTGTTGACGTTGATATAGGTATGATTGATTTCCGAATCGCTCATACTGGCCACATCTTCGTTGGAGTCAGTATGTGGTGGGGAGACTGAGTAGGCAGAATCCGACTCGTTCGGTGTGGAACTTCTGAGTGGCGACGCTAAACGAGTACGTCTTCTTGTGGGGCGAGTCTTTGGTGGCTCCTCTTGTGGCATGTCGACTGGGTAGTATTTGAGGCACTCGGAACTTGATGTGGCCAGTTTTTGTGCCTCACGACGAGAACGGCGACATTTCCGGGACTCTTTTGGCTGATTTTTGCGTTGACACTCCTCGTTTAGATTGTGATGATAAGTCGGGTACCTGCAGAAAACAGAAGGGTCATAATTAGGCGTTGAAAGTATAGGGAAGCGAGATTGACCATATGATTCTAATTATAGGGAGCTGTTAGTGCCGACTACTCCCGCGCAACTCTTGGCCAAATATGACAGGAGGTAGGACCTCACTACCGTATCGAGTTTCCTGATGCTAATGCAATTATGTAGTGGAGAAAGTGGCGCAATCAAAGGAGAATCTTGTTAGATGCTTTTGTGTACGGAAATTTGAGATTGGTGACAATTACTCTCAAAAAAATGTACTCTCAAAATGTTCCCCAGTGTTCGCCATTTTCTCAGATGTCCGAAAAATTTCAGTATTAAAAAGATTCTACCCACGCTCACACTTTCTTGCGAATTGACTCTACATCTAACACATTACCGCAAACTGGCATATACCGCAAAAGATCTCCCTCTAACACCTCCCGGTGTCTTGAACAAAGAAATTGGCAACAGTATCTAATCCCACCGCCCTTGTTCGCCGTTCCACACAAAGACGGGAATTCATTTCGGGATTCTTTACGGTTGTCAACTACCCCGCATTCCCAGAAGATGAATTCACATGAGGGCCATATCTACACGTCGTAATAAAACTCACTTGTTCTTGGCAGGCAACAGAACGCCAGGAGGAGACGACGGTTGTGGATAGGCGTTCTGACAGCTAACGATAACTGGAGAAGCTGATGGCATCATTTGTTGGGACGACTTCATTCCACGCGAGAACAAACGAGCGAAAATGCTTCTTCTGTTGGTGTTATTCGAATTGTTGTTCCTGTTCTTTGAGCATCCCTGATGATCATCTGAAGACGTCGAAGATTCCTTTGCCACCACCATCATAGACGATCCAGTTTGGCACTCTACTGTGTTTTTATGAGCGATGGCTTTTGAGGGTTTGGCTCCGGGACGAACTGGCGAATTGGTGGGCACCGAGACAAAGAAGTGGTCACCCATTTTATAGACGAATCCTGTGGTCAGAAGGGAGGCAATCGTCTGGCGTACCTGCAACTGGTTGTAAATTAGTAGGATGTTGTAAAATTTGTCACTCGGAGCTCAGAAATTGTCTTGGGAGGTTTATTGAGCATGAGGGGAAGTCACTTCAGAATGTGGGAAGTTAGATTTTCTAGCTCTATATCCTCGGAAGTCATCGTTATCTATACATCTTATTTCCTTTTGACACGATTCAACTAATTAGTCTTCCTAGTGACTCAAATCCACCTCATATCCTTCTTCAACTAACCATTTCTATTCCGGGCGGTGCCACATGTGGACAGTGCCGAGCGACGTACTGCCGAATCGCTTGCTCCGTAGCTGCCATTCCGTTTCGGTTGAGCTGCGCCACAGCGTCGCAAATGACATCACCGAGGGGAACAAAGTGCATCTGTTCGACTTGTTGAATAGCACCCAGATCGCCTGTAACTCAAGAATACATCACCTGCTTTTCTCGTGCAATTTTCATTTCCTCACTTGTGACTTTTTGCTTTATAGAGAGATAGATAGAAGGAGAAAATAGGTGAGATGTACATGTATAGGTGTGACAGGTGCATCCTATTAGTAAAGAACGACGAGATAACTGCACAACAGGAGTCAAAAATGAGCGATGGGGTGAGGAGTTGTCAGAGAATTATATTGCAATGTTAAGGAAAAAACTACAGTAACCCGCACCATCCCTAAATGATACCTGACTCCTTGTCTATTCATACCAGGTAAAATAATAGAAGCCCCTCTCCTTCTTATAGTTATTTCTTCAAATAGTTACTCACTATCCCTATTCATAAGAAATGTTACTCACCCAACGATGTGATTGAATAGCCCATTGCCGGTTTCAAGATGCGTCGTGCCCATGCATCTTTGAGTACTGACAATTGAGCGGGAGCTCCTGTGATGAAGAGGGTACCAGGACGCATGAAGCCCATATAAGTGATACCATTGCAAGCCACTGTCAGCTCACTGAAAGTAGAAGTTGAAAAAGGGAACAAGAATAAAAGTGATAGACTTACCGATTCCAGAACATCTGACGATTTTGCTCAAGAAAACTGTCGAAGACCTTACGCCCATTCTTGGCTTTTGGTCCGTTTAGCACAACTGCTAGGTATGTCATCATGAAGATGTGGGTTCTCTGTGGTGTATGAAAAGTAGGGTAAGAATGAGTCCCTATGTCAGTATGCGGGAGGCGGGGACTCCACCGAGGGGGGCGATGGTGTAGAGGAGTGGGCGGAGCTGCAGACGGGTGTAGATGGCGAGACGGCTGTCAGGGGGACGATGGTGGAGGGATGGAAGGAGGATGAGAAAATAGAAGAGCGTCGAGAAAAAATGGTTGGAATGGGTAGGAAATCTGAAAAAATAGAAGTTGAAGAAATTGATAAAACGGCAGTGAAACAAAATTGAATGGGAATGTGGTAAAAGCGAGAGTCAAGAAAATCAATTTTGAATTGGTTACAGTTCAGAATATGAAAAGCACTAATCTGGCCTTTTATTAAATTTCTAGAATCCTTCGAACAGACCCCGAGGAAAAGATCAAGATACAGGAAAAATAAAAAGAAAAATTTAGAGTATTCTCCCAAAGTTTTGACCGCAATTGGTATTCATTGAATCACTATTCAAAACTTTCAGAAGGCTGAAACTCACAAACAATGTCTCAAATCGTATCTTTTTTGATGTCTAAAGAAAACTAATAAGAGCCTGCTCCTACTGCTCCTACTGTTCCTGCTTCCTTCCAGTGCCACGTAATTGTTTGTTACCTACCAAGTTTGTTTGTTCCATATTCAGTACTCTAACCCTGAGCAACTGTACGTTTTTCACCTTTTCTGGATATGAGTATGAGTCAAAAAGGCAACTCGCTTCAGGCGTATTTGACCACGTATCTACAGTAATCACCGAAACCACTTCTTCCACCTGTTATCAAATATTTATCTACACAGGTGTGTGGCTAGCCATTCCCCCGGAAGTACCTCAAAAGATTTACAACTTTTGCCCACAAAATGACCATATGTCTCTCTTTTTCTTTTCGTGGTGTGTACGTAAGTTATCAGTAACAATCATCAAGTTTACTTTCTTATAAGACCGCCTGGATCGGACCATCTGCTTTGGACGAAGGATAAATGAAAGCGTGCGGAACAGGTGGTAGTGAAATTCGAGAAGGTTAAGAGACAAAGATAGTAAAAGAGTATAGTTCTTACTAATAGGAGTACGGAAATAAATTCAATGAAGATTAGAGCTTTTAGAGATTTTTATAGTTGTGTTACACACCCAAAGACATTTTTTATAAGTACATGTTTTCGGAGCGTGATTGAATGCTGAGTTTTTCCGCCTCACACAACTGTTGATACGACCTCCAAATTCAAGAAGAGAAACAAATGTGAACCTTCTTCCAACGCGAGACATCTGATAAACATCTAATGATGGCGGAGACCGCTCATGAAAATTCAATTTAGAAAAGAAGTGCCCTCTTTTCTCACCCACTTTCTCAGATTTATGATAGTCATGGTGCCAGTCTACGGAGGCGGAGAAGAAAAAAAATAGAAGCGAGAAGGAAAGGGACAGATATTGAAAAGTCAATTTGCTTCTATTTTGAAACCTATACCCACACTGAGACATTCGGGTGGGCACTCACTTTTTGACAAGTTAATTTACTCGCGTTGCGTGTATGTGTGGCCCACTCTTAGGCACCCCGAAGCAAAATGCGTCCATATTTTTGAATTATTACTTTCTCAGTGCACTTGTATACATTGAGGTCTGAACATGTAACAGTTGTTAGTTGGTTTTCAATTTTAAAAGTTATGTGTCTGGAGTTTGGGAACGAAGATGTTCCATGATTTCGAAATGTGTGCTTCCCTGGAGCTGATTTCATTTGTTTAAACCAGGTGCGTTTCAATTTGACGGGGATGATGGATAGGGGTCATGAACACCGATACATCATGACTACATCTCGAGGAAGAAGACCAAACACTAAGACGTGGAAATTAGTGTCTTGATAACATGTTTGACTTTTAACTATGATTAATGAGCCTCATGGATATGAGTACTGTAGGGTTGTCACAGAATGTTGGTGTTAGGATTGATTTTTCAGAGTGACGAGAAAGTGTTTGATTGGTAGATGAAAGAAAGATAACGGTGAAGTTGGCCTATCTTTCTTAATTTTCACTCTTGAATGGTTCCCCGTCGTTAATTTTCAAAAAAAGTCTTCCCCATCCTCCAACAGGTTATTCTAACAAACCCTATTTTTGAGGACTCCTCGGATTACCCTATCATTTCTCCTTTACCATCTGCTTACAGCACAAGATGTTCCCTTAGAAGATAAAAGAATGCGCGGCAAGTTGCGCCACACCGTGTCAACATGGCCATAAAATGCACACACTTGCCATCCGGCACTCACTCAATTAGAATGATATTGTGAAAGAGAATTGACGCAATTCCTCGTACAAACACTCATCTCTTTTTTGGCCGGGATTTCAGGTGGGCAGATAGGATAGGCAGATATGGAATATAATTGTCGATGCGGCTCTTTTTTTGGCGGGGAAGCAAGAGGAACGGAAGTCTTTTTCTGATATAATTAGTAGGTTGGAGAGACAAGATGAAAGATGTTCTCGCGCAAGGATTAGGCGATGTTCCAATGGTTTAATCGGCGGTATGACAGCAAGCGGTGTGTGACATGTTCAAGAGCTAATGAAACGGACGGGAAAGTTTCAATAGATTAGATGGGATACTTGCATCGACTCATGTGGGTCGATTGGATTCAATAGATCATGAGTGCACTTTAAAAAAAGGATTAAGTATAAATGGGTTAATAACAGCAAAAAACAAAAAAAAGAAAGTCAATCATATTCTTAAACGAACAAGTAGCACACCATCTCGATTTTCAGATAAGAAACCCCTTTTTACACCTCCTTATGTCTTTTTAAATGCCGCTTTTTCACACAACAAAATAACCCGCAGGCATGTGCCAACTATTTGGTGCCCTCCAGTTGACAGCAGTTGACAGGCAATTTAGGCACCCCTCGGATAACTTTTCCCCAGTTTCTAAAAGATTGCGGTGGACGATCGGAGGCGTGAATGGAGACGCAAGTTGAAAGCGGAGGAGGCCATGGCAATTAAGAAACGGGCGGCACCTTCAAATGATCATGGAAACCGCCAATTAAGGTACTTTTTGCTGATGCACCAAGACACGCGCAACTGGTAAACTGTTTGGACACTTCTTCAAGGATGCCTATCAAAACAGAGATTGAGTAATTCAAGGTGATGGCATATGGAGGAAAGCGTAAAATAGTATGGTTCCGAGGTTCAAAGGGTCGAAATATGAGAAAAGAAGATTTTGTTGTGTGTTGAAAGAAGATGGGACCGCTTTAACAAAATGATGGATGGAACGGAAGTCGATTACAACTTCCGTTTGAAGATGACCCCTAGGGATAAAGTTTGGAGTTTTGGAGCAAGTGTGGTTCAGAAGAATGAGAATGAGGGCACTGATGACAAGAAGAGAGAAGAGAGAAAAATTATCCCCATTAAAAACCAATAAGAAACCATTTATTCTGAAAGGCTCTGTAAGTCCTATTCAAACAACGTTCTCTTTTCAGAATTCCCGAACAAACTGACGCAACCTAGTCGGAACACTTTCTTCTCGATTACAGTATCTCTGAAGTGTGATAATCCACTTGTTCAACTCTACATTATGCAATCGTCGATCTGTTCTACTCTTCACGGAGAGCATAAAAATTACACTAAACGGGTCGCCTCTTCAACGTTGCCCCAAAAAGAGATAGACACAATGTGTGCATCAGAATGTGATTCTCGAAAAAAAGAAAGAGGACCCACTTGAATCTCACTTGTTTCCGGTTAATGAATGATGAATAAAGTGAGAGGGGGGCAAAAAAGGCTAAGAGGGGGCAAGACAGTTTAAAATCACACAGAGTGGGGGAAGTCTAAATGAGACAAAATGGCAAAAGGATATGGGCGGTAGACAAGGGGTAAAGAAGGCGCCATGTGTTTGATGGTGTAGACAGAGGGTAAGATTAGAAGGTTTTAACAAAACGGTTTTCAGAAAAATTTTGAAGAGAAGGTCAGAAAGAATAGTAAAGGCTCAACAAGTTTTGAGAAAACAGTTCAGTTAAAGTCGTTTTGTGTCTAGAAGCAGACAATTAATTTTCCATTAGTATTGTATGCTCAAACACCGAATGTTAGCTTCTCGATCCAGATCCGGTCAAACTTCCGGGCATACGGAGACACCTGTGATTTATGTTTATGTTTCTCGATATTGCGTAGATGTATTGCGTGATATGCAGATGTTAATACAAGGAAAAAACCTTGAAAAAATAAGGACAACTGTTTTATATTTCTTCCATTCGAGAAGGTTAGAAGTACCGTACTTTTGAAGTTATCTATCCTTCAACCCAAACACTTGGAATTCAAAATTCCTTTTTTTTGAAACAGACGAGGTCTGAAGTTCACCCTTTTGTTCAGAACAGTACATCGCATAAAAGTAATGAGCTCCTAAATGTGAAAGTAAAGCATACAGAGATTGGTATCATTCTTCGCACCGAAAATTCGCACTGTTGAGACAACGAGAGGTGTTAACGGATGTTGGATAATCCGTGGTAATATTATTTGTACAGATGACATCTATCACACTTCAGAACTTTGTGGGGCTTGGATTTTGGGAATGGGAATGGAATACTTGTGAATATTCAAGGGAAAACAAAAATGATGAGGATGGTAGGTTAAACTTTCAGATTATCTATTTTACGAGAATGTGAATTATAAAAAAAGGTGATAGCAAAAATTTTTTCGAAAAAGTTCATGACCTGTCTTCGAACTTGGTGTCCCTAATTAAGTCTTCGAATTCTCTCATATCTTCATTTTTCTCTTTCTCCTGTCTAATTAATGTATATGCCACGTGGTTATAGTTAACATGACTGTCTGCAAAATGTGACAGTGCAGGTGTTCTTATGACGGGTCAACGGAGGTCACCGGAAGTGAAGATTTTTTTCATTCTAGGCTAGAAAGAAGGAGAAACAAGACAATGGAATCTGTAACATAGTCCACATATGCATAATTTCGAATATTTTCTTGCAATGAGCCAGTAGAGTTCTCGGAGTCAAATTAACTAAGTACTGTGGAACTTTTCTTCCAACAAAAAAATATTGATTCTTTTCCCCCAGAAAATTCAAAATTCAAATTTCTTTCTGTTTGCTCTACTTTCTCCTTTCGGTGCCGACTGGTACTACATGATGAGTTGGCAACGGTATCACTTCTCTGATTGTAGATGTCACAAAGGCAGTTAGCGGCATTACTCATTTTAATAGGAAGTAGGAGAGAAACCAAATAGCGTGCATATTCAAATGTTGCCTTTTGTAATGACGTTGAGGGTTTGAATGGAAAAGAACAGGGGGTTTGGGAGGGGACAAAAAAGTTGAGAATGAAGATGATACATTTCAGATGATCTGCAAAATATTTTAAGCATTCCATATTCTCAATCTGAAAACCTTCATTTTAAGTTATTTTCCGTCTCCCAAATTTTAGGCAATATTCCGACTTTGCGAATGCCATCCCGATAAGATCTCCCGTCTATTTAGTTTTTAGCCACCATTTCCCAAGAACACACGACCTCGAAAATATATATTTCTTGTGGTGCCTCCCAGTGCCGTAACACTATTTCCAAATAGTTCGCTCCATTAATTGACACCTGAAAGATTAGCATCGGGAGCGAATAGAACCATGACGGAGGAATAGAACCCGATAACGGAACACCCAATTTGCGAGGTGTTATTTATGTTACACAGGTAGTATCTTGAATGTGAAACAAACTTCTGGGAATTCACAGTTTACATGGAGGGATGAGAGGTGCTAACGCGATATGCATGGTAACTGGGACATTGTTAAATCGTGGGAATGATGCCATCTGGAAGTGTGGATAATCACACTTGTCGTTGTGCAAGTGCTAAAATATAAGTGATCCGGTCAAACTGAGGTTATGGGTTTCCGGAGGAAGTTCTAGAGAGGAAGAGTAGTGAAGTTGACGTAAGAGATGGGGATTTCACTAGTTTCGAAAGAAGCCCGATATTTCCATCACAAACAACTTTGTTACTCTGGTCTCCCCACAAACATCAATTTCGAAATATTTCTCAAGCATGACTTTATAACTAATCTCACTCGTCAACACACTTGACATTCTCTCCCTTACTCATAATCATCACTATTTTTAGGGTGGAGTCAACAGTTTTATTGATAAGAATTCACTACAAAAAGGTTCTCCAAGGGAGAATTCAGCAAGTGTTTTATTTTGACCAGCTGCATAAGTTTTATGATGTGTTCGGTGTGTTAAATCTGAATGTGTTCAGTGAAAATGGCGCTGAAAAGAGATGACGAGCCACAGGTGGTGGCTGAGGTGGAGAAGAAGAGGAAGTCGGGAAGAAAGACGAAGGGACTTTCGGGTACGGATCTTTTTGGAAGTAGGGAAATTCCTTGTTAGCCTTGTATTTAAATTCAGATTGAGCTCAACTCAAACGATGTTTCCTAGTTGCATATTTTCAGAAAAAGAGGACTCGGATGATGTGCAAGTGGGAAAAAAAAGAAGTACTAGACGAATTGGTGGAATGAGAAGATTGAGAGGGAAGCTTGGAGGGAGGAAAGTTTGTCTTGAGTGCTCCAAAGAAATCGATTCTGAGAAAGAAGCTCGAAAACTGGAGAAAAAGGAACTAGCTTTGGCCAAGAAGTTAAGTCGTGCCGAGTAGCGAAAGGTGAAAAAGGAAGAGAAGGCTTTGAAAGGAGAGGCTCCTGAGAGAAGGAATCTAAAAAGAGGACGTCGCTCTGAATCGATGAAGTCGAGTATGAATAATTCAGCATATACTTTCAGGTTGAAATATTTGATTGTGGTTCTGTGAGTTAGGGTTCCGAAAAAGGCTCAACCCTGAGCCTCGGCTCACGTGAAACATGAATGAGCCAGGCTCATCCAACTCTTTTCCAACTCGGAGTCGAGGCTCATCGAGGCTTATTTGAAATTTTAACAATGATGACCCTGATTCCAATGATGGCCCTGATTCTTTTGGGATCGAGTCGATCAAAGACATGGAAACCTGACTCCATTCCAGTTGCTCTTGGGCAAATCATTCAACTGCATTTTTTGCTCTCTTGCCTTCCAAATGTCTGAGATGTGCTCCCATAGATGTTCAATCGGATTTTGTCCGGGGATTGGCTGGGCAACTCGATGAAATTCCTCTTAACGTACCTCTTAACGTATTCCTGATCCGATATTGATAGTGTTAAAGTGGCGCAATTAATCTAGTGGTTATGTTTTATTCTATATACAACACTCACGGTAGGGTTCCGAATTCAAAATTCTATGATGAGCTTTTACGTGAAAATGAGCCTTTGAAAAGGCTCATTGAGGCTCATAACTCATAAGAGTTGGAAATGAGTTTTCATAAAAAATTGAAAGGCTCACGTGAGCCTTTTGCCACTCATCGACAAAGCTCATCGAGGCTCATGAGGCTCAATGAGACTTTTTGAAAAAGCTCACTGGGGCTCATATGAGCCTTACTGAAAATTTGGAAAACTTTTGAGTTGAGTTTCTTTACTAAATTTTTAGAAGAAGTGAAGTCGACAGTGAGGAATTCAAATACTCATACAAAATTGGAATATATAATCTCGATTATAGGTTTTTCGTTAGTAGAACTGAAACAAGTTTAGGGAAAATTGATAACCAACCCAGTCATAGCCGATTGGTTTTTTTCTAGAATTTAAGGCTCCTAGACGTTTGCGAACCCGTCAGTTGCGAACCGCGACGTTCGCGAACCACGACACTTGCGAACCCGAGTTGAAAACGCGACGGTTGCGAACCACGACGTTTGCGAACCCAGATTGCACTGAAATGCGAAAATCTTATTTTCAGCTTTGAAAAAAAAATTTTTTGTGTATTTTTCGTTTATATTTAGGGAAATTTGAAGAAATCCAAGTTAAAATAATATAAGTTTTCAGATTTTATCGAGGAATCGCTTATATATCATCCGAACTTACATCGCAGAAAAAACTCGATTCAATTATTTTTTTGGGAAAACTTATATTATTTTAACTTGAATTTCTTCAAATTTCCCTAAATATAAACGAAAAATACACAAAAACTATTTGTTTTTCAAAGCTGAAAATAAGATTTTCGCATTTCAGTGCAATCTGGGTTCGCAAACGTCGTGGTTCGCAACCGTCGCGTTTTCAACTGTCGGGTTCGCAAGTGTCGTGGTTCGCAAACGTCGCGGTTCGCAACTGACGGGTTCGCAAACGTCTAGGAGCCGAATTTAAAACATAAAACTATGCATATTTATCCAGCAGCTGACACAACAGCGCGGAGTCAAAAAGGAGAAGAACAACAACCAGCGGCAGAAGAAAACACCATCGTCATACGTTCTACAAACATCGAACCAACAACTCCGATTGGCACTGCACAATCTACACAATGGCTACCGATGAAAGTCAACCTTCCGCAGATCACTCTACCAACTTTCAACGGAAATATCGATCACTATCTGGAATTCAAGGAGCAGTTCCAATCAATCCTGAACCACTTGAACGTTGATGATGTCACCAAATTGAAGTACCTCAAAACGTCTGTCACTGGTGAAGCAGCTGATTTACTCCGCAGCATTCCAATCATCCCATCAAACCTGGAAGTAGCTTGGAAATCACTCGAAGAAATGTACGGAGGCGAAATTCGAATCAAACATTCCTTACTGCTCAAACTTCGCCAACTGCCAGGTTTGTCTAACAACAAGAACCCCGCCGATTTACAAAGCTACACGATTCAAGCCGCTATGATCTTCGAACAACTACTGAACATGCACTCTGACATCGACAACCTCTCAACTTGCGAACTGATTCAATCGAAACTTCCGAAAAGAATAATCCACAAGCTGTACGGACAAGGAGAATCCCAATGCCCCAAATCAACAAAGGAACTACTACAAAAAATCAAGGAAATCTCAAAAGCGGAGCGACTGGTAGCGGAAATCCACAACAAGAACTCCAACGGACCCCGGAATGCGACCACAATGTCAACAGTCAACAACCAATACCACCGAAGAAACCAGGATCACAGACAACAAATCAATGGACAAAATCAACCACCCAGACAACCAGTCAACATACCATGTGCACTGTGTGCCGAAGAACGAATGATGCATCACCCTCACCTCTGCCGGAAATATAACTCAATACAACTTCGTAAGGAACGGATCACTGAACTCGGATTATGCTACAAATGCTTGCAACGCGGACACATTGCCAAACGATGCTCATCAAACTGCCGGAACTGTCAAGGAAATCACCATGAGTCCATTTGTCAAAGATCAATTGGACAGAATCAAAACTCCAGGAACCAATCTTCACGTCAAGGAATCATCACAGGACAACAAAATCAACACACCAATCGTCAACCTACGCATACGCAGCACTCATCATCTCGGCCAACAGCAAACATGCTTAACGGAAATTCAACTGGACACGGAAATAGTAACAACAACGGATACCAAGGAAACGGAAACAACAACGGACATGGAAGTTCATTTGGGAACTCGGACTCCAACGGATATCAACGCTATCAAAGACGACAATTTCAACGAAATCAAAATCAGAGCCACTACACGCACGGAACTCGCGAACAAACACACTCCATCTTTGCCGACGAAACACCAGACGATATTCAAGCCGTGACTCATATCAACAACACAGAGCACGACCATCCGGACAACAAACTACATCTCAACGTCACACCCCAAGAGGCTACATTGGAAACAAATACGGACACACAACCTTTGGATTCTCTGGAGCAGAATCCTCTTCCAGTCATAATGATGACCATCGATCTACCCTTTCTCGACAAGGACGGAAATGAACACATCGGCACCATCTTCTTGGATACAGGATCCAATACCAGCTACATCTCATCATCATTTGCCGAAAGACTACAACTTCTCCCAATTGGTTCAAAGAAACTTCGGATCAATACTTTTGGATCAATCGACACTCGGTCAATGATTTCCAACATCTTCAACGTACTGATAAAAACAAAAACATCAACAAAATCGATCAATTTGTGTGAAGTACCACACATAGCCAGCAACATAATCGCAGTGGACGCAGATAAAATTACCTGCGACAAGCTCCTTCAAGGAGATGAAATTCAATTGAACCGCCAACACAAAGACATCGATGTGCTAATTGGACTTGATCACTACCTTCTACTTCTCGGACAAGTGAAAACCCTTCGCTTATCTTCTGGACTTCAACTTCACATCACGGACTGCGGACATATCCTTTCTGGAAAGGAACACCCTCAACAAGACGTCATCACCTTCTCCAACATCGTCAACAACCAAAACGCCAAGGACGATTTATGTGAGCAACTTCAAAAATTTTGGTCACTGGAATCCATTGGAATCAAAGATGTCAATCCTCAAAGCAAAGCAGAAGAAGAAACAAACCAGTTTTTTCATCAGACGACTACTCGCCAAGCAGATGGACGATATGTAGTACGACTCCCATATGCAGATCAACGAAACATTCCTTCAAATCGCGCTCTAGCATACGGACGATTACAGAGTGCTCTTCGACAACTCGAAAAGAACCCGGAAATGCTCAAGAAATATGCAGCCATCTTCACTGAACAACTATCCTTGGAATTCATTGAAGAAGTTCCTGATGAATCCATCTCAGACGGCCCCGTGGTATCCTATTTGCCTCATCACCCTGTCATCAAAGAAACTTCGAAGTCAACAAAAGTAAGAATTGTGTTCGATGGGTCTGCCAAAACCAACAAAGTGAATCACTCCCTAAACGATCACCTTCATACCGGAGAACGACTGCTACCTGATATTGCTGCCATCCTGCTTCGTATTCGACAACACAACATTCTCATCTCCGGCGACATCGAAAAAGCATTTTTACAACTTGTGCTTCATCAAACCGACAGAGACGCGACTCGTTTTCTCTGGAAAGACCCTACAGATGGACGTCTCATTTGCTATCGATATCGCAGAGTCCCCTTCGGACTGAAACCATCACCGTATCTTCTCAACAAAACGGTTCGGACTCATTTGGAATCAATTGATCATCCCTGGGCTCAAGCCATGATTAACTCATTCTACGTCGACAATGTCTTCATGGGATTGGACACCGCCGAAGAAGCTATGGATTTCTACATCTTCGCTAAGAAAGTATTCGCTGAAGCTCAAATGAATCTATGCCAATTCTGCTCGAATTCTTCTACCGTCAACACCTTCTTCGCCAAGCATGAAAAGGATACAACGATTGACCGCAACCAGAAAATTCTTGGAATCTCATGGGACACCGAAACCGATGAAATGATCTTCATGCTTCCAGTACCCAAAACCGAACTTCTAACGAAAAGGACAATCTTGAAAATCATCGCTTCATGCTATGACCCTCTCGAATTTCTGACACCCGTCACACTATACGGTAAACTATTCTTCCAACAACTTGCTACCAAAGATCAGAGCTGGGATCTTCCCTTGTCACTCAATCAACATGACTCATGGAAAAATGTTTGCACAAAATGGACAGGTTCAGAATGGCGCCTGAAAAGGAGACTCTTCCCCGATGACTTCAACATCAAGACAGATCAATTGGAACTACACATCTTCACAGATGCCAGTCAACTTGCTTACGGCTCAGTTGCATATCTTCGGATCACACAGTCGAATGGAAAAGCAGATTCCAACTATCTTCTATCCAAATCGAGAGTAGCTCCAGTCAAGTCCAAGTACAGTATACCACAACTGGAAACTCTCGGGATTCTCACTGGAGTTCGTCTTGGAAACTACTGCTTCCAACACATTGGTCTCAAGATTCATCAAGTGTACGTCTGGAGCGACAGTCTCTGTAGCATTGACAGTCTTCACACAAAATCGACTTCTGGTAGCAGATTTGTCAAAAACAGAGTAAGAGAGATCAACGAACTCGGAGAACGATTCATCTTTTCTCACGTTGCCGGAAAAATCAACCCTGCAGATTTTCTCACCCGTGGACTATCATTCGAAGAGCTGAAACAATCGGAGTTATGGCTCAAAGGACCGTCATTTCTACAATCTTCTGATCCACTTCCACTACGTCTCAATTCAAATTCAACTGCACCAACTGCCGTTACCTCTGCTCTATCCATCTCCCATCCTCCAGCAATCAACGTTACAAGATTCAGTTCATTCCACCGTCTCCTTCACATGGTCATGATATTGATTCACTTCATTACTCGTGGAAAATGCTCGACACAAGAAAAAATTGCTCGGTCGAAACGATTGATTTTCCGATTGGCTCAACGAACCGATCCTCCTTCTCCTGAAACAATCCAAGCTCTTCAACTACACAAAGATCAAGACAATGACCTTTGGATGTTCGATGGACGTGAACGCATGATTTCACTCATCAAGAGAGCACTTCTCCGAGCTGGTTCCTCAACAACACTCTTCGAATTGGATGACTTCCGTACACTCCTTGCCGAGTGTGTCAGCACCATCAACATGCGCCCTTTGACCTATCAGACCACCGATGAGAATATCGAACCACTCACTCCAACGGATTTCGTATTCCCTCAAAGACGTCCGTCAAATGACTTGCTCATTTTGAACACACCTCAAGACTTTGACGATCTTCCATTATCGAAACGATCATTGGCTGATGAATGGCAACGTCTATCATCCATGACGGAAACATTCCAACGGAAATGGCACCAAGACTACATCAGCGTTCTACAAGCTAGAAGAGACTTCTCTCATCCTCAAGGAAAGACTTCTAGCTATCAGCCTAAAATTGGAGACATAGTCCTCATCAATCAACCATCCAGCAAGTCTACTACTTGGCCTCTTGCAAGAATTCTGGAAGTCAAGGAAAGATCGGCTATCGTCAAAAACGGAAAAACGAAAAGGATCGTGGAATATCCATTCAAACTCCTCTTCCCCTTGGAAAGACCACACACACCAGATGTTCAACAACAATCTACAGATGACTCATCTACCACGCCGACAGCTGACGCCAATGATTCAGTTCCAAAACCAACTTCAACCGAATCCACAACTACGGACAATCAAGGCCCACAACTACGACGATCCACCAGACTCAGGATGCCCACTCAATTCTTCTCAGCGATCACCATCTTGGCACTCATTACTGGATCATCAGGATTCGAAATTTGTCAATGTACAACAACACCGATACCTACCACCACTGACTCATCACCAACTACTTTCGGCTATCTTCATCAATGGATCACTATCGTATTGCTTCTACTAATGTTCTTTGGAATTTATGGATGGATCAACTTCTTTCTCATACTACAATGTCTCTTCACGTGGATCGAAAAATGCATTCAATGCGTTTTCTCAATCGTTCGTCTCGGATCGAAACAATGTCGTCAACACCGTCAAATTTCTCCAACCATCATCGTACTCCTATGTCTGATTCAAAGATCGTACAGTTGCAACGAAATTGCTTCTATTCAAGGTACAGATGATGTATGCACCGCTTCAGCCGATGGAAAAACTTGTCATCTCAACAAAGTCGTCTCAATCAACATCCGCCCCAACAGCCAAGTCGGATGTTTCACCATCTCTAACAACGTCAAAGAAGTTAAAAACATCGAAGTACGAGCAAACTCCATCATCTCCGAATGTAACGAAAGAAGTCACCACTTCACCCGCCAGATGAAGATCAACCATTTCTTCTCACATCGATGTGCCGGCATGGGAAGTTGCAAAGGATCTACATGTGAAAACTTGAATGCAGAGGATGGCGTTCCCGAATTCCCAGCAATAGCAATGGATGGACCAGGATTCAGCAGATGCTACAGAAGCTGTGGATGCGTCACCTGTGATTGCGGCAGTTGCTCACCATCATGTCTTTTTTCCAGAATCAGTGCAGAGCCCACTTCGTTTTCTATATATGAAATTTTCCAGTGCCCAACATGGAACACACGTTTGGAAATCAGTGTCACTATCAACAACAACACCACAGTCTACGAAGTTGATCATGGCATTCCACTACAATTGGAGGATAACATGACCCTGATTGTCACTGGTTTCTCGATTCCACCAAGCCCAATTCATGGAGCATTATTCTTGAGAAGGATGAACTTGGACGGACCATCGGACATCTCCTACTCGCTTTCTCAGCCTGCTCAAGCGGGAAGACCTCTTCGAGGGACTCTGAGTGAAGTACAATGTGCCACTGCTAAGGACGCCACCGACTTCAACTGTTTGTTCGACGAAAATGTTTGCACTTGCATCACCCAAGGAGTTGCTTTGAAATGCGATTGCGAAGTATTGGATCTCGAAGAAATCATGAAACGGAACATGATTAACAATACAGCTATTGAAGGTTCAATCATACTGAAACGTCAAGGAAACAAAGTCACTACTCATTTGAAATCGTCGAGTATCCTTTCTGTTCAACTCCATTTGGCTAATTACACTGTACACCGTTTGGTCAAAGAAGACAAGTGTGAAGTTACGAAGACTACTCTCTCTGGTTGTCATTCCTGTAGTTCTGGCGGTCAACTTACTGTTACATGTAAGTCCTCCCATTTCCCTCAAATAGTTTCTACTATAGAATGCTCTACCTTCACTTCTTTTGCCAATTGTTCTACTGACGGAAAGATGTCTACTATCTCCATCCTCACCAATCATGTCAATGTCGTGGAGAATTGCACCAGTTCTTGTGGACCTGAGAAATTGCATTTTGTCATCAATGGATCATTATCTACTATACCCACATTCGACAACAAGCTCTCCAAAGGATTATTTCATATGCAAGAGCTGATCACTTCGGATACCATTTGGACCAATATATCGGAATTCGTGTCTTCTGCTTGGGAGAAGATATATGGATATCTCATTTCCTTAATCAACAATTGGATTTCCTCATGGCTTTGTTTGTTCATCATCATCCTTCTTTTACTATGCTGCTCCCGCCGTCGCTGCCGTTCTCGTTTTCATGGGGAGTATCGACGACGGTATCGTCGATTCCAATATCGAAGGTTTCATGAATCAATCGCGTGAATCATATGTATGAGTCAATTTATGATGTTATTTTGTTTTTATTGTAAGAGTATATAAGTTCTGGATTTCACCATGCTTGTTCATTCCGAATAAATCTATACCTTGGGAAAAAGTCTACATTCAACTTCTGTATTCTTGATCTATAATTTTTATCCTCTCAAAAGATTCTCCCAAGAATCATTTTGAAATCCAGCGGGTCCAGCAGGCTGTAGAGTTTTAGAACTTAGGATGTAGAGTTTTAGAACTGCATTTGGGTTTTCAGATGTTTTTAGTAAAAACATTCATATCTAATCACCCCTCGTGTAGATATACGGACACAGAATGAATGTCAGTCTAACAAGCTGAATTAGTCATTTTTAATTGACAATTAGGAATCCTACCCCAAACCATAGCCGAGGGTTTCGGCTTTGGGTAATTCCGACGTCTTTGGCAGTGTCGATTCGAAACTTTTTTGATGGGAAACAACCGGTGGGCAAATTATTTTTTAATTGCGTTTTTGAGAAAAGATGTGTATTTGAAAATGCAGTATGAAAAGATGGTTGAATTGCTTCTCGTCCCAATATCCGTTGATCCGTGTTGTTATTGTCATCAAAGTGTGAACCGGTCACTCTCTCTCTGTCCCTAAAAAAACTTTCCCCTCACCATAACTAATCGGCAACAGAAAGAGTAACCTGTTGTTGTTTCCGCCGCCCCGTGTCCTCCTGTAGAGAGGTCTCTATAGATGGCTAACATTAGCCTATTGTTAGAGGATTTCACTTTTTTCGCTGGACACACAGCTAGAAAGGGAAATTCATTACATTAATATATTCACAAATTTGAGGGAGGGGAACGCGAGAGGATTTACATTTTGTTGAAAATGAAATGATAAAAATGGGGACCCGAAAATGAATAAATCAGAGAGGAAGATCATTTTTAGGACAGCAACGCGGCGAACTCTGGATGACGAGCCACAATCATGTCGCTGACTTTGTTCACTTGTTCCAGTGTGGACAGGATCTGTCCGTCCCAGACGCGCATTGGGTTGGCATCCTCGAAGTGAAGAACTCCGTTGGTTTGGTCGATGTAGCCGTGAAGGCGTTCTGAGGATATCATCTCGCCAGCCATTGCTTCGGCCTGAAATTTTTGAAAATTGCACTATTTTAAGCGAAACTAGATTATTTTCAGCTAATTTTGAGTCAAAATTTATTAAAAAAACGGTGCAAAGCTCCTGATTTTTTGATGTAATTCCATGAAAATTTTGATGTAATTCCATGAAAAACGATCCAAAAATCTGAATTTCAGTCAAAAAATTTGATTTTGCACTATTTTAACTCAAATTTTATCATTTTTTGGATCAGAATTCACAAAAAAATCGATCTAATTGTCGCTGAAAAGCTGAAAATCTTTAAGAAAATATAGTTTTGCACTATCTCAACTTACCGCTTCCTCATCAACACCTAACAGCATTCCAAGCGTCTTGAATTTAATATTAATATGCAGTTGACTGACAGCAGTGATATTGTGCTCCTGGATAACTCCCTTCAGAATCGACGCTCCGTGCTCATCGACTTTTTGATGTGGCTGCAGTTGTGACTCGAATTCTTCCAGCTCATCCTTATGAATCACTTTCGTCAGATACATTTTTGCGATAATCTCAAATGATGGACAGTTTGGAGCACGCTCGTCTTTGATGATAATGGTCAGTAGACGTGATCTTTTTGGTCCTGGTTTCGCGGGAATCACGCAGACGATAGCTTTTCCTAGAGCCGTCATTCGATCCGACATTGGAAGTTGCTCGGTGGCGGATAGTTCATAATACCTTTGAGCCGACTCCACGAATCTTCGTTTCGCATCGCATACTCTCGCTTGCAACGCTTTGTGCTCAATCTGTATTTCTGGATTCGCCGCCACTTCGACCATCAGAAGACTCGTTCGGTTGACGTATTGCTCGGCTTCGTCGATTTCGCCGCAATCTAGAAGCAGCTTGGTAATACGAATGCAAAGACCAGCCTTCGCTTCTTCTTTTGCCGCTTGTGGTCCGTTGAACTTGGGACTGGTGTCCGAGTTGATAGCGATAAGAGTTTGCGCCGCTTCCTTTATTCTTCCTTCTTTCTCGTAATAGCTGGCGAGCATCAAACGAAGGATACACACCTGGAAATCGAATACTTTAAAGTGAGATGCACACATTTTTTTATTATTTTCTCACATGATCGTCACAAGTCTCGTATTTACGAAAATGAAAAAAAAAATTTTCACAAAAATCGTTTAAAAAATCGAGGACATAGATTTTCGAAACGCCAAATTACATGTTTTAAGCTATTTAAAAAATGCAGAATTTTTTACTGATTCGAACGGCAACAAAAAATCTACATTTTTGAAATAGGTTAGACAAAGTGTAAGTTGGTGTTTCGAAAATCGATTTTCTCGAGTTTTAATGATTTTTTGTGCAAAAATATTGTAATTTTCGTAAATACGGGACTTGGGATGATCATTTGAGAAATTTTCTGAGCTCGAACCCTCACCTGATCTTCATATGAGATAGTACGAGTCTTGATAATGGATAGAATTCATTCGGCGATCTGTTTAATGCACTCTGAGTCCAGCTTTGGATTGTCCAGTCTATCAGTGATAAGCGAAACGAATTGACGAGAAACCACCATACTCCCAGTCTCCAATGCAATAACTGAAAAGTTTCGATTAAGTTCAAATGTAACATCGTCTTACATCAAAATTTCGACAACTCATTCAAATGTGGATAACTTTTTTCCGGATGCATCGGGTAAACATACGGTCAACAGGAAAAATGTTCCTTATTAAAAAAGCTATCCATTAGTTGAAAAGCCGTCGAATTTCATAGAAAATTAAGAAAGTTATTGTGGCGGTAAAATGCAGCTGAACGCCACCGTACCCCACCCACTGTTCATCGCAATCTGTTCCTCGAATTCAATACCTTTTTCGCAATCGGTGCGATCTCCGATATTTCTTTCGTCTCTTCTTCCTGGTCAAGGCGTTTTGGTTGCGCCATGATTAATGGTAATTACTTGAAGATTAATGTTAACTACTCGGATATATTGTTCGCTCCTGTAAGAAACACATTGGCAAATTCTCTTAAGAGGAAATACAAGAGATGAAGAGATATTCTGGAGCATCGAACTAAGAGAAAAGAGACAGAGATAGAATGGAGCGATTTTCAGGTATTCTGTAGCTCCGAACATTAATTAAGAATCGAGTTCCTACCAAGACTAATGGATCAAAATCGAGCTGTAAACTCGAAAACTACAGTACCATAACCTTTTAATTCACCACATGTGATTTTTTGAAGAGGGCGATTTTTAATGTTTATTGGGGTTACTGTGATGTTATCGTGTGGAAACAAAATGTGTCTGGGCGTTGGAATACTTAAAAATAGTAAATCTTGAGTCGAAGTTTGACGATTTTTGAGTTTTTCTTTGATTTTTCATTATTTCTCACTACGTTTCACTCAAAAACCATATTTTTGCTTATAAAAAGACAACATTTTGAGGTGAGAATTAAATAGAAGACTTCATACCTTTGTGGCATAGGTACTGTATATGGTCTTTCACCCCTATTTGCTCAATTACTGGTCTTTATTCTCTCAAAAAAGCTTCATTCACACAAAAAGCGAGAGCGAAAATAATCACAAACAATTTGAGAAAGGGATCTTTTTTAGGACCATAGGGAAAAACAGTGAAGGAGGAGAAAGTGAATTGCACAACAGAAAAAGGGGAGTTTATGAATTTGGGGATTCGAAGAAAATCATAATAGTAGAAATGTTATGAAGTGTGAACACGGAATCGTTTTTGGTGCAATTGTGAAAAAAACTAAAAAGTTCTAAAAAGCATTGGGTGATTTTGAAGACTCGGCATGACGGTGAATGGTGATCCTGGGATTTCCTTGTCTCCGTACTTGATGAAAACGAATCCTTTGACTCTGTCTGCGATCCGGTACGAGACGACGTAGTGTCCGGCTCCCTTGTGACGAACGAGGACTTCCTCGCATGGTCCTTCGGTTGAGACGACGCCTACCATGAGCAGATTGGGACCTGAGAGTCCGGAGTTGATATGGAAAGTGGCCGGTCTTCCTGGACGATAATGTTTGAGCCCGGCCCCAACGACGGTGACCTAGAAAAAAGAACTGGTCATTTGGTAACTCGAAGAGGTTTTCAAGCTTCTAGCTCCTATACTTACCTTTGAAGCATCTCCTTGATATTCTGGAACAACAGCGACGGTTCCCTTGGAGGTCTTAGCAACAGCGTCAATCTTGAAATACGACGTCTCACTGTAGCCGTTTCCTCCCAACTCTTTTCCCTCGACTGGAATCTTGAATGGCGATCCTGGCGCGTGGATTCCATTGTACTTCACCGACGCAAAATAGGATCCCGGAGCCAACGGAGTGTATCTGACTTTGTATCCCTTCTCGAGCTCATACGCATCCAGTGTGGCCTTCGATGGTCCGTCCATTTGGACAGTGAGAATTCCGGCTCCGGCGTAGGTGGTGTTGATGACGAATTCGCACTTCTGTCCGGTGGTTCCCTTGACGAGACCGTCTCCAGAAGCGAAGATGGCAGTTGGATCGACCGACTTCGGTGTGTTCCAGCAACTCCAGTTTTCATCGAACTCCTTGGCTTGATCCGCTACTTCGGTCCAGTACTGTAAAAACATAACGTTTATCAAGTTCCAAGTCCTATAGTCCTGAAACATACACATTTATCGTCCGGACTAAGGGACACCCAAGATTTTCCGGCCAAAGTCGAGCTATTGACTTGTGTTCCCTCATATGTTTGATGATAAGCATTTTGATAAAACTCTTTTCCTAATGGTCTTCTTTTCACCAAGTTCAATTTATCACTACTAAGAGATGGGAACTGTTGAAGGTACGTCATCACCGATAACTCATCGATCTCCGGGCGGATAATCTCCGCTGGAGAAACAAGTGGCGATATATTCAGAAGCCTCTCAGCGAGGAGCATGCTGCGCACTGTATTCTCCAGCGCCTCGTTCGGCGACCAATTCTTCCAATCCTCCAGTGCTCCCGGAGCCATCGAATTGACCAGAGCTCCCAATGCGACTCCATTATTCCAGTCGGAAGTGAAATTCGAGATCGAAAGACTGGGAAGACGCTTGCGAATCCAGGCGAGCAACTTTTCTTGCGGCGTCTCCTCTTTCTCCTGTCCGTCGACACGTTTCTCCTGAATCCAACCCATCGAGATGGAGTAGTGAAGGATCAGTGTCCAGACGAGACCGAGGATCAACTTCTTGTTGTGGTCCACAATGTGTGTACTATCTGCAAAAAAATATAATAATAAAGAGAAATTCAAAGGAGAAATTCACTGCTTCTTAACTCCTCGATAGATAAAATGAATCCGTAGGTCAAACATGGTGTTTTTGTTTGTTTTCATTGTATTTGCGGGCTCATTATTACAAACACATAGTTAACCAAAAGGGTTTTTTTTCGAGGAGCAACTCGAGGTTCGACTAAGCACCTAAATTCCTAATAAAAACTCACCAAAACCTGAAATCTCGATTTTCTCCTCATTCTGTAAAAAGTTCAGCGCCATCAAGACGATATCCAGATTTCTTGAATGGGCGGGCACCTTCTGTGCGATTTGTTTCTTGGAAAGAACTTCGGCAAACACTCTTTGACTACACTACTCTTTGACTACACCTACTCTTTGACTACACTTTCTCTTTGACTACACTTGCTCTTTGACTACACTTTTCTCTTTGACTACACTTGTCTCTTTGACTACATGTTCTCTTTGACTTCACTTTTTCTCTTTGACTACATCTATCAAGATATCAAACCACTCGTTCGTCTGAAATTCAGGCTTAGAAAGGTTTTGAAGTGTTCTATTACGTGCGAAGCTTACTGACAAGGTGTTTTCTAAGCCTGATTTTTCGAATGAACCTCAGAATTGGCACAATTTTTTCAGAAAAGTGTAGTCAAAGAGAAAAAGTGTAGTCAAAGAGCAAGTGTAGTCAAAGAGACATGTGTAGTCAAAGAGAAAAGTGTAGTCAAAGAGCAAGTGTAGTCAAAGAGAAAGTGGAGTCAAAGAGTAGGTGTAGTCAAAGAGTAGTGTAGTCAAAGAGTGTTTGCCAAGAACTTCTGCCAGAGCGATCAGCTTGAGTCCATCCGTAAATAATCTATCCTGAAAAATGAAGGAGATTAATTCTCAGGGACCAAGATCTATGAAAACGTTGTCAAAAAATGCTGAGAATCCGAGAAGGATATGTAGCCTGATTTTTCTGTTTCAACAATGTTTTTGGGCTCTCAGAGCACATTTTGAGCAGTTTTTTTAGAATGGAAATGAAGCATCATTCTTACCAGACTTGGAATCGATTCTCCGACCTTTTGTAGATTCTGGTTAACCCATCCCAAGGCCACTTTCTCCTTGATCTCTGTGATGTCCTCGGTTTTCCTTGTTCTCAATGAGCTCTCTCCGAGAATAGCTTCTATCGAGTGCATCACTGAAAAACGTTCACTTAAAAATTGACATTGATGTTTTCAAAGATAAAAACAAGCTGATTTTTTCACTGGTGCCATTTTTTTCAAAAACTGATATTCCTAAACTTCGTCGAATTTCGACGGGTCTTTACATTTGCGAGCGATTTCTCATTATTTTTTCACTATTTTCGACTCAAAAGCCTAATATTTGCTTTGAAAAACCATGAAAACCACAAAAATTCTCTTGAAAATCGAAACGTTCTCGAAGGAAATTGGCAAGAGGAAGAGCCATAAAAGGAGAAACACTCAAATGCGCGATGCGAAACTACGGTAAGCTAAGCATGACGAGAGCCTGAAGACGGAGAAAATACGTGCGCCTTTAAAGGTCATCACGATATAATGAAAATATAGATGTTTTTGCCTTATTTAAGCCGTTATGCTAATTTTTTTAAAAATTCCTATTCAATAACTTTACCCGAATATCGCGAAAAAATAAGAAAGATAATGTTTTCAAAGCTAAAACAAATATAAATAGCAGTTAGATTTCGCAGCGGGAGCATTCTGTTATAGTTTTATTTTGTAGCAGTTCGAATTTGTGCGGTTCCATTTTGTAACAGTTCGGCATTGCGCAGTCCGACATTGTAACGAGTTCGATTTTGTAACCGTTCGACCTGACCACTTTTCAAATTCTAGAAAAATTAGGCAAAATTTAGAGACCACCTGACCAGAAAATCATTTTTATTATATAAAAAAATAAAGGTATAGAAATTGTTGTGAGTGAATTTTAATAAAGTGATTCAATGTATGTGTATTGTTATGCTGAATGAATGATATATATGACTGGATTGAGATCGGACATGAACGTAAACAATTGCATTTCATGCCACAGTCCTCAAAAAAGAAGCAAAGAATGGTTGAAGGTAGGTGGGTTCGAACCAGTGACCTCTCGCTCCATAGCAGTGTTGAGTCGCAATTCCAATTTCCGGAAAAAGCAATTCCAATTTCCGGAAAAATTGCCACGTGTCACAGAAGTTTCGTGGAAGAGAAAAATGAACTGGGGTTGGAAGATTGCCAACGTGGAAGACGGAAGATGATCACGGAAATTAGCGGAATGGTGCCCTTTGGAGTTAAGACGCGTGAGAGGAAGGCCAATGCTGAGATGGGAGGATGAATTCAAAGATAAACTCCAAGATGCCGGAATCCCGGGTGTGCTCTGGATGAGATTGGCTAGAGGACCGAGGAAAGACTGGGAAGCTCTGATGACTCCAGCAAGAACAAGAAGTCGTAGCTGAACTGAACTATTACTTACTTTTCTTTGAACCTGGCTAAATAAATAGAATAGAAATAGAAAAACCCTTCCAAATCGAACAAGTTTCCGGTATCTGTGCGCTAGCCGACGCACTTTTCTGCCTATTCTACTAAATGCGGAAAGTATGAGCTTTTCGATTTGTTGTCGGAGCCTAACTTTTCTACAAAATTGTAGATTATTTTGTCACAAAGTTTGCGCATTCATAACTCCATTCATACTCAACCGATTTCTCTGATTTTTGTACCATTAGATAGGAAAATGTGGGCCGACCATCAAGAAGTAAGAGGGGTCGAACATGGACTACAATGATCCACTTTATGATCGCTGCGGCAAAACCTTTATTTTCAGTCGAAACTTTTGTACTGGGCTGATAACGGTTTTTGGACTCTCGCTGAGTCAGTTTGATTTTTTTTTGCTTAGATATTCCAGCATCATGAAGAGCGTAACTTCAATTGTCTTGAGCTCAAATTTCAGCTCGAAATCTTGAAAAACAAAAAATAGAGCCATACACGGTCTCCTACGCGTGAAATTTTAAAAAGTTTTGTTTTTTGTCTGTGTCTCTTTTTTTGGAGAGGATGCTTTCTGTAATTTCAGGAATCTTCTCAGGTGTCAAATGAGACTATTTCACAGGGTCGCAGCGCGGTACATGATTTGAATTGCCACGCAAATTTTCGCATGCGGGATGCGTCGCGTGTCAGGTGCGACATATTCGCTGCGTAGCGACTCAATTTTGTTTTTCCCACGATAAACTTCACAAAATTTGAATTTGGCGGGAAACCGCATGCTGTCTGCGTCTCTCTCTTGGCGTGGACGTGCGACGCGCTTTCTCGATGTACCGCGCTGCGACCCTGTGCTATTTGTAGCTAGAAATTTCGGGAAAAAAGGAATTGATATAGAAAAGACTGAAAATTTTCAGTTTGACATGTTTTTAGAGCTAGAAATCAGCGAGAAACCACAATTTTTTCGATATAGGTGAGCAGGTAAAAGTTCAAAATCGTTGTATCAAAAATCGGACTCTTGAGTTTTTAGACAATTGTGACAAGAGTGTGATGTGATATGAATTGAACGATTAAAAAAATAAAAATGTTAAAAATGTTAATGCGCAGAGGCTCCAGGAAAACTGTATTAACATTTTTAGTTGTAGAACGATCGGAAGGTATGATGGCTTAAAAGAAGCGCAAGGATACTGTGCAACTTTTCAAGAAGCGATTTTTTTGCAAGTGGCCCAGTTTCCGAGATAATCCAAATTTAGTCCCAAAATCGAGTATTTTGTACTGAAACGGTTTTGATATCAAGTCTTTCAGTTTTGACTCAAATCGTTCAATTCATATCACATCACACTCTTGGCACAATTGTCTAAAAACTCAAGAGTCCGATTTTTGATACAACGATTTTGAACTTTTACCTGCTCACCTTTATCGAAAAAATTGTGGTTTCTCGCTGATTTCTAGCTCTAAAAACATGTCAAACTGAAAATTTTCAGTCTATTCTATATCAATTCCTTTTTTCCCGAAATTTCTAGCTAGAAATAGTCTCATTTGACACCTGAGAAGATTCCTGAAATTACAGAAAGCATCCTCTCCAAAAAAAGAGACACAGACAAAAAACACAACTTTTTGAAATTTCACGCGTAGGAGACCGTGCCATAAAAATACATGTCGATTTTGGCACTTTTTGATCATTCTCAATCTCTTATCTCACATTTAGACATTTTATTTTGATAAATATTGGATTTTGAAATTTAAAAAAATGCAAAAGTTCATTTTCAAATTTTTGAGGAAATAAAGAAGTCAGAATAATCTAATGATGGGCTAACACAAGCAGCAAGTAACGCGGCGCAGACGTGTCCAGCGTCGCTAGTTATCGGTCTTAAACACACTTGGTATCCTTTCATAATATTAGGCTGGGGAATAATTTTCTTTCTTTTTAGGGTGTTTTTTCGACATCTTTTTTTCGAGAATTGTAAATACACATCAAAAACATAAAACTTAATGTGTTAACACTCATAACTCTTCATAATAATTTTAGCGTTTGCCCAGCTCCGTCCGAATATGTCATACGAATATCTAGTTATTTGTACTGTGCATGTAATTTATCACTTCTTCGAAGGACATAGAATTTCTGCAATATATTCATGCTTTCGAACTTTCAATATAGTAAGAATATGAACATGTTGCAGAAATTCTATGTCATTCGAGGCTCGAATATTCCTCGCCTGAATTTTTACCTCCTCTTTCTCAGGTTCCTGATAGAGACCTGGTTCACATCCCGGGCAAGTGTTGTTTCCAAAATGAACATGTAAGTCGAATCGTTCACCGTTGATCACGAAGAAGTCACCTTGACACAAATCAACAGAGGAATTTAGCTAAAAGTTTAGAAAATAAAGGACTTCTTGCAACGAATTTTTTAAAAATTGCACCTCAACATCGTTGCCATTGACCTGAAGGAAACACGATGATTCCAACTTTTCAATCGAATAACACGACGCTTCCTCAGAGTACGAAACTTCGGCACACCTTTCAGGCATCAACTGGTTTGACATCGCAACTTCACAATCACGATCCGACCCGATATAACCACCGGAGATAGTAACGATGTGAAGACGTCGCTGTTGGTCCATTATCCGCATACATGGTGGCTGATCGAATCGTTCTTCTGAAATATTACTTTATTTTTAACGTAATATTTTGGTAAGAAACTTACGCTCCATCAAAATAGCTTGCTCCTCATCGTCACTGAACACATCGTCATTATTCGTCTCAAACGGATCTTCCCAATCAAAAAATTCATCTTTTTGCAGAGTGTATTCAATATGGCCAGTGGATTCATCTATTGTTGGGACGTAATGCTTAGGCGGAATTTTCTTCTTTCGATCTTTGTTTTCATTGAACGCTTTATTAAATCTATGCTTTATCATAGCAGCTTGGTTATCAGCAATTGACCGAAGATACTCTTTTTCCTTTTCTTTATCCTTTTCCCTCACAACTTTATCAACTATTCCCAAAGCCATTTCGCAAATATTCACAGCTTCCTGATCGAATTTCTTGAATTCTCGCTCACTTATCAACTCCATGGCACGTTTTCTATAGCAAGGACTTGACCAGTGATCTGTAAACTGAAATACATTACTTCGCTTATAATGTTATTCGTTCTCCTACTCTTTTTCCTTCGTTCCACTAGCACAAACTCGGTGCCATCGGGACTCAATTGATACACTGTTTCGTCGTCGGGTCGGGAGAACAGCTCGGTGTTCTAAAATTTTTGGAAATAATTTTTTAAAACTTTTTGAAACATTTCTCTCACCGGATCATAATACATTCTTTGTTCTTCTGACCAATCCATGGGGGATTCTCGATTGTAGCACTTCATTGGCTGCTTCTCGCAGCATTTCTTCAGTGAAGCTCTGAAAATTATTGGTTTTAATATTTGTTTTTGAATAGGAAACAAGCGAAAAACTCACCATTTTGGATAAATCGAATGCAGAAAAAGAAAGAAAGAAAAAACATTTTCAGGTCGTCTTTTATGAGAAGTACGCAAACACCATCACGTCATATTACGTATTATGAAAGGCTTCCCAAGATCGGAACTTCGGAACCAAAGAATCGTCTTTAAAAAAGGTTCCCTATCTGAAAAATGCAACGACAACTCAAATAAAACTTTCAAATCTGAAATCCTCTTTCAATAAGTCGGAAAAATAGGTCATTTTCAAAGGTAACTTCATTCTCAGAACCTTTTATACAAGAAAAAGTAAGTACTGTAATTAAAGTATCAATTCCAGTTTCTCCGGCTTCAGATTTTTCAGCTTCTCTTTGACATCCTCTTTCAAGTTTTCATTACCACCCAAATTCAGCTTGATCAGTCCAGGAAGAGAAGAGTAGAGTAGGTTAACATCAAGTTCTGAGAAAAAAATGTTATTTTCCTTTTCATTCTAACTGAAACTACCTGTGATATCATTGCCATTGAGATCTAGATAAATCAAGTTTTTCAACTGTAAAATTGCTTCTGGAAACTTGGTGATCGAATTCTTAGCTGCATTGAGTCCTTTGAGACTAGTCCATGAGGAGATTTCTTCCGGAAGTTCAGTGATTTCATTGTTGGCCATATTCAAAACTGAAACAAGGTCTAATAACGTATAGTTTTAAATGGAAACAGCTAACTTGTGGCAGTTGGGAACTTGATCACAAATTTTTTCGGAAACTTTTTCATTGCGTTGTCTTGAATGCTGATCTGAAAATATTAATGCTAGATATCTGGATTTAGGTTTTAAATTTACCTTAGTAATTTCATGTCCTTTAATGAGCATATAAATAGCATCGGCCATATACATTAGTTGGCAAGAGGAAAGATCTAAAACTTTTTATACTTTTTATCAGAGCCCGCCTTTGTATTTCACCCAAAAACCCGGACTCCTTGGCTGCTTCACATCGCTCAACGACCTGTGTGACACCTTTTCCAGCTGACTGTACTATGGACATTTTGATAAGTATGACAAGATTACAGAATACGGAATGGTTTTGAGATAAAAGAGTCCAAATGGTCCAGGAGGGATAGGATATTATGTGAGAAAGACCAAAGAGACGCAGATAAATGGATACTTTAATAAAGGTTTGACGCTCGGGTGGAAATAACAAAGATTTACTTTAGGAGCTGGTCTAAGACCTCAGGGTTAATAAGACAAAGAGATACAAGGAAAAGGCCTGGATAACGCGTTCAAGGGGTTATTTATACGGTCCGATCCGGTGGGCGTGGGGCGGAGCCGCTGATCGATGATGTGGCTCGAATTCCGGAGCCGGTGATTTGATCCGAAACAATAACGTTAGAGACTGTGTACAGAACGGGGGCGCTGAGAGGGGAATGTGGTGTTTCAGCTTATGTGTCATCTAATGGATTTCCCTCTGGGATTTCCTATCACCCGTGACTGTGTTGGACTGTGTGCTCTTCCTATGGGAATGCGGAACTAGGATTATGACGTGATGGGGAAATATTATGGTAATGTAAAATCACCCTATAAAGGATATAAGAGAGGTGGAATTTCAAAAGTTTCGATTTTATTATTTTCCGGGAAAAAATATTTGAAAATCTGTATGATTGCAACAGAAAATGACGATCTAGCAGTATTTATGAATTCAAGTGTTGATTCAAAAATCTCCACATAATTACCAAAATTGTTCGAGTGTTGTGTCGGTTATGTTGATGTATCTTTATTGAAACAAAAAGAAAACAAAAAAATAATGTCGTGAACTTTTTGATTTTTTACGCCACTAACAGAAATGGCATCGATGCCAAATCTGTTGGTGGCGCAAAAAAAACAAAAAAATAGAAAGAAAATTAAAGCCGTGAACTTTTTGAAATCATGGGGAAAGGGAAAACACCAGAATTGGCATTCAAGCCAAAACAAAGCCAAAAGGATATTGATAATATCAATATCCTTTACACTTTACAATAATATGTTCGAGGAGAAAAGCTCCTGTGAGAAACTGATTGAGGGAGGAGGAAAAGACTTTCTGTTTCTATTGATTTAGTAGGAGGGAAAAAAGTAGGAGGGTCTGTGATCTTCCAACCTCAGGTAATCCTTTTTTAAAATTTGGGGAACAAAAGGAAACAATACAATGAGAGTTTGGGTAACAAGTTGATTCAAATCTAGAGAAAATTCAACTCATCCTTCAGGTCAAACAGCTCTAAATGACAGGGTTTTTTCCAAATAAAAAGGTGGTTTTGCATCTTTATCGATAAAGAAATGATTTACAATATTCTGGACACTGTATTTCCAAGCATTCATATTCTGAAATAAAAAAGAAACGTGGAGATTCTCTTCCGCTTTCTGTATTCTACTGTGTTCCTGATCATCCCTGTTTCCCTATACTGATTCACAAAGAATCCCCTGAATTTATTATTTTTTCCAGATCTTTTTCTCTCCTCATTACATTTTTTTCCTTCTATAAGCATGTATGTGTGTGTGCATGCATACCAATACAACAAGTCTCGCCGAGAGTGTGGAAAGTCATCAGCAAACGAGAGGAAGACGACGTCGACGAGCGGGACGCTGTTTCCCTTCCCCCGGCTCTCGACTATTGATTAATCTCCCGAGCTGGGAGAGCATGAGCGAAGGAAGAAAGACGAAGAGTGTGCGCGCACAGACTAAATCAAAAAAAGAGATAGATTGGGAAGACGTGGGAGCAGGCTTGGGAGGAGAAAAAGATATACACGGGAAGGAAAAATAAGTGAACAAGCAGGGAAAACTCGCAGACGAAGAGGGGGAAAAGAGCATCATTTTTTTGTGCTATGTGTGTGCTTGTACCTTTTTTGGAGGGAAGAAGGGAAGAGCTCTCGTTGAGCCAGGAGGAAAAAATGTGTCTCATTTTTTAATCTTTTTCTTGGTATTACATTTGAAGATTGGCAGATAATCCTTCCTATTTCAGTCTCTTGAAGGATTTCTAGGATTTAAGGGATGTATCTTCTCAAAATTCCGTTTGTGATAACGATGTATGTTTCAAGGTTCTAAGAATGTATATTTTTCTCTTTTTCCCGATGAAAGAAGCTATTTTCATAGCTATCCCCTTTCTACAGTAATATTCTTGTGGCACCACTCCACCTCCCCTAATCAGCTCTACTTTTGCATGTAAGTATTAATAATAAAATATTGAAAAATAGAAAACACAATTTTTTCTCCTCTCCCCAACTCCACTCCCCTTTTTCCTCTTCTCACGCAGTACACCGCCCGCGTCCGCCTCCCTCTAGAAGACGTGGGCTCACTTCTCTTCCCACTCTTCCCCGCCATACAAGGAGCACGAAAATAGTGTGCGGATAGAGAAGCAGAGTGCCCATGCCATCAGTGTAACTCACACTCCTCCCTATCCTGTTCATGCTTCTCCCGTTCCTCCCCCGACATCGCTTTTCAGTGTGTCGCCCGCCACATCCTTCCCTTCCATTCCCGGGACGTTTATATACATACACACACATAGGCAGGCACAGACATCTGCCTCCCTATTCTCTCTTCTATGTTTATACCAAGTCCTCTCAGCTTCATACTACTCCCAATCATTTGATTGTTTTACATTTTTCATATTTATTTTCAGTACAATTTTCTAAAGTTGAAGATCCAAAGAAATCCTTTAGGTGCATTGAAATTTCCATCCGTGTTCCTGGACTACTATCTAGTTATCCATTCCATTGAAAATTCAAGTCATTTTTTAATTGAATTACTGTACAAGTAGGTATCGTTAGTTTTTTTAATGCTCCAACATTTTTCATGGTCAGTGTAATTGAGTTAGAATGAATACTCCGCCCATTTTCTTGTTCCATTGTTGACATTTTACATCTTAGAATTATGTAACGATGCTGTTCTCATTAATCGATCCCACTTAAAGTTTACCATTTCAATCCTTTTTTCAACAGCACCTGTTGTATTTACATTTCTAACGAACATCTGTCTCAATTTCTAGGTCATCTAGTTGGAATTTCGGCAAGAATATCTCGAAAACTTGTTGACAGGCCGATTACGGCTCAATCCTCAATCGTAAAGTTTCATGGCGGAGAACATGAAACTTTACGAATTGTACTCTCAGCGGAGAGAGGAATATCACTCAACACGACCATCCGGACAACAGAATGTCGAAGTTCCAATGAATACACTTGCCGAAGAGTGGGCTCTTGAAATCACTAAAATGGGATTTGCGGATAGGACTCCGGATCAAATAAAACAGCGGATTAGAGATATGAGGTGATTAAAATGACGGAAATCAGATATATGCGTAAGAGGAAGTATATGAAATTGTTTTTTGTAACTTTCATTGATGTCAACAAAAAACAATTCCAAATTTTTTCAGAAAATTCTCTGGAAAACATGCTCATAAGCTTGGAATTACAAACATGAGCGCGGGAAATGAGCTTGAAAGATATGCGGAATTCGGTTGGGCTGAACCAAAACGTCATTCCCGTGGGCCAGTGCCAGATTGGATGTCCGGTTTGGCTGAAATAATGATGAGTGAACAAGACACTAAGCAAGATGATGTTGATTCTGCATCGGAGATTATGAAGGCCACTTACGGTCCAAAGTCAAAATTGGATTTTGCCTTTTTTCAGAATTTTAAAAATCCAATTTTCAGAATCCACATCTGTCTAACTATCAACCAAGTCAATGAAGAAGTCGCCCATGTATTTGTCGCCGATCTAGAGAAGACTTGCGAAGAAGTCGCCCGCGCTGGCGATCAGAAGTAGAGTTTCCATCCGGGCGGGCGGCGAGCCGCCCGCTTGCCGCCCGTTCGCCGCCCGTTTCGCCGCCTGACATAATTGTGGAACTTTTTCAACAATTAATCAAACTAATGATCAAACTAATGATTAATTGTTGAAAAAGTTCCACGATTATGTCTCGCTTTTATAGACGGGCGGCGAACGGGCGGCAAGCGGGCGGCTCGCCGCCCGCCCGGATGGAAACCCTAATCAGAAGCCAACACACTGAAGGGCCACTCAACACACGGAATGGCCACTCAGGGGAAAAATCTATGGTCGATGTAGTCATTGCTCTCTACATTAGTGCGACGTACTCGGCACCGCCAGTTGAGAAGAAATAAATGTGTTTTAGTAGTACCATTTCTCTCTAATTTCAAATAGTTTTTCATCTGATTGTGAATAAAATTAACCAGACGGTCTACGCCCCTCTGGGGCCCTTCGGGCAGCGTGAAATTTTTAGAAATGAAAATTTTAAAATTTTGAAAAAATAATTCCGTGAACTCGTCACTCCCTCTCTTTCCTAAAGAAAAACAACTGAATGGCCCCAAAATGGAGGTTTTTGATCTCTTGTGACCTCATTTCTTCATGAATCGAAAAACAAAATAGACGGGCATCATCTCGAAGGAATTTCTGACAACCTGCCATAATTTGGAAAAAATCGGTCCAGTGGGAACCGAGCTAGGGCCGGCGACAGACACAGCACAGACACACACACAGAAGTTTGCGTTTGTTAATAGTAAAGATAAATTATTTGCGTTTTTTCTTGAGACTCGAAATTCAGGACTTATTCAATTTTCAGAGGTAGGAACATCTTTATGCCATATAACTTCTCGATAATTATCATAGTAACTAACACTAATTATTGAGGCAAACACTCTTTGACTACACCTTTTCAGATAACAAATTGAAGTTGCCCATTACGAGCAATGTTTATGGACAAGGCGTTTCTTAGCCTGATTTTTTAAAAGAACCTCAAAATCCATAAATTGTTTCACGGAAAAGTGTAGTTAAAGAGAAAAATGGGGACAAAGAGAATAATGGAGACAAAGAGAATATATACTATCGAAAGAATAAAACCGAGACCCGGTGTTTTCGCGCTGCGTCTCAGTTTTATTATTTCAAAAATAGTCAAACAGAATTTGAAATAAAAGAGACAGATGTAATCAATAAAGTGGCGGCAAACAGTGTTTTCCAGGTATTCTTCATCAAGGCCAAACGAAAATTGAAACGTGCGACCATTCCGGGTCATAATTTTTGAAGCGAACCAAAGAAGCTGTCACACCATCATTTCTTGCAATATCGAAAGACCTGTTGAATTTTTGAACACAACCCGGATGCCTGTAAAGTATAAATATTGAGGACCTTTTTTTCCAATTTTCAATACCTACCATTCAAACTCTCTAGGCCTCTCCACGAACTCCACTATATCTTCAAAGTCTTGAAACAAAACTTCCGGCATGACGTTTCTGATTTGGATGGAAAAATACCGTAGTCGAGGTGACCCCCCAGCCAGCCAGTGTTTCAAAAAGTTATTGATGTCTCCGTTGCTCAGATTGGATTTCGACCAAGTTTCGAGGGCTCGGATTTCCATCGTTAACAAATGGTCAATAGTTATCCATTCACAACTTGAAACATTCAATAATTTGACGACTGGAAGTTTCTCGAGAAATCGAAAGTTTTTGGGAGCAATTGCAGAGATTGATATTTCCTCCGTTGCGTTGCATCTAGAATTAGAGTGGAAATTGATTTATTTGTACATGTAAAGGCTGCGAGGTATCCGACTCAGATTTTTTTGATTTTTTTTGGAATGAATTGTAGTTTGGTAGACTAGAACAACCCTAAAATACTAGTTGCCCGTTTTCAGGTTTACAGGTTTTACAAGGCATTTGTACTGGAATCCATGAGGATTCCTGTACTCATTTTCATGAGTCCCTTCTTTCATTTCTGGAAAACTTCAGGAATTTCCGGATGCTTTCTTTTTTCTCTTTTCCTGGAATCTTTCCTGGAATTTCTTAATTGTTTATCTTTTTTCTGTGTTTTATTTTCTCTTTCTTCTTCCCCCCTTTTTATTGAAGGAAGCTTTGGTATGACGAATAGCGTCATACTTTAACAGTTCTCCTTCTTTTCCATGTTCTATAACCATGCCTCCCCCTCCCGACGGCCTTTATATATAATGGCCTCGGGCTCATCCATTCTATTGTTCCCCTATACCTATTTTTATAATTTTATTTGTGCCAGAGCTCTCTGGAGTTCTCCCAGGTCCAGGCCTGGGAGAACGCCAGAGAGTTCTGGTTTAATTTCCCAAGTTTGAGGATCAACACTGAATAAATCTTCTTCTATCTACAAGTCCAGTTTATTCCCGAGGTCCTCGTAAGGCGAGCCCCCAAAACCACCCATCGTTTACAGCATTTTTTTGAATTTTTTCGAAATCTCGATATGGTCACTTGAATCGACTCGTTCTCGGTCAGTTTTCGAGTTATAAAGTTGTTTTATAGCTCAAATGAAAGATAATGTAATTTTAAACAAAAAATATCATTGCGACTACTGACCATCTTTCAAACGGAATCTGATAATTTGCAAAGTACAAAATGTTTCAGTACTCACAAGTTCAAAAAATGTCAATTTTTGAGAATCGGGTCTCGGGAGACTATGATCATTCGATCGCATCTTCTGTATAATGCACATATATGTTATCAAATATAGGTCGAGCCTTTGAGTTACGAGACATTTTTCAATTTTTCTGAATTTTTTCAAAATTTCAACGTATACATGGAAATGAGGAAAATTAGTGAAAACTAAAATAATCAAAATGGGTTAAACTCATTAGATTAGGACATTTCTCGTCTAGGAAATTATAAATAAAACGCGATAAAAGTTTTCAAATTATCAGGAATTTTTTTGAAAATTTGAGTTTTCAGGGTCAAAATTCCATGTATAGGGAGCGCGCCCGTATTCCTACCCTTGGGCGGCGTTTTTTTTTTGGGGCGCAATTTTTTACCTACTCTTTTTTCCTCACTTTTAGATATCACAGGTGATTCGTGACTTATCAATTGCAGATTAAAGGGTATAATCCACCTATATTCTACCAATCGCGAAAATCTGAATCTGCAAAATGTCTATCGCGAGGCGTTCGTGACTTATCAATAATCGGCCTATAACCTGTCTATCACGAATCTATTAGGTTGTTCCACAAGTTTCTTTCGTTTTTCAAGATTTTTTTCATCAAAAATTTCTCGCGAAGAGTTGATTCCGGAAAGCTAAAATGTATTGATAGTGAGTCTGTGTCTCTTCGTTAATCACCCTGCAAGTCCCTAGCCCGAGCCCATCAAATCTGGAGTTGTGGCGTTCGAAAGTTTCGAGAGTACTACTTTTTGGAACTTGTTTTAATCCGCATATTTCTTATACAAGAAACTGCCTATCATTTTCAAATCAAAAATATTCGAAAAGAACATTATCTAAAGTGTAGAATTAACATAATTTCCCGAGCTTCATTGTGAAAATTTTACCTGGATCACGGCTTGAAAACCACTGTTCATTTTTGACAGGCAACTTTCAAACAAGATTTGCTCATGCTCGAAATTGGGAGAGGCTAAATACTTGAATTCTGTTTTGAATTAATGCGGAACATTTAAACTTGGTTCCTGCCAAATTTGAATTAGCTACCTCAAATGGGATCTTAACGCGATTCGTTTCAAATCAGGTACATAATTTTCACTGGATTTTGGGACGTTAAGGGATCTAGTTCTTTTTAAGGAGCAGCTATTTGATTGATATTTTGTGAATTGATTTATCAACTTATCATGCATCAATTCCCATTAAAAAGTTATCTCGTAACATTGCACATTCTGAGGAAAAATGTATCAAACATAACTTGGTCGAAGTCGAAAATTTCGTATTTTGACAAAAACTGGTAAGTATTTGCAGATCGAATTTTTTCTGCAATACTTGAATTTCTGATTTTTAAAATTTGTTTAGCTAACAAATATTAATGTACAGAAAATATGACAGTTAGTTTCATGAATTTATGTCCTCACAGCAATCCACAATTGTACGTCAAAGTATCATGTACGGAAAATAAAGAGGTCTCATGTTCCACCTCATAACTTTTCGGAAACACAATATTTCTCTAAAATCTTTTCTGCAAAACAAAGATCACATCTTTTTCAATCAGAATTTAATTTTTCTGGCAATGAAACCCGTGTTGAGGTTTCTGATTAGCGCATTAGAAAACCTAACGCCATTAGCTACCATGACAAGTGTCGAAAAAATTCCCTACTACATGCGAACAAATGACCCTGGTATTGAAATAAAATAGTGCCTAAACGTACTCGAGTTGCTCTACAAAATGCACAAAAGATTGTATTTGTAATGCACCTGAGAAGCCAGAAAATGATGATCAAAGTTGACCCATCGAAAACGAAAGAAACTTATGGAACAACCTAATATAAACAGTCTATCGCGAAAACGAAACAATCTGAACTTGTTTCTGTAATTTCGCCAGGGGTGCCGTGCACCTGCAAACGCAAGATATCGACGAAGACATTCTTTGGTAAATCGTTTCACGTCTATTTATGAACACCACACCTAATTATATTTTCTGAATGCATCTATGAAACTCAGAAAATAAATAAGAGTTTCAATAACAAAATTAGAAAATGCGCTGCTAACTTGAATGTAGCTAAGTTCGATAACGCTGAGAAAGATTTCCGAACCTATTAGACAATTCGCTTCTAACTAGAAAATGTTCGAATCTAATGATGAAATGCATTTCTAATGCAATCTAATTAAACTTTAAACTCTTTGTTTACATTTATTTGTTTTTCATTATTTTATATTGTGAAGGGGTTGCTCCGGATCCCTTCGGATTGCCTCAACCTTTATCTGGTGGTTAGCTACTTCATATGTAATGGATTCTGGGTTTATTGAGGGTTAAAGTATAGAGGTCTCCCTCTTGGTGGTGAGGCGCCAAGAGGAGAGGATTAGAGAAAGAAGAGGAGCCAAGCCAAGGCCTGACGTCACTCCTTTCACAATATGTTTTTGATGGTAATATTTATTTTTTTGTTGCCAATTTTTATTTTTTGTTGCTAATTCTTATGTTGTTAATTCCTATGAGCAATAAATAGTTTTTCAAATAGCCTAAAAAGTTGTTTACAAACAAATCTTGCAAAATGCATCCTTGCGATTCATTCTGAATAGACAATAGTTTCTAACTAGCCGTGAAACGATTTACCTGACTAGGAAATGATAACTTATAGTTGAGTTTTGACAGTTCCCGAACAGTAAAAAAACCGCGGTAGCTCAAAAATTGATTTGTTTCAGTATTTAAAGCGGAGTTTTGGTATGTGACCTATATCATTCTATGTATATCCCTTCTAAATTTATGAAAAAATATGTAATTTTTATCGGAGGAGGACCATTGTGAACCACCTGAATTTGGGTCAAATAGTCAGTTTTCCTCTTGTTTTCCCAATATTTTGCCGTTATATAATATAGGCTTTAATATAGGCTTTAAAGGCTTTAATTTTCATTTTCATTTTTTTTTAATCATTGTGAATAAAAGGTCACGTTTGTGAACTTTTGTTTTTGAAATAACTGAAAGCTCATGATGAGCCTTTTTAAACCCTAATTTTTCTCGTGAGCTTGGTTTTGAAATGAGCCCCATGAGCTTTTTTAAACTTCACGATGATTTCGAAATTAGCCCTATGAGCCTTTTTGAATCCGAAGAGAAATGAAATTTTTGATGATGAGCCTTTTTGAACTTGAACGTGAAATGAAAATGAGCCTCATGAGCCTGGCTCATGGAGGTTTTTTGTGAGCTTACTAGGGAATGGTTAGTAGTCGATATGGAGTTAACTGTCGCGACCTATATCATTGGAAAGCTGAACTCTTGAAACTTCGTTTGGCGCATTTTGTTTTTGCCAACTCGATCTGTGAGCCAAGTTATGCGTGTTTCAAGGGCAACCCTTTGTTCATTTTTAGTTGAATTTAGCACTGGGTTTTCTCTATATTTCCCTATATTTCACGTCAACTGTTTTTATTTTTGAAAGTTCAAAATCCAGTGCTAAATTCAACTAAAAAAGGAACTGAGGGTTGACCTTAAAACACGCATAACTTGGCTCACAGATCGAGTTGGCAAAAACAAAATGTGCCAAACGAAGTTTCAAGAGTTAAGCTTTCCAATGATATAGGTCGCGAAATATAGCTCCATATCGACTACTAATCATTCCCTAGTTAGGCTCAAAATTGTTCGGAACCCTACTTGTGAGTACTGAAACATTTTGTACTTTGCAAATTATCAGATTCCGTTTGAAAGATGGTCAGTAGTCGCAATGATATTTTTTGTTTAAAATTACATTATCTTTCATTTGAGCTATAAAACAACTTTATAACTCGAAAACTGACCGAGAACGAGTCGATTCAAGTGACCATATCGAGATTTCGAAAAAATTCAAAAAAATGCCTTGTAAAACCTGTAAACCGGAAAACGGGCAACTAGTTAAATGAATACAATTTTTAAACCTACTTAAAAATGCAGAATTTTTTGCTGATTTGAATGCGCCTAATATTACTACTCAAAACTAAACAGGGGCATTTTTGGAACAATTTTCACCTTTTGAAACTCGAAAAAAATGTTCCAAGTTCTCGAAGCCTCTACAAAATACAACATTTGTAGAGGCATAGAGACGTTGAAAATTTTTATTCTAATTTCAAAAATTAAATGTTTCTGAAAGCGTTTCTACAGAGTTTTGAACGTCAAAATGAGAAACGTTTGGATCAGCAAAAAATTATACATTTATTAAAAGAGGTTAGAAAAATATGCAAATTATCGACTTGAAAATCGATTTCCTCGAGTTGTATCGATTTTATGAAAAAAAAAAACACCCAGTCTCAAATGAATTGACTGTGCAACCCAATGCACAGTCATCGAAAAAAAATATGTAGTGCCATGTACAGTACCAATGCCATACAGTTGCGAAACTGTTCCTCACCTCAAAAATTTGCGATATTCTTCTTGGCTAACCTTCCATGGTGCATCAGTCTCGAAATTCTCCAATCGGCCCTGTCTTTGATAAACCCAATCCACTATCCACATTTCATCATTCGTTGAAAAAAACGAAAATGTGGAGACAACAATACCAAGCAGGTCACAAATGTGCGCTATACAAGATTTTGTACCCTGTTCAGTGTCGTTCCAGAACGTATCCAGACCCCCATACTTAAAGAGCTTGCACGTAACGTTCTTGTGATTTTCGATACTTATTTTAGAAGTCAATTGATTATTATGCCATGAGGGTCGCACTCTCAGGAATTTCACAGTCTCAGTTCCATTAGAAAACGCGAAATTTTTATCGTGTTGAATCGTTAAACTGAGATTCTCCTGTTTTCTCCTGCATGCTTTTATGATTTTATTGCTCTTTTTGGAGCTTAACGAGATGAAAACTCTGCAAATGTTAGACGTTTTGCAAAAAAAATTATGACAACTCACATTTCGGCCGCCGTCATTTGGTCAAAAATTTCAGCCAATACCAATGAAGGAAGAGAAAATAACGAGAGCGTCATGGAACGGGGAGTATTGGAAAGAGAGTAAGTTAGTACTAGTTGCAAAAAACAGACAAACAATGCACAGCAACGTCGCCTGTCTATTCCATGACTAATTCTGCAGAAGACGTTATTGATTGATTCGCATTTTTGTCCATGTGATCGTGGGGTACTGTAGAAAAGATGTGTTGAATCATCACAATTCAATATTGTCGAAATAATTAAAGTGAGACTCGGTGTTTGCGGACTTTTCAGTTCACCAAGCCAAATTTGGCTTGAGATACTGTAAAGTCTGCAAACACTAAGTCTCAGTTCAATTATTTCGACAATAAATACCCGTCACAATTTTTTTTGTCGTCGAATTGAGTTAGTTTCTTCCGGACATCGTTGATCAAAGTCAAAGTGACAAATTTCTGCACTAAACAAATGTAATTGGATTAGTTTATGGATGATGATATGAACGGAGTCTGTATGTCTGTGACTTCTAAAACTTGGCAATTGATATGATGTCTAGAATTACTTGTGTTAATAAAAGTGATGAGAATGTTCATTTTTAATTCACAATTACAAAATTGAAAATAATTTTTATTATTCAAAAATAGCTTCTATCAATTCTTCGTATGTCGAGGTGTAACTGGAGAGACGTCGTAAGCAGGGCAAATAAGATTGTTAAGCCTTCCAGCAAGCTTTACCACTTCGGGAATCTTCCTTTCGCATACATCAAAGTTAGGCTCTTGAGCAGTTATTTTTTCTACAGCCAACTTCAAATTGTGTAATGCAGTATATCCAACCTTGGCAGTATCTTTTCTCTCCTGTACTCGTTTGTCGATTCTGAAGGAAGACTCACGGAAGAAGTCGAGGTAATGACGGCAAAGAGTATCCATGGTTAAGCGAAAATTCTGAATAATGAGAGAATTGTATATGTATCGATTTCTGAGTACCATTAATGCATTAGAAATTGGAATAGCATTCCTATAGTTCTGAACAACTTTCTCCCATGATTCCAAAAGGGAGTTCGCAGTTGTCACGATCAGTTCAATGTGCTGATTGTATTTCATAAGTATGTACGCGTCAGTCGAATCTGGACGACGGCGTCCAGCGGGTGTCTAAATCTGCTCTTTCAACGAGAAAAATTCTGATTTTTCTTACATCAAGTAACTCCTGAACATCTTGGGGGAACGGGCAGTCCGGATGAACAATTGGCTGAAGTTCTAACAAATGAAGGACTTCGTTTGGGACTGGTAAGGGAGGAGTTATGCTTTGTTCACGGGAGGGAATACGGATACATAAGCAGTTGAATACCATTGTATTAGAAAGAAATATTGCGAGGAATATCAAGGCAGTGGACTCTTTTATAGTTGTACAGTAGTAATATTGTCTCTGTTTTCGTTTTTGCTTGATCGAATTAACTTTTCTGTTTTGGTGTAGTCTTGCTGAAAACAATGAGCAGTACCATCAGAGCTGGCACCTCCAGCTTCCGTAGTGAAAACAGGGTAAACTTTCAAAACGTTCAAAGTTGACATTGTTCGGGTTTTGAAACTGGTGTGATTCGTACTATTCACAAATGTATAATTTACATTTTCATTTTAAGAAAAAAATTATACACTTAGACCTTTGAGAAAATTAGAGTAAAACAAAAATGGTAACCTTTGAGAATCTGAAGAAGTTAGGAGTGAAAAGAGACACAATACATTAGTCCTTTTTCTTGTCTCCCTTGGAGTCGTTGGAAGCGAGAAGGTCGGAGACGCGGTCGAATTCGCGCTGGAGTCCTTCGGACTGCTTCTTGAGGGTGTCACGGTCAGTGTTGGCTGACTTGAGCTCGCCTCTGAGCTTCTCGATCTGCTTGTTCAGTTCGGAGACTTCCTCGCTAGTTTCGGTCTAAAATTTTTCTTGAATACTATAGATTTCAAGATTCAATGAACTTACGGCGTTCATCAAAGTTCTGGCGGTCTTGGAGGCATTTTCGGCTTGACGCATGGCAGCCTCGCTGGCGGCTTCGAGTTGAGCGGCGCGGCTCAACAAAGTCATTATGCGTTGGATGACCATCCAGAGAAGAAGCGAGAATCCGGAAATGTAGAGGTTTCTTTGAGCTCTGAACAAGCGCATGTGGTGGGTGGCATCTGATTCGGCGGTGCGTTGCATTTTGTCTTCGAGTCCGTTGTACTTCATGGTTTCACGGACACCGTCGGCGAACAGAATGAAGAGAACGAAACCGAACGCCATTGAATATATTTGTGCATGTTTCGAGAGAGCTGTGAAGAGACGTGACTTGAAGAGCTTGCTCCACCTGGAAACGATATTTTTGATAATGTGGAAAATTACGAAAGAATCGATAGTTGAAAAACGAAGAAAAAACTCACAAAGTTGGTCTGATCCATGGGAGGAGAAGGATGAACGTGGCGGCGATTTCCGCGTAAAGCACACCAGCCACAATCGTCCACTGAAGAGTCATGATCTGGAAGAACGAGAAATACTGAGTTTCAAAGTCGAACTGCGTAGGTTGAAGATGGCTGATAAGCAAGAAAAAAAAGAGAAAAGAAATGAGACGTGCAATAAACAACTGCGAATCGATCGAGTGTGAGAGATACGAGAATTTTGGAGAGTGGAAAAGAGGCAAAGAAAAAAACAACAAACTAAGAGAACAAGGCACCAAAAAGCATGAAACATGTGCCTTATATGAACATCTATTGAAAATAAACACAGTGACACCTGAAAACTAATGGTTTCGAGGTTATATATGCTCTGAAAACATCCACGTCGCCTTCAGATACGTGTTCTTCCTAGCGTTGGAATTGCGAAATTTAGGCATAAGCGGGCGGAGAATAGATATAGAGACGGAGACTCGATGACTAAACAATCTATTTCACTAGTGAGAAAATGGAAAACCGTTGCATATGGAAAAAAAGCTAGTCATATCGACAGTGAGATGTTGCAAGAAATCAGGAAGGATCAAAATGGAGAGACCGAGCCAATTCCAGAAAAAACGGGTTGTTTACTTGTTTACAATCAATCCGCCATTTTGTTTACTACATTAAGCCCCGCCTTTTTTCAGGAGTTCGTTTCTCAGGAGTTTTCTTTCTCCAGAATCGATACGATCTCGATATAGATCGAGAATAAGACCTTGACCTATTTGCCGGAAACTACCCCGAAAGTTTAGAGAATTTACTTTGTTCCCGTCGCATCTCGGGTATTTTCAGAAAGCAGTCATATTTTTACACTCTCTTTTTAGCAAGGAATATGAAAAGTGGTAATTATCTACCATTCAATTTCAAAAACATTCATAAACTTAAAGCAATATGACTATTTCATTTCAAACGTCTTAGGATACAGTAAAAGTAAAGATTCATAAAAAAAAGGAGAACAAAATTACTTTTTCGATGGCGAGATAATTTTAAGCAGCACCTGGTGTTGATGGGGTGGCTACTAGAAGGGGAAAAAAAAAGAATAATGACAAGGAAGAATTGAAAAAAAAACAAAATAGTTGGGATTGGTGTGAAGTATAGGGTTGGGATTGGAAGGCGAGACGAGACCACAGGTGAAACAAACGACAAACTCGAGAATAATGTGTATTTGATTATACCGGGTGCTAGAGAAGAGAAGAGCCTGTTAGATACAAATAGACAGTCGTGGAGAAATACGGGGAAAAGCGTTTATGCTTTTTTGTGAAAAGTTCGTTGGACTGAAGTGGAAACGAAATGAGGGTGGGACACAAAGAAAAATACAAATGGAATTTGATGTGATTATTGTTTTTGACTATCGTTGATTGTGATGCTGGGCGTCGAAGTTGTTCAGGCCTCTGAAACCAAGACGGGAAATTAAAAACAATAACTTTGTTACTCACGAGCATAGGAAAGTGTCCATTGTTTTGCAGTTTTGATCGCTTCGGCCTCATTGGTTTTCCACTGCTCCGCAACGTCGGTAGCTAAAGGATCTTCTGGATTTGGAGCGGAGAGAAGCGCTTGAATCGATAAGAGCACCGTGCGGATTTGAAGAGCTGGCGACCACTTATCTGAAAACATTTGTTGTTTTCACTGCTGAGTTCCCGATTCATACCTTTCAGAATATCCAGGCAAATTCTACCAAGTTTGTCAATATTTGGATGATAAATTTTGGTCATGAATCGAACCTTTGGTGCTGCCATGGGGTACTCTTCGGGCAAGAACAATTCAAGCTTGAACACACCGCCGGCAAACGGAGAATCGTCTGGCCCAGCTATCATGACGTGAAAGTATCTGGCATTGCTCTCGTCTGGATTGGCTGATATTCCTGGAACGGGATCGGCCAGAAGTCGTTGGGTCTCCTTGATGATTCTTCTAGGGAGTTGGCTAGCCATCCTGAAAACAAAAAGTGAATGCAAGTTCATTAGCAATATTAAAAATTGCGCTGAGATGAAGCATAAACCTGCGGAGAAGTTTATCATTTCTCATATCACGATCACTTTCAGTATTGATCGGAGACGTGCTAGGCGCACAGAAAATAACTATTTCAAAACATCTGAAAATAAATAAGGTATAACAAGCGGGCGATTACCGATAGTACAAACAAGATTGGTGGGAGAAAAAAAATCTTAAAAGCTTCATTTTGACCAGACCAGTGGAAGAAGAAGTGGTAAAACAGACCAGTTCCTATGGAGATGATGAAACAAGAAGAAAAATAAATTATTAACAAGTATCAATTTTAAACACGCTATTCTCTCTTTAACGAAATGACGGTCGAATCACAGTTCATCTTTGACGTATTTTGGCTTGAGCTCCTCGATCCGCTTGATGAACTCGCTCTTTTCGGTGCAACCCTTACATGCTTCTCCCCATTCGCCGAGGATGTTTTTGAGCTCTTTCACGCGCATCTTCTTCAAATCAATAGTCTTCCAGTCGAGTGGTTTGTCTGCAAAATTGTTCGTTTTGTGACGTGTACGTAACACAAGAGACATCACTAGTTTCGCAATTCGCCAAATTTTGAGACAGTGATTTTACAAATAACAATACTGACCGTATTTCAGCTCGCAAATTTGGGCATCCTTGCTCTTTAGCTTATCGATGCAGACTTTGTCGGTGGGCATGGACCAACTAAGGGGTTTGGTGACTTCATTCATGATAGACGTAGCTGACTCTGGTAGGGCGCCGATGTAGAAACACTGAAATTCTAATAAAAAATTAGGCGACGAGGATAAAACTGAAACTCACGAATTTATGCTCCTTGTTACGCGTGCTCTCGCAGTGTTCACGGATTACTTTTCCTATCGCGTCAGGCTTCGACTTATCGGCAGCGGGAACTTTTGCCATTACGTCGTCAAGTACCTTTTTACATACTGAAAATGAGATACACTTGGTAACACTCAAACTGCTTTATTCTCACCTTCGCACTGTTGTGCTGAAGCAACAGCAAAGATTGCCAAGGAGAGAAGAAGAACGAATCGACCGCCGATGATCATCTGACTGAAAATCCCACACAGATTAGCGACGAGGAATAAATATTCTAGGGATTCAGAAGAAAAGAGGTGAAAATGGGAAAGAAAAGCAGGGCGAAAAATGCAGAGAAATTTTGATGAGCACGACGCGCACCAAACGACAGAGAAACGAGAGAGTGAACGGGGATTCGAGAAAATAAGGCTGACGTGTTTGCACGCACGGCGGGCGCGCAAACTATGTGGCTGACGCGTTTCTCGGTTCCGGCGGGTGTTTGAAAACGAGTTTTGCAAACAAATGATCTAGATCCGGATCTTTATAAAGATTTTTAGAGATCTTTCGAGAACCCTAGAGATTCATGAATTCAGTGAAACCGGTGAAATCTTCATGTTTGTATTCTAACTGAAACACTATTTTCATAATATTATCCGTACGCGAATCCTGGTTCGCGAAAAAATTAGTAACGGGTAAGATATACTTGGCTCAACCCAGAGTCTACCTAATCGCCAGTCTATAATCTATGACCTAATTGGGAACATCAGAGATCATCGCTGGGAGATATTATGCATAGACGGTTTTCAATAATTCACAGACTGTCTCTAAACCAACACAATACAAAGAAAAACAACGATTTTTCTTGAGTTCGTATTGTATACCCTAATGAATGACTGGAGAGGATTATAATCAGTTTAAGTTTCAAGAACTTTGCCCTCAGAGAACAGATGCCAACTTTGGGGAAACATCAGGATTATGATGAATCAACAAAATACATCTTGACCCTATCGTGTACTCCTTCTTTTGTCCATTTTCCTTATAAAAGAGAGGGTCCACTACTGATGATGGTCACGCCCTCTCTTCCCTTCTATTTAAATGCCTTATATCAATATACAGCTAACTGTTCATCCTTCATCATCGGAATACTCGAAAAAATAGAAATTGGGGACAATTTAATGAACCAGAGACAAATTACAACGACTAAAAAGGTATTCTTCATTTGCAAAAGGTGAAAAAATAAGACGAAAATTCAAAAAATAAAGCGAAAAACATGATTACAAAAAAAGAGATCTTCCATTGCACCAATCACTTGACATTTCTCTTCAGCTGCTGTCTCAATTCGATAATCTTCTCACGGTCGCCAGCTGGAAGCATTTGCAGATCATGCTCGCTTAGCTGCATAACTTGCATCAAGAGTTCCGCGTTCGCTCTCTCTTCCATACTATCTTGTGGCGGTTGTTGCGGCTGGCCGGGCGGTCTGTTCTGTGGGGGCCCTTGTGGCGGAATGTATTGTGGCTGTGGTGGTGGGACGCCTGGCCGGCCGTATTGCGGTGGCCCTTGTGGATGGCTCATCGGAGGTCCCATTGGTGGAGCTGAAAGAAGAGATATTTTAGACGAATTAGAAGGAGGATTCCGGGCAAAATTTTTTTATTGCTTCAATAGATGCAGAATTTTGCGCTGATTCCGAATATCACAACGAAAATGCTCAAAATATTTTCTCGGAGCCAAAAAAACGCCGTCAAAGGGGCAGTGGTGTGCGCGAGTGTCCCCGGTGGACACAGGCAGTGGGAGTGGGCAGTGTTGGTGGGCATTTTCCCACGCGCGAGAGAGTGTGCGAAAGTGAGAGAGCGCGCCGACGCCCACCGCCACCGCGTGGACATTGCGGACAGTCGGCGCCCACCACTGCAAAGGGGTAGAAACGGGCCAGAAGTGCTTCCTTGCTTCTCCTTGGATTTTTAGACGATCTTAATCAATTTTTTTGTTAATTTTCATACCAAAAAAGGGAGCACTTTGGGCGCATTTTTCGCCATTTTGAAGGCGTTTTCCGGCTCCGGGAAACATTTTTGAGCATTTTCGTTGTGATATTGGGAATCAGTGCCATGTTTTACATCTTTTGAAGCAATAAAAATTTTTGCTCGGAATTCTCCTTTAAGCAAATTAAGGCGTAACTTACCCTGATGAGCGAAAACGGGCTTCGGCGGAAGTGGCAACGGTTGTTGTTGCTGTTGTTGTGGAGGCGCCATCATTCCAGAAGACCCAGGAACATTCGCTTGATGGAACGGTGTCATCGTGGCGGCCTTGTTGCGATGGAGAAGACCGAGAGCTGCTTGTGGATCAATGATTCTCATGACAACCGCTGCTTGAAGTACCGCATAAGCCAGCTGCGGATTTTCCACGAGAATTCCGTTCAGTTCGGCTGGATTGTTCCTCAGCGCTTCTTGCAGCTGCTTCATTAACTCGAACATTTTCTCTGGCGCCAGCGATGCGACAGTTTGGGAGATTCTCTCTGGCGCTTTTCCCGCATCGCACTCCGGTCCGTACGGATTCTCTTCCACTGGCGCTGGTCCGCTGTTCGATGCTCCAAAATCTTCCATATTCATTCCACCGGCAGCGCTGTCCACACGAAGTACGCGTCCGCCCAACTCGTGGCTGAAAATAATGAATTTAGGTGTAAAATTAAAGCGAATTGCTTACCCATTGAGATTACGGATCGCTGTATCCGCTGTCTGCACGTCCGGGAACTCGATGAAACCATATCCCTTTGGTTTTCCGGTTTCTCTGTCGTGGACCATTTTGATCGACAGGACGTGTCCGGCTTTCGAAAACATCGCGCGAATCGTTTCCTCCGTCACCTCATAGCTAATGTTTCCAACTGAAAAAAAAGGAAAAATCTAAGAGTACAGTTAAAGTGGAAACAAACCGAAAACTGATCGCTGCGATCGCTCGTTGGCGGTTCCCGATGGTTTATATCCCGACATTGACTGAAAAAAATTGAAATTTATAACTAAAATCAACGGAAAACGATGTTTTTCGAGGGAGAGAAAAGCACACATGTTCGACAAATCCCAACCTAGGAGTTACCTTGGGTCGTCAAAATTTTTAACTCGATTCGTAGATGTACACTGCCTCGCAAACGAACATGTGTGGAGAAAAGAAAAACAAAAAGAGAAAATAAATATGAAAAGAGGGAAAACCGTGCGGCGCTTGCAAAAACCGCGCGCCGCACCTTGCAACATGACGCTCCGCCCACTTTTCTCGGTGACGTCACAGCTGGAAAATTGACCGATTTTTTCTGTGATTTTCGGTTTTAAAACCATATGAATCAAATAAAGATAAAAACGAATAGATAATTAACAAATTTTAAGCTCGAAATTCATCTGAAAATTGCAGAGAGACTTGACAAAAAAATCAGAAGCATTCGTGAACAATGCGTAGAAAAGTGGGCGGAGTTCAGTACACACACACACAAAACATAGTGAACGGCGGAACCCGTGAAGTGTCCGCGTGCGCCACCGCACTGACGGACATCTCACGGGTTCCGCCGTCTTGTTAATTAATTCTTGTTAATTCATCGTGATTTGCTTCATGAAAATCTGTCAACGTCGTTGAAGATAGTAGTTTCGGAGCTAGCTACCGGAAATGTCGAGGAAGAAGATTATCAAGAAGTTCGTAAAGAGTGCGATATATTTATTACCTTAAGAGCTAGAAGAAGAAGGAAAAATTGGGGGAGAGATCGTGATGAAGGAATTTAGTCGAACATCATAACTTTGGCCAAACATTGTGGGGAGCAAAACGGATAAAACAGAGCATGCATATAAAGACATGGGGGAGAAAACTGTAGGGGAGAAATAAAGAGTGCATGATATTTGAGGGGAAAATGGAATACTATTGTCTATTCAGAATGAATCGCAAAGAAAAAATTTGAAAATTTTATTTGTAAACAACTTTTTAGGCTCCGCCCACGTTGAAACTTGTGTTGTTGTTTACAATTTTCTGCGTGGGAAACTGTTGTGGGCGGAGCCTAAAAAGTTGTTTACAAATAAAATTTTCAAATTTTTTCTTTGCGATTTATTCTGAATAGACAATAGAACATTTGAATTTTGGAGATCTATGAAATTCGTGTTCGTTGCAATATCAAATGTGACTAACTTTTTTCAAGGGGATCAAATAGAAACACGGTCGACAGAAAAAAATGGTTAATTAAAAAAAACCTTTTAAAAAAACCTATCAATTGGTTAGAAAACCGTCAAATTTCATAGAAAATTAACGGAGTTACGCCCTGTGTTGCTGAAAAATTGCCGATTTGGGAGAATTCGGCAAAACAAGGTGTAATTACATCGATCTACCTAATCGCCAGTCTATAATCTATGACCTACTTGGGAATATCAGAGATCATCGCTGGGAGATATTATGCACAGACAGTTTTCAATAATTCACAGAGTGTCTCTACCAACACAATACAAAGGTGAACAACTATATTTTTCTTGGGTTCGTATTGTATACCCTAATGTATGGCTAGAGAGGACTATAATCAGTTTAAGGTTCAAGAACTTTGCCCTCAGAGAACAGATGCCAACTTTGGTGGAAAATTCAGGTTCATGATGAATCAACAAAATACACCAGAGTTGTAGGGAATTCTGACTTCTTCTTCTTCATAAACATGATCAACTTCTATAGCCCATTAGGAAATTCCTTCTTCGCAAACATCTCTGCTCGCAAACTGCAGAGTCTCTCCCGGTCCATCTTGTGTTTGCCTCCTGCTGGTAAGGTCAACCTCCTTATGTCAAACACATCTGCTCGTTCGATCCATCTGTAGAATTTCTCCTGGCCGGTTGTTGGCTCTTTACGTTCTTTCCACTCAACTGAAGTTTCCAGTCGTCCTTTTGAAGTTTTAAATAAAAAGGTCATAGTTACAGGTTGATAAATTGATGCCACCAATCATTTCAAAACCGTTATCGTTATCTTATCTTCCGCAACTTTCTATTTTGGAGCATTTGGATTCAGGTCAGAGGTGAGCGAGGCTTGACTATTTCTGAACTTAGAAGCGTATTGATTGCAGAAGTTATACGTGTTCTCAGTGTCCTACTTGAGACTTTCGAATCACCGGGATGCTGTGTCGAATTCAAATTTATTTTTTTCAGGATTCTCTTCTCGTTATCCTGCCCCCAAATAAGGCGAACCGAAAATCTAGTTCGTCTGAAAATTGGTGTGCTGACCTTATACCCATTGGAACTTAGAGTGAACGACACGATTTTTGAAATCGATTTCATCAGAAGATATGAACTCGCCAAACACCGGAAGTCAGAGCTTTTCAGCAATGCAGTCAATAGAATTTACTTTAGTGATGAAGAAGACTCAGCGAACAGCAACAAAATTATAAGTTTGTTGGAAGAGGAAAGGAAGTTATCTGATCAATTGAATGCTCTCGAAGCTGAAGTACCTAGTGACGGTTTGGACGAATTAGTTATAAACGAACTCAAAAGTATCGGGGTATTATCCGAGGAACTTCTGGATGTCAGAGTCAATCTTCAAAAAATTCGCCCTCTGCCGTATACGGACTACCTCCAGTTTTCCATTGCAAATTCCACGCTCAATCACGTTTGCTTACTTGAATACACACACTCCGCAACGCAGGCTATGAAACACTTAGTCCAGTGTATATTCAATGGAAGGAAATCAGTACTTGTTGATATTATGGACATAGGATCACAGTCCACGGAAGAAATGTCAGAAAAAATGAAGAGGAAAATCGATGATTGGAAGATTTCATCGACCGCACAGATTATTGAACAAGTAGGACTTGTTTTCACAGTCAATCGCCTGTTTACCGAAGCTCAAAACTTTGACACTGAGAATCCACTGTTGCAGAGCGTCAAAAGATTGACAATATATGGAAAACCAAGAATCGACGATATATTAACATTGCATCCTAAAGATGTTCATTTTTCGACAAACATTGATCAACTACTTTTGGCAACCATTGTATGGATTCTAGACAAACATAGCGCAATCGGAACGCACTGGTCGTGTGACTTCACAAGAAACGAGTGTCAAAAAATTAAGAGTTTTAATAATTGGTTCCCCGAAATAGTAGAGTGGCTCGAAGAAGCGATTCAAATTCGTGAAACTCCAGGAACCAGGTAATTTTGAGTAGAAGTAGACTTTTGGTTATTCATAATCAAATTATGTTACCATTATTCAGCGCGATACCGACTGCGCCACACGTGAAACAAAAAATGGTCGGAGCGTATAAAAAACGCGAGATTAATTAGAAAAATTGAACGGCAACGCCGCGAATCCAGCCTGCGGTATGCAGACTGGTTTTTCATAAGATTTGAAACTTTTTTACTCTCGCCATTCAAACCCCCGTAAAAATATTTCCAAAAACTTGGACATTTTTGAACTGAAATTGTTGTACAAATTTCAGGGAAGTCTGAAATTGTTTTTTCTAATATTTAAGACACTTTCTCTGAGATACTCGAAAAAACAAAAGGTTTTCGAGGTCGAGTTTTCGATAGAAAAATGAATATGAAAAGTTAGAGAAAAGTTTTAATTCGTTCAATGTTTCAGGCGTTCCGTGTTCGAGCACCGCTTCACTTGCTACGTCAGCGGTACAAATGAAGTTCACATATATTGCTTACCAAGTGACCCAAAACAATTCATAGACTACGGGCGTATCGTATATGAAGTTTTGCCGATCGGTAAGTTTTTACCAAACTTTAATTGACACGGCCTATTCCCATAAAATCAACGGAGCGCATCAGAGCGCACTCTGACTTTATATTACACCCCTAATAAGTTTTTGGTGTCGTAGATTTTAAAACTATTCTAAATGTTTCAGATCCTCAAACAAAAACAGACGAGAAACTGCATTTGGAATGAATGCGACTGTTAATAAAACCACCAAGATGTCTTCCTCTAAAATTGCATGTATTTTTTTACCTTGATCTTGTTTCTGATGACTGTACTTTACTGGCTTTAATAAATAACCTCTATCCAGTGTTTTATTTCACTTTGAGCATTAGGTTCGGATCTGTTCTGAATTAGCCTCTGAACGATTTACCAGAGACTTTTGAAAGCAGGCACACTTTTGGAAACAAAAGGGATTGAAGGGATTTAAAGAAAAAAGAGAATGGAACTCCTAGAGGAATAATATGTGTTAAAAGTAAAAATATACAGTGATACTCGATGATTTCAGTTCAAAACCTATTGACTGGCAGAAACTACGGTAGCGGAAATTGTATCAAGAACTTTGCGGGAGTGAAGTCTATCGATGATTGGAAATAATTTGAGGTTTCATTATCCTGCTAATAAACTTTAACCCATTGCTTTCTACTTGAACCTCACATCCCGTTGGCAAATTGAAATCATGAAAATGATTAACGTGAAACGAACATAGGTAGCGTGGTGATTCATGTTGTGAGTTGGATACAGAAATCAGCAGAAGGGAGCCATAATGTCTATCAGAGAGATGGCGAATATAAGAACGACTCGGTTAGTATTTTTTTGAAATTATTTTTGAATCAAAATACTTAGGGTTTTGTAAAGATGGATCCAATCCGACGGCTAGAGTAGACTGTTGTTAGAGCGCCAACAATTGCGCCCTTTTACAAGTTCACTGCCTCCCACATTTTACAGCTATCCTTTCCCACTACAATTTTCTCCTTTCCATTCTTCCTCCTCCTCGTCTTTTTCTTTTCATTCAGTCTGTTTAAATATGAAACTGAAATATCATTTCGTCTTCCTCCCTTTCCATTTGTTTTCCTCTCTATTTCTCTTCGTTCGATAGCCATAGAAACTGTGCGCTCTTCACCTTCCCACCACTGAATTGTTCCCATACGTGGCTTTTCCTCGTCTTTCCATCTCTAACCACTCTCTTTCCGTGGCTTTCAATAGCCACGCCCCGTCTCCTCTTCCATACTTTATCTGGTGTTTGGAATCTTTTTAGGAATCGAAAACAGCAAGCGGGTAGTGTAAAAGCGATCCAGAAGCAGTCACCAGAAGAGTCTTCAATGTTTGTCGGTGTATTTTATGGTCTCGCAGCTGTATGCGGTCTCCTTTACTTCTATACCAGATCAGCCACCGAGTCCAACGATGATCCACAATTCAAGAGTTTCCAGAGAACATACCTCATTGTCTATATGATGGCAGTTGGTGAGTTTCATAGATTATTTTTGTACGTTCTTTTATCAAATTTGAACGCAAAATTGATAAGTGACCAGCAAGTAGGTCGTGTGTACTAGTTTCAATTGGACAGTATACACAGAAGTCAAAAAATTTTGACAAAAAAAATAAGTAGTCCAAAAAATTATATATGAATTTTTTTTGAGAAATATCAATTCGCATAAAACAAATAATCCGGCTATCCTAAAATTTGGTTTCTAAAATTTCTAATAGTTCTTAAAAAATCGTTTACAGCCGGAGACTGGCTACAAGGACCTCATGTATACGCTCTCTATGAATCCTACGGTATGTCGAAACATCAGATTGAGATCCTCTTCATTGCTGGTTTTGGTTCGAGTCTTCTTTTCGGAACTTTTATTGGATCCATCGCTGATAAATTGTGAGTTTTCTTGTTATGGAAAAAGACTGAAAATTCCAAAATTCTAGTGGTCGTCGTAACAACTGTCTGATGTATGCTATACTTTATGGTGGAGCCTGTATCACGAAGCATTTCGGAAACATGCCAGTTTTGATGATCGGACGATTCTTGGGAGGTGTTGCCACGTCGATTCTTTATTCGGCTTTCGAGTCATGGCTGATTTTCGAACACAATACGGTGAGGGTTCTCACGATTTGCATAGGCCAGAAATTAGACTGTCTGGCATTTAACTTTCGACTGTCGATCAAAACGTTGACAATTGATCAAAACATTTTCACACATGGGAATCTAGTGGAATCTCGTGGCTAACTAGAATCTAGTGGAATGTAACGAAAATAGCAATGTCCAACGTTCCTTGAAGAGAATCCTAGGTTCAATAATTATAGGAACCTTGTGTTCTAACGATTTTTCAAAAAAAAAAGAAAAGAAAGAAGACGAACCGGATATTTCCTATTCGGACACATCTGATAACATCTAAAAGAGAGATGTAGATTTATCTCAAAATTAGATCGTGTTCTTCGGAACAGAATAGAACAGCCTATAAACTGAAAAGGTTGATCAGCTGAGAAACTTGACAACTAATTCAAAAAGAAAATAATCTGAAAAAATTGCTAGGTAGTCCAGTATACAAACATTAAATAGGCTTCCAAAGAAGAAAACATATCCCATTATAGCGAGGATTCTCCGACTCCCTTCTTGGTACTGTCTTCTCCAATGCTGCTCTTGCAAACTCTCTTATCGCCATCCTCTCCGGAGTTGCTGCACAATTCGTAGCTGAACGTTTTGGATTTGTTGCCCCGTTCGATTTGGCACTTTCGGTTCTTCTCATCATGGCAGTTATCATTATGAACACATGGCCAGAAAACTATGGTAACGAGAAGGCTCCAATCAAGGAATCCTTCGAGAAGGCCACCAAAGCTATCAAAGAGGATCCAAATGTTTTCTGCCTGGGATTGGTTCAATCTCTGTTCGAAGGATCCATGTACACCTTTGTTCTCGAATGGACACCAGCTCTTTCTCGTGCCGCTGGAGATGTTGGCATACCACATGGATACATCTTTGCCGCCTTCATGGTTGCTACGATGATCGGCTCCTCTGTTTTCAAACTCCTCCAACAACACGAGCGCCCTGAGAGTTTCATGCGTTATGTTTTGTTGCTCGCCGCAGTGTGCCTCTCCATGCCAATTGTTGCTCCGGACAACCTGATTCTAGTATTCGGAGGATTTTTGGTTTTCGAGGTTTGTGGTTTTCTTTTAAAGTTTCTGATGTTGGGGGACTTTTTTGAGTGAAAAAAAAAACATTTTTCCAGATGTGCTGTGGAATTTTCTGGCCGTCCATGGGATGTCTTCGAGGAACCTATGTCTCCGAAGAAACCCGTTCTACCACCTTGAACCTATTCAGAATTCCACTGAACCTAATTGTTATCTTCATCCTCTGGCAAAACTTCTCCATGATTTCAATCTTCAAGTTCTGCGTGTTCTTCTTGTTCGCCGCCTCAATTGCTCAGCATGCCCTTTTCATGTGAGTTGAAATATGATTCACTCTAATCTTGAATACCGATAATTACAGTAGAACCGAGCACACTCCACGCCATCAGAAGCTGCCAATCACTGTTGATGAAGACGAAAACCTGTGATCACATGTACCAGTATTACTTTCTCGTCATTTTTATGGGTTTAGACTAAAACGTATTTCATTATTTAGCTCATTATGTTTCTTTTTTGCTGGTGGTAATTTTTATGTAGAATAAATTTTTCAGATTTTTAAAAGAGAAAACAGAGAAAAATACAGCAAGGAATGTACACATGATCTCACGGTCATTCAATTATTAGTTAGTACTTGTACTTGGTAGAGTAGTCTTTTGGCGAGATGACGAGACCACGTCCTTTACGTGCTCCTCTGTAGACCGTCTCGATGATGTCGATTAACTCCTGACCATCCGTCACTGCCCAGTTGATCTTGTTGTTGTTTCCGGTTCCCAAATCCACCATGATGTGCTTGTTACGGAAGAAGAACATGACTGTGCACGGATCGTATAACTCGTACATTTTGTTAAAGTCGGGAACTTTAGTGATGTCGACCAGGTAGACAACGGCGAAGTTTTTGACTTTCGGCGCAATTTTGAAAAGCGTTTCATCCATCTGCATACATGTTGGGTCCCAATCGTGACCAAATCGTACCACCACCACACGATCTTCTTCAGCGAGAATGGCTTGGTCCACCTGAAAAGAAGCTGATTTATATTACTTAACCAGTGTTAAAACATATGAATTATGGAATCAAAGAAAAACTAACCTGCCATCCATTCTCTAAATGCGGGAGCATGTACGACATGGTTGCGTAGTTTGTTTTTGAGACGGGCTACCTGAAAATGATGCAGATTTTGGTTATGATTGATTGAAAAATGTTTTGAACGTCAAAGAAAGGGAAAAGATTTAGAAACATAGCGAGAAGCAATGCAAGAATTATTGACTTTCGAAAAAAAACAACATTTATTTTGATAAACAACGCGCACCGCGTAATCTCGGAGTGTCGTTTGTAGAAATTTATGTTTGCTTTTTTCATCTTTTCTCTCCACCTCTCCTCAATTCTCTCGATTCGCAGCCATTAAAAATTCAGCGGGGAATTCGAAAAAATGATATGGATGCATTGATAAAATTAGAAAATTAGAAAAACAAATTTTCATCATGAATAACCAAGAAATCCAGTGATGCAATCGTATGGTTTCATGAGGGGGTATTTTCATTGGTTTCTTGTTTAACAATTGTTTTAAAATTGTTTACTTTCTCAAAATGTCGTTCGAAAAGATTCTGATTAATTCAGTTTGGAAGTTTTTCAGGTGTCACCGGCTGTCATCTTCATTCAAGCGAAGAAAGCAACATATACCCAGGAAAAATTATTTCCAGGTATTTTCACACCCACTTTCCTTGCCTTCTCTCCTCATCCGAACTTCCGTCCAACAAAACGTTGACCTTTCGTCCCGCCCAAACCTTCTTCAAAATTTGTCCCAATGTAAACCCGATTTGTTCAACTTGGTTAGGTTTCCTCGAAAACTAGTCAGGTTTTCTAAAAAAAAAGTTTTTTTTCCCAATAGGTTGTGTTGGTGGGGTGACCATGCTCTCTGATTCTATAATCCGTGTCACCGCAGTATCATTATATAAACTGATCTGATGCCATACGATTATAGTCCATTCTCTATCATCATTCATGACCACAACAGCAGAGAACATTGTGGTTAACAAAAGATACTTTACTTCTACTCACAAAATTTTGAAAAGAATTATTTCCATTTAGAATAAGAAGAGTTCAAAGATGTGTTGAACGAGTTCCGAGATTCTTCTAACTTTTGTCTTCTCAATCGGCTTGCCTTATTTTCAAACGGTGTCATATCTCCTTCGTGCATTTTGTTTCTGATAGGTGTGGTTTTTTTCTGTCCACCAACTACACCGGAAGATCTCCTCGGAGTCTTTGAAATGGGAGTCGAAGTAAATATTGGTTCAGGGACCAGCGACTTTCGCGGGTTTTTGGGAATGATGAACTTCTTTTCCGGCTCTTCTTTTAACGCGAATTCAATTTTGTTATCCGGAAAGTATTCAGCCATCAATGCTGCTTTAGTTTTCGGTGTACACGGTGATCCTCTGGCATTTTGTATTCTTTTCTGTAAAACGGAGAGATCATAAATATCAAAAAAGATATATGAATGATGATATGTGCCGTTGTGATCTTTATCTTTTTACTATCGTTTTTAGTTACTATCTGTCTCTTCTTATCATACGAGTACTCGGTGTTTACAGTCCCCTACGCATTCTACGTACCCGAAACTCTTCCATTGGCATTGGAGAAGATACAGGCGACCCTTCTTCATCGTCCACTGTTTTTATATTCGCTAAGATAGCTTCGTTTTTCGTTTCCCCTTCTAAGAACCCCTCGATTGATCCAATCCCCATTTCTTGCATTAACATCAACGATGCTCGAGTTACAATTTGATTAGTTAGTTTGTGGGTACGCAGTTCTGTAGTTGAGATTTCTGGGACTCGATTGAATCCAAGGTCACAGAGGGCCCAGTTTTCCGCCTGCGTGGTGGACAGCTGGATTAGTCTGACAATGAAAAATCAGTTTCTCACCTGAAACACCAGTTCTTTCATCTCTTCACTAACGTTTATAAACGATTCTTCAGCTTTTTGCATTTTTAAAATCTTCGTCGATAGTTGCTTCTACTACTATCTAAGAAACTACGAAATAAGTCTTTCATGTTTCCTTTCTTCTTTTTAACTTTCGCAAAACACGTAAAATTTTACCAATTTCAACTTGTTGTTTGTGTGTAAAGTGTGGTCATCGCCAGTCAATAGGGGCTCAGCCATCACTATCAACAAGAGCTCAGACGGAGAGATATGAGGGTGTCGACTGACCTCTTGTACTCTGTGCTCCTGAAGAAAGGGACATCATACGTCTGCACTTTTCCTGCCTCCTTTTCTACATCTTGCTCTTCTTATTTTCCCTTCTGCCCGCTTCTTTCCTATCTTCTTTCCCACTAACATTTTTCAGACCGTAGAAAATAAGATTTCTCACTTCCCCTCAAACTCAAAATGGCTTTCATTCTGCCGTCAGGTTCGTTATATCACATTTGTGTCCCTGTCTATCCATTGCACCCCATTCATGCCTAACGATGTTGTTAATGTTTTCGGTGTGTATGCAAACTGAACACTCCAAAATTCCTAGCATTTTTTGAAGTCTCAAAATGGTGCATCCTTGGTCTGAATGGCCAGTTTGGTTGCATGAGTCTGAAAATTCAGAAAGAGTTCAGTATTGGGAGCTTTTCATTAAAACTAGCCAAACTGCAGAAAAGATTCAATAACGGCAAGCTATATGTGCGTCTTGTCGAGTTTCAATTGTGCTAAGTCCATCCCTGTTTGATATAACAAAAAAGTCCATTCTCTTTCTAGACACTTCACAATATCAATTTTGCAGAATCAATCGACGGATCACCTCCCTGCAACGGCTTACACATGAACGGACAGGATTCTTTGGTGCAGCCATTGCTCACCGATTTTTATCAGATCACAATGTGCTACGCATACTGGAAGACAGGCACCCACAACGAACCTGCAGTGTTCGACGTGTTTTTCCGCAAGAATCCGTTCCAAGGAGAATTCACAGTGTTCGCTGGATTGGAGGACTGCCTTCGATTCGTGGAAAACTTCAAGTTCAGTCAGAGTGATATCGAGTACGTCAAGAAGATTCTACCAAAGGACGCGGATCTTTCATTCTTCGAATATCTCGAAACACTTGATGGTAGTCGTTTGACTATTGAAGCTGTTAGTGAAGGATCAGTTGTCTTCCCAAAAGTTCCACTGCTCACAATCTATGGCCCATTAGCTATGTGCCAGCTGCTAGAGACTTCTATTCTGAATCTGGTCAACTATGCCAGTTTAGTAGCTACCAATGCAGCGAGATTCCGACAAGCCGCGGGAAACAAGATCAACCTGTTGGAATTCGGTCTTCGCAGAGCGCAAGGACCGAACGGAGGACTGACCGCTAGCAAATACTGTTATATTGGAGGATTCGATGGAACTAGCAATGTGTTGGCTGGAAAGTTATACGGAATTCCAGTGAAAGGAACTCAAGCTCACAGCTTCATCTGCTCATTCTCGTCTCCAAACGAGCTCAGAATTCGGACGCTTAAACACAAGGATTCGAATGAAACTTCAGATTTGTTTGAACTGTCAGTGGAAAAACGATCATGGCTTCTCGAGAAAATCAGCTGGGGTGTTGTGCAATCAGAAGTATCAGATGGAGAGCTCACCGCGTTTGTCGCCTACGCGATCGCTTTTCCAGACTCATTTCTCGCACTAATCGACACTTATGACGTTCTTCGCAGCGGAGTCATCAATTTTGTAGCAGTCTCCTTAGCTCTTCATAATCTTGGATACAGGTCGATGGGATGTCGAATTGATTCGGGAGACTTGTCTTATTTGTCAAGAGAATTGCGGAGCCGATTTGTCAAGGTGGCTGCTTTGTAAGTTTCTCGTCTGTTTTGGTAATTTTTCACGGGTTCAATTTTCAGGCACGACGACTACAAATTCTTTGAAAACATGGGAATCGTCGCATCCAACGATATCAATGAAGAAACCATTATGTCGCTGAATGAACAGAAGCACGAGATTAACTCTTTCGGAGTTGGCACTCATTTGGTGACATGCCAGAAGCAACCAGCTCTTGGATGTGTTTACAAGGTAAGATTACGATGACATTCATATTCATTGTCACTGCATTGCTCAGTTTTTCTTTCAATGTTCCTCATGTGATGTATCTCGTAATTGGTTTTGTAGCTGGTCGCACAATCATCACAGCCCAAGATAAAGCTGAGTCAGGATGTGACGAAAATCACGATTCCCGGCAAGAAGAAGTGCTACCGAATTTTCGGAAAAAACGGCTATGCGATTTTGGATCTGATGATGTTGGAGGATGAACCGGAGCCGCAACCCAACGAACAAATCTTGTGCAGACACCCGTTTGAGGTAAATACTAGTTTCAAAAATTCCAAAATGACATTCCTTCTTTTTTCAGGAATCTAAACGAGCCCTGGTCAACGCTAGCAAAATCATCAAGCTTCACAATGTGTACTGGAAAGATGGAGTTCTTGCAACACCTCTTCCAACGCTCAATGAGATCAAGCAGCACGTAAATGTCTCAATCAACGATAGTCTTAGACAAGATCATCGTCGCTATCTGAATCCAACTCCGTATAAGGTAAGAACTTATTTCAAGTTATCGGCAGTATTTGCAATATAATAGTTCTCCAAATTTCACTTCATATCTTCCAGGTATCCGTATCAGAACGCCTCTACCAGTTCCTGCACGCTCTCTGGCTTCAAAATGCTCCCATCGGACAGCTCGAATAATTCGGTCTTCCTCCAAATTCGTTTCGTTTCGCTTTTATATCCATTCCCATTCCTACAATTCTCTCGTGCCCAGACATCTACTTGCTATTTGTCTTGCCCTCCTTCATTTCTTCCTTTATTCTTCTCCCCCGAGTTCTCCTATTTTTTTCTTCACTCGGTGTTTATTCGTCTAGAAATCATGTAGTTTCAAATAGCATTCCTACCACACCTCAACTGCTCCTAGCTTTAAATGCAATAATATTTGTTCCTATCACTTCAAATTCTAATGTTTTAATGCCAAGATTTCTATAAAGTTCGCCAATGTTAGACAATCGAAGAAATGCAAAAGCAAGGCTCATAATTAAGTCAGAAGAACGAGAATATCAAGATTACGTCAGTAAGTAGGGAAGAAAGATCTCTTCCCGCTTAGTTTTTGGAGGACAGCACTTTTTCTTCGCTCATTTTTTCGCCGTGTCCTTTTCCTCCAATTAACGATGGTCATTGAGCGCCGTGTGTTTTTCTTAAGGTCTGTGCTCACTTCCTCACCGGAAGTTTCAGGTTTCAAATCTCTGTCTCCCATTTTTATTCACTTTAGCATTTAGAAATCCTCGAGTTCAGCGTCTATTTTAATTAGCATTTCAATAGTTTTATCACATCATGTCATTACTAGTTTAAGTATTGTCTAGAAACATACGTCATTAAATTTTTTTTGTATGCTAATGATACAAAAACATAATAGCCTACCTGAGATTGTATATTTTTCTGTACTGAAAAATTATCAAAATCTAGGAAAGAATCACAGTTTCAGATGCGGAAAGTGTTCCAAACAAAATGAATTTTAAGAAAATTTCCGTTAACTTTTTTCTCTATGGATATTTCAGAACGGTTTTTATAATGTTTGAGTCACCCAAGTTTTGAATGACACATCTTCAAAAACAATCATTCTAAAAGCATTGAACCTTGGTTCTATCGCAAAATGGATTGCACAACTTTCAGATGGTAGTTTTATTTCAACTTCATCCTTAATTATACATTGTTTGGTTTTACAATCCTTATGCTTTGTGTTGCCAACAACAGTATATGCATAATACCTTGAACCCAACTCATACAGATTGATTAGGTGACTCTTCGATAGATCCAGACAACTATTTCTGATGATAGAAAAGTGATTATAAATTTCTGCAAAATACTATGTAAGCTCCATCTTGTTATTCCAATTTGTGTTAGTCGCTTTTTTTACTCCTTAGTTCTCTAATTACTTCCGGTGGGATCACACCACACCACCATCATCGTTTGTGTTTTGTCTGTTCGCTTCTTTTTCTTTGAATAATTTTAACTCTCCAAAATTCTCTATTTGTCGTCATCCAGGCTTCATGAACAAGTTTTAGATGTCTGTTACTTTATCCGCCTTGTAGAAAGAGGTTACCTGTTCATCATAGTTTTGAATTCCAGATTTCCAGCATCTATTTTTTATTGTCGCGTGTCTAGGGGTTTTTCAACCATCATTGTTAGATAGACACGCAATCTGGAACGTTTGACCAATTCCATTATTAGTTGTGCTCTGCAACCCGGAATTAAATTCCTCATATCTCTCATTTTCCATATTTCATCGTCATAGCGTTTCTCTTTTTTTTTCTCGTCATAGCTAATTTTCGAACTCCTTTTCGGACCCACTTGTTTCCTGTTTTGTTACGAAGTACGCCCTAAATAAACTTCTTGAGTAATAACACACTTTGCGGGATTGAGTTTAAGGATTTTATGTTTGTATTCGGATGATACTACGTTGAAAGATGCTAAAATAAAAATGAAGTCTCGAGAATCCAGGACCAGAGATTTTCTATTTTACCCCTTGAGATCTACTTCTCTACATTGATACTTACAAGGATAAAATAAAACCTTTTTTTGTTCAACCATAGTCTCTAAAAAACAAGAAATCTTGAAGCCAAATAGCAAGGAGTTTCTAATTTAAAACCTCGAGAGTGTGTTCTTCAAAAGTAATCACTTTAAGAGCTGTTTTCTCAACGGAACTTTCATTGTTTCATTGTATCTTCAACGTCTTTCAGACAAAAACAGAGAATTCAACCAAAACACCATCGGAGTGATTAGATGACTGTTAATTCTTTCGAAAGTGATAACTTTTTGTGTGTACTCGGATTGCTATAATCAAACAAATCCACTAGAAAACCAGGAAGCTTTGATTTATTTTTCCTATTGTATTTTGTTATTCTCACACTCTCCACAATGTCCACTACAATTGTCACCACATTTTTTGACTATCTTTCTCCTGAAATTTTCTCATAAGATTCGAGATCAGAAGACACCACCGCTGTTCTCTTATTTTCACCTTATGCCCTTCCACAACAATACCTAAAAACTTCAAAATTGTCTTTCTTTTTGCTTTTTGAGCTTTTCTGAATAGCTAAAGAAGTCCACTGCCTTTTACATCCAGTCACTACTTTCATTGTCTTTTTTTCTTACTTTGAGAAAAATTCTTTTTTGAGTTTTGTGATTTCAGAAACAGCTTCAGCAAAAGTTGTGGAGCTTTGTAACCGATACAAGATGAGAAAAATAAAGTCATCGTGTGGAAATACTTTGCAGATTCCTAGAATAGAGGTGAGTTTGTTTTCTCCACAAAAGTCAAAAAGTGTAAAAGTTAGGTTTAATTTACAAATGAACACTAAGAGTTAGCCAGCACTGGAATCGGCAGGACTTACATCACCACTAGCCTATCATCACGAATAGAAAACATTAATTTTTGAACAAGCGATAATTTTCTTCTCATTCTGACTCTACAAGAGCTCAGATTACTTCTGCTCCAAAACCTGAAACGTCTCTTCGATTTGATACTTGTCAATCAAAAACGAGATATCATTTCATGTATAGTAGAGTTTCGGGGTGCTCATTCTTAGTCAGATGTCTATCTTCAACGTTTCTGAAACTAGGCTCATCGAGGCCGCATGTGAGAGCTTTGAGATGCAGGTTGGTTTTGATTATCTGAAAAAATTAGTTTCTAAATCCTGGCTAGATTTTTGTCTGCCAAACGGCAAACTTGGCAAATCTTACTCCCACACTCAAGTATAGAAGATATTCACAGTGCTCCTGGTTATGTAAACACTATTCAAGTTCAGGAAAATGAGTGGGCACCCGAAAACAGGAAACTTTTTTATCCCGAGTACATCACGTTCTCAGCATTTGTACTCATCCTTCTCCCATCCTTTTTCCGAACTAATTATACTAAACTTTTTGGAAAAGAGTACATGCAAAAACATACCACAACTTTCTTCAATTACTCAGTTTTCCGTCTTTTCATCTTGTTTTGAGGACTTCTATAAATTGCGGGTTCCTTGTTTTCTCTATTCATGTTCAATTTTTATTCCGAAAACCCCGGGAAAAAATTGAGTTACCGCTTTTGTGTTTGCGTTGTCTGTGTTGGGTTGGAAAAGAATAAAAAAGAAGAAAAAGCTTCTGAAAATTTTTCGGAGGCGCCAGCTGTATTCAAGTGACGAAACGAGCACCTGCTCGATGAGAAAAATGGTGTCTTTTTGTTATTTTCGACACGTTCGTTCATTGTTTGGAAGACTATTTTGGTTGAGTTGTAAAAATCAACTACTTTTTCGGAAACCGATTAGGAATTCTGACTTATTTCAGTCTTGAAGACGGATCTCTGAAATATTTATGATTTTTCGTTTCTGCACTATTAGCAGAGAAAAAACGCCGAAATGTTTTCCGCCCTCAATCTATCTTGACTAGATTGCCTTTGCTTTTCCCTAAACTTTTTCCAGTTTCTGACAAAATCTATCATTTGATTCTATCTTTGAATTTCATATTTTTGCTTTAAATAGGCGTTCAAAGTCAAGAAAGCAGGAAAAAGTTATCGAGAAAGAAGCCTGAAAATGTATACACTTGAAAAAGAGCATGCTCGAAGCCGTTTGTTATCAGGTTACTAGTCCTGGTTATATGGTTTAGGCTTCGTTAAATATAAGGATTTAGACGAGACAAAGAATGAAGAGATAGGATTCAAATTATTTTTTTTCAAAAGAACCAATTCTTTTCAATTGGAAAGACTAAAACAAAGAAAGTTTAACTGAAAGTCCGACCTCGCCACCCACTTTTTTTATCTCAATAGATTCAGAAAAACGTTTTTTTCTTTCCTGTTTTCCCCCATTGACTCATACTGGAGTCATATTTGAGCATATGCTATTAAATATTTCTATGCAAAACAACGTCAGAATCGTGGTCACTTCCGTTTGGCTGTTGATTTCCTTCTTGATGTCCGAAATGATTCAAAAACAGAACTTTGAAACCAACAGTTAGACACCCCGTAACCAAAATCTTGAATTCACTAGATTCCCGGTTGTTGGTCTCCAGAATCTTATGCGTGTCTTCTCTGACAATAATTTCATTGGTGTGTGATCAGTTTCTCAATAAGTAGTCTTGTTCAATAGAATTTTCAAGCTTCATCCATTCCGAAATTAATAATACTGAATTTATTTTAAGATTCTCACATACGTAATTAAGACTCGCGATGATCGGTTCATGATCCTTTCATCCCACATAATAGCTGGCTTTCTGAAAACAAATCTGGAGATTCTGAATCCAACATTTCATTTCCAGCCAACATTTCATTCTCAGCTGCTTTTTTTGTGTTCGTCACTGGAACTGCCTCGATACGAGTTTCCGTTTTTCTTTCCGTCCCAGACAAGTCAGAAATATGTGTACACCTCACTTCTCGAGTACGATCAGACATCGTGTATAAGGCCAAACACATATTTTTTAATGATTCAAGCAAGAAATGGATGGAAAATTCAATTAGTCGAGACGTATAGGGTGTGAGGAGAAGAATGTGGAGAAGTAAGAAGAGAGATGCGTCATTCCTCCATTTTCTATTCAAATCACTGCTAGGCATGGAATGAGGAGAGACTCAATTATTTCGAACCTTCCTTTCTTCTTTTCGTTTTTTTATCTACTTTTTTCATGTTTTTGTGAACCTGAGAAACTCAAGTAGTCGTGATCTTTATGCGAATCCACGTGGTTTGCGGAAATGCCTCAAGTGTTTTGAATTTTAGATTCCGTTAAAATCTTTGTAGGTTGTAGCTCTCAAGATAAAATCTAGATTAGGTTTGGAGCTCCCATCAAAAGTTTTGAATAAACATAATTTGTAGGAACGTAGTGATTGTTTGAAAATCTAACCAGTGAGATGTCTTCAGAGAATCTCAAAATTTCTCTTATGTTTTTTCTCTTAAATTTTCTCTTATGTTTAGCTTCTTATGTTTTCTCCTTCCTGTTTTTTATTCGTTCATATCCTTTTCCTTTGAAAGCTGAACTCCGTTCTCTTTCTATCTTTCCATAGAATATTCCGTTTAGACTCAAGAAAATGTGGGCGGAGCATTGAGAAAAAGAGAAGTCCGCTGTAAATTAAGTAAAAATGTGAGCGGTCTAGACACGTTCCTGTTATTATGTGGTTCATATCATCTTTTTCATTGTAGGATACTTGATGAACTCGATAATAGTGGGGTCATTTTTGACCGTTGCAATTTGTCAAAGAAAATCTATTGATTTGTTCGAAATAACTTTGGTTGATGTTGTTTGAAATTTGAATCCTGATGAATCAAAGACCTAACAACTCATCTTGTTTTTAAAGGTTCAGATTTGAAATAGGAGATTTGACACCTCATTAGAGAATCATATGTTTTTTCCAGGTTCGCCGATCTTCTTCTCTTCATAACCCCGATCTCAACAACTACCCAATTGACGATTCACGGCTATCAGAGGTCTCCGCGCTTACCCCATCGAGCAGTTTCTTCTCGGTTCTCTCTAACCCATCATCCACAAAGCCTCCCAGCTTCTCAGCCTCCGCTATGGCTCGTCAACGATGCTGTTTTGGTTCTTGTCGACTTCGGGTTGGTGCATGTGCGATTGGAATCGCTTGCATTCTTATTTCGATACTTTGTAAGTAACTCGTTTGTTTTTTCTAAGTTATGTATTTCATATTTCAGCTCTATGTTCTCTTCTCTCTGTGTCAACCACAATGACTTCTGATGCGCAATCGTTTCTTACGACTCCAATTGTTTTGTCATTGGCTCAATTCGCCACATCTATGATCATGATAGTTGCAGTGCTCACCAGTTTCCATTGGCTGTTGCTCCCGTTCCTGCTTTCAAATGTAGGAACTGAAAATTTTAATACTTTGTTCTAATCTAGATTCTTAATTTCCAGGTTGCTAACTTGTTGTCTCTCTTTGTTTTATGTTCGTGGGGATTGCTTCATCGTAACGAACTCTCTCAACCCGTTCTCGCCTTGCTGTTGATTGTTGCTGTTGGGGTGGCACTGCTATATGCGTGGTTCCTAGCAATCGTCACACAGACGTTCTTCATCATTCGGGATAGAAAAATAATGGGGTCAGTTTTTGTGAGCTATCCACTAAACCATTTTTTTTCAAGTCAATGCCAATTAAAGTACTGATGATTTGTGTTTTAGATACGACGATGAGTTCGACATAGAGAACCGCCAATTCGATCGTGCAAGCAGTTCCATTGTCTGAACACCGACAAATATACATTCTGAGTAGATCGAAACGAGTTTCAGTTTTCACCGACATTACTGGGTCACGCCTTGAATTCCAATAAAGTTTTTTAAACTCTTTTCATACAAATGAACAAATATCGTAAAAAGAGTTGAGTAGTGATCAAATTGTAGCACATGATCCATCAGCTGTTTCTCGCTTTGATGCTGAATTTTCCAAAAACGGCACAAAGACAAGCTCTACCTTTTCCTTCTTTCGTTCAAAAATGTGGCGATCGGTTTGAAATATTCCGGTACAATGATAATCAGATTGTTGTAATCGCTTTTTTATAAAAGTGACCAAACAGCCATAAAAAGTATTACTGATAAAAACTTTTTGACATTTCTGAAATGAATAGTTTATTTAGTACAGCTTATCTCTGTTTGAACTAAATGACGATTTTCATAGTTATTATCGAAATAATAAAACTGCGACTCATTGTTTGCAGACTTTTCAGTTCACCCGCCCAAACTTGACTTGAAAACCACATTTTTGATTTGAGGAATTCATAAAGTGTCACTTTAAAAATGTGCAATTTTACTCGATTTCAAGTCATATTGATATTCTTATAAGAAGTTCAGAACCTTGCACTTTTATCTCCCATATCCATTTTTCAATTACAGGAATGGCTCTTAACCTGTTTCGGTTCCTACTCGCAGCATTTTCGTTGTGCTCTGTATACTGTCAAACAAAATGTAATCAACCCCAGGATAGTTACATTGGAGACCTGTAATTTTTAGAGTTTCACTTTTTTTCCTAAGTATTGGTTTCAGATGCTACACGATTTCCACCCAACAAATGACGTTCAAGAGCGCACAAAACTATTGTAATGGGAGATCCTTGAATCTTGGAGTTCTTCATACTACCACTCAAGCTAACTTTTTGGCTTGTACGAATAGAGCATAGTCATGAGTTTGTAATACCTATTGCTTGTTTCAGCAGAAATCCGTTCCAAAATAGGATCCAATGATGCTTTGTTTTGGATCGGGTTGAGCCGCCCAACGATGAATTCTCGATTCCAATGGGATGACGGAACCACTATGGTTTGGAGCAATTTCGATAACAGTAAGATCGTTTAACAACATATAGTAAATCATCATGCTTTGATTTAGGCTTCCCTAAAGACAATCTATACGTAGCTGAAAGTGTGGTCAATGGAAAATGGCGAACTCTAAGCGGCGACCAACTTCTTTACTTTGTTTGTAGTTATGATCCTAGAAATGTGACACGTAAGTGAAGTTAAGAAGCACCGCTACTATTCCAGCTTCAGCCGGAACCGATCAACCATCTACGACTGGGTATGATACTACAAGTGGATATTCATCAGTCGGTTCAACAGTTTCTGGATCTACACTGTTAGCCAGTTCAACAATGTCTTCTTCTCCATCGACAGTCGGTTCAACAGTTACTGGATCTACACCGTCAGCTAGTTCAACAATGTCTTCTTCTCCATCGACAGTCGGTTCAACAGTTACTGGATCTACACCGTCAGCCAGTTCAACAATGTCTTCTTCTCCATCGACAGTCGGTTCAACAGTTACTGGATCTACACTGTTAGCCAGTTCAACAATGTCTTCTTCTCCATCGACAGTCGGTTCAACAGTTACTGGATCTACACCGTCAGCCAGTTCAACAATGTCTTCTTCTCCATCGACAGTCGGTTCAACAGTTTCTTATCCTTCATCGACAGTCGGTTCAACAATTTCCTCAACATCACAATTTCCTCAACAGACATCTACCACATCGAATGGTTTTTAAGTTAGCTTATATCATTATTCGACGTTGTAGCTTTCTCAATGTGAAATAAAATGACAGATCAAAATTCTACTTGCTAAAAGTGCCATAAAAAAATTATCGAACAGTTTGTATGGAAAACACTATTTTCAAACTTTCTATTTAGAAGCCTGAATGTTTGCTTTACACAACGTTGCTATATTCTACAGTGACGACTAGAAATATAATTTTGGTCTGAAACACTATTTCCTTCTAGTTTTCCACTTCACAAAGTCTATTCAAAGTTCTACAACGGACAGCTAAAAGTGACTCTTTTTTAATTGAATGTGGGCAGAGAAGGCGTTGGACATTGACATAATCTTATGAATAACCATTCATTTCGTTTTCTTACTGAAAAAGCAACTACATGTACAAGTGGACTAGCGACGCTTCGCGTCGCTGGACACGGCTGCGCCGCGTTTCTTGCTGCGTGTGTTAGCTCATCATAGAAATTATTCTAATTTCATTATTCCCTCAAAAATTTAGAAATGAATTTTGCATTTTTGAAATTTTGAAAATCCCAAATCAAGATAAAAGATCAAAATGTGAGATAAGAGATTGAGAATGATCAAAAAGTGCCAAAATCGACATACATTTTTATGGCTCTATTTTTTATTTTTCAAGATTTCGAGCTGAAATTTGAGCTCAAGACAATTGAGATTACGCTCTTCATAATGGTGAAATATCTAAGCAAAATAAAGAAAACAGACTCAGTGAGGGTCCAAAAACCCTTATCAGCTCAGTACAAAATTTTCGACTGAAAACAAAGGTTTTGCCGCAGCGATCATAAATTGGGTCATTGTAGTCCATATTCAACCCCTTTAAATTCTCGATGGTCGGCCCACGTTTTCCTATCTAATGGTGCGAAAATCGAAAAAATCGGTTAAGTATGAAAGGAGTTATGAATGCGCAAACTTTGTGACAAAACCAGGTGGATTCCGCCCCCTCCGGGGGCTTCACCACCTGGCCTTTGCTTGCTTCACTGTTTTGGAGCCTTCGGCTCCGTTCTTCACGACGGTCTTTTTGATTCAAATAGGGGGAGCCTTCGGCTCCGTTCCTCTGGGCCTGCGGCCCTTTTTTTCGAAGTTGGGAGCCTTCGGCTCCGTTTCTCTGAGCCTGCGGCCCTTTTCATTTAAAAAGTGGGAAGCCTTCGGCTCCGTTCCTCTGGGCCTGTAGCCTTTTTTCGAAGTGGGGAGCCTTCGGCTCCGTTTCTCTGAGCCTGCGGCCCTTTTCATCCAAAAAGTGACGGTTCTTTGGCTCCGTTCCAATTTACACATGATTTATTATTGTAGCCTTCGATTAAATGGAATAGAAAATGAATGAAGAAATCGTTGTAGGTGCTTCGCACCTACAACAATTTCTTTATTCATTTTCTATTCCATTTAATCCAAACGCAATCTGATGCGCGTTCCGCGCATAGCGAAGTTCAAAAACTGTATTCACAACATGTTCACTTTTGATCAACGTGAGAATTAAAGAAATGAGAAATTTAAAATTTTTTTGAAAAATTTTTGAATAATCTCGTGAACTCGTCACTCTCTCCCCTTCGATAAGAAAAACTACTTAATGGTCCCAAAATGGAGGTTTTTGCGCTCTCCTGACCTCATTTCTACATGAATCGAAAAACAAAATAGACGGGCATCATTAGAGCTCAACTTCTGATAACCTGACAAAATTTGAAAAAAATCGGCCCAGTGGGAACTGAGCTATGGCGGGATACCTACGCAGTACAGACACACACACACACAGAACTTTGCGTTTGTTAATAGTAAAGATATTCCGCATTTTTGTAGAAAAGTTAGGCTCCGCCCACAAATCGAAAAGCTCATACTTTCCGCATTTAATAGAATAGGCAGATTATGTACTTTGTTCTGGTTCAAAACAAGACAATTTAAAAATCTGAAAACTCCGATTCGGAGACACCAAAATCATATCTTGAAATCACAATTTGTGTTGTTCTTACGGGGCATCGAACATTTTAAATATGGCCAACTAAAAGTGACTGTTAACTGAGAAACTTGGAGAAAGAAATAACAATACAACAAAGAAGAGCGTTATCCATTGAAGATGTCGTGATCATTCTGGTAGCGTTGCACTTCTTGGAAGATGAGGCCTGGAAAATATGTTTCGATTAAAAAAGCTCAAAACAAAAATTGAATTACTACCTTTCCATTCTTGAAGAGTCTTGTCGGCAAAATCGATCTCCTGGTCGTAACGATTCTCTGATGCGGGAGCATTCACCTCTTCATCCTGAAACGAACTCAATTCAATGTTGTACTTTTGGAACAGTCTTACCTTAAACCATAACCTGACATATGGATGATTGAGAGCGTCTTCAACAGAAAATCGTTCGTCTGGATTAATTTTCAGCATATTTGCCAGTAGATCTCGGGCTGTGGCAGCTGTAAGTTTGGGAATCTTTAAAGTTGGTTGCCCCTACTTTCAACTAACACGTTAAATTGACTCGCGGATTTTCTGTCTCTGGCAGGAAGTTCGTATCAGGAACAATTTCAGCGAGAGGTTTCGGGTTGGCACGACGAAGTGATCTAACATACATTGCAGCTGATTGACCCAGTTGGTTGATGAAATCATCGCTTGGCGTTCCCATCACATTATAGATTTTTGTCCATTGATCGATTCTATCTTTTCCGGGGAATAGGACTGTATGGTTGATCATTTCAGCGAAAATGCACCCGACTGACCAAATGTCTACTTTTTCAGAGTATGGAAGACCCAAAATTACTTCTGGTGCTCTGTAGTATCTAGTTACCACATAGTCTGACATTCTCATTGAAGTGTCCACATTCTTCTTTCTTGCCAGCCCAAAATCCAAAACTTTCAGAACACAGCGATCGTTTACCACGATGTTCGATGGTTTTAGGTCCTTCAATTTAATTTTATACTTTTTATGTATTAGGTTGGCAAGTATGAAATGCGCGCCGCGTTCATCAGCCAGTATTTCCGCCAAAATAATTCTTTTCTCATCCAACTTTTTTTTGTTCGAAAGAGCGTTTTATTGCGCACATTTTGATATATTCTTTATTCAGTTTTGTTTCTGTTTTCATTAAGAAATTTTGTTCAGAAGATGACGGACTGTAAACTTCGTTTGCGGATTTGTATTAGGATGGTAAATATGAAATGAGCGTTTTCTGTGTTTTCGTTTTTGTCCAACATTATCGTACTGAATCCTCTTTTCATCTGATGTAAGAATCTAATCGAGAAAACCACTAGTTTCGATGCTGTTAAAGAGAATATGTGAAAAATTGTGACCCTGAAGCCAGGTTCGCACCAGAAAGTTTATGCGGTGTCAATTTTCCACTCCTGTGTTTTTTTTCCAAAACTCTCAGATATGTTTCAATGATTGTATGTGAGCACCGAAATATTCCAGCAAGGTTTCGAGTAGTTTGACAAGGATCAAATCCCAGTCCAACCGTCGTTCAGTGCAAAAAGAGGTTTTTTCCTCTTTCTTCGTTTTCCAATAACCGGAAGCGTTGAAACCATCTTCTACATGGTTTCTCGGATAAAACAGTATTCTCCAAACACAATGAAAAACGTATGATGAGCATCAGAAACTGATTTCCCTTGTTTATATTCGTTCCAAATTCAATCCCGCAAACGAATTTATAGTCGGTCATCTTCAGAACAAAATTTTTTAATGAAAACAAAAACAAAACTAAATGAACAATATATCAAAATGTGCGCAATAAAACGCTCTTTCGAACAAAAAAAAGTTGGATAAGAAATGAATTAGTTTGGCGGAAATACTGGCTGATGAACGGGCGCGCATTTCATACTTGCCAACCTAATATAAGTCAATAAGAAAAGTGGGGCTTACTCTGTGAATGACTCCAGAAGTATGAAGATGCTTGATGGCGCATAGACTTTGATAAACGAAGAACGACAACGTTTTGTGATCCAAACTGAAAACGAACAAAGTCTGGAATCAGGTGAGGGAAGATACTTACCGTAATCTGTGTATTACTTCATGTAAGTTATGAGTCATCAGCTCCATTACTAGATAAACTTCCTGGAAATGAGTCAAGGAGGTGTCTGGAGTGAAGGCGTTCAGAAGACGAATAATCTGGAATAAAGCAAAACTTTTTGCTCAACTTTGAAATTTTCCCATGACTGGTCACATCTGGGAGCAGAAGCAATGAATTTTCGGTCTCAGGCTCTCATTCTCCCATTTAATTGAATTTTCCGGAAACTCTTTTGCAAAATTGAGAAACAAACTAGGTTTCAATTATTTTTTTTCAATTAAAAAACTCACATTCGGATGTTTGATTGTCGTCAGAAGAATAAACTCTCTGTAGGCTCGCTTTGCACTCATTGTCATTACAAATGGTTGCTGCATCTTTTTGATGGCTACTCTCTGTCCTGTGACGGAATCATCTGCCATTCTGAAAAATTAGTAGCTAAGACGAATAGACCCAACAGTTCACTTACACAACCGTTCCTTGTGCTCCTGCATTCAGAAAGCTCAAGTTACTATATCGCCTCGGTATGGTGAATGTGTTGTCTGAGCCGACGATTGGATCCTATAAACTTTTTGGTTACTGTGTCCTAAAAAAGTTAAAAAACTAACCCTTATCGTCACTTGGTGGAATCGGGAAGTGTCATAGTTTGAACCATTTGGTGGATCCACTTCCATTTTGTGACGTCTGAAAATCAATAAAATTTTTCTTCTGAAATTCGTCTCAAATTTCTTATCGCAGGAAAGGCAAAACTACGCCAATTGATACAAAATGAGTTTCCTGTTGAGGAAAAAGGAGATGAGTCATTTTTTGCCAAAAAAGATAATCTTTATTCCATGTACTTTATATATCTGGACGTTTTGTGGGAAGGGAAGACATGAAAGTTTTCGAAGATGGAGGTGTGGGAAAATAGAATAGATTTGGTGAAACTTTTATAAAAAGACCAGATCATAATATAAAAAGGTGTACATAGTTTTTAGTACTCATTTTCAGTGATTTCTCAATATTTTAATTAATACATCATGTATTACAAAATTTGTCTGTTGGGTCAAGTTTCCACTGATAGAAATCAATCTAGAGATTACTTTAAATTGGAATAATATGTTTCTTTTCCATAAATCTACTTCAATTTTGTGACCTTCTAGCCATATGCTCCTTCGAAACTGGAAACCCATAAATATATGTTTCTGTGACACAAAGTTGTAATAGAATAGAATAACAAAATCTAAAAGCGAAGAATAACAATTTCTGATGCCAATTCTGAGAATTCTAATATGATATTCTTGAAACCAGGAGCAATACTGGGAAACTTGAAAAAACAATTCAGAATTATAGAGGATAAATTCAGAGGTCTTGAAAAACAAAGCAAGACTATGAAAAAACAACTGCATTTTTTAAAAGCACTTTTGAATGTAAATCTAGGATTCAAAGGACTGGTTAACAAAGTTGACTCTTTAAAAATAAGATGAGAGACAATCCTGTTTAATATTGTTCACTTCCTAAGAATACTGTCAAATGTCCCCAAAATTGTTTTTTTGTATAAGTGTTTATTATACAATTGTTCATTTTTGATGATCCGGTCAAAATCATACGGGAAGGGGAAACATATTGATACAAATAGTTGATGTAAAAAGAAGGAAGAGGACAGGAAAGATGGAAAAAGAAATAGAGAATGGTTGGTAAAGGTATTAAAAGTGTACGTCAGTCCGTTTTCACTCTTTCTCTCTCTCTGTTTGTGGGTGTGTGTGTGTGTGCGGAAGAAAACAAAATAGATTGAGAAGCGGAGAGAATTAGAGAAAGAACTTGTCCTCTATATTTCTCCTTCTTATAGCAGTCTTGAGAAGACAGCTGAGACGCAGGATACAAAGATGAGAGATTCTGAAAAATGGAGAGACGCAGTTGCGGAAGGAACACACATCTCCAGGATTCACCATGTTCCGCCGCCAAAATGGTGTTACTTTTTGGTTCTCATTTGATGAATTGATTGGCATTGATAGAGATAGTGTGTTTTAAACACTAAATGTTTTTTGTTTCTTCCCACTGATTAGTCATGAAATTTTAACATTAGTCATTTGATGAATTGGAACTTTCTCAGAAGCAGTTGTTTAAAAGATTCATTTTTCTTCTCAGTAACTCCAAGTAATATAAATTATCCTCTAATTGTGATCAGAGTTCCAACGAACCTGATAATGGAGGGGATTTGAAAGATGAATGTGGCCCCTATTAGTAAAATTCATATTTATAAAAGCGTTTCCTTTCTAATCCAAATCTTCAGAATCCGTATTAACCTCCTACATCTCAGGGAAACTAGTTCCAAAACGATTAGAGTACATACGCATTTTTTTGATAGAGGATAATAAAAAATAGTTTATGACGTACATACAGCAAATAATGTTTTCTATTAAAAATGCTCAATATTATTTCAAAATCAAAAAGTTGTATTTGAGAAAAGGAAAGAAATTCTGGGTTACTCCTCTAACAATCTTCTAGCTGTTGTTATACCATGTGCATTACATACTCTGAAAATGGGTTTCCGAGAATCTGTTTTCGTACTTTTTGCCATAAATAGGCCTCGGAACAAAAGAGAAGTCTGAGGCATTTTCAGAATTTAGAGATGAAGAGTTTCCTTGAAATTTACATCAGCTTATTATAATTGTGAGCCAAAATAATTGAAAAATGTCTTTATACTCTTTAGCTCTTTTTTCTATTTTTCCCCTCTATTTTCTGTTTGCTCTCATAATGGCCCAACTTGAAAGTCTGCTAGAGGTACGCAAACACAATTACGTCGAATTGCACGTTTGTATTCCATTCTGGGTTTCAGAGTCAAATCTGAAGTCGAATTCATACTGTAGGACATTAAGGAACGTTTTTCAGAAACCTACACAGTATGGTACTGATAACACTCCGAGAATTCACCACGTGGCTTGATGTTACCCTATTCGAACTCTGGATCCACTTCACTGCTCTTTTCATTTCTTCGATTCTATTGGTTGGAGTTGAAACCGCAAGGATAAAACGAGTTGTAAAATTTTTCAGTTTTTGAAACTACACGATATAGCGAACATCTCGTATCATTGGGTGGCGTCTCCAATATTCATCGGGATTGCATTCGTCTACTATTTCATCTTTATCATTTTCATGCGATCATGTGTCGAATACAAGGACTACAGGGGACCAACTTTAAAGTAATTATTTTCAATGTCACTATCCGATTCACATCAGAACTTTCAGAGTAATTTTCAACGTGATCCGACTAACTCTTATTACCTGCTTCCTATACCTTCTTATCAACAAGATCAGTGGAGAGCTCGAAAAATCAGAAGTCGCCAATCAGAATACATACATATTCATATTCACCCCAATATGGATTCTTTTGGGTATTTGGTCCGTTCAAATATGTCGAACCACCAACAATAGCTGACATGCTTATTGGAGTAATTGTTTAGTGTCAATGAGGTTTCTACTCGTTTTTTATAGCTTGCCAATTTTCCACGGGTTGTATTATAATAATCTTTAGTTAATAAAAAGGATTCAAATCTCTATTTGACAATGATAATGAATACAGTAAATAAGTTAAAGATAGGTGAACTATACACAAGACAAAGATTTAAAACACAGAGAAAATGAATTGAGAGCGAATAAAACTATAAGAAAAAAACATTAATACGTAACAGAGAACTGCTCAAAAATTTCAAAAAAAAAACCTAGTAATGCCGATTATGTCGATTCGTCGATGCCAACGAGTTCTTTGGCGGAGGAGCCGTTATTGCCATGTTCTCCTCTGAGTTTGAATCCATTTTCACATCCTCCGCTTCTTCTGATGTTGGAAGGAATGTGGAAACGACTGAAGATGATGTAGATAGCGGCGAGGAAGCCAAGACATCTTCTCTGAGTGTAATCGGTGTACGCATATTGCCGTCTTCATCTGATTCTATTCTCTCCCAAATCGAATCTAGTTCAATATCGTCTGCTGGCGTTGGAATTGAACTGATGGCTTCCTGAAACATACAACCCTATTGCAGACTGATCTGAATTCCTGACGACCACCTCAATTTCTAGCATTTCGAATTGCCGCCGATAGTACTCCTCATCGCTTCCCGAATCGTCAACGTCTCGATTAGAAACTTGCGCTGACCGCGGATTCGTTGGTCTGCAAAGAAGAAAAAAGATGAAGAAACAGAGCAAGCTTTCTGTGACTTCATTTTGAGGGCAAAAATTGGCTTGCAGCTTTATTAGTTTTTATTCATAAATGCATTTAATGCAATGTGTAAACATAGGGCCAAGAAAAAGTACATTAAATGTAAATAACAAGAATTTCCCAAGATTTTTACATGTATAACAATACAATTAATTTTTGAACTTTTTGATTATGACGTTTCGGAGGATATCTCATCAGTATCGTTTGAGTCATTCTCTTCTTCCTCATATTCTTCCGAGGAAGAAGTGGAAGAACTCGGGATCCCCTTAACAGACCCTAGTGCCGTGTAATAATCATCGTTCTTGAATTTAACGCGTTCCTCCTCGTCCAACTGTTCCACTTCCTCGCGAATGATCATCTTTTCCTCTAACGATTGCCGATCGTGCTGGAATGAATAATATGCGATACTTTGAAAAATAACGGTTTATTTTTATACTCGCTACTGAACAACAGAAACAAATTGTTAAATAACAGTGCATTTTTATATCCTATTTTGTCGCGTCGACAATTTTGTAGATGTCACATCTATGCACATGCCTAACTGCTGGAATCACCTTATCATCGGTCAACTCGTCACAAGATTCACAATCCAGATACTCCTCGTTCAAAAACTCCCGACGCGTAACACTCGACAACTTCAGTGGCAGTCGACGAAGCCATAGTTGGAAATCCCGCCGAGAGACATCCATCGTTTGAACATCGAAGTTGTCACCAACCAAATCATCGTCATCTTTGAGCGTTTGACTCTGATTTTTCGGCTCTATCCATGAACATTTCTGATTGATTCTCAATTCGATCTTGAGTTTCATCATCTGAATGGCGATAGCAGCAATGTTTCGAGCATCATCCAGTCCACTGTGTTTGTTACCGACGAATTTGAGTTGGAGACGTTCCAACATATTTTCAATGCCAGACTTTCCGTTCCCTTTCACTAGTCCATTGAACTTCTCTTTGAACGTCTTTTTGATGTTGATAAAATTTCGGAACATGTGCGGCATCCGAATGTTGGACAAGATGCATTGAAACTGCATGAATTTCCACATGTCGTGAGGTCTGAAAGGAAGAATATTCAAAAAATAGGCACGATAATGTTTCTTACCCATCCGTCACGAATGAGAATCTAGTATTCTTCTCGCCAAGTCCAAACTTTCTCATCCACTGAACTAATTTCTCGAGAGCCTCTCGGAAGTATGGTGCTTCGTCAACGGTTTCTTGTGCGATTTCTGAAATACAAACATTTTATAAATTGGCTGAAAGTAAAGCAACTTACTGGTGAACTCTACACAAAAATCGCTGAGTTTCGGATTCCGGATAGGCCGCACATATGATCGAAACTCGCTGATCTGAAAATAGATGAGGACCATATTGAAAAAAAATAATCTGAAAACTCACGACTTTCATCTCTCGAACATCGATCAAAACTGCTGGTAACTCGATGATCTCATGTGGATAATCGTAAATAACCTCAACACATGTACACTCGAAATCTGTGGCCTGAAATACGGTTTATTCGCGTTCTATTTGGAGTTGCTTCTTACAATCAAGTAATCGAAATAACGAGAAGTCTTATCTGAATTCGGTTCCAACTTTCGATTCAGCAGTGAGTTTTCTTTTCGATAATATTGAGCGACACGTTTGCGAAGAGTTTTCTTGTTCCCACTGAAACGCAAAAACAACTTTTAATTGTTAAACTTTTCAAAAACTAACCCTGTCGAGACCTTGATTTTCATTAACGCCTGTTTCAACTGTTCTGTACTCATTGTGTCCATTTCTCGCATTACTTTCCGCACAAAGTCTGGTTCCACCATCGACTGAAGTGGTTCGATTCGTTCGGCAGGTGGAATGCTTTGCTCCGCGGGGATTATGCATTGGTTTTCTGATTCCATAGTTGAAACTTCATCATCGTCCGACAGTTGCTCCTTTTGTTGTAGCTCATCGTGCTTCTCGCTGATTTGGAGTATACTATTTAAACTTTTCAAGAACTTCTCGTCTTCCGGTGATTGATTTGATATCATTTTGATACTACAAAAGTATGTAGACTACCAGAAAAGATTTGAATTCGACGTTTCAAAGTATTTTCTACCGATCTATCAATGGTGCACAAAGATGGAAAACAGCAAATGTGAGAAAATTTATATGCATTGACTCGTTGTGTTTCTTGTTTCACGGGGATTGGTGATTGAAATAAACCCGGATAATATTGAGTTCATCAATGGAGGTGAGAAAATAGATACACAAAATAAACTAAAAATATGGTAGAGTACACATGAAATACCAAGAATAGCACATGAAATGAGTAGGTGTTGGAAAATTTATGTGACAATGAAACTAAGGAGGGTGAGATAGGATTAGTCTTGTTACAACTCTACATTCTCCTAATTGCTGAGTTCTTCAGAACGATCGGACTATTTTCCAATGGTATCGCCGACCGACACCTCGCTCCATCGTGAATCGAGCACTGTCGTTTCGAAGGACTGCGAGTTGTCCGCTGAAGGTTCCTTTTTGTTGTCGGTAAACCGAGCAAATAGTTGGGCAGCCTGAAGAAGTTGATAGTTAAAAATATAAAATATATTCTTTTACCTTGTTCTTCTTTTTGAACTGCGTGTTCTTCAGGCGCGCACTTTCATTTTCAATGAACCCGGCCACAGCCAACATCAAGTTCGGCCATTCGGTGTACTTCCGCTGTCGACATTCGGCTGTGGCGTAGTCGAGCTCGAAACGCTTGGCCTTCCGTTTGAAGTTGCACTCCCTATACTTGCGCTCAACCTCATTACAATCCCTTACGTACATTTCAGCGAATTGGGCAGTGAGATGATCCACCAGCTCTTGTTCTGGAGTTGATAATTGTTTCGCATCCTTGAAAACGTAGTCGCCGTTCTTCCGGAATTCAACACCACGTGTATTGAAGTCAGGATCTTCCAGCTGAAAACAAAAACTAGTTCTCGAGTATAATTGTTTCTGAAATGTATTCGATAAGTGATCTTACGTTTTCCCGTCATAAGCAAGTGAAATGATTACAGCACAGGGGCGCGAAATAATAGGCTCAAGGAATACTAATAGCAGAATACATGAACCGAGTACTTTTCTGTGGAAGAAGCGAAAAAAGACCCGTAGCCACTACCCGTTTCGTACCGGTTCGTGATCGGAGTCTGGCGACATCATATTTTTTATATCCTCATCTGCTGCACCGTGCTGTTGATAGGTAAGGACGAGTGAAGTGTGCACAGTTTGCGATTCTTCATAGTTTTTCCGAAGACACGACAGTAACGGATCGCCTGATGAGCAATCAACTACTGTTGATTGCTCATCTTCACCGGTCGATTGGTTTCTTGGTTCATTATCAGAGGTTTTATTTGTGTCTGTCGCCGCTTCGTCATTCATCTCCTGTGCATCATCACTCGGTGCTTGATCAGAATTTTTATCAGGACCTGAATCAGGTGTCGAGCCTGGTGGAACGGCTGGGTCGTCAGGAGTACCAGGAGCTGGTCCCTGTTGGGAGTCATTATCACCACCATCACCCATACCGTGATCATTACCACCGCCATTACCAGTGTCGTAATTGAACGTCTTATGTGTAAGATGACAACTGAAAAGTATTGCATTCAATATAAGAAGGGAGATGATATATCAAAGCTCACGTATGATGAAGACTCGGCCATTTGCTGTTGGAGTCCGAGCGCTGTCTATAGTAGTAACGACACCATCGAGGATCCTTAGCGAACTGCTCGTCTTTATAGCTTTCCTCCGTCAGATTTTTGTGAGGTTCTCCATTGTATCCACCGTCTTTAGCGTAACGTACCGATGGTGGTATTTTCTTTTCGGCACCGAGAGCGTTTTCAGACGGTGTTCTTAACGGATACATTGCGCTGGACTGCGTTGATGCTTGTAGGTTCACTCGTTCGGTGTTGACATGCGTTCCGTCACAAAACTGTTTAGCAAGTCGGCTTTGTGTGGGATCCTCAGAATCGATACATCGCAAAACGACATGAAGCTTCATTCCGTTGCTCAGTTTTTTATTCTTGAGTGCTCGATCCATTTCGTAGACAGGGAATGTCAAAACATGTTCACCATCTTTGAACGGAATTTGGAACGGTCCGCCAACAGCGACGAGAGGATCAAAAGCTCCCAGCCTACTATAAGGATCTCCACTTCCTCGCAATTTCTTTTGTCTATCGTTCCAGTCATCTTTGACGATATTTCTGTTATGTGCGTCAAACAGTTGCTCAGTTATCTTTTCACGAGGTCTGAAAACAAATAAATATATAATTTTAATACAGTTTTTACGAGAGCTACTCACGGGGTGATATTGTGCTTTTTGTAAATCGCCTCCACGGCATCCATCTCCTCTGGACCATCCCACAATCTCGGTTTTTGAATGTTCCACTCGGTTTTGATTTTTGGTACCAGTAGATCTTCTGGTCTATGTTTCGGCTCTCCCTTGTAGCCAATAGACGTGTGTACTGCGGAACGATATGGCCACTGCTTGTCGCCGTATACAAAGTCTCTTCCACTCATTCCTCGGCATGTGAACATCGTGTTGAACCAGACGTGACCTATTTTCTTGTCTCGAACGAATCGATCATCGTTAAGTAGGTCCACGCGTACATCGCCTTCAACGAACACTCGATCCGCTGCGGGTACCATGAAGCTGTATGCTCGCTTTGTAACGTAGCGTAAGCCTTCATTCCAAAACACGTTCGATTCAGCAACATTGAGCCAGCTGGCTTTTTCTTCTCTGTACTTATACTTATCAATATGGAGTGGTGGAGATTGGAAAACAACAGTAGTACCGTTTGACACCTTGATTTTGATCTTTGATGTTCCGAGCCATCCGTTCGTTTCAGGAGGACGTTCGAGGTAGACCCCAATGAGTTCCTGTCGCAGTGGGAAGTAATTCAATTGTTGCTCACGTAGCATGTTGTAATAGTAGATGTAACGACGTTGAGAAGGAATCGTAACACCCTTGTTATTGCTGGTCCTGACGATGGAATAGTAGTCGAGAACCTGTCGGGGGTTTTGGTAGAATTGACTGTATATGAGATACGCACAGATCATCACTCCCGTTCTACCTTTGCCAGCTTTGCAATGAACGGCGATCACGTTCTCAACATCTGCATCGAGCCATTCGCGAGCCTCTCTGCAAAACGGCGCCATCAGCTCGAGACTAGGTGGATGATGGTCCTTCATGTCGAAATAAATGACATTGTTATTGAACTTATTGGGATTATAGAGGAATCCACCACGAAGATTGAACACCTTTACTTTCCCCTCGCCATGCCGTCTTTTCAAAAACTCGACAGTATGATTCATCGTGTTTCGAATACACTTCTCCCAGCCTTCCGACGGATATCCAACTGCGATGATTCGATCGGTGATGTCTGAAAAAATTTCTTTGCGTACAAAAATAAGAATCATGTGGCTTACAAGCAAGATCCAAATCGAGACCCTGATATTTGAAGCGATTTCGTTTTTGCGAGATTATGTGCCGCAGGTTTTGACACAGCCGATTATGGACTGCCGGAACAAAGTCCGCAGCTAGTCGGTGGGATCCGCCCTCAACGTCTTCCCCCGTATCCACCAACACGATCTCATCATCACCGGGTGCCGTTGTAGGTTCGGCCATTTGATAAAAAGTGAAAGCGGGGTTAGTAGAAGTACCTAAACGATATTATGATTAAAAGAATGGCATGATTTAAAAAAGTAAAAGACGCGAAAGACAAAAATTTATAACAGTAAATCTCGCTTTCAGCGAAATTATAACAGGGAGAAGAAATTGGTGCAACAAGAAAAATATCTGTATGAAGGCAGGAAACCGTCCTTATACAGCGACACTGAGAATAAATGATTCCATTTTTACGGTTGTTTTTTTGTGAATGTTGGAAAACGAATAATTAGCCGGGTTCAGGAATGAGCTGTAGATCAAAACTAATCTAAACTGTGGAACGCCGTTTTTTCTGTTTTCCACACTTTCATAAACAACAAAATGCAAGAATTAAAACTTCAGATTCAATGTGTAAATTTTTCGTTTTAAAATTGTTATCTTGGTGGAAGTAAAAATGCTCTGCACCTTAAAACACAAAACATCTGTAATTTTATCTCTTTCGCGGCAAAATGGTTGCCTCAAAAAGTTTTATTTAAAGGCGCACACACATCGCAGCTGAACGGGTCTCGCCGCGACAACCCTTTCCTCGACGCCTTCTCTTTTTCTCAACGATTTTCTCGCTATTTTCCTGTTTTTCGCTTAAAAAAGAGAAGTTCTGAAAATAATTCGCAATAAGTTTTTGGATTTTTTCATTCTCGCCGTAAAGTTGTTTTTTTTTTCTGCGAATACCGAGTCTCGGCAGTTGTTTTTTTCCAGTAAAACCCCCGCTTCAGTTAATTTTTTCGATAATCTGTGCTTTTTTTGAATTTGGTCGCTGTAAAAAGCTTGTATTGTGGCGGTAAAATGTAGGTAAACTTGCTCCACCGCACTCCAGTGGAAAAATCACCGTTTCGCACGGTGATTTTTTCGCTACATTTTTTTTGGTTTTCTCTTCCAGAAATCGTTGGGAAGTTAGGCCGCGAAATTCAAACGCTCAATGTTAATTTCTCTTCCATCTCTGATTTTTGACTTCAAACAGAAATTTCTCGAAAAAAATTCCAGATTTTTCAAAAAAAATTTCAGATTAACCTCTTAAATTTAATAAATTTTCAGTAGTAAAAGTATGAAATCCGAAAAAAACTTCCTTCGCACTTTCGTTTTGAATCTCCGTTGCCATTTTTGATGATGGCAGAGAAAATTTAGCCACGGCCACCTTACTGTAGGGAAAAATCCGAGAAAAAGTGTGCGGCGCTCTTGCGTTTTTAAAAACCGTGCCCCGCTGATGATTGGCTGGCGCCGATTTTTCTGCTGCTTTTGAACCCTTAATTTTTGCCACTAAAAATGTAGCGAAAAAATCACCGTGTTTCGGGACCTTTTACCACAGGAGTGCGGTGGCGCAAGTCCAGCTGCATTTTACCGCCACAATAGCTAATCTATTGAAAAAAAATAGACAACGCCTTTTTCTATTTTATTTAATTCTGTTAAATACGTTTGCAAAGACTCAATCAATCTTAGAAAAATTGACAGCGGTTCAGCTGTTTCATATTTAACGTAAAATATATTGATGCGCATCGCAGTTCTGTACAATATTTTGAAAAAAAAGTGAAATTTTTTCTTGAATCGAGTTAATAACATTTTCCTCTAAAAAATTCGATAGATTTTCAGCATGAGTTTCCGTGGCGGACGTGGAGGAGGCGGTGGATTCCGAGGTGGTCGTGGAGGAGGCGGTGGCGGTGGCTTTCGCGGAGGACGCGGTGGTGACCGTGGTGGCGGATTTCGTGGAGGTCGTGGTGGAGGAGGACGCGGTGGATTCGGAGGCGGAGGTCGCGGAGGATACGATCAAGGACCACCAGAAGAAGTTGTTCTCGTCGGAGTGTTCTCCCACAAATGCCAAGATGACATTGTCTGCAACAACACAAGCGGTAAAATTCCATACTTCAACGCTCCCATCTACTTCGAAAACAAAGAGCAAGTCGGAAAGATCGATGAAATTTTCGGATCGCCAGGAGAAAACGTAGGTCTAATTAAAATTGGCTGAAGTAAAAAACGTTGCAATTTTTGCAGGGATTTTCTGTGACACTTTCTCAAGGAGTGAAAGCATCATCATTCAAGTCAGGATCGGAACTTTATATTGATCCCGGAAAGTTGTTGCCTGTTGAACGTTTTCTTCCACAAGTTGGCGGTGGAAGAGGCCGAGGAGGGCGTGGTCGAGGAGGAGATAGAGGACGCGGAGGAGACCGCGGTCGAGGAGGATTCGGTGGCGGAAGAGGAGGTTCTGGTGGCGGATTCAGAGGAGGAAGTCGTGGTGGATTTGGAGGTGGTGACCGTGGTGGCTTCCGCGGAGGACGTGGAGGAGGAGATTATGGAGGACGTGGTCGTGGAGACTTTAAGCGATCATTCGACGGAGGTGGTTACCAAGGAGGAAGTAATAAACGAACCAAGTTCGAATAGTTTTCCTTTTTCCAATATCTGTATGTTCCAATTGTTCTCACCGTCTTCTCGTTTTTACCCAATTGTTGATTTTTTTGTTTATTTCTTCTACCTGCCCCACATAATTCTTTATTGTTGAACTTGTTGGTTTTCTATAAAGTATCTTTATTCAATTTCTTTATTCTCTTCGTTCACACAAATAGGTTTCTGCCAGTAAGGCGAAGGGAGTCGTCAAAAGAATTTATTGAGGCGCACAAAAAAGAAAAATCAATGTCCTGGGCAAGTTCCGAAAAGATCCGTGTAAGGTACACATCCAAATCCCTGTACGGCGATCAAGTTATAGAATCCACCCAGCGAATCTTGTAGTCCTCTAATAATTGCTCCAAATGTGTCTGGCTGGAACAAGGCTTGACAGAGATCTTCGTTAAGAAATGCGCATGCTTCTCCGATTGCATTTTTAACAGTTCCAAGCATCGGGTTTTCCAGTATGTCTGAAATTAATTTTTTAAACAGTGTCATTTTTTATTCCGACTTACTGTAGTTAATGTACTTCAGAACGTCGTAGACAAGGAAGCATAGCATGCATTGAGTGTTGCTTAGACTTTCACTGATCACTAATGCTTCTGGTTCAACAGAACATTTATTGGCTGCGACTGAAACTAAATTCAGAGCACTGTCGAACTTCTCTGGGGTCTTCTGGATCTCGGAATGCACTCTAAGGATGATCTGAAAATGTTACAGTTATTTGGGACTTAAAAAAGGAGGGACTAACTTCACAATCGGTCAACTGCCTCTCACAACCTTCAAACTTTAGGCAATGTGCCACGGATCCTTCTCGAGTCTTTCCAGTTTTAATTGCAACCGACGCTCCAATGAATTGACAAACTGCACATTGCAAACCATCAGATTTTACTGTTGGACCCGCTTGGCAGAATCCAATAATAAGGATAATTAGAATACAAACTCGGAGCATTTGCATTGAAAACAGTCTGAATCGATTAGAATCAGAATGTAGGAAAATTCATAAACAGTTGGTTTTCAGTCTTATTCTTATCAGTTGAAACGTTGGGAGCGAGCTCAGTTATCATCCAAAACGTTTCGGAGTCGATTCTAGCCACGTTAGTGGCAAATTAATGTCTTAGTGAGTTTTGAGCATCAAGCTGAAGATTCAGTGTCTCGTATTAATTTCAGGTTTCTCCACATCGCACATGTTTTTAAAAGGATGTTATGATATTGAATGATATAGTTATGTACATTTTATCAAGAAAGAGATTATACATAGAAACAATACTTATGAAACGTCTATTCTCCTCCAGCTGACTTCCATTGATTCTCGAACTCTTCTTCTGTAATTTCAGCTCCTTGCTTATGCTCCAGTCCCGTTTCGCGTAACGTTAGCTCACACATTTGAAGATCATCGCGACCTTAAGAACTTTTCAGAGACACTTTCTAGAAACATCGATTACCTGCAATCATGAGTTGTGGCATTTGAGAAGGGCGAATCGTTAGTTGTCTTTGAATGTGTTGACCAGAGAAGTGTGCGTACCACATTCCAGTTTTCCCGGAGAACGAAAAATCTACAAAACTGGTCATGTAACAATTTATAAAAAGTTATTCCAAATACCTAGTTGAGCTCCTGCATCAAAAGCATACTTGAAAAACCTTTGCTGTAGATGAGTAGTAGAATTACCACCTGGAGGACCCACTTACATTCACATTTCAGCGAGAATTCGACTTACCGAAGCCCCTCAAAGAAGCCGTAGCTGAAGAATGCTCCTCCCGTTTTGCTGCATTTCGTGACTTCCACTCGTTGTATATCCTTAGACGTCGTCGGAATTCTTCTTCGCACGCTACTAATAAAGTAATATCCATGCTGTTGTTGATTGCATCTCTTAGCTCAGCGTACTTCCAATGAGCCAAATCATACTGACCACTACTCTTCATTGTAGAGTTTCCAGAACTCGATTCTGGGGCCGTCGCCAAAGGAACACCATCGGATTCTGCTAGTCGGTTTGCAACCATCGCATCTAGCTTTTCCTGTTGGGCACTCATCTCGTTCTTGTCTCTTTCTGCAGATGCTTTTCGGATCTCATCGACTAGTAGATTTTCGTGTTCCCTTTGTTTTCTAGCTTGTTGCTCATCGATACGCTTCTGTCTGAATATGTTTTTCATCTATGGCTTTTTCGATACCCTTTCTGTGTTTCACCTACTTCTCAACTTCTTGAAGCATCTGCCTCTTTTTCTCTAACTCCTTCTTCTCATTTTCTTCAGCTATTTTTCTTCTCATCTCCAATTCTTCGATCTCATCATTTTTCTGTTGTTTCTTCAAATCGGAAATCATTGAATCAACTCTCTTTGCATAAAACTCATAAGCTTTTTCGGTTTTATCAATCTGCTCAACGGAGAATGTTTTTATCTGAGCCGCCAGCTTCTCCAAATCTTTTATGGTTGAGCGTGCAGGGTCAGTCCACTTCAATCGAGATCTTTCGTTCAACCGTGTGAGAATCTGAATGTTATAAATATTAAAAGATTCACTTTTTAAGTCATGCCTTCTCAATGTGTTCGGAGTTTTTCAAGAGAGTGCGTGATTTTCTATAAATCTGGATTTGTCGAGAGAACCTCTGTCGTGCAAGGTATCCTCGTGCCATGGATTGAAGTTTAGTGACCTGCGCTTTACGTCGGGAAATATTGTTTTTCACTGAAATCAAAGTTTGAATCAAATCTTGTTGTCTCAATTATTACTTCTAATAACACTCCAAACAGCATATTGAGTTTGTCGCCAGCGAGATTTAACCAACCACTCGTTCACTCTTGAGATTAAGACACCCATGGATTCAGGATCTTGTTTCATCATCTGAAAATCATTTTGAATAACTTATGTGCGTTTTTCGATTAGAAATTTACCTGGTCAAACTCTGCAAATTTTCCAGATCTAAAAAACACTTTGGTAAGTCCAAACTGAAAATCGTGATGATCCAGTCCCAGAGCTCTGAACAAACATTTGGAAAACAGTCTTGGCTCCAATCTTGCTAGTTTTATGGGCAGTTTCCTTTCATAGCTAGAATATAGATCACCAAAAGAAGTTCTACTTGGGAAGCCGTCTTGCATCAGTTTTAGAACAGAAGTCATTCCAGCGCACTGAAGTTGAGATAGAATGGCAGATCCATCGAATTGCCATGGGGTCATTTGATTGTTAGGTTTGATACATCGAACGAAATGAGTTCCAGTTGATTGTAGTTTTTCCAGTAGGCTTGAGAGCTGAGATTTGAATTTGAACCCAACACTTTGAGACTTCAATTTGTTCCCAGGCTTGTTGGAACCAGAAGAACTAGTGGTGAAGAGACACACAAGAAGAGGCGATCTGAATGTTTTTGATCACCTGATTGTTTTCGTTGTTCTCTTACGTAGATTGTTCAATCAAGATTTCCAAGGAGTTGTGCAACTGATCATCATTCTTCTCCAAAAACTGTTTGGTTTCATAACACACTGATCCGGCATAATGTCGAATCAGAAACCCTTCCTCATCGCGCATTCCTCGATCTGATTTCACTTTAGACTTCCGAGGCGTCTATAAACATAAGTTTCAAAGCATCTAAGGTACCTGAGATGCACTTACATCCAGTCTAAAGTGATTTTTATTCTCCTCGTGTGCTCTTTTTGTGTAATTCTTATAACTTGGCGTGGGCAGTTTTGATTCTTCATCAAGTAAATCGAAGAGTCCCGTTCCTTTTGTTTCGAACAATGCAATACAGTCTCTATTGTCCACAAACTCAATTTTTCTCACGTTCAACCCTTCTCTTTCGTACAGCTCCTGTTCTTCTTTCAAAATTCTTTCATTGAAAAAATTCTGAAGTTTTTCATTGCAAAAGTTGATGCAGAACTGTTCGAAAGAGTTGGACGCGTAATATTCAAACCCTGCCACATCCAACACTCCGGTAAAATGAGTGCTCTCTTTGAAAGGAATACTTTGGTTTATTCTCAAAACAAGCCAGTCAAATAATTTGGCGTAGATTGCTTTGGATAAAGCATCTCTTCCTGCAGTTGCTTCATAGGAGTTCAAAGGAACGCGTATTAGGGTTCCTCGAGATCCACCTTTCGTTGTCTGAAATAAAAAGTTTCAGATTATGATACTAAGGAATGGTTAGTAGTCGACACTAACCTGCATGATTTTTGCACACAGCCCTAACTTCAACTCAATAATTTCGAGACCCAAAAGTCTAGCGGCCTGTTCCAAAGATCTCTCGCTAGCTGCGACAATTTTACATCCGCCTTTTGAATCGCCAACGTTTTCCTCAAACTCAATATTTCCCAAATGCAAGATGCCAGCAATAATTGACCAAATTGAGAGAAGCTCTTTCTCTTTCAGTCCAGATAGTTTAAGGGCATTATCCAGTCTCTGGAAATCTCGAAAATCGTCCACCATTGAATCTTGGGAAAACAGAGAATCCGAACATCTACTTTTAGAAATCTTTGTGGGAGATGTGGAGTTGGGATGAGTGAAGAAGCCAACAAAACCATTTTTCAAATACTGAACAAGAAAAATACAATATTCTCACAAGAAGATACCACTTACGTTGAAGCAATGAGGCTGGTTTAAAGCAAGGTATTGGTACATTTCTGGAGAACTTCCAGCTATCAATTGATAGAATATATGATAGTTTCGCTCTCCAGATGCTTGGCGACAAATTCTTGATGTTTCCAGAAGATAATGAGACACATACCCACCGATCACGTTTCCCTAAACTTTCTTTATTGTCTTGTCAAAACCTAAAATGCTTACATTCTCAGCAAAATGGATCTGCACAAATTTTCCGAATCTACTTGAATTGTTGTTTCTCAACGTTTTAGCGTTACCAAATGCCTCGAGGATTGGACTGGCTATAATTTTCAAGCTAGTTTAAAGCATAAGCTTCGAACTCACCCTCCAAGAGTCTATGTTGAATTGGTCCTGCATCGGAACCCCAATTCTCACACAAGTATTGTAAGACTGCTTTTTGCGATTCCGTTTTTCCAGCTCCAGACTCTCCGGAAATGATGATGGATTGAGATTTTCTGTGTCTTCTCATCTCTCTATAGGATTTATCTGCTATGGCGTAGATGTGGGGTTCTTTTTGACCAAGAGACTTTCCACGGTATTCTTTAATTTTTTGAATTGAATAGAATCCATCAATAGTCTGATATGGGTTGATGGAGATGAGAATATTAGCAACGTATGACTGAAATAATTTTTATGTGTAGTTGTTGAACATTCGGTCAGAATAGCCTTATTCTGTTTATGATAAATTATTTTACTCACATAAATTTTTCCATTCTTATACCTCAGACGGCAGTTACTCAACAAAGTGGCCTCGTTCAAATGCATTAATGCACAATTGTCTTCCACTGATTTTGTGGGATCGTCCTCACTTGAAAAAACTTCTTCATACTTTCGATTGACAGTTTCTGCAGAGTTCAGCAGACTCAATGTAAATCCTGACTTGGAAAAGTCGAGAATCCTTGCAGCATGGAAACCCTCTTCTTGGTCCGTAATCCACACAATTCTACCGTAGTCTGGAGGGAGGGATTCTAAAAAAAAAAAGAAAAATGTAATAACTAGAAGTCTTTCGCAACCTTTGATGTCTGGTCTAACGTTCTGATTCTGCCGCGATATACCCGTGCATTTTACAGAAGATTCAGAACGATCTGTTGATTTTATATCACGGGGAGGGGCCGATGTCTGGGACTTCAAAGGATCTCGCGACGACTCTGGTGGTTTTTGACGTGGAATTTCGGATCGTGCCGATTTCTGTGTTTTAACTTCTTTCACAGGAACACTTTCAGACGCATCGAGTGTTTTCGGAAGATCTCCACCCTTTTGACGTTTGTCTAGTGTGCGAAGCATTCAGATAGGAGCTTGGCAGAGTAAAATGTGAATTGAGGAAAACGGTTAATAGAAAAAATGAAATTTGCTTATCGGGTAGAAATGCGTTCTGCCTGTTTTGTTGGGTGACTGTTGACAAAAACGTCAGAATTTTGGAAGAGGGAAGAGGGAAATGTCGACCAGGGTGTGGAGGAGAAGGTGCATGAAGTTGTAGACTGATAAGAAAACGAGTCAAGACGAAATGCCACGTAAGGATAGAAATGGAAAGACAGTCTTTACAGAGAAGTAGAAACAGAAATCTTTATATTGGCCAATTAGCGTGATTTATAATTGTTTTCATTAAAGACATTAAAATATGATCACTTTGATAGATTATGAATAAAGCTTTGAATGAATGGAAAGACGTAAATAGTCAAAATACTGTAAAAGGTTGTCTTTATTCCAGTAAGTGTAATTTCAGAAGATGAAGAGAGTAACGTCAATTGCCTTGAGATCAAACTTCAGCAATAAAAATATGGAACAAAAAGATATGTACTGATTGGCCAGATGCAAGCATCTGTTGATCCCTTTCGCCAGTACGTGAAAGGGAAAATTTTTTTTGAGAGTGGTAGACGGTGCAGATTAAGAGATGGTGGAGAGCGAGAAAGTGTGCCAAGCGAGAGAGTAAGATTTGGGTGAAACAAATGAATAAGGATAGGCGATCGATATATCATTTGTTCGAGATGGTCTGTCTAAGATAGACAGATGACCATCAAGAACTCTATGTGATCGAGCTCTGTTTTACTTCCTGAGCTCTCAATGGGAAGTATCCATGACCGATCTGATCTTCAGAAGCCTGCTGAATCTTGCCAATGCTCAACCGAACAATATTGAGACATGAACTGAAAAGACCGATGCCTTGATTTCTTAACTGTTATAGATATATGTTTTTTTTAAGTTCACCGTCGTTTTTTTCTAATTCTATGAAGCATTTCCCGTATACAACGTTTTGCTCAGATTCTCTGGTCATCTGTCTATCTTGGACAGACCATCTCGAACAATTGATATATCGATCGCCTATCGTTATTCATTTGTCTCACCCAAACCTTACTCTCTCACTTGGCACACTTTCTCGCTCTCCACCATCTCTTAATCTGCACCATCTACCCCTCTCCGCCCTTAGACGTTCTCTTTCTCATTCGTATTTTTTCTCATTAACTAATAACTCAATTTTGTTAGCTGACAATTACGAAAATGAGCTGTAGTAAGCCACTCGCATATGACAGTCTAAAGAGTGTATTACTTAGGATGGATCCCAACTTGCGGTGAGTAATTTTTTTCATTTTGGCGACGTTGATTTATAAGAAAAGGAATAACATCAGTTCTATAAGTTTGTATTTTGCTTTCAGAACGAAACTATCTCATCAAGTTCCCGGAATCCGAACAGCCGAAAGAAGTGTTCCTCTTTTCATTGAAACGTTGCATCTATCTGAACAAGGTATAACAATCAACTACGAAGGCCGTTATTTTCTGTTTTGTATGCTACAAAACCCTTTGATATTGGCAGATTGGCAGCGGGATAAAGTGTCTCGGCGAATGGGTAAACCCATCCCCTACGATGTTACATGTTTCGGTTTCCGCAATTATTCCGTTGATGAGGAGATTTCTCCTGGAGACGTTGTGCTACCTAGAACAGAAGATGACGAATTCGAAAGAGAGCATGACGAAGAATGTTTGAACCTTCTAAACCAGATGGTGACACCAGAAACGGATACGTCGGTGTCTTCACGAACGGTTTTGTGGTTCCAACACATGTTTCAAGATGACTTAATTTTGGACGAGCGTCTAGAGTATAGTCGAAGTCTTGCGGACGCAGTTAAATATATGAACAACAAGCTCTTCGGAGGGAGACATCAAGGAATTCGAGTTCATAGATGCTTTGATGGATCTGGAGTGTTGCGATTACCAGCTGACTTACGACTGACGACTAATATATGGAGTATTTCGAATAACATTGAAAAAGTGTACTCTGCCTATCGAGATGTCATGGACGAAAAATCTTTTCCACTGAAAGCTTTACGAATTGACGAAGTCGGTTACTCTTACAATGATTTGGACAATTTCCAACATCCTATTGTTCGATCCGCAGGGCACTTATTTGTGTTCTCTCGGTATTTCACTATAGATGAGATTTTAAATGGGACCGAGGTGGTCCTTGGAATCAAAAATTTAAATTGCCATTTTGATTGTGGTGTTTCCATGGATACCATCAAAACAGCTGTGGAGTTTTGGATAAGAAATGGAAAGGATATTGGCAGCTTTTTTTCATTCAAGATTGAGAAAGAAGCTGTTTTGAAATCTCTGATGGAAGATTTAAAAAAACAGAAAAACGCAAAGACTGAGGAAATCTTATTGTTGGAGTGAGTCTTGACTTATTTTCAAAACAATGGTTAACGTTCCCTTTGTTACAGTGCATCACAAAAAGAGCTCCATTATATGTATGATGATAGTTGTTTATAATTTGCAGATGCTCCATCTCTTCTGATATTATCATCATCCCTCTAGATACCGGTTCTGAAGTCATGATTTGGTGTACCGACCCCGATGAGAAACTGCAAGATGATACTTGGGAATTGATCATCGCTTTCACTGCAAAGGATCATCATAACTTGTGGAACATTAATTTCGGCTATAGTGTTTTTAAATAATGTTTTCTTTCCATTGATTGTGTTACTCCATCTCTCTCTCTCTTTTCCTTCACGAAGGTTACTTATTGCTTGTTTCGACTTTTGGAATTATTCCCTCAATAAACTACTGCATCATACTAGTTTATTTTTTTCAGGGTTGCGGATTGACGGGCAGGCCCGAAAAAAAATTTTTCGAACGAATATATCAAAATTTTGCCACCATCTAGGTGGGAAAATTCTTTGATCGACCCGATTTCCACAGTTTTCCCATTCAATTTGCAAAATATAGATTGGAAGATCCTAAAAAAACCGAAAAAAGATTTCGATTTCACTTTGAAATACTTTTTTTAACATCTATTGATAACAAATATAGAATGATATAATCCGCTAGAAAGTTTGTCTGTGGCTTGGTCAGGATGTCCGCTTTAGTTTTCCACGTACATCCACGTACATCTTACGTATGAAACTTTTTTTTGTTGAAAAACTGGAGAGTTCACGCGCCAGAGGCGCGCAGCGACTCTGGTATAGAATAAAAAGTCTTCAAACTAGAAAAATTCAAACTGAAAATTTTTTCAGTATGCAGACGGGCCGAACGGGCCGGGCCGGGCCGACGGGCCGGCCCGTCGCAACCCTGATTTTTTTATGTGCAGATTTTTCCCAATAAGGGTTTTTTAGAAGTTAGTATTTTTGATAAAGCTCATTAAAAGCATTTGAGCATCGGTTAAATTTTTGTTGAAAAAGTTTCTGAAGTCATGATGATGGTTTTCAACCGATTTTCATGATTTTTTTCGCGATTTTCGAGTACATTTATCGAAAAGGAACATTCTCTTATTGTTATTGTTCTTCTAATGACAGGAATCTTTCAGAAATTCTTTTTTTTCCGAGAAAGATAAATTCATAGAGAGCAATCAGGATTCTTGTTTTGGTCAAGAGCGATCTTCTAGTGCTTCTTAAGACACGATGTCCCACCAGACCGATCTGAGCATGTTACACATCCGTCAAACTTATCCGATCGGGCTGATTTTTTGTATGGTTGTTACCAATGGTCCACTCATCAAAATACAAATTAGAATTTTAAGCTCCGCCCCTTTTGGAAAAAGTTAGGCCATCAAATATACCAAAAAACCAAAATTTTTATTTTTGAAGATAGAGTCAAAATCTTTTCAGAAATGGATTTCCTACATGTTTTTGAGTATTTCTTCAGTTAACAACTATTTTCCAACTCTAGCGCATATAGGAGAAAAATTGTCATTTGTCGACTTTTCATACGACTTTTTCAGAATTTTTCAGTTTTTCGAATTTTTGAAAAGGTTGAAGTATAGGCAACCAGCGAGTTTTTTGCAGAAAAAGCAATTCCATGTTGTTGGTCATCAAAATCAACCCTAACATGAAAAGTTTCTGGGGGGCGCTATAGACTTTTGTGCAATTTTAGGGTCGAAAACCAACATTTTTAACGTACCCCCCTCCATGGTCAAAATGGTCATAGTCTCAGATTTGGCTAAAACGTTGTCAGATTGTTTTAACTAGCTTTTCTCACAGCTTCACAGAGTTATATCTCATTTGATCAAGAGTTGTACTTTCTACAGTACCTCAAAACTTTTTGGCCTGACTCTGGAGGGGGCAAATTGGATGTTCAATAATTTTAGTAGTTTTTCACCAAACGGCTCAAAACTTTGCAGAATACTTAAAAATGTGTGTTTCTATCCAATCTTAGCTTAAAATTCACTAGACACTTGAAAAACTTTATACTTTGTGGTGCGGAATTATGTCAACTTTTGACGTACTGTATCTGGAAATAAAAGTTATGATACTATTCTTTTTTTTGGCAATTATGTTTTAACACACATTTTTAAGTATTCTGCAAAGTTTTGAGCCGTTTGGTGAAAAACTACTAAAATTATTGAACATCCAATTTGCCCCCTCCAGAGTCAGGCCAGAAAGTTTTGAGGTACTGTAGAAAGTACAACTCTTGATCAAATGAGATATAACTCTGTGAAGCTGTGAGAAAAGCTAGTTAAAACAATCTGACAACGTTTTAGCCAAATCTGAGACTATGACCATTTTGACCATGGAGGGGGGTACGTTAAAAATGTTGGTTTTCGACCCTAAAATTGCACAAAAGTCTATAGCGCCCCCCAGAAACTTTTCATGTTAGGGTTGATTTTGATGACCAACAACATGGAATTGCTTTTTCTGCAAAAAACTCGCTGGTTGCCTATACTTCAACCTTTTCAAAAATTCGAAAAACTGAAAAATTCTGAAAAAGTCGTATGAAAAGTCGACAAATGACAATTTTTCTCCTATATGCGCTAGAGTTGGAAAATAGTTGTTAACTGAAGAAATACTCAAAAACATGTAGGAAATCCATTTCTGAAAAGATTTTGACTCTATCTTCAAAAATAAAAATTTTGGTTTTTTGGTATATTTGATGGCCTAACTTTTTCCAAAAGGGGCGGAGCTTAAAATTCTAATTTGTATTTTGATGAGTGGACCATTGGTAACAACCATACAAAAAATCAGCCCGATCGGATAAGTTTGACGGATGTGTAACATGGTCCTATAGGCCTGAAGTCGAACCTCTCAGACTGCGTCTTAAAGCTTCCGTAAGTCGATACTTGTTTGAAATTCGCCAAAAAGAATGCCTGAAATATTTAATCGCATATTTTCTTTCGAAAGTTTCATTTTCCCACTGATTTTTGCTAATTTTAAAGCGAAATTGAGAAAGTCAATTTTCAGAACCAAAAAAGGCTCCCAATCGAATGCGCGCAAACGTACGCGCAATTGCGGACCATGGCGCCGCGGTGCACAAATGAAGAGAAAAGTGCTTCAAGAAAATTCAATAAAAATCAAGGAGCACAAACATCGACTCGGCAGTAGCCAACATGCTCAAAGCGGTGGCAAAAAAACGTATGATTTTTACGGACTTAATTTTCTTTCAATTTTATTTTATTTAGATATTATTGATCATGTTTTGCGACCACACCACGATTCCAAGCTTGGGCACAAAAAGTTTAGCGTTCTCGTGCTTGACAAAAGCGCAATGGAAGTGGTCAATTCTTGCCTTGGGTTGAACGAAGTGTTCGAAGGTTAGTTATTGCACAATTATGCAGTTGATGAATATCACGAAGTTTCAGAAGGTATCACTCTGGTCGAGGATCTTACTCGAAACCGCGAACCAATGGCGTCTATGGATGCTATTTACATTGTCACACCTGTCGCCGAGAGTGTCGATCTTCTAATCAGCGATTTCACCAGAAAAACGAAGTTCGCACCGGAAAACTTATATAAAACAGCCAACATCTACTTTCTGGAGGCGTGTAGTGATGAGTTATTCGACAGAATTGCGGGAAGTCCACTTTCGAAATATGCGAAGGCATTAATGGAAATTAATCTGTCCTTCAAGCCAGTTGAAAGTCAAGTTTTCACGGTTAGCTCGCAATGCAATGGAGACATGATGAAGGTAGCTGATGGAATTGCTAGCTTGTGCTCGACTCTGAACATCAATCCAACACTCAGATTTCACTCGGATTTCGCCCAAAGTGCTGAGATATGCTATCGTATTGATCAAAAGCTGAAAGAAGCTGCAGATCCAAAAAATCCTGCAAGTACTGATGCGGAACTGATAGTCATGGGTTCGTCGAATAGTCTTTCTGGCAAAACATTATATAATATTTCAGACAGAAGCATTGATCTCGTTTCTCCTTTGCTACACGAGTCCACATTGCAAGCGATGGCATGTGACTTAACTGATTTTCGCGAAGGAATTTACCGATTCAATGGTGAAAATGGAGAGAAAAAAGAGATTCCTCTCGATGAGAAAGACGAAACTTGGATGGAGCTGAGGCACCTACATTTGGCTGAAATCCTTAAAAAACTTCCCGTGATGATAAAAGACTTAAAAGCATTCCAAGAAGCATCCTCTGCTACTCGATCCGCAAGAGAAGTCTCCTCTGCCATACGACAACTTCCCGAACACTTGAAGAAGAAAGCAAAAACTGAGGCATACATGAATATGGCTGAAGAATGTCGTTCGAAATATTTTAGCTCACTGGAGAAAATAATTCTTCTCGAGCAGGATATGGCTGTGGAGCATACTCCTGAAGGATTGAAGGTATCCGATACCCAAGCTGTCAACCGACTCTCCGCATTTCTTACACCTACAATTCCGACGGAAACACGCCTTCGGTTGATTCTCATTTTTATGTTGACAATTGGGAAAGAGAAAGATGAGCAATACTTTAATCGACTTCTTCATCACACCGATATCCCTGACGAGGAGTTTCAAATTGTGAGAAAGATGTTGAGTTGGAGAAATGTAAGTATCTAATTATACAATGTATTTATCTCCATAAACGTATTGTAGAGGACACAATCATCAGCTTTCCAACGTCGTCGTCCACCGCCGGTGGAAGAAAGATTCCAATCGAGTCGCTGGGATCCAAAAATCAAAAACATCATCCAAGAGATTCACGAAAAACGCCTCGACGAAAGAGAATTCAAGTTTTTAGGTCAGAAATCAGCCCCTGAGCTTCGATCGGCGATGAGTGCAAGATATGGTGGGGGGTTGACTGGACGACCAAGAGAAAAAAGAAAGATTATTCTTTTCATCGTCGGTAAGAGTTGCAAAATGAGTGAATTATAACAATTGAAATCGTTCAGGAGGAGTTACCTATTCCGAAATCAGAACGATTTATGAAATGTCGAAAGTAACCAACACTACTATAATTCTTGGATCCGACCGCATTCTTACCCCTTCCGATTTCCTACAATCCTTACGCGATGGTCATGCAAAAGATCAGTAATAATTTATTTTTAAAAAAATGCTTCTCTTAAGATCTCTGTACATGATGCCAAACTATAATCCAAATGTGAACAGCAAACAAATGTGCTGAAAAATAAACAACATTAGTTTTGAACCTCTTTCTGTTGTCTTTGATACCTATTGTGTTCCCAGCATTTATCTGAAGAGGGCATTTTTTAGTGTTCCGAAGTCTCTCAAAATTTCAGCAATGAAGGCCACTGGCGTTTTACTACAGGAAGCACGACGAGTAATTTGTATGATCAAGTCAAAGATTCGCATTGAAAGTTTCAGGTTCGTGTTCGTTTCGCTCCATCTCCAACAGGTCATTTGCATATTGGTGGATTAAGGACTGCATTTTTCAACTATTTATTTGCGAAGAAACATGGTGGAGACTTCGTGCTTCGACTGGAAGATACAGATAGAGCACGATTCGTGAATGACGCTCAGGATAAGGTGCGACTATCTTACTAGGATATTTTTTAACCAAACGTCTCGAAATTTGTATATTTTCAAAAAGCTCGAATTTCTTTTTTTTAGATTTACGAAGCGCTATACTACTACAACCTGAAACCAGACGAAGGGCCAAAAGAAGGTGGACGCTACGGACCCTACGAGCAATCGAAACGTCTGGAATACTATCAAGAAGCAACTCATCAGCTTATCGATTCTGGTCACGCATACAGATGTTTTTGTCCTGAACATCGATTGGACTTGTTGAGGAAAACTGCGGAAAAACGAGGGGAAATCCCAAAATATGATAGGAAATGTGCGAACTTATCCGAAGAGGATTCTCGAGCAATGACTAAAAGCGGCGAAAAATTCGTGGTTCGGTTCAAACTGGATAAGCAGAATGTGCAGTTTCAAGTATGCTTCGAACTAATTCGAGCTGATATTAGTCCAATTTTTCAGGACGAGGTTTTCGGTACTGTAAATCAATGTATCGATGAAAGTGACCCTGTCATTTTGAAATCGGACGGCTTTCCAACGTACCATTTGGCGAACGTCGTCGATGATCGGGCAATGGAAATTTCGCATGTTATTCGTGGAATGGAATGGCTCAGTAGTACTGGAAAACATCAGATATTGTACAGGTGAGCGATATTGTTCTTCCTTTCACAATGACAGTCTTATTCCTCCCTCAGCGCCTTCAACTGGACACCTCCAAAGTTTGTACATCTGTCGCTCATCATGCGCACCGCTACCAAGAAGCTTTCGAAGCGAGACAAGGACGCTTTCGTGTCGTACTATTCAGATCAACTCGGCGCACTTCCTGAGGCTGTGCTAAACTTGATGATTCGTAATGGCTCTGGAATTCGTGATTTCGATGCAGATCATTTTTATTCGCTTCAAGAAATGACAAGTAAATTTGATTTGAGTCTATTGGGAAGGAGGAATTTGCTATTGGATTCCGATGTACTTCATAAATATTCTCGAATGGCATTTCAATCCGCCGACTTCGAGTATCTTTATCCACTAATTGTGAAGCTGTTGACGAAACATGGTAAATTTAATGTTCCGGACAAGGACCAAATCCGGGAAATTGTTTGTTTTCTGAAGTCGAAAGAAGAAAACTTTGCGTTCCTGAGTTCCTTGACAACTGGCGAGTTCACTTGGTTCTTTTCTCGTCCTCAATCAGCACAGCTCCTAGTGGAGATTTATCAGGGTATAAATCTTGGAGCTGTTCTCGAAGATCTATCGAACAAAGGTCTGTGAAATCGTTTGTATCTATTTTAAAAATTAGTTTTTTTCAGACGAATTCAATCCTGAAACCCTAAGCGATGTTGCAAAGAGACATCAGCTGACACTTGCAAAGACTATGGGGATCGTTAGGATTTCGTTACTCGGCTCAAAGAAAGGACCTCCTATCTCGGAGATTGTCGAATTTCTCGGAATGGCAGAGTGTCACAAGCGAATAAAAACGATGATCAGTTTACTGTGATTGTTGATTCATTTAGGCTTGTTAAATTAGTGATTTTGTTTTTGTTTTTTATCTTGGAAGTTTTGAATAAACGGGTTTATTTTTTAAAAATTGATAGTTCATATTCAGTCAAAGAGCAAAATGCACCCGTTATGGGCAATTCAGATTTGAAGAGAAAAGCTAACAAAAAAGTAAACAAAACTAGTCAGTACTCGGTACCATACTAAAAAAGCGAATATGACTACATCGGAGTGATTGTGTGAGTCGGAATGATACCGAAGTCACGAAGACGTTTCAATGCTGGACGATAAACTTCCTTCAGAATTGGACGTTGGATTCCGGCTCGTTGAATCTCATTGTTCAAGACCATATGAGAAACTATGGCAGTAGTGTATCCGACTGTGCGAGCCATTGCTGAGAATCCGTTTGGATTCCCGTATTGGACAAGACTGATACGGTGGCGTTCCGAGTTTCCTCCTGGCAGTTGTGCTCCGATGTCATGGTTTAGAACCACCAAATCGGATTCGTGCTCCTTGAAAGCCAATATTTTTGCCAAATACTGAGCGAGGGTGTCGATTGGAGTTCCATGACGATCAACGACTTTATCGGAGAAAAGTCCAAGATTTTCAAGAGCAGAGAGTCCTTTTTCTCCAACTTTTTCTTCAATAATATGTCTCAGCGAGTCAGGGAAGATGTCAAGCTTCTGGTTGCTCAAGGAAGCAACTAGCTCTTTCCATGTCAAATCTGGTCCAACGTTCGATGTGAATGAATCAGTGTTATCGCCGGAGAGAAGTCCAACAGAGTGAAGTGCCTGAAAAAAAATTATAAAATGGTTTGGTGGACCTAAACTTTTAGTGTGACCTCTTGTTGTGAAAGTTATTTGTGAGAGAAAGATATTCGATCCAACATATTCAGATATTTACCTTGACAGTCTCGACAAATCCTTGATATCTAAGAGTTCCACGAATGATAGTTTTACAATCATTTCCCAACCCATAAACATCCGAATACTTTGTGGAATCTCTGTTCGGGAATCCAATCAAATTGAGTCCTGGCATGAAATCAATGTCGATCAAGTTATCGACAACAGATCCTGATGGAACTTCAACAATCTTTCCGTTTTTCAAGTACTTTGCTGGATTCATCAAAGCAGTCAGAACTCCTTTGGGAGACCACGAAAACTTGTATCGGAGTGGGTTATCAGACCATTCTGGAGCTGGAAGACCTCCACAGAATGATTCGAATGAAGTGATACGTCCACCATGTTCCTTGATATCGTCGAAACATTCCATTGCAAGCATATGGTCGATTCCGGGATCTAGTCCAGCCTCATTCATGATTGTTACATCGGCATCTTTGGCGCTATAAATCAAGAGTTGCTGGCTCGTTATTTTCAGGGTTTCAACAAGTAACTTACGCCTTATCAAGTGCTTCCAGTTCGGGTGAAACATAGCTTGATGTAACCATATCTCTTTGGTTTGAAATGCACATCTTTGCAATCAAAGGATGGAAGTTGAATGGGAGAAGAGAAACAACAAGATCGTGTTCACTGTAACATAATAAAAATGATCAAATTATTCTTCAATCTCGTATCTCACCGAATGAGTCTTTCCATTGTATGACTTTCTCTAGCAACATCCACAACAACCGATTGGATGTTTGGTGACTGGCAAAGTCGCTGTCCATCTCTCTGAGATTCTGTAGCAACTGTGAGGTTGACGTCTTTTTGTTTCGAGTAAAAGTCCGCAAATGGTCCAGACACCATTCCAGCACCGAGCAAAAGTACACGTTTGTCTGTGGTTCCACCCATGACACGAGAGTTCGCTGATGCAGCACTGTAATGAAAAATGAAGATTCTATGAAAAAGAACTCATTAAAAAAGTCGCGTTGTCTTTGACATCATTAACTTGGGGGACCTTTATCTCTCCCCTCTCCCTTTCTCTCTCTGTCTCATTATTTCTTCAAATCGCAAATATGATAAACATAAGACCATAGTAGAACGAGAATTACTTGACATTTTCTTCTTTACCATAGAATAGCGAATAAACTTACGATGCTTGATCTTTCCTCAATTGAGCAATATACTCGAAGTTGGGTGTCAGCTTTCCTTGATCCGTGATGATTGCATTTTTGATCTCTGTTCTGCACTGTAGACGATCAAAATGTTGATCATTGGATGTGTTAAGTAAATCCCACAACCATGGGTACAACAAATTTCCAAACTGTTCGGTAGCTTCAATTGGCATCTGAGCTGGCATGTTGTCAATGGAACATACAAGGCATCCGGATGCTGCATCAAAACTGTCGGATGACGTATTGAAGTCCGCGTCGTAAATTGCAAACGGTTTGTCAATGGTAGTGCACTCTCGCATGAACTCAACAGAACCTCCTGGATCAGCCGATATATCACAGAGAGCAACTAGGCGATGCGGAAGAGTTGGACATCCTGGAGTATCGTACTGAAATGACTATTGTGATCAAAACGTTTTCCTTGAAAAAAGGTTAGTAAAGAAAGCTTACGAGTCCTTCTTTTGACGCAAGTGGGTTAGTATTTGGTTTCTTCTGAAAATTAAGGAAAACCGAAATGCATGCTAATTTCAGGTTTTCTTAGCAGTAGGTAGCTTACTCTTTGAACAGGTGTTAAAAGGTTCTTGGCATCCGGAATAGTGATAAGTCGAGGTGATTGGGCATCCCAGTAGACTCCGTTGATGATTACTGATGCATAAGGGGCGATCTGAAAATCAAGAGGAATTCAAAGATCAATGTGTCATAAGTGAGGAGAGAAAATGCCTGTCCACATGACATTTCAGATAACAAATTCCTTCCCCCTTTTCTATTTTCAATCTTCTATCTTTTCGAAATCGCATCATTCTTCTGATTGCAACAGAATGATAGAAGGTTATCATCCGATTATCAACAACAGCAAGGATGAAGAGACAAAAGAGAAGCTATACAAATCGCCACGAGGCAACCGAGACCAGAAGAGGAAACAACTATGGGTGATTTATTGCATCAACGCCTATTTGATACAGATGAAACACAACCTATTTCAAATAAAACTGCGGAGAAGATCATCAGAAGTTTTCTGACAGAAAATAAGAGGTCTATTGATCAACCTAATTGCAAACTGAATCATCTCACGTACCTCAGTAGCAAACTTAGAAGTGTATCTATCTGGGAACTGCTCAAACTCTTGTTTGTTGAATGGTCCTCCATGTTTTGGCACAAAATGATCTTTTCGAGTAACGACACATCCATATACTTTGTTCAGTTCTGAATAATACTTTCAGGATTTGAATTTTATGTTTTCATAGAAATCTTACGTCCTTTCTGAGCCACTTTTGGAAGTGTTGCCACATCAACATACTCGTGCGGGAGATGCTCAAACAACTCTCGTGCTCCTTGACTAACATTTCCAGAACCGGTAAACACGAAGATCAGTGGACCAAGGGATCTCGGCATTCGATCCAGTGCGATTTCGTATCCAATATCCCTCAATGCATTGATGGCCATGTGAGAATCATTGTAGTTGTGAGCGAGGCCCATGTGGAGGAAGGGCGTATTGTGGCCAAGAGCCAGAAGACGAAGACCGATTCCGTGTAGGATATCAATGAATCCAGCGTTTCCAGCCCATTTTCCAAACATCACGAGACGCTTTCCTTTATCATCCACAATCTTCTCATAGTCCAAGAGACGAATGTTCTAGAAAAAAAGTACTAATAGAGTCTAATTACAAGATCAGCCTCACTCTCTGCAAAATGGTATCCAGCATTTCCATATTGTCTTGCTGGGCCTTGATAGTGTGAGAGAAGAATGCATACGTTTTATTGGGAATCAACTGGTCGATGGGGACACTTTTCACCGACATGATAATGTGAGCCTCGCTGAGGTCTTCTCTCACAATTGCTCCAGCTGAGATGTAGTCCTGTATTGGATAGGCACGCCGATTGCTCGGTTGAATAAGTACATTGACTCCTGATTTAGTGAGTCGTTTGACATGAGTTGGTGCAAGGGGAGCACGTCGTTCCCAGGCATTTACAGTTTCCCTTCTGCAAAATCTTTTTTTTTTTACCTTTTTCATATTGAAAATTCTTTGTGCACAAATGAATGAACTAGAGTTTTCAAAAATCTCGACAGGGAAAATATAATTGGAAACGACTAAAAGGTACAGTAACCTCAAGAAGTACCAAAAGTAAATGATTTCGAACACAGACTATTCTCGACATATCTTCTCACCTAATTCCGATCGTTGGTGTTCCTTTTCCATGAAAAACTTTTGTAGCTTGAAATCTCTGCGAGATTTGGCGCATCGCGCACCCTGATGTGTTCAGAAGTCGCATTGCGTGGGATGAGGCTTTCAATTATTTTCAGACAATAGTTTATAGAGAATGGAAGGGGGACGCAGAGGCCAGATACAGACAAGAACAATGATACAACCAGCGGATGGGAGGTGATCGAAGGGAGAGTGGGCGGTACCGACCTTGACTGAGGTCTCCACGTCTTGATATGCTGATAATCGATCTCTATTTTTTGATTGTATTGAGATGAACAGTTGGAAAATAGATTGATTTAGAGAAGAGATGGAGATAAATGATTTTCTGGAACTGACATGAAATTCAGGACAGGTTACAAGATTTATGACCATTACTTCTCTTGATTTGTAGAACTGATTTACAGCGATTATTAAAGTAGTAAACATCGCTCTTGATCAAATTAGTCAGATTTGGCCGTAATCATGAGATCTTTATGAGAAGATGACCTTTTGTACACTATTTTTCAGATTACATGTTCAATCGCTGACCGGGTGAAATTTCTTAGCTTTCACGAAGATTTTCCAGAGGAAACCTTTCTTGTATTGTGATGCGGACTTGTTATGAGATTTGGTATGAATGTGCGATTATTCAGAAGATACGTCTTTCAAACTTCCATTTGTGTTTATAATCATGATGTGTCAGGAACCCTTGTGAATAAAACTATATTTTTTTAAAGTAAGATAAATTTTATTCGGCCGGAGATAATATTGATGCTAATTTATAGTTCAATAAGATAGCACTATCTCAAATCTCAACCTGTAAAAAGAAGCTCGTTCAAGGATGGTTTAAAAATGGTGTTTCGTTTCTGAAAGTATTGAGACAGAAGAAAAATCTCCTTCTTTGGAATGTGCTCTGGTTGACTTGCTATTTTTTGTAGTATTTTTTGCCCGACATATTTTGCTTCTCTTTTGAAGTTAATTTTCGCTGGCATAAGTATTCTGAAACGCAATTGAACCTTTAAACCGAATATCATCCGTACAATTCCCGATTGCGACCAGGTGAACAACTTGCTGTCCGAGAGGACTACACAGAGCGCGCGTAAATCGACAACATGAATTCGCTGCGTACTTAGTTCGTGGCGAGACCCGCAACCGCTGAGTGTCAAACGCTTCACCATTGTCGGACAAAATTTCCGGCATTTTTTTCGCTTTTTTTCATGATTTTTACCGATTTTTAGCTAAATTTTCGAGAATGCAGTAGTTATTCAACAGAAAAAATGGAGGAAGAAATGCGGAAAGCTCTTTTCAATTTTTAAACCAAAATTTATGTCAGATTTTTCCCCTGAGGACTGTAAATTTTAGGCCGAATTCATTCACTTTTAAAATATCCTTTTTGTTTCCCTCAATTCCATCTTTAAATATTTTTTCGCTTCAGGGTACATTCTTCACGATGGGTGACGTCGTTACAATCAGAACGAGAAAAGTTCTCACCAACAAGCTTCTCTACAGAAAGCAAATGGTAAGTTTTTGAAATTATCTATAAGTTTTTGAGAATTATTTTCAGGTGGTCGAGGTAATCCACCCAGGACGCCCAACCGTCCCAAAGGCTGACATCCGCGAGAAGATCGCCAAGCTTTACAAGACCACCGCTGATACTGTCATTCCATTCGGATTCGAATCCAAGATCGGAGGAGGAAAATCCAAGGGATTCGCTCTTGTCTACGACACCGTCGACTACGCCAAGAAGTTTGAGCCAAAGTTCAGACTTGTCCGCGTAAGTAGCTTCAATTATACATAATCATGAGCAACTCTTCTTTTCGAATAGTTTCGAATTTCGATTTCGTACATTCCAAAGGTTTTATTCTATCAGTAAACTTTTAGAATCATATTTATTTATGAATTACGCAAAAGAAAATTGAAAATTCAGAAAAAAACAACTGAAATTTTTCATCGAATAATTTTTTTGTTTTCAGATGGGACTTGCCACCAAGGTTGAGAAGCCAGGACGCAAGCAGCGTAAGGAGAGAAAGAACAGACAAAAGAAGGTCCGTGGAACCGCCAAGGCCAAGGTTTCCGCTGGAAAGAAGTAAATCGACAGTTCTTATTGTTGATTCCTATTGTTATTGTCAAGTCAATAAAAGCTTCGACACAAATTTCTTTTTTTAACTGTTTATTAGTCACTGATATGAATGGTATTCTATTCCGGTTCTCAGTATTGCAAAATATGTCGGTTCGCTGAAATTCACAACAGATTTTGCTAGATGTCTTCACTATCGACAGGAGGCTGCGATGACACAGCGTTGATAAGACAAGGTTAGTTTACAAAGCTATTAGGCTGGTAAAAAAACTGGCAGGCCTCGCGCCGCTGCACTTGCCACAATGGAAGAGAGCGGGAAAGATAATTTTTCTCGGCCACCGTGTATTTTTCAAATTTTCTGCTTTTCCGCCTCTCCCATTGTGGAAAGTGCACCGGGGGTTGTCTGTTTTTTACCAGCCGAATACACTATGAAGCATCGCATTTTCTCTAATAGTGGGGAATACCTTTGTATTGTTCAACCGTCTTATCGACAATCATGTTTCGATTAGTCTAGGATCGGGCCCCATCCTAGTACTTGAAAATTATAGCATCTTCTGTCCGATATATATAGCCTTTAAAAACTTTATTAAAGTCAACAATTAAAGAAAACAAATTTTGAACCATAATTTAGCTTTTTGGAAGATGGCAACTTACTTTATCGTAAAACGGACCAGGCCGGAATTTGCCATATCTGGTTATTTGGTATCAAAGCTCCGGATAGATTTTGATTACGTGCCGCCAAGTGAGATAGATTTCGATTGCCCGTCTCCCAATTATAAAAAATCTATGTTGATATCGATTTTCGTCCATTGAAAAATTCGAGCAGCTGAAAAATTGTGTACAAAATTATTTGTTTCAGGCATCCAACAACTCCGCGAGGAACGTCGCCTCACAGATTCATCAATTAAAAAAATGGAGAAAGAGAAACACGAGCTGACTGCGAAAATCGACGAATTGACAACAAGGCGAAATGCTACTGACGCTCGTCTTCAGGCCGAAATCGAAAGGGCTGCAAGGCAAGACAGAGGACTCAAAGAGGTATTTAAACTGGAAATTTTGGTTTAACAAAAGTTAGGGTACTGTATGCGGTAGAAGCGTCTTCGCGAAGTCGAATTTATCGCAGTACACGTTGTCGTCACAGAGGGGCCCTCAAAATAGTATTAATTTTCGGAAAGGCTTTTCAGAAGCAACTTTAATTGGATAAGTAATAAGCTTGGTGAAAACTCATGACCGCAATGTTGGATTCTCATCTGTTATTTTGAACTCTAGCTGATTTCAGGCGGAGTGCTACTATGCCAAGCTGCTCGAAACCAAGAAGACATTGGAGGATTTCGTGCTTAAAGAACTTCAAGACACCAAACATCAAAAATACTGAATCAGCCTTACCTTCGAACAAATCTTGGCTTCTTGTAAAATCGTTGTGAACTACTCCTGTAAACTCCCATTTCACTTGTAACACTTCTTACGGTCTCACCCAATACTATGCATCTCATTGATTTATTATTTATCCAACTAAAAGTTATCCTTTCCTTTCAAACTCGTTCAACAATTACAGTATTTTAATACCCTTAAAAGAGCAAAAGAAATCAAAATTCTCAAGCTCTATGTATTGACTGCAAGAATAATGGAAAGTCCCTCAACTCGATCTGTTTTCAAAAAGTTTAATATTTATACGGTTCTTTTGCGGAAAACGAGGTGTGAAGAGTGATGAAGAGATACACAGTGTTAAGAAGTAGGGAGAAAGGTACATAAGAACAAACAATCGGAACATTCATACATACACTCAACCTCATTCAATCTTAACACTTGTACTACTGTAGAAGAGATCGCGCGAGAATGAAAAAGAAGTGAGTTGACATAGCCTAGTTTGCACAAAACATTGATGGACACCACGCGCCCGCGCACACTGTGTCTCTTGTCATTCTGTATGTATACAGAAGAAGAGTGAATACAATAGTCAGGTACAGTAGGAGATAGATGAATATGATGGCGACGAGTCCAGCACAAATGTTTGACTGGTGTTAATTCCTCTTCTCACAAGAACGGAGCAGCGAAAGTGAGGCGGTAGCACGCGCAGGTTTTGGAAACTATCAATATTGGTATCGGTATGGAAGACTATTGGAAACTTTAATATCCCGTAAAGCAAATTATATTTTCAACAACGACTTCACAAGGAATCGAATATGTTTCAGTCCCTCTCTCAAAAACTGCCTCCTGAGTATTTCCCCGTAGATAGCTTTCCAGATGTCATTACGAATCAGAGCTTATTCGCTTCTTATTTTCACTTCATCCTACCCATTTCGTGCTCGTTTTCACACCATTAACTTCGCTTTTATCCATCCGGAATGGAAAAAAGAGAGTAATCTGTCGGTGTGAATGAATTGACATAGTAGTTGAGTACTAAATGGTGGCAGACGAAACCGTTTAGAACATTATGAGGCAGAGACAAAGTGAGTTTGATGTGAAATGAAGTCAAGTGAAAAAATACGAGATAGTGTGTTGACGAGATAAGTGTGGTGGATGTCATGCAAATGACGATGGGAAATCAATTCCCAGAAACTGTTCAAAGCTTGCAATGATGGATCGGAGATGGCAGAAATATGTGCTCAATTGTCTTAGATGTCTTAGGTATAAGGCAATACCGTTTCGAATACAGGACTTTCAGTTTCTTCCTTGTATTTTGTAGAAGTTTTTTTTCTGGAAAAAGAAACAATCTGAAAGTCTGACCCCCACAGTAAAACCTATTTCACTCTTTGTCACCCGTCATCGCCATCAACACTCCAAATAAATGTGAAATCAAATCCAGGTAACCCAACCACACCGTCTGTCGTTCATTTCATCTGCTCCCCATATCTATGCAATTTATTTGCTCTTTCCTCTCTCTGTATTCAATCTACACCAGATTATTGTCACCATCAGTCAGTAGGTTGAGGTATAGAGAATGAGTCCAGTCGGCCGAGAAATCATATCGAATATCGTACAAACACATGTCAAACATGCTCCCCTCCTCCCGTTTTCACCTCACCTCCAAAAGAGACCCTCTTTCAACACCTGTCCCTTTTCCCTGTGCACTCTCACCATCCCACGGTATCTTGTTCATCTCAAGATATTGTTGTTGTTAAGGCCTCCTGTTTCCTTCCGGTCCTTTTATTGTGTCTACTGGGGTCTCCTAAGTGCTGCTTCTAGGATAAAGAAGGCCAGGTGTTCGAACACAAAAACTTATGGAAAGTGATATATTTTGAAAATAAGAGAAAAAATGGATGTGAGGACAACAGGTGTGATATGACACATTCCAGAAGGTCACTCTTTGTTTGAGGCACCCAAGCTTGTCTTGACGAGAAAAGTTCGGAAAAAACTGATGTGAGAACAAAAAACATTACATGTAAATTTCGGACACTCATCTAGTTTTGTTTTCACCCCAGTCCTGCCTATAGAAAAGCCAAGTACAATATCTCGTAGCATTTGAAATTTAACAGTTATCAATTAACTAATCATAACTATTCCTTTACGCTTTCAGTGCTTGAATCAGTCTAAAACATTAACAGAACAACGAGTCATAAATAATAGTGTCTATATCATCTATGCATTTAGGGTACCAAGGAAACGATAGCTCGCATGCTTCGTGATTGGAAAATATTCTCTTCTATCAAAGTTCCGTCGGGGCCTTTTCTGGTTTGGTCCCTGAATCTCGTATTGTTAGAGCTCTCGATTTAGACGTTCATTCACCAGGACATTTTGTTAGCCAATTATTGTTATGTAAAATGGTGTTGTATAGACAATAAATCACAACTCTCGACTTCCGTTTCACAAAATCGAAGTGGCGTTTAGAGTCCCTCTATGATCTTAAAGCTTGATATCTTCCGGTAGTTATCTCTAAGCAACGGAAGAGCACAGAAAGAAAAATGGAAGTACACTTTTCCGTAAAAATATATAAACAAAATATGAAGTATACAGCAAAAGTATTCACATATATAAACATAACAATAGGATTAGGGTTAGATAGAGGGAAGCAATAATCAGGAAAACTAATCCTTGCGGAGCCAGAAGGGAGGGGAACAAAAAATAAACTAATTTAGTTTATATTCTTAACCTTGTTCGAATCGATACCATTTAGTGATAGAGATATCGAAATTGACATTAGCCGGATTATTTAATTCTGTAGAAGCCAAAAAAAATTATGGGATAAAATGTGAAAAAATCGATAAATACACCGGGCCCCCAATATTATCTTACTTTTTTTCTGTGACTTCATCTCAGTGTTTTGATATAACTTTTCACCGGAAGGTCCTTTTCATTCACTGCCTTTTCAAAACCAATGAATAATTAGTGTGCTGACTACAATTACCTTTTCTTCTGTGTGGGCTTTATTTATCCCCCGTCTTCACTTTTGCCCGGGTCACCAGCACCACGACCACAAACACGAAATTGATAGAGGAAAATAAGGAAAAGAATATTGGAGAGTGGACGGGGTAGCAGTGATTAATATTTGATGAACTTCTTTGTTGTTGATTCAATTCTAGTTGTTTCTAGTCTTTATCGAGAAATTCTAGTCTTTATCGAGGTGGTTGGATTTGAGGTATACTTCATTCAGTTAAGAAAAATAGTTTTTTTGCAAATGTCGAAAATGTGGCACACTAAAAAGGAAATCTCAAAAAAGGAAATCTCAGAATGACTGACCAGTATTACCGTAGTCCAATCTCATTTTTCTTCCATGCGTACTGAACTCCATTATCTCTTCCATTCCTAGGTCTCAATCTGTTTAGTGGATAAATATATTAAAGTTGTGTTATGATGAATTGTCGTCTACTGTTCTACTGTCCGATCAAATTTAGCCGATTATCGTTTATCTATCCTCCCGTTTCCCTCCTCGCCCCGCTACCTGTTGTCATACCGCCTCTCTTTACCTCTGGATAGTTGGGGACAGATGAAGAGAAAGAAAGGGCGCCCATTGTCAGAAAGAGAGACTGTTCTACGCCCAGAGAGGCGCCCCGCTACAAACATGTCTTTTCCTCTTTGTCTGGCTGCTGATTCTGATTCGGATGGGAAGAAGGGTCTCACTCTTTTCTCACAAATGTTTTCCCTCCCAAACACCATTGCCCTCCCAAACAACGAAAACCACCCTTCACAATCAATCAATTGATCCATGTTATTCGTGACTGACAGGACCGATTATGATTACTTATCTAGAAGAACCTTTGGAGAACCTGATACCCGAACACCTTAGTTCAAAGCTTGACTTATATCGCGTCGAGGTCAGCTGGAGAGCTCTAAAACGTTAAATCGAGTGTTCAAGTATGGAACTTTGTATAGAATATCCAGCTAATTGGGGAGATTTTTATTTGAAAAATAATGTCTGCGCGTCCCCACCCTCTTGCCCTAGTACGTTTTTCAGAAAAGTTAGATAACTTCATATCGATCTACCGCAACATTATTGAACGCGCGCTTCCTCTCTACCCAATCAGCGCGCGTGCGCATCTTTTATCATCTAGTGATAAGCTCCGCCCACATTGTAACCGCCGAACTTCATGGCGTCACATGTTTTTTTCGTTTTGTTGAAGTTATTCGAGACAGTATTTGAGCTGATCTACTTCAAAGGAAGGAGTAGTTCTTAATTGGCAATGTCCAGCCTATTGCGAAAGAGATTTTCTGACATTGATAGACGTTAAGAGTGGTCATCAGAAAACGACATCTAGAAATATTAACTTCTTAGATGAGATGATGATAAATCAGAAAATCACCCTTCTCTTCATTCCTTTTTGAAACTTTTTGAAAAGCATGAGGGGAGCGAAAGGAGAGTAGGGGAAAACGCACAACGCCTCATAAATTCTGCCTCTCCTTTTACTTCTCCACCTGTTTCTTCTAGATGTTTAGTATTAGAGGTTTAGTACTCTTATAAAAGGAAGAATAGGAAGAAGATGATCAAAAAACTACCTTGAAAACGGTTATGGTTTTGTTAATATGAAGATGAAGAAAAATAAGTGAATGGATAGGGATAGATCGTATGACGTAAAGAAATTTATCTTTCTAAAACAAGAGTAGACATCCTTAAAATTTAGAAATCTTATGAAATCTTAGACAGTCTAATACTATAATTACTTGGCTGGATTCTAACAGTGCTTGTCGATTGTCCATATTTTTTAAACATATTTTTTGTTGATCCAATCTCTGCTCTATTTCGAAATTCCTCCAGTTGCAATCATTGACTATCAGTGCTTTCATGTGCTTTGACTATCAGTTCTTTTTCCACTGTTCCCAACACAAATTATGAAATCCCGTTATATTTACGGATCAATATATTTGACGAAAACAGTTTCGTTTCGATTCGCGTGTGTGTAACTGACAAATTGTCTCCTCCCACAATTTGCCCTCTTTTGTCCCTCACTTTTCCATATCGAGGTTATCTCGCGGAACTAACAGAATAGAAGGATCACGATGGGATGAGAAAACACAAGTGGAAAAGGATAAAGAGACACGTAGGACACAATTATGATGACGATGATTTCGAAACTTGACTGATTGGTCTCTTCCAGGTCACTGGTAAGACTGACTATAAATACACCAATTAAATAACTGAGGGTTTCGATAGAGAAACATCCCTTTTTGTTGATATGGTTGAGATTGCACTAGTAAATTACCCGATTCTTACCAACTGACTACTTTCCTTCTTTCGAAACCCAAAAGTGTAATTAAACATACTCGATGTGCGCCTGTGATATGCATGTCCCTTTTCATTCCCTTCTGTGTTCCACACATGTGGTCCTATCCACCCATTTCGCCTGACCTCACTCCTCTCTCTTGCTTTATTTTCTCCCCCAACCATCAACCTTACCATCTGGTGATTAGTTGGTTTTGAGGCAGAGAGACCTTCTCTCTAGCTCTTTATTTCTCTGAGTCTCTCATCATTCGATTATTACTCCCCTATCTGCTTATCGTATGTGTGCAGCTGGTGATGATGACGACGATGATGATGATGATGGGAAGAGAAAGCAGACTACTAGCGTATAAGCCATTTCTATTTTCCGCCTCTTTTATAATCATTTCATGATGAAAATGAAAGCCATCAGAATTTTCCCATGTGGTTTCGTGTTGCGTAGTTAGTTTTGAAAATTTTGGCGCGCGTTGAATTCAACTATCAATGGTTAGAATTTAAAGACTGTGAGTTAAAGCTATTTAAAATTATACCCATCGAAAACGGTTTTAAAAAGACCATAACGAGAGCTTTCACCAAACCTGACTCCTGTTCAGTTTGAAATACGCACGAATTTGTATCTCTCTCCCCCTTAAAAAATGTTTCGAAGACCTATCTTATCCGTTCTAATTTCATCTTCTCTTTCTCCAATCTTCCTAAGGTTATACACATACTTTTGTGTCCATTTTCAAGTACCCTTCTCCTCGCCTACCACCCATCCCTGTCGCTCACTCCTCTATCCTCTTGAAAATCTAATTAGATTTCTGATTTTGATCATACTCTCAATATTGCTTCCTCTTCCACCTTCTACTACGGACTTTTGAGAAGAACAGCGTGTCAGGCTGCAAAGGTTTTATTTGGTTTTGTTTTACTGTATGGGAATTTTCTAACAAAACTATGATAGAAAGAAGGAGGCGGAGTCTAAAGGATACATCGGCGCCGTAGTTATGTGTGGCCTTTTCCACATCATTTGTGAGCATTCTGTTTTTCCCAATAACACATATATTGGCTGATGCCAACCGTTGCAAGTTCAGACTATCTCCAATCCATGAAAGCCTTCAGAATGATTTTTCCTTATGTGGATTGAAAGCTCAATCAGTGAAAGCCTAATTGAATCAGTAGTTTGTAAAACTTTTTGAAATCTTGGTTGGTAACCCCCTAAATATTTTGTGTTCACAGATCCTTGTCATTCTAGCCATCATCATCATTCTTCACATTTTCTGCCTCCTTCGTTCTAATCTCTTCTGAAGTAGGACTAGTGACAACCGTTTTCCGTCAAAACTCTACCAATTTCCATGTCACATCTCTTCTTCTCTCCAACTATTATCGGATTGTGACGATCATCAGAAACGTGAAGGCTGCTTGCTGATGATGCTGACCTCTATCCGTGTGTTTGTGTGAGGCTAATTGCCCCATACATAGGCATTGGAGTCCTAATTGGGGTGGATAAGGAGATGATGCAGTGGTAGTTGAGGCAAGGAGTATGCGTTTTTAACGATCGGAAATCAAGTTGGTGACACGTGCGAGATCGTAAAGATACGGTAATTACACATATGTCAGTGTAGATTGCAAACTGATAGAGAAGGTGACCAAGCGGAGTTTTCAGCATTGAGCTCTCAGGATAGATGCGGAGTCGTCTGATTTTCATCTTTATCTTTCAGAAACTGTAATCACGTTCCATCAATATGTTCATAAGTTGACTCCTTTTCCTGCTCTAAACACCATAGTCTTGCATCGTGATCTCCACCTCATTGTCTCATTTTCTAGGCCCTTTGTCTTTTCTTTCACCCGACATCTCTTCTGACCTAACCTCCACAACCCATTGATTACAAAGAAAAAGGAGAGCCCCCGTTGTCTTCTTGAGACAAAGAACCTCTCCACCTTCTCCACCCAAGTGATGAGTGTGTCCTCCTCCTTCAACTCGTTCATCTGATGACAAAACTGTCAGTCATGGATCTCCCGCAGCGTTGTGAATACTCTGGTCTTTTTTTTGTTATTGGAGTCATCGATTTTCCTTGCTAGCCAAAATTATTAAACGTACATAACTCACAATCAGATTCTATTAGAATTTTTCTATTAGAATTTTCTATTAGAATTTTTTTTGAAATTCAAATATTACTCCTCTAATTCACAGTGGCTGATTTTTTGTTGCGATCCCTCTTTTATCCCAAAATGTCAAGCTTCATTTGTGATTTTGACGCCTTCCGTGTAGAGGTGATAGTGGCAAATATTTGCACTAGAGCTCGGACACTACTCATGTAGTTCTTTCTGTACACATACACTTAATTAATATTTGACACCAGCTTCCTTTCGATATCTCAAGTTTTCATTTGACATATCCGGTCTTAAACTGCAGATGTTTCCCATATCAGTAAACGTATGCATGAGAACCTTCCCTAGTCAAGGCCCCTACTCACCCAAGGGATCAGTTTTGTGTGCGCTTGTGGTTGTGTGTCGCCCAATATATCTACCTCCTGCTGTTATCCTATCTAATCCCCTCGTCACCCACACTGTCTCCTCCTCATTTTTTCCATTTTCCAATCACCAATACCATCTGTCCAAATCACTCTCCGATGACGCAGCAGCGTACATGTACACCACTTAATGATGTGGCAATAGGCCGAAAAAGATCAAAACGAATAACACCTGGACATGTGATTAGCTGAGCAGTGGACACAATGAAGACTGTTGAGAAGCAGTAATTTTTATGGATTACAGAAATGCATCTTGATTAGGACACATATAAACGAGAGTTTATCTTCTTTACCTCGCACTGTTTTTTCCATTTCTTCTTTAATTTCCTTTCACAATACTTGCAACATTTTTTTTTCATTTTCCGTTTGCCCTTATCATTTTCCCACCGCGCACGCTCCTCCGGCTGTCCCTCATTTTTCCCTCCCCTATTATTCAACTGATATCTATATACGTCCTTGAAAAATGCAATATTCCTTCAAAGTTTCTTCTTTCCTCCTAAACGTTGCCATGTTTCCTTAAAACCGTCATCACGCTCTCAATGTCCATCATCGTCTTTTTCATCTTTTCCCTAAATCGGGAGGAATCTTCGTGATTATTAAACAACCCACTTGAAATACTCCGTGTATTGAGAATGGGCAAAATACAAGACTAACCTCATTGGAGAACGAAAGGAGACATTGAAAAATGCAGTGTGTATTTGTATAGATATGTACAGTAAGGGTCATCATTTATGTATTGTACTTAGTTATCCGATAAATTTCATAACTTTTAAAATGCACAGTGTCAAACGGACATTGTATTAGTGAAGACTGTAACACGAGTTCTCTGTTAATTTTCAGATTCAAGCATATAATCGTTGTTCAAACATTTTCCATTCGCTTGTTACTAGATTTATGAACTTGTCTGAAACGTTAAATTTGACTCTTTCTATTATGATTATGATTATTCTCCTGTTCTTTTTTTTCAAGCAACATACGGCCTTTTTACCGATCGGAATGGTGGCTATGTTTAAAGGTCATGCAACGGGACACAGATATGTTTTTTCTAGCTAGCAGAGACCCGCCATCTTAGAAACATTTTCGTCTGGGTTAAAAATTTGAATTTGAGTTTTATTTTTAAGTTAAAAGTAAAGATGACAAATTTCTAATCTATGAAATATGCTTTACAAGCTATCATTCAATCTAATTAGAATTAAAAAACTTTTGTTTTTGGAATGTTATTGGTCTTCAATGCTCCATAAATTTCTTTGTCTTCAAATCTGGGTTCATGAATCGTTAGGTAGGTAAAATTGAAACCTTGAGAAGGGCTTAGGACGCGGATCAATTTATCTCCAATCCGCTTTGATTCCTATTCACATACACAAAGAATAAGAAGAAGAATAAGAAGTTGAGACACATCTGGCATCCATCCAATCAACGTTTTTAACACCACCGTCCTATTCCCCCTCTCTGTTGTTTCCCTCGCTGTTTCCCTCTTCGTGCCCCTCTGATGATGATGATACTCCTCTGTTTTCCGCACTCCTCTATCACCACACTATCCAGCCCATTTCGGACATCTTTTCAAGGAGGACCTCCTGAGGAGGGGGACCGCTCGATAACCTTGAATTCGTTTGTCCCCACATTTTCCTCTTTCCTTCTTATTTCTTGTCGTGTTAGCGCTGTTGGTGATGGTGATTTGTCTGTCTTTTTCCATGGTGCCGATTTTTTTGTTCGAAAATGTTCATTTTCTATCATATTTTGCCGCAATCTGTTTTTGCCGCAAACCCAAACTTTGAAGTGATCCTTCCCCTCTCGTTTCTCTGATTCATAAAAACTCTTTTTCATTACGTTAACAGATAGTCAGCTCTTTCCACTATTTTCGTCACAACCTCTTTTCGGGTGAAAGATTTCTCACCTGTCTCTGGTCCCGGCCGGATATATGATGTGCTCAATGGAGCGCAATCAAATTTATTGGTGGTCCACGACTCGGCATTTTAGAAATACACAAATCAGTGAACACATCAGTAACCTTTGCTTCCCTTCCAATCCCAATTTGAAATTTTCTGCTGTCGCTGCTCAGGCCGGCTCCGCCCAACAGGATATCTCGTCAAGCAATGACTACTGTAGATGAAGGATCGAAAAGGGTTCATCAATTTAGTAGTGTTTATTTCCTGAAGGATTGAGCACCCCTAAAAATCGTTCAGTCACTCTCTTCTCGCCTATTTTCATTTTTCCAATTTTTTTGGAAAGCGAAACGAGGCAGATGGCACCTTGAAAAATGACCATCGAATTTGGGCGCACGCGCGGGAGATGGAGAGTGGATTAAAGGGTGAGAACAAAGAAAGGAGAAGAAAAGAGTGGTGACTGATTGACATGCAAATTGCACAGTTTCTTGTCATTTTTCGGTTGTGGTGGTTAGGTTAGAAAATATAGAGAAAATCAGAGGGGTTTTGGAGTAGTGTCGATGTGATGTTTCAATTGAAAATATCCTTGAGAACAAGTCTGAGAAATATACTTGAAATCTGAATTTCTTTTTTTTCCACAGAAAGAAAACTACTAAAGTTTGTTCTCACTGAGCCATACCGGTCTGTACTCATATCAACAAGGGCTATATGTAAAACTTATTTTGTCCCCTGTTCTCCTTCCATCCTTTAAAACGCAAACTCATCTGCTTTTCGAGTGGAGGAGATTTCTCCTATCCTTCCCAACGTCTGTCTCTGATAATTTAATGATTCTTTCCCTCTTTTCCATCCTCTTTCCCAAAATTGGCATTGTTGTGATGGCTTTATCCTCCTTGCCGTCTCTTCTAGAAGCCTATTATCTTGGTGGAGGGCAGACTTGTGATTTTCCGGGCCGGCCCGCGGGCCGGCCCGGCCCGGCCCGGGCGGGCCGGGCCACGGGCCGGGCCGGGCCGATGGAAAAATTTTGCCGGCCCGGCCCGGCCCGGTCGGCCCGGGTTTAAAAAAAATGTGTGATTGGTAGTAAAAAAAAATTCCCAACAACAGAAATTTTGCCCAAATCTTACTAAAACTAAGTTACAAGGGTTAAAAACATATAATTTTGCCTAAAAATCGCTCAAACTACAACAAAAAATGTCAATCACTGGAAGATTTTGAAAGAAAAAAACAATTTTTGAAAAAATCCGGGCCGACGGGCCGACCCGGGCCGGGCCAACCCGGGCCGGGCCACGGGCCGGGCCGGGCCGGGCCGGGCCGGGCCGGAGAACTTTCCTGTTTCGGCCCGGCCCGGCCCGGCCCGGCCCGGCCCGTGACAAGTCTGGTGGAGGGTTCGTTGTGTGGTGGCGCCGTGTTGATGGCGTGGTGCATCACTACATCACATAACAATGAAATTGGGAGAGGGGCCTAACATAACGAAGACGAGTCGAATGCGACGATTCATTGTACACTATTTTCGAACTGTACATGTTATGCTTGATCCTAATTTAATAGACTAACGGTTCAATCATTTACAAAAACAATATACAAGTAGTATAACCACCATACATTCTCGAACGAACAATTTCTAATGTGCTCCTAATGTTTTCAAGTGAAAGTCGGGTCCTTCGTTTCTTAAACATCTTTGTGTTTCACTTCTGTTTATCAGAAGGCGTCATTATCCCTTTCCTTCACTCGTTTCAACTGTCACCAGATGTTGTGAATAGGAGGAACTGAAGGGAAATGCCTCTTTTCTTTTCGTTTCTCTCTTTCTTCCGACTGACTGATTTGATATCTCTTCCTCTTCTTTCTTTTTTTCGTGCTCATTCTCTATATGTGTATTACGGCCCATATGGCCCTGCTCTCTCAGTCTCTTGTGTTTCCCGCGTAGGTCCCGTTGCGACCACCTTCTTCTTTTATCTCCCACCCTCCCCTTTTTGCATCCGAATTCATTTTCCCAATGTTAATTGCCAACAGACGTCTATCAAAAGGTCTGGGTGTTCAGACATCTTCCAATTTATTGGATTCAATTGTGATAATTGATCAATTCAGCTAAATTCTAATCCGTATTGTCAAAGTTCGAAATGTAAAACATCTCTAGGGAATAACGAAAATTGTTTTAAGACAATCATAAATAGCATAGTGAATATTGTCAAGATAGTTGTAGATTTTTGATTCAGGTAAATTTTCCTATTTAAGCTTCCTTTCAAAACGTTCTTTCAAACTGTACAGTTAGAATTCGATAATGTTGTGATAAGCGCCGCCCATTTCTATTTTCTCATTGGTAGCGAGGACTGCATCTCGCAAAAGAGATAAGAAGGAATTAAGATAAGGAGGCGGAGTAAAAAAAGATAGCGGCGATTGGCCAGGTGAGTTCGACTAGTATCGAGATTGAATCGATATATCGTGACTCTGGGCCGGATCGATCGCACAACGGTGTGAAGCTTTTCAACCTCAAATACAGAAAGGCGGATGAGCACTATATCTGTACAATGACTGAGATTTAGACCGCATACAGTATTTTGGGGTCGTTGGAGACAACTAATTGATGTGAGGAATTTCCTACCACCTCTACTACATTCGTTCTCTATCCCCATTGTGACTCTGTGCTCTGTTCTCCTCCCTCTTCCCGCTTCGCGCCATTTTGCCCTGCCGATATTCCATATCTCGGATTGTTGTCATTTCTCCCATGCCTATATCAAATTTCCCTCTCTTTCTCCTTTCGTTCCCCTTTCCTATATCCTTTGCTCCTAACAGAGTGAGCACCATTGGGTTCTCTTGTCATTTCATTTTTCTGACACACAAAGTGCTTTATCGACCCGGCTTCGGTGTCCCGAACGGTTGCTAGGATATATGGTGCGCGCTTAGCAACTTTCTTCCCCGCAATCCCTTTTTTGTTCATCTACGCCCAAAAAAATCTATTCTGGAACAAAACTGTGTTGGTCGGAATGTCTTTCATGCCTTCTCTGTGTCACAGGGTATCTCTAGCCGCGCCTCTCGCGTTTCATATACTATCTCCGCAGATAACAATGCCCATACTCGGAGTAGGGGCAATTATTTAGAGAGGAAAAATACATGTTATTCGATGTTTTCCTTTCTTTTCCACATCACTTTTCTTTCTCCTCCTCATTTTTCCATTTTAACACAGAAGACATAGAGGAATAGACAGAGTACTAAAATAGATCGAAGTAGTTGTGATACAATTGTCATTTACGCGGGTTTCTTTTCCACTGAATAGTTTTAACTTTTAAAAAACCTCATCTCCAACGAGAGCGATTTCTCAGCTACCTGTCATTTAACCTGATTTAAAAAGATAAAGTAACATAATTAGATATGTATATACGGTTCTAAAGTATAACAACAGTTTATGACTTCCAGGTGTCCCTGCCTCCGTTTGAGCAACAATAGCGGGAACTCTTTTAAAAGATCAAACCGGATGATAATGCTCATTCTCTTGTCTTTCCCTTTCAAAAGATAATTACCATAATTATCTGCCAGAGCACACCCGTCGCCTTCATCTTTATTCTTTCTCATTTTCTCTATATCTTATATATTCTCAAGGCCTCTGTGTGCTCCTCAGAGGTCCAGCAGAAGAAGCAGCACAACATCTCATCAACTGATATGCATCGCGCACTCGGTGTTTTCCCACTCTTCAAAAGCTCAGTACTCTCTTCCCTCATTCCTCACTCCTTCAATGGTCCCTCGTCTCTGTCCACACGTCCACTATTTTATCTCTGCGCGTCCCTTGCCTTCACTATCTGAATCACTATCAGAAGACGTCGGAGGCACGCACACGCTCCCGACAACACTGCTCAATCTTCTATTAGGCCTTATTTGTTCTTCCTTCCTATTCCCATATCCACGCCGTTTTCATATACAAAATTATCCATCGTTTTCATTTTAGTTCGCTCCTTCTCAAACCCGGGGGCTATCCTGCCGCTCCTGTTTGCTCTCGATTAATTTTCCACTATGTCTATTTATTTCCGACGCATTTCGTAATCATCAAGTATTTCAAACTTTTTTCTGGAAAATGTGGATGCCATATCACTTTTCCCCCGTATAATAGTAAAGGGCATTAAAAAGCTTCGGGTGCACTAAAAAGGCATATTCATATCTAATGGTCAGGCTTCAAATAAATGAGGATAAAACACATTTTTAAGAAGATTCGCTGGAGAAATTAATTTTTTGTAGTTTCAGAAAGTGATAACTTGAAGACTTCCATTTACGTCACTCTATTCAGCTCCACAGCAAAATTCAAAAACCTACCTAGATAGGCATTGAATGAGGCGTCCCACTGTGATGATTTACGCTAACTTGTGACACACACTGACAATAATTTGACCCTGTCCCTCTATTTCACTGCTTTTACTCAACACCGAGCCAGCCAAACCAACACAATAGTTCCCTAGGTAACACACTTTCATTGATAGAATATTCAATGGTCCATTCTTTCCCTAACAGCTTTACCCCCACTAGCACCACTCTATCCTCGTCTTTCCAATACCACTTGACAAAGGTCCACACGTCCATTATCTCTGAGCTCCCTCTGTCCTCCCCATTCCAAATACGGACCCTTACCACAACTCAAGGTGAGTAGTTGAAAAATGGGCGGGGCTTATCGGAGGGCTTCCGGCCATATACCTTTTCGAGTGCCCCCGCCCAGCACAACGTCCGACCCCCGTCACACACTCATTCCTCTCACTATTTCCCGCGTGCGCCCCCCGACGGGTCACCACCGGGCTGGTTGTAGAGGCCATACTGATCTGGTGTTTAATCATGGTTGAGTCGTGTTTAGTGGTCCCTCTTTTTTGAAAAACGCTCATTGTTTTATTATGTTTCCGTTTTCTGTGCTGTTTGTGATTTAAATTACGGAAAACAAACTTGCTGCTCATTTCGAAGTATTGTTCAAAGTGATATTCCCATTACTAGATGTTTTATATTGAGAACTCGATTGAGAATTTGCTAGTACTATGGTAACGATTGAACTGTTGAAGATTTGTAGAAAAATCAATTTTCATCGTCATGTTATCATCGGACCCCGATTTTCCGTGAGCGATGGGGACAATTGGAAGAGAACATCCATAAATAGGATACCCTAAAATTGCTGATTACCCATCATAAAATTTAGAGGCATAGTAGTATGTGAGTTTGAGTATACAATCTAAGAAAAGTATATCGAAGACTATCTTGGCCTAGATTTTGCCTTAATTCCTTATCCTGTAGTATGTCATGTCCCGTTAAAACGTCCGTATCCATGTCTCTCCAATAATCGATTGTCATCGATAATCTTTTGCCTCCTTATTCGTTCCTCTATCTTTTTTCTTGTTGTATGTATTCGCTCGCTGTACCTCCAAATATAAAAGATTCCAATCTTTTTGCGCGATCGTGCGCAACTGATTCGGTGTTAACACGCGTGTTAGAGGAGGCAAAACGAGGAGAAGAGGATAAAAAGGGACGAAAGAAGAAGTTGAAGAGGAGATGGCGACACCAAAACGACGACGTCGTAGAGATCGCAATCAGCTCCTCTGATCAGCCCGGCACCGAATCGATAAGACAGATCACTATCTGTTTTTCTCTCCATTTACATTCCTTTGTTCAAAGTCATCAGTCTCATTTCATCACCTCTTCTTGATTGTTCAGAGTGTTTTAAAACCTGTAAATCAGTTTTGCTATGTTGACTCTCTTACTACACAAAGTGTCGTTATATGTGAGGGGTGTCTTCTAATAATTACCGTTATTCATTATCACCTAGGCTCAAAACGTCGCTGAATATTGTTAGTAGAACTCAGATGACGTAGTGTATCACTCTTACAATCTCTGTGCACGCCCTATAACTGCGTTCCTAAAAAAGGGGCGGGATTTGCATGGATATCCTCAACAATTCACTTCTTTTCTGAGTAAAGATAGAGACCGATGGTGTTGTTGCACGTCTCTTGTGTTTTGTCTATCCCTGTCGTACGGTGTGAGTTAGTTATGTTGCTAATCTCGGCACTCTCTGTATCATTATTGTTTTTCTCCCTCCGACACAATCTCCCTTGTGGGATCTTCCCGGAGGCAAACTATTTTTCTTTATCTCAGGGCTGTGTTAGTGTATAGCCATCTGTCGTTTAATCTCAATTCATCATTATCGCCTTATCCTCTTGACCTTACTCATTTTATTTTTTTTAACTGTTCCATCAAATTTCTTCTATTCACTTTTTTAAATTTCCAGCGCAGTCTCCATATGTCGATAAGCATGCTGACAGATGAGCCAACGACGAAAGACGAGCCAAAACAGCAGACGAACTGTCACAATTGTAAGCAGTTCCAGATTGATGTGGCTAAAGTGAGTTTAAACTAATTGAATATTCTTAATAGTCTCCTTAATCGTTAATTTTTAGTCGTTGGAGCTGATGGCACAACGAATGGACCAAATGCAGCACCAACTTGACGATATCCGCAAAGAAAAAAGGTCGAGCCCTGCTACATCATCTGCCGTTTCGTCAGGAAAAGCCTCACCATCACCGCTGTGTGTGTCACCTAAACAAACGCAACTGGAGCAGCCCACCGAGCAGAAACCTATAATCCAAGATAAAAACCACCAGAGTTTGAATGGAACCCTTCCAAACGGAGGAATGCCAAACGGATCGGCGGTCGTGTCATCTGGAGCCCGAAAAAGAAAACCGAAGGAGCGAACACCACCAACCGCCGCCTCCCCGCTTCCTGATTTCTCCAACTTTGTCAATGGATTCATGTTCGACCCCATCACAATGGCAGCGAATCCGAATGGAATGATTCAGTTGTTATCATTGGTGCAACAACAAACCCAGGGGGGCTCAGAACAGCAACAAGAACAGTCTAACCAGACCTCACAACAGACACCAAGATCGATGACACCTCCAGAGACCAAGCAAATCAAGATGGAGTCAACAGAAAATGCTAGTGAGACTGCGGATGATGCTAGGGTTGAAAATGAGGAATCGTCTGATATGATGTCGTCGCACACACAACATCTCCTGGACGCCCTCACCGCTCAATTCACGACAGGAAATGGTAGCGCAGCTGTAATGAACCATCGAGTGGTAAGTGTGATTAACCTCTTCACTCAGGCAAAAGTAAAGAAAGATAGAGCTGATAAATCATCTATCTATTGTTCGATATGTTTCAACTTTCCATATAATCGTGAATTCCTTATCAGCTTAGCCCATTGAAGTCAAATCTTTCTAAAAAGTTATAATTTTTCAGAAATCCGAATCTCCCAACGCGATGTCCTCATCTTCATCAACTGGTTCAAGTGCTGTTCAGCAAGTCATCGAAGCAGTTGCCACGCCGTCCAGAAGCCAGGACTCATCTATGATGGAGGAGTCGATTGGAAGTTCTGATCCTAATACCGCCCGTTGCTCTAATTGTCGCACAGACAAGACGACAGCCTGGAGAAGGGATTCTGAGGGAAAATTAGTGTGTAACCCATGTGGACTCTACTATCGATTGCACAAGGTTAGTCAGCCATTCTCATGTTCATGATGTAGATAGTTAGTAGTCAGCTTCTAATGGGAAAAAGGAAATTTGTTATCTGATGCGATTGGGATGTGGGAGGGAAAAGAAGAAGGAAACAACCTAGTTAAGATAGCGGCAAAATGAGGAGAAGAAGGAGATTGAAATATGAGATTAGAAAAGAGTCCCTTTTCATGCCTTTTACATTTGTGAGAGTTTGTTGTCATTGATATCGATGAGAAGTTTGAACGAACCATACAATGCTATTGTATACGTTGCATGTCCCGAGCAATTTTTGTGGTCTTCAAAGATCTCGAGTACTTTTAATTTGTTCTCAACTTTTTGAATCATGCTTTCGCATTAAAGAAGGTCAGCCTACCGTATTCTTCAACCACATCCAATTCCACATTTCGTCCTCATCATCATCATCGATACAGTATCTTCCACCTATTCTAATTCGTTTTCCATCTTCCTTCAATCATCACTCTACCACTTCTTCGATCCATTATGTGGTCTCTTTCATACCGCCTGGATAATTAGCGTATCGGGCAGCGCGTACGCGCATGCGATGAAAATAAGAAAGAAGGAGACGAGTCAATGATTACCTGTAACTCGAATAGACTTTCTTCCTTGGCGCATCGTCTTCGACTTCATTGTGTTCTTCATCAACTCCTTTTCTTCTTCGTCTACCTCACCGACAATTAGGAATGAAACTAGTGCACGCGCAAACAATCCTCTCCCTGTCATCATCATCATCATCAGAAGACGTCGACAATGACTGTGATGCCTTCCTTTGGTTCTGCACCAATCCATATCGAAGAAAGTTTCGGGTAGAAGGGGTGAAAATCGCTGAAACGGAATTTGAATTCTCAAGCTTTGAGAGTTTCTGGGAAAGCGAGGAAACACTCTTACAATTAGGCAATCACAAATTTAAAGTTGTTGAGCTTTTCCTTTCTGTGGTGACAGTTTCAAATATGGACAAAGCTAGCTATTCTAATTGAATAATATTAAGAATTCACTGATCTTTTTCCATGTGTAAAGTTTGAACAGAAACCAACAGCCGCCGCATATGGCTCCTCCTCAGGCCTGCACCTCTTTTAATCAAAAAGCATATATCTTATTTTACACAGATGGTCATATTGTGACCATATAGTCGTTTCTTTACTCGTGGCAATTATCATCTCCCTTACCTTCTGCCCTCTTAACTCTACGCCGCCACTTTTCAATCCCCTCAATTTCTATTTCATAACCTTGGTGTGTATATTAGGAGTATTCTAAAAGAAAAGGAGGTAGTACATCATCTAAAGGCGGAACGTCTACTACTTCTTCTTTTCTTCTTCTCAATTTGCACACAACAATAGGGCTACACAATAGGGGACCGTGTGTGTGAGGAGTAATTAGAGTAGAGTGCCCGTCGTGTATCAGGGAATCAGGGAGTGTGCAAAGTGTTTCTGTCAAAAAATACACACATGATTCTATAGTTGTTACGGTATATGGGGGATATCATTGTAGCCTAATAATTGTCATTAAAATTACGAACGAATGTATGTTTCAGGTCCGCCGTCCGATTGAAATGCGTAAGAACCACATCCAGCAACGCTATCGCCGGAAAAATAAGGAGAAGGATGTCGCCGCGTCTCTTTCGGACTCAACTCTCTTCAATCAACTGTTAAACCAGATGCCAACTATGGCCACAGGAGGGGGAGCCAACTCAGGAGGAGCCACGAGTACTCTCAGTTTTTTGGAACAAATCACACAGTTCACCCAGGCACACGAGCTAATGAATAGCAGCGCTGCTGGGTTCTAATTATTTCTCCCCTTTCCTTCGCATTATGTATCTCTTCCTTTCTGGATTTCTTCCATATATCACACATCCCTCTTAATGATTCACTAACTCTACCACCCCAGTAAACCCCCAATCTTCAACAACTTTTTTTTTCGGAAATTCCAGTTTGGGAGATATCTGAAAACTCCCCTTTATTACCGCGTGTTCTGTCTATCTGTGAGCTTTATCAAGGTTTTATCATAATATTCTATTAGAACAATACAGAGCTCCGCCCACTACTGTGGTTTGTGAGAAGCCACGCCTACACTTTCGTCTTGCATGGTTGTGTTATTTCCCCTCACATCTTCACTTCATTTTCCTCTTCTCACTTTTGCGTTTTCCTCTCATTGTCTTCATTTCCTGAAATCTCAACTCATATTTTAACTTTTTCCTAATCAGTATTTCATATTTTCCGATTGGAATTTGACGGATAAAACTTATCTCTAAATTATCCGTCTTCAATTTCTGTTCTGCAATCAGTTTTTCATAATCCCTTGCTCTTTCTTTCTGTCTGCGTCTCTTTCTCCCTCGTTCTAAGCGATCTTCTCTTTTCAAACGTCACATGATTTACAGATGACGTCGAAGGAGCAGAATGAGGAGATGATGGAGAATCAGAAGTTTGAGGAAACAGTAGGGGTGGAGTCTGAGCCGGCAGAAAATGGGGTGGAGCCTGATGGGGTGCGAGCAGCAACAGCTGCAGAAGCAGCACAAAATCCTTGTTCTGGATGCGTTCAATTACATAAAGAAATTCGACAGGTGCACTTTTTTATATAGTCTTTTGTTTTCAATAAGTAGTTGTAGAATCTCAAAATTATAAGTAGTTGTAGAAGCTCAAAAACTGGAAGCTCAAAATTTTAATGTCTGCTTTTAGATCGTCCAGTACAAAAAATAGCACGCGTTAACAGGAGCAATGCGAGGCTCACTGATATCTGTTTGCTATTGTATTTTTTCAGTCTTATGCCCCACTCTAAAAGGGCACCCTGTAGTTTTTTGGGATACTTGGTAGCAAATTGTTCTACAGCCCATATTGGAAACTACATCAGTTTGGGTGTCTTTGGGATCAAATGCCCTAGACTTTTAGTGGGCCCGCAGACTGCAAAAATGTAATAACATGTTATTGTAGATTACGGTAGTTTATTTGCTATTTGAGGAGTGATAATCTAGCAATTCGATGTAATAGAAAAAGTTAAAGTTCACCCAGCTTTTTTTCAATCTCTCAATCGTGTATACAGGACGTCAAGACAATGATGAACAAAATCGAATCGGTTTGTGAACGTCTGGAGCTGATGTTGGCGGAAAAAGAGAAAATGAACATGGATCAAATATCAGAAAGTGGTAGTGAAGAGAAAGTTAGTCAGTTCTTTGTTCAGTTTTTTAGTCTTCTTGTTTCAGTATGCTGGATCGCCATCAGGAAGCAGAGAATCTCCAGCTCTATCAACTAATGGAAAAACGCTCTCAGTATCAGCTGGTAATGGGGGAAGCAGGAAACGAAAACCAACAAAGGAATGTGTGAATCGACTTTCCGAGTACAGTCCTTTTCTTGAGAACGGAAGCCGAACAATGATTGAGAAAATTTCGAGACAGGTATCCACGCCTGTCTCTGCCAGCTCTCCCTTTCCGGAATTCAACAATTTCAACGGTTTCCTTTGTAAGTTCAGACAGAATTCAATCATCGGTATTAATTGAGTGTGGATACTTTTATATTTTAATATGAAGCTGAATTTAATTCTAGTTGTATACCTCTTTGAGAAAATTATGAAATGATTGGATAATGCTCTCATGTTGCTCCTAGCAACCAGCGTGAGTCAATGGCAGATTTTTATTATATTTACTTATTCGCATAAACGTTGATAAGAAAATATCTCACTGTAACAAGTATTAGCGAGTTTCTGATTTCAGGATAATGAATTCAGAAAAGAGAGACATATTTTCAATATTTTCAGTCGACCCTATGGGTAATTCCCAAAACATGATGCAACTTCTGAACTTAGTTCAACAACAACAACATCAGCAGACTCCACCAGTACAAGAAAAGGATATTCACAAAATGAAGGAAGAAGTGAAACAAGAACCAGTGGATGTCAGAAGCTCTCCACCTGCTCATGTTTCTTCCGAGCAAGACTTATTGACCCAATTGGCCTCGCAGTTTAACGGAGTGAGGAGCTTGACAGTTATATTGATATATAGAAATCATATTGTTTCAGAAATCTCCTTCCCCTTCTGTGGTTCATGCCGTTGCTAACTCTGGAAACTCAGAAGACGACTCTTCGAACTCAGGAGGATCCAGATGCTCAAACTGCTCGACCACAAAAACAACGGCTTGGAGGCGTGACATGTCTGGAAGACTGGTGTGCAATGCATGCGGGTTGTATTATCGTCTCCATAGGGTAAGCCGACGTACCAAATTTAACCAGAATATTCAAAATAAAACGTAGCTAACTTTTTAAACAAAGGCTGCTGAAATGTAAGTCTTCGAAACCACCACATGTCAAACTTTCTTAAAAACAACCTTATTGTGGCGGTAAAATGCAGCTGGACCTGCGCCACCGCACTCCTGTGGTAAAAGGTCCCGACACGGTGATTTTTCCACTGGAGTGCGGTGGAGCAGGTCCAGCTGCATTTTACCGCCACAATAACAACCTTGGAAATACACATATTTACCCATCCGCCGTTCCACTTTCCTACTCTTCTTTCTAAAAGATAATTAGGAGATTGGAGTCCGATTACCTTGATTTTCTTAAGAAAACCAGAACACTGTGGTTAGGTTAGTAAGGTCAGAAAGGTCGTTTCGACTAATTATCGATGAACATTGAAATTGAACTGACTTGAGTGACTGGAGAATAAGACGTTCGTTACGATGATGATGGTGGGAGAGGAAAAAAGGGAGGAAAATTTCCCACTCTTCCGGGAGAAATATAGTAACGATTTAGCATAATATGGTAGTTTTTCGTGACAATTGACTGGGAAACAACCCTTTTGTCGATATGACACTGTTACCAACAGATTCTTAAAAACCATAGAAACTTGCTTTAGAAGTTATTGAGAATGGTATCAGAAGTTACTATCTGGAGAAATAAAATTTTTATTCAGACTCACCGCCCTGTGCACATGCGAAAGGACTTTATTCAACAGAGATTCCGTCGAAAGATCAAAGATGAAGAAAACGTAATTTTGCATTATTCCATTAATTTTGCTCATTTTCCCCGTTTCTAGCCCACCACTTCGCAAGCTGCTGTATTCAGTCAATTACTCGGTCTTCCAACAATGGCAACCGGTAATACTTCAACCGCTTATAATATTCTCGAACACCTGAATCAACTTAATCATTCGCAAGAGCAAAGAAATTCTCCTAACTAAGGTCTCTCGCGAAAGTTTTCTAAAAACGGTGTACTTCTTAATTCCCATCTTGATCTGTCTGTGAGCTTTATTTTTAACTGTATCACTTCCACTCAATGTTTCGAAAAGTATTATAAGCTATTTAATAAGCTTTTAGTTTAAATAATGGGAGTACACAAAAGGTGTGTCTCTAGGAAAAAAAATCCAGGGGTTCAGAGTGCATTGAATCTTGTAAATTCTATTTTTATTTTTTAGACCGTTGAATATTCGTTTGTTTCTTATATTCAATTTGTTCGTGGGATTTGTGTAATGAACTTTTTTAAAAGTTAGAATCATACATTTCACTTAAAAACAATATCGATACGATTTTTAAAAAACTTTAAAAATAAATTAAAAGTGTATTCCAGTCAATGATTGCTTTCCATTTCAAGCGATCAAATATTTCAGGTAGTCCTAAAAATATTGAGGTTCGATATCAGTCGATTACTGAAGATACCTGGAACATTCCACTTTGATATTTTCGAAAAATTATTTCAACTAACCATTTCTTGTTGTGGACATTGATCATTTCCAGCCATTTTCCAACATTATCAAATGAAACTTAAAGGTATTTAACCAACTCACCTTTACTAGCCTTTTGAAACGGAATAGTTAATCAGTGTAGTGAATAACACATATCAGAAGCACCCACCGTTACCTTTCCAAAATACACGTTAGCAGTATCAAGTGTTACCTGTAGTTGTTGGTACTTCTGGAGTAGATAGAGGAACAGTGGATGCTGGAATATTCGTTGTTTGTGGTGCGAAGGTCGGTGGTGCTTGAGGATCATAACTGCAGACAAAGAAATTTGTGTCGGCAGTTCCGTAGGTGTTCCATTTTGCATTCACAATACTCTCAGCTGCATAATTTTGTCCGATTTGACCACCAAAGTTTGAGAAACCGAGCGACTGTCCGTTGTCCCACATCCATGGGCTGGATGATGTCTTTCTGCTGAGACCAATCCAAAAGTTCCCATCGTCTGTTGCAAAGGCGGAACGAGCGTAAGCTGGAAAAGAAACACATCGATGTCGGTAGTGTCAATATCAACTTACAAGCTAAGAAGTTGGCTGTAAACTGGTTAGGAACGAAAGCTAGGTATGATGAAGTAACTGGATTTTGATAATGACACCAGTTACGAGCATCTTCAAATGTCAACTTTTGTGGAACGAATTTGTAGCAACTGCCTCCGATTTCTTTATCTCCGTTGTCAAAACATGCACCGCTAACTGCACCCAACGTTGTCACAATGAGCAATAACAGTTTGATAAACATCTGAAAATATTTTGTTGAGAAAATTTGAAAAAATCGAGAGCTGTCACATACTTAAATGACTGACAGATAGCAAAGGAAACATGCGAAGCCAGCAAACACGGTGTCGTCAGTTGCCAGGTTCCCGTACCTTCTACTGACACACTCCCACATCAGGTACAGTAAATATACCTCCTTTCGGTGGTAATTTACTGTATTTAACCATTCTGTGAGATTCCCCTTTCTTTCCCTGTTCTATCCTTTTTTGTTTGGTCCAATTTGGTCCACTCTCCGCGGAGTTATGGACGTCTCAATTTGTGCTCAAGGACTCCGCCCACTGTCGTCTGCGTCTCCACTACCCTCGTCTCCCTCGCCTGCCGCACACCAGCACTCAGCGTCTCTCACCGTCGCACACTCTCTTGGCTGCGCGCGCATTTGGCTGCCGACGGGTCTCGCCACGACAAGGATTTCCACGCATATTTTTAGGCCTAAATTTCGTATATTCTGTCCACTTGTTTTTGCACTCTACGTGTTGACGTATGTGTGCGTTTCCCTCGTCCATTCACCTGCGTGTGTTATGGACATTTTTCCCTCTTTTTCCACTCCAGCGACTATCCCTCGATCCTCTCATCCTTTAGATGAGGTATCTTTGGAACTCTCGCCGGAGCTCTGGTATTTTTCCCCTAAAATCGGTCTAATCGTTGTTAGGTTTTGATGCCATCCCCTCGTGGGAAACGCTTTCCTAATAAATGATTAGTAAGTTAAAAGTGTAGTTCTCCGCATGGCTTATCCCTTCGCTCTACCCGAACCACCTAAAATAATAGCTTGGGTAAAACACGCATGTTGTTGATCATATTGGGCGGTTTCTGAACCGACGGCCAATCCGAGAGGATTGTGGTCACGACATTTGGTGCATCGACCGAATGCCACTCATCGAGGTGTCATTTGGCATCTCCCTGGGTGCGAATCAGTCGGTTCGAGTCGTGTTTTAAGTTTTTGCGGATTTACTCCTACTTTTTTCTCGATTTTTCGGTTTACCGGCGCTTCGCGCATTTTTTCCTCGTCTTTTTGCTTTTTTCCGTGCATTATTTCGTTGTTTTTCGCTGTTTTTCCCTCGGAAATTCAGGCAAAATTGCGAAAGTTCGCTCTACTGCGCAAGCGGTGAGTGAAATGCGCGCGAAAATTCAAAATTGCGTGCGAAAATTTCCTTTCGCTGTGCAAACTGTTTCGGCAGTTTGCAATGGGAATCGGAGCTGTTTTTGGACCGAAACGGGATGGAAGGATGTCGTCTGCATCGTTTCGACGTCGACTGGCTGGATTTTCTGGAATTTACGGTTGTTTGATCGCTTTTTTTTTTCCCTCGCCGACGATTTTATTGATATTTTTTCGAAAAAATCGATATTTTCGTTTCGGCGATGTGAAAAGAGCCTTCCGACACCGATATTTCAGACATTTGGTCTCAATTCTGGATTTTTCGTTCGCTTAATCGCTCGATTCCCTCGTTGAATGAATTTTATCGATATTTTTTTGAAAAAATCGATATTTTCGTATCGGCGATGTGAAAAGAGCCTTTCGGCACCGAAATTTCAGAATTATTTGCAGTGTGGAACCCCTCGAGTCCCTCGTGATGCGTTTTTTGCTGAAAGTTCTTCGGAAAAATCGACAATTTCGTATTTCCGATGCGATGAGAGAAATTCGTGTGGAGAAGTGGATTTTCGACCGTTTGGCGAGGATTTTCGTGTGTTTCGGCGAGAAATCGACGGGATTTCCGGGAATAATCGACAATTGGATCGGAAATTCTACTATTTTGCTGAGATTTCGTCCGAATTGACTTGTCGTGAGTGATTTTTTGTGTTAAGTGTCTGTTTTTCCCTCGGCTCCCTCTCATTCGCTTCCGTATGGACGTCGCTGAGAGCGCTGCGATTTTTCGTAGCAAAAATCGATAATTTGCTTCGGCAATTTCGATCGAGCGGAAAGTTTTCACTTGCCAAAAAATTATTCGCTTATTTTCGTGTGATTCTGAAAAGATGAACCGGAAATAAGCAAGCGCTAGTGAATTGTATGAAAATCGGCAAATTTTCCCTCGAATTTAGTGGTTTTTCCCACGTTTTGCGAACAGATCGTGGAAATTGCTGGGAAACTCTTCGGATAATCCTTTGGTGGACACACTGGAAGCATTCGTGGCGTTTTTACGGAGATTGAGTAGCGCTTCGATTTTTAATCGCTGAAATTGGCTCTTTTGGGGTCGAAATTGGCTATTTATCGATCGACGACGCGAAAAACCCTCGGAAAAACGACTTGTTTTGGCTGGACTCGATGCAGATGACCACCTCGCTGTGGATTTTCGTTGTTTCCGGAATTTTGGATTGGCCTTTCGCTCAGATGACTGGCCTTTTTTGTGCATTTTCGTACAAAATCGCATTTATCTGCGTCGATTAACCACGTCCACTTCTTCCCGGGAGCAACAGTTTCCCTCGTCACTCTTTCTTCCCAAGAGGCATTCTACGTCGGAGATAGTGTCGAAAAGATGGAGACGAGCCCTCGTGTTCGATCCATATCGCATCGACGCTATCGAAGACCACCCCTCGTCTCCGATGATAGCCATTGAGTCGCAATTGCGTTCTCTACCGAGGCTCGGACACCTTCATCACGGATTGGATTTCCTTCGAATCGATGGAGTTCAACGACGTCGTACACTTCGTAAGTCCGCCACTGCGGCCCCCCCTAGGGAGCGAATCGTGCGTCTGTGAGCCGTTGATGTCGTGTGGCTGTTTTGGTTCGGTTGGCTGATTTGGAAAGGGGCGGGGATTGGTTAGATGCGCTTTGGCAAGTTAGTTTCTCACGGGGCCCCTAAAAATTTTAAATTTTGGGATACCCTCGGGTATCGACCGGAGGAAAATTTTCCGATGGTCATCTAACTATCTAGCCTCTCCCTCGGAATGTCGTAACTGATCTGCCTTTGTATTATCCCTCGGGATATACGAAGGTCATCGGCCAAAACACTCCGATGAAAGGTAAAAAACTTGTGGATGTCCCTCGACCAGTCCACCATCCGGAGACATACGGAGTGCTAGGCAGCCGGTGTTGAGCGGACCCTCGATGAGCGAAAGCGTACTCGAGGAGAAGCAGATGGATGGTTGGGTAAGTGGATTTCGATACTTCTTCGTATTACTGTGTTTAAGAGGTACTTCGAGCACTGTATTCCGGTTAGTAGATACCCTCGATACTAAGGCAGAGTCGCCGGTGATCTAGTCGATCGATCGGCCAAATACGAAGACTATTGACATTCCACCGATCCCGTGGGCTAGGCAATGGGCATAAGGCTATAGCAGGGTTACCTTCGCACGGTCTAGGTCTCGGGTGGAGGGCGCAGCCCCACCCGTACACCGAAATCGTCTGACGTGTAACCCCTCGCTTGCGTGAACGCTTCTTTGAGCAGTAGAGAGATAGGATGGTACCTCGGGTTTTCTAGTGCCTCTGTAGGAAGGGCCGGCGACGTCTTGTCGCTGCGAGTGAAAACGAAACCGCGTATCTGTGATAGCGGCGTACTTCATACCTCCACCGACTTATAGCGAACCGGTCCCCTACAGTAGTAGGGAGTGTGTCTATAGCATGGTTATTACGGATATGTCGATAGGTAGACAACCTATACTGGGTCCTAGTCGTTGCAGCTCGTTCCGCGAGCCATCGTCCTAAAAGGGATGGTGTAGTTGTTAGTGACCGCCATCGTTGATGTATTACCCGTGACGACACACTTCCATCGGCGTTGGTATTGACAGCTCAGCTATCGATACCGGACCGCCGAGTACTAGACCACTCGTTTTACCACTTAGATAATGTTATCACTATCCCTCGAAATCAAAGAGCAGCTTGTCCTTTAAGTAAGGGTGTAAGTAGTGTGAATGGCTGTGCTAGTATATCGATCGAAGACAACGACCCCCTCGACTCCGACGACACCTTCGTTGCCGATTTGGACCTTCCCCCGTTCCGTCATCGCGTTATTCCCATTCGGAATACGCCTTGGCCATGGCTCGTTTCGACTTGACATGGTTTGGACGAAATTGGTTTTGATTGGACCCTCGTCGGACGTTCGGAGATTTGGTGGACCCTCGTTGGATGGACATGGATGGTGGATTACCCTCGATACTAGTACAGCCCAGTAACACTCGGAGGCGTCGTAGTGTCTCTGTGGATGACTTTAGTGATTACTCGTATACTTGAATAGGAATTTTTGATTCGTGTTATTCGGACACCGCTCGGCTCGAAGCGGAAGTTTCTGCATCCGTGTGGAACTATCCGTGGGGAGTCAGATCGAGGTGGAGTCACGATGCACGATAAAAAATATCCGAATCGAGTATACTCTAGTCACTTAACGATTCTACAGTCCCTCGAACCGCCTCCATAGACACCCCGAAAGACAAGTAGGTTCACAAAACGTTGTCTGTTGATAGGTGTCGGTGTCGTTAGGTTGGGGTTAGTATTCTGACGTTAAAATTGATATGCGTAGGATTATCGGAGTAACGCCACGTAAAGTAATTCGTCTCGTTAACCGATAATTCGTCTTGTTTTTACGCTATCGATTTCACCGGAAAGAATATTAATATTCCCAATCAGCGGCACCGGTGGATCGTTCTTTTATCTTGATTCCTATCATTTCGGGCTCTTATCTCGGACGCTCGCGTCTCGGAAACTAGCTGATGGAATGATATGGATGATACATAGAAGGCTATCATCAGCAACCCTCGAGGTTACCACCGTCAACAGATAACCAAACTCCGATTTTTCGGAGTAGGGCTTCATGGCGACATGGAGTCCGAGCGGTCGGTGTGAACGGAACAGGCTTATGCCCTATCCCGAAGCCCCGATCGTCTGCGGGTTATATGCAAAGGTGCAGCTTCTCTCATTCGGAGGGGCGCACGGGTCAGCGAGTAATCGCTCTGGCTTGTCAGGATCGTGGGCGAACACACGGTCCTGGACTCCGGCGTTTCGTATGAAATTCCGGAGGAGCCAGGAAACGGTCGACATCCGAAACGTGGTTATTCGTAACCCTCTGGCCCCCCGGAGCGTTCTCTCTTAGGAGATTTACGCTCTTGGGGTGCCAACTTCGGTTTCAATTGAAACCCGGCTATTCGTAACCCTCTGGCCCCCCGGAGCGTTATCTCTTGGGAGATATACGCTCCAGGGGGCCCATTTTGCGTTTCATGGTGTCGGCCACATCCACCCGTTCGGCCTCAATGCTTGAGAGAAGTGAGGACGGGTCTCCTACGGCCCCACGGAGCCCAGCTCCAGTCCGGTAGAGTTCTTCTGCCGGTGGGTCGTGCCGTTTGGGGAGAAGCGTGCGATGCGGGCTTCGGTTTCTCCGCACGTGGACCCCTTTCGGACTCCTCAGCACCTCCCTCGATAACCCACAGAACTCTGAGTAACCTCTTTGCTCGACTCTTTTGAGTAGGCGAAGTGGCGGTCAGTACGGCTCTTATGAGTGAGATCCCCCCACGTTGTTAAAGTACCAGTGACTCGCTCGTATCTGAAGTACTTCGGTACGGATGGTACGAGCGATGAATCTCGTATGAGGACCTCCACGAGTTTTCGTGATTTCCGAATAACGTGCGTACTATGAATCGCTCTCATTCGTATTACTTCGGTACTAACGAATGCGACCGAGGAATAGTATGTAAAAGGGTCATCACGAATTTGAGAAATACGACGCGTCACTAAGCCGTTGGAATTCTCGATTCCGTTGGATCGTAGAGGCGAGACGAGATCATGTACTGTTCACGTCGCGTGGCTTTTATATCCGTCTTATTCGGTATAATAGTGACCAGTCGTGAACCTCCCTCGTTGATTTCGCAATACCCTCGGGCATTTGTCGCTAATCTTTCTCGTTTCGATCGCAACGAATCAGAATTCCAGCTCAAAAAGCTAGCCAAGCAAAGAGGGCGAAAGAGAATAAACTAGTGGAGATTGTCCTTTTGTGCTAGTCTTGTCATTGGTGTGCGTATAGCGGTGCGGTGTTTCTCGTCTGTTAGAGGCGTCGCTAAGTTGAGTTTTGGAGGGCATCGAGGTGTTGTGAACGGATCCCAGAGATTCGCTGAGCCGTCAGCTTAGTACTCGTTCGGGAACCAACGGGCTGGCCTGGCAAGCTAGCCTTATTACAGCCGACGGGGAAAGGGTAGTCGGACCCGACTCAAAAGTTTCTCGAAACAAACCCTCGATCACCCCAAAATCTCAATGGCGTCTCTAACATACTTGCGTATAGAGGACTCCGATATCGTGCCTTTGACAAGCTACGCAACTCCGGTCCCCACGAAAACCAATTAAAGTTTTCAAAACCCCACCCTCGTTACGAAACGGTACTTTTAGGTGTATTCGGGTTGCGCCGGAGACATCTAGTAGGGATCACGGTTAAGCATCTACCGATATGACGAATCGGAAGATTAATAACCGCCCTCGGTATCCAATCGCAACATTTGTTGTGATATGCTCGGTTTTCTCGTTCGTCTTGGTTCTGGATTTCATCGCTGGGCCACGGTCGTCAACGGTTACGGTAGCAGCGTGCGTTTGCGGACCATTGCTTAGTGTAATTTTCCGCTACCCTCGTTGTTCACGCTACGGCATTTGGTTGCAAGTTTTTTCTGACAACAAAAAGTAACCGACCATCTCGTAACCGTTCTTACTGCCGAAGCCCTCGTCAATTTTGCATCAATTGATATCAAATTTGACTCGTTGAAATTCAGATTTTTGCTCTAAAATTTTTCCTTGACTTATTCGTTTCGCGTTTGATTATTGCTTTCACAATCGTAATTTGCGACAGCCGATTTTGGTTGTTTCAGTCGATTCGATTCGTTTGACAATGTCACGTCGCCCAACGGACCAGCCATCTGGAGAACCCTCTTCTGGACAGGGTCATGCTATCTTGGATACCCCTCGTCGCCCATCGCCCCTAGTGGGTGATCTGGCTGCCGAGAATCCACCGATCGCAGAGGATGTACTCCTCGATTTTGCTCCAAGAGGTAACAACTATAGCCAAAAGAACGAAAAACCGAGCTAACGATATGGTGATTTAGTCACCTCTCGGTATCGCAACATTTCTTGTCGTAAAGCGCTCGATGTCTCGTTCTTCTATGTTCTGAATTTTTCGCCGCGGGAGTCAACGGTTACGGCAGCATGTCCGTATTGCGGACATGCGCTCGCTGTAATTTTGTGCTTCAATTGTTGCTCAATTTACGGCAATTTGGTGTTTATTCTTTTTGTTATTCGGAAACGTTCTCCAACGTGTTCGCCTTCTTATTCGTTTCAATTGAAGTGACTAGAAGGAATCACGAACACGGAGATTTCAACCGGTAACAAGAAATAATCGACCAATTCCGTTACCGTCCAGACTTCCGAAGCCCTCGAAATTTGCATCAATTGATGACATTTTTGCTCTCTTTCGTCTTGACTTTCTCCGTTTCGCGTTTTGAGAATTGTTTTCGCTATCGTGATTTTCGGCAGTCAACTTCGGTTGTTGCGGATATTCTACGAATGGTCGACAATGTCAGGTCGCTGAACGGACGAAACTCCAGGAGAACCCTCGTCGGGATCGAATTCACGTATCGTGGACACCCCCTCGTCACGTTTCTCCACTCGTGGCTGAACCGGTGGCCGAGGCTCCAGAGGTCGAAGAGGAAGCTCGTATGAAGAGAGAGTTGAGGTAATAACTAGAGCTAAGAGAACGGAACACCGAGCCAACGTTATGGTGATTTAGAAACCACGACCTTCGCTGGAAGACCTTCTCCTATGGAAGTCCGCTTGTCCGTCAAGGATAAACTCTCGTTCGATTGATGCTACGCTAGCGATAAGACGCAAATCGCTTGTCGGAGGCCTGGGGCGCCATCACTGCATCGTTTGACCGTGGGGGACGTTTCATCGGCGGAATTGTCGCTCATCGGAGAATCGAGGAACTGCGTACCGTGAATATCATGAAGATCAGCTTGCTAATCTCTCAAAAAATTCTCGTGGTACGTACGTACTTCTAAATATCCCATTTCACCTTGTTGATTTCAGTCGCTTCGAAGCAATACGAATCATCGCAGTATATGTTTCACAGAAGTGTCGTTGTCAACGCCTGCCCCGGTAGCTTGTCTCAATCAACTGGATGATAATTGATAACTTCGCTCATCTATTTGTTAATGTATACCCTCGTGAATAAATCTATAATTATAGATCCCTTTTTTTTTGGAGTATGCACCGGTGAAAATATCCGGCTCAGTCTGATCAGTGATTTTCTTCGGCTAATTCCTCGGCGATTCTAGACTTGCCTTTCGGACCCGACTAGTTCTCAGAATGATGACGTTGGTGCAGGCGGGAGCAGACCTGCGCAAACCAGGGCTCTCTCATAAAACCCATTGGAACTTAATAATTGATCTTTTCCTTTATTTCGTTCTCGTCTCTAGAGTCCTCGGACTTAAAATTGGTTGCCCTCGACAATTTTCTCCAATACAATTGTTCTTATTCTGCGTTACGTCTTGGGATCTAACCGATCGGTCGGGAAATTTCTCGTATCGATCAAGTTGACCGCATTGACTTGTAGAATAATTTACGATTTGAGGAGGAGAGGACTCGTGATCGACCCGTTGCATACAATATGAGCGACGTGGATGAGATGGAGCGAGGATCTGTCGGTGGTCGGCTTGACTTCCGAGGAGTAAATACTTTATCGGATCTCATGGCGACCTCGAACACGGATCTGATCGGACTCTAATCCCTCGTGGAAGACGAGCTGACCCTTCAGTGAGCCGGTGATCGATTTGTTGATCTGCCGAAGCCCCTCGATCCTTCCCTCGTATGTCCGCATGGACTTTCTCTGTCGTCATTCACGCTCTAGAAATTGTATTTCGGAAGGACGGATTACAAGCGAAGATCGCAGTATCTAGCTTGAAGAGATTGCCGGTTGTTGTGAACGATATCCAATCGGTCGATGCTCTCACCGAGATGCACTCGCTGAAGAAGATAGTCGTCTAATAACCCGGAATCGAATCCTATCCGTCCCGAAGAACTGCCCGTCTTTTCGTTGGTCACAGAGAACTCTGATGATCATCGATCGGAATGATTGATGTGATTATCTTGGTCATCGGGTTACGAGAGCTACTTGGGGTCAATGACGTCTCCGGATTGCGTGCATGAAGGCTGACAATTGACGTTTGTTGTCGTATCTGAACGGTTCACCGTATCGGTTATGAGTCAAAAACCCTCGCTCCTTCCGAAACACCTTGATTTTTTGCAACAATCGTTTCGAAGCCAGAAGCGTAAGCCTCTTGTGTTGGACAAGAGAAACTGCGTGGAAGCTAAAACGGATAGGCGACGAAGTGATTTTCCCGAACAGCTGATTACGTTAATGTTCTCAGAATGGTTCGCTGCATAAGCACCTCGTCACTGCGCAGATTGATCCCTCGATCACTGGAAGATCACAGCCTCTTGTTAGCAGTTGCGTTCTGACCGGACGGAAGTGGTCAGAGTATGATCGTGTCTTGTTGGTTAAGGTGAAGCGTCCGTATGCGTGTAATCTTGATCTCAAGCGGTCAATTGACTTCGGTCAATTTGATACAGATTGACTCTCAACTTCTCGTCTTCGGACGAGGGATCCACGGTTCAGACGCTGCTTGTAATACCCGATGCCTCGTGCTGAGGGTCTTGTTGGAATCTCATCACCGTTTTGCAATTTGATTGCACTCGGTTGCTCAAAGGGCGTTCGTGACTCCGTACTCCCTCGCTTCGCTGTTCTCCCTCGTGGAGGTTCTTGTACGTTTGAGTGCTCTTTACGGTGTGTCTGTATTAGCATGGTGTCTAACCATGTGTAATACCTGGAGTCCAATTGGACTTCAGAACATACAAAATCAAACATCCAGTGAAACTGGAGTTTGCGTAAATTCCTCACAGCTGAGAGGTACACACGAGACGAGGCTTCGAAGAAGGATACATGAGTACGGAGGGCCCTCGTCATTCGAGACATTTGAGCACGTGTTCGGCCAAGAATCACTTGATTACCAGTTTTTGAGGATACGAGAAATCGTATGCCATCGAAAATGTTGGAATCATTGGAAACGTGATCGACGAAAGTTGACACGTAACCTGCGATCCTTGCTGAATACGGATGAATTCCAGCCCATTTTGTGAAGGTTGATGATGGATACTTGGTGTACACCACTTATCTAAATCCGCCTATATTCACACTTGCCTTGTGTTCCGATGTCACTTGTGACGGAATGGGACGAAGTCGGGAGTATGAAGCCGATTCTCGCTCGGAATCGATACCGCTCGGAATCGAGTTCGGCAATTGCTGAACGTTGATTACCGGTGGTATTGATTGCTGATCTGGGAAGACGCTTTCGTAATCCCGAACCAAATCCTATCTCACGTCGAGAACGAGTTTCGTCCGTCGTAACGTTGAGGTCCGTCACTAGTGGAGCTCACCGTCGAGGTCGTACACAAACAAAGCGAGGAAACTCCCTTTTTGTGTGTTGTACTGATGACATCGAGTCTCAATAATTCGGAATCCATCCACAAGCAAGAGTATTAGGTAGATTCTCAGAGAGAGAATCTTTCTGGTTTTACTAACACGAAAGTAGAACAAAACGTCATACTCGTAGCGTAGATTCTTCTGCATTACGAGGCCAACAGGTTGTCTTCGATCGTCAGATCGACACGACCGTCCCTAATACTCTTCGGAGTTGGGTAAAGCCTCTAAGACACATCGTCTTCATGTTACGGTCATTTCGAGTCGGAATCTGATCGTTGATTGTCGTACGATGCTGTAGGGTTGGCGAATCAGCGGCCAGTTGATTCAGCATTATTTAGAGTAGGTTCTCAACCGATTTTTCGGTTGGTACCTCACCGTTACGACGGGCTTTATTTAATGCGGTCCCCCCTTCTTATTCTCTTTCGAGAGAATGAGTAAAACCGCAAACTTGCCGAGTACGTGACGATGTTGGGTGGCTCCCGACTAGCGGAAAAGCAAGGTTGACGGGGTCAATTTCGATTGATCCTTCTATCTTGAATAGTAAAGACCTCTCTAGTCGCCTGTGCGAAATGGTGTCTAGATGTCGTACCGCGTTCGTTCCAAAGGCTAGGGAAGGAGATGAAAAAAGCTGGAGAAGGGCGCTCCGACAGCGATATTCATGTAACCCCCTCGTGAAGAACCACGACTTCCCTCATTGGAAGTAGCTGGAAGTCACTAGGACATTGGCGTCTTTTTTACGTTTGTCAACGGGTCTTCGGACACGTTCACTTACGGTCAATTCGGGAGCTTGGTAGTGCTCCAGCCTTCGGCTGGCACAGTGTACACGCAGAGCTCGATCCCTGTTAGTACGCAACTATCAGACCCTCGATGAGACAAAGGTGGCGGCGCTAATCGAGCCTTTTCCGTTGGTAGGCCGACAGCGACGTGCAGAGCAGCCAATAATAGCTCCTCACGTGCTCAGTTTTTCGTCAAAACGGAAACGTTTTTTCGTCTAGACGGAATTCTGCGACCCCACCTCCACAGCTCTCGATACGAAATCGCTCTAATACAGTGATTTCTTTTTCTCAGTTCGTTCAGCTCTACGAGTATACTTTTGATGTGTAGGTCAATAGCCTCGGTTATTAGTTTTGCACATTCATCCGGATATTCGTCGCATCCCGTATTGTCCCTCGTCAAGAAATCTCCTATTCCCCCTCGAGGTTGTATTTCTGGAGGCGATAATACGTTTGTTTTGCCCTCGAGCAAACGAAGTGTGCCTAGGCGCATTGATGCAAGACTAGATCCGACTGCAGAAGTATTGAGACTTGGGAAGTCTCCTTCGTGTCCCTGAGCTTTCGAGCTCACACACAAGCACCGAAAGCTTGGTGATTTCACCGATGGAAACATCAACGAAATCGTAAATCCAGGTTAGTACGTGTGAACACGTGTTTTCGAGTATTAGCGGAAATACGTGTCACCCTCTACGTTCTTAACGTGTACTAATAACATCGCTCTACGTATGTAGCTAGAGAGATCCGAGAAAGGTTGACATCGGTCCGAGTTTTCTGAACTCTCCGATGTTCTTCCAATTTATCGGATCGCTGATTTGATATGTGGTCGGTCAAGGTATTTAAACCACTGGTGGTAGTGGGCCGACATCGATTCGCTATCGAACACTCTTGTAGATGAAACACGTTATGAACAAGCTTTCTCAGACGGAGAACGAGCTCCATAGAAAGTAATGTGAGGTCTCAGTACATGCTAGACATGTATACAACAGACTCGATACGTTACCTCGAATCAGACAGAGAGTGCGTACTGTTGTACAGCTTTGACAAACGGTCGTAAGGCAGTTAGTTCACATACGTAACAAGCATCGAGTCGGAAACACTCGGGCACTCGGTTGAGCGGTTAAGTGGATAGCGTGCCCTCGATCTTCGCCAGATGAGATGCGTCCACTGAAAATACCGTATCGGTATCTTGTTGTGCGAACAAGATACCGCCGAGTTCTTGGGACACGGTTCGCGAAACGTTGTAACGATGGTTCCCCGTTCTAATGGGTCGTTCCCCGTTCCAATAATGGCGTTCCCTCCCAGGATTGTTCACGGGCCGTTATATCCTACCGTGGTACAGGTTGAGATATCTTTGCTGCTGTAAAGACCACACGCCCTCTAAGAATCTGACCGAAATGAATCCGTCATTATCGGAAAGATTGTCTCTGCTAAAGGTCGTTCAGAACACCAATTCGTGTAGATCGTCTGTTCGGGAAGTCATAATCCGAGATAGGGTTTTTTGACTGAAATCTGACACGAACCCGAGCGAGTTAGGAGTAGTGAGATACTACCGAAGCTCCACCGAGTGAAGTGCCTGATCGGAAGGCCCTTAGGGATAATCCGAACCTCGAAACTTAGATTGGATTTCCGTGCCGGTAGCCACTCCGCTGCGGCTGACTAAGTCAGATCTGGTCTAAGCGGAGAGAAACCTTGTTTCGGGATCGCGGCTGGTAACCGTGACCCCAAGGGATCAATCGTATGCATCGATTGATAGCTCTTTGAAGATTCTCACGTCTTCAAGGACACGAGCCGATAAGAGCCACGAGACTCTTTCGCGGATGACGGTTACGGATACCCTCTCTCTGCACCAGACATGCTTCTGGATCAGTTCTATTTCCGTCATAAGATCGATTATGATTCGGATTTGGTAAGCTCCTTGGAACGGATCATCATACGGAGCGGTCCATGGAACACTGCCTTTTCTAATCGTAATTTTGTCTGAATGTGCTATTAGGTTGAGCGGTGACGATACCAACGTTGTGAAAGATCCGAGTGAGGTTCTTTAGGAGTAGCTACCCTTGGGTGCTCTCGCTCATTTTTTCTTTTTTTACGTTCTTTTTCAAGTCCAACGTATCGGAGCTCAGCCTGATGCCTATCGGCCAACCGATCACAGATGAACTGACTCTGGGGGCCTCTGTCGCCTGGATTCCTCTTCGGATTGTCGACGGTTTGCGGATGGACACAGGATTTCTTCTTCTCGCCCTTGTGTTTCGGATATAGTTTAACCCTCTTTTTTTAATCTTTTTTCATCCGAAGCTCATTGTACTCTCAGTAATATTAAAATGATTTCAGCTATTGTGTGAACTACCCCCGACTTCAATGTCTACTTTTGACCATCCAACCGGTGATTCTTCTGGATTGCCCCTCGTGACCGGACGCCCTGCATCTTCGAACTTCAGTTCTGCTGCTCGTGCCATTCGGACCTCGATCACCAAGACCTTCACCAAGGCGACCACCTGCATTGGGAAGGCAAACGTCTACCTCGACGATCCCCTCGCTACGCGATCTGCCAAGGAACTCGCCACGGTTGAAGGAATTCGCCAACAACTCGTGGGAGTGCGTTCCATGCTTAAGAACGACGTTCACTTCTGGAACCAAGCTCGGGACACCGTCTTGCCGCTATCCGACGCGGAACATGCTTCGCTTCGCACCGTGGTCTCGGATAAACTATCCGAACGCCTCGATCGCGGAGATGTTGTCGAGAAGCTGAAGGTCGCTGCCGAATGCCTCCAGTCTTTCCTCACCGACCATGGATACGACGTGGACTCGCCGATTTCCCTCGCCGACTTGAGGGATATCTCCGAATCGTTGTCTCAATTGGAAATGGAGGAAGACGAAGCCGAGGACCAAGAGCACGACCGCTTGTTCCTGTCTTCCCTCAAAATCGATTGTGAGGATGAGGAGGATAAGGACGAGGTTCAAGATCTCGAGTCCCCTATCCTACATCAGGATAAAGTGCCGACTGTTACCTATGACACCGTGCGTCCGCTGACAACGGCCACAACTGGAGGAGCAGTCTCAGCATGTGCTCCCGCACAACCCTCGGTCCGTCAACCGACCGGTACTCTTCACCAAGTGAAGGAGGACCACCCTCGAATGCCAGTTCGCATTTACAAATCGGGGGATAAAGAAGCGACTCGCGAAAGCGATTCTAATCTTTGTCCAGTTTGCAAAGGTTCTCATCCGATCGTCCTTTGCGAACACCCGAAACGTAAGATGTTCCTGGTATACAAAGGTTGGTGTAGCCATTGCACTAGCGATGCTCACCAGACCAGAGAGTGCGAACTCTCGCAACCGGTACCGTCACTGGTTCTCTCTCCGGAGGACAATGACTTCATGGTACGCGGTACCCCGGAGAAATTCTCTACCCCTCGTGATTCACGCCCGGTCAACGAACCTCCCCATCCCGAATGGGAACAGGAGACACGTTTGAAGGATTCCGTTATGGATCTGGTCGTGAACACTCGAGTTCGGTCTTCAAAAACTCGCGCTTTCATCGAATCCTCTGATACAGAGGAAGAAGTTGAACGTCGCAGACGTTTCGGTCGCGTTACCGAGATGTTGGCTACCGAGGACCTCGTGCCAGAGTTTAACGGAGACCCTCTCGAGTACCACGATTTCATTCGTGTGTTCAATGATCTGGTGATGAAGAATGAGCGATTCCCGACTTTTATCCGTTGGCGTATCTTGGAAAAGAAGATCACGGGAAAGGCTAAGCCATTTGTTATCTCGTTGCCCAATCCGGCCGATTCTATTCACCACACTCTTCAGGAGTTGGAGAGTAAGTATGACGAAGGATTCTCCCTCGTGAGAAATGAGCTTACCCGATTCCGAGACTTCACTTTCCATGAGACCGATTTCGACCGTGCTTCCGAACAGCTAATTCAATGCAAAGCCTTGATCTGGCGACTTCGGGACCTCGGAGAGGATGTGGATTCATCCTCGTTCATGCGGACGCTCATCGAGAAGCTTCCGGAGAAGGTGGTGAGAGATCTCCGGGCCATCTGCTTGAACACTGGTTATCCACCGGCGGACGTGGTTCTTCAGAAGTTCTCGGACTATCTGAAAGACCGCACGTTCAGCAAGCAGTTTTTGGTGAATGCTGTATCCAAGAGGACATTTTTTCGTAGCCCCCTCGGGGGCTCGGAATAAGACGTTTTGTGACGGGACGGGTATCTTCGGATTCGCCGTTCCTCACGCTGTCTCGTCCCCAGCACTCCCTCGCGGTCCTCCGGACCCTGCCTTTCATGGTTTATGCAAGACCAATCGGTGTGACGAGATGTACGTGTCTTTTCGGATCATCGGTCAGTGTTTGGAGTTTCGGTCGATCTTGGATCCTTATCTTTGTTCTGACGCCTCGGTTAACTATATTGTTACCAGTCTTCGGACAAGATACTGGATCTCATTCGACAATCGAAACATTATTGCTATCATCATCGAAAGTTTGTGCTCGACCATTGTTCGAGTAAAACTTACGTTGAAAGATAGAGTAATGATTCTGAACCCTCGTCCCGATTCCTTTAAAGACATTTGTACTTCGATTCACACTGAAAAAATTGCCCGCCAAATTTGGCCAGTCTCGTCGTTGGACACTACGCGATCTACTGCGTCAAGGATGGCAGCACCCGTGCTGATAACCCTCGCTGGTGATAGGCCTAATATTGCATTGGGTCCATCTACCTTTGATGGCCCAGTTCACGAGTCTGTCATTCCGAAACCAGTCTCGCCGTCCGACAATACGCGATCTACTGCGTCAAGGATGGCAGCACCCGTGCTGATAACCCTCGCTGGTGATAGGCCTAATATTGCATTGGGTCCATCTACCTTTGATGGCCCAGTTCACGAGTCTGTCATTCCGAAACCAGTCTCGCCGTCCGACAATACGCGATCTACTGCGTCAAGGATGGCAGCACCCGTGCTGATAACCCTCGCTGGTGATAGGCCTAATATTGCATTGGGTCCATCTACCTTTGATGGCCCAGTTCACGAGTCTGTCATTCCGAAACCAGTCTCGCCGTCCGACAATACGCGATCTACTGCGTCAAGGATGGCAGCACCCGTGCTGATAACCCTCGCTGGTGATAGGCCTAATATTGCATTGGGTCCATCTACCTTTGATGGCCCAGTTCACGAGTCTGTCATTCCGAAACCAGTCTCGCCGTCCGACAATACGCGATCTACTGCGTCAAGGATGGCAGCACCCGTGCTGATAACCCTCGCTGGTGATAGGCCTAATATTGCATTGGGTCCATCTACCTTTGATGGCCCAGTTCACGAGTCTGTCATTCCGAAACCAGTCTCGCCGTCCGACAATACGCGATCTACTGCGTCAAGGATGGCAGCACCCGTGCTGATAACCCTCGCTGGTGATAGGCCTAATATTGCATTGGGTCCATCTACCTTTGATGGCCCAGTTCACGAGTCTGTCATTCCGAAACCAGTCTCGCCGTCCGACAATACGCGATCTACTGCGTCAAGGATGGCAGCACCCGTGCTGATAACCCTCGCTGGTGATAGGCCTAATATTGCATTGGGTCCATCTACCTTTGATGGCCCAGTTCACGAGTCTGTCATTCCGAAACCAGTCTCGCCGTCCGACAATACGCGATCTACTGCGTCAAGGATGGCAGCACCCGTGCTGATAACCCTCGCTGGTGATAGGCCTAATATTGCATTGGGTCCATCTACCTTTGATGGCCCAGTTCACGAGTCTGTCATTCCGAAACCAGTCTCGCCGTCCGACAATACGCGATCTACTGCGTCAAGGATGGCAGCACCCGTGCTGATAACCCTCGCTGGTGATAGGCCTAATATTGCATTGGGTCCATCTACCTTTGATGGCCCAGTTCACGAGTCTGTCATTCCGAAACCAGTCTCGCCGTCCGACAATACGCGATCTACTGCGTCAAGGATGGCAGCACCCGTGCTGATAACCCTCGCTGGTGATAGGCCTAATATTGCATTGGGTCCATCTACCTTTGATGGCCCAGTTCACGAGTCTGTCATTCCGAAACCAGTCTCGCCGTCCGACAATACGCGATCTACTGCGTCAAGGATGGCAGCACCCGTGCTGATAACCCTCGCTGGTGATAGGCCTAATATTGCATTGGGTCCATCTACCTTTGATGGCCCAGTTCACGAGTCTGTCATTCCGAAACCAGTCTCGCCGTCCGACAATACGCGATCTACTGCGTCAAGGATGGCAGCACCCGTGCTGATAACCCTCGCTGGTGATAGGCCTGATATTGCATTGGGTCCATCCACCTTTGATGGCCCAGTTCACGAGCCTGTCACTCCGAAACCAGTCTCGCCGTCCGACAATACGCGATCTACTGCGTCTAGGAGGCCAGCACCCGTGCGGCCCACCCTCGATGGTACTCGATCGAATGCTAAATTTGGTCCATCCACTAGGGATGGCCCGGTTCACGAGTCTGAGCCCTCGAAACCAGTCTCGCCAGTCGACAACACGCGATCTACTGCGTCTGAGAGGCCAGCACCCGTGCGGCCCACCCTCGATGGTGATCGATCGAATGATAAATTTGGTCCATCCACTGCTAGGAATGGCCCGGTTCACGAGTCTGAAACCTCGAAGCCAGTCTCGCCAGTCGGCAATACGCGATCTACTGCGTCTAGGAAGCCAGCACCCGTGCGGCCCACCCTCGATGGTACTCGATCGAATGCTAAATTTGGTCCATCCACTAGGGATGGCCCGGTTCACGAGTCTGAGCCCTCGAAACCAGTCTCGCCAGTCGACAACACGCGATCTACTGCGTCTGAGAGGCCAGCACCCGTGCGGCCCACCCTCGATGGTGATCGATCGAATGATAAATTTGGTCCATCCACTGCTAGGAATGGCCCGGTTCACGAGTCTGAAACCTCGAAGCCAGTCTCGCCAGTCGGCAATACGCGATCTACTGCGTCTAGGAAGCCAGCACCCGTGCGGCCCACCCTCGTTGGTGATCGATCGAATAATAAATTTGGTCCATCCAATACTAGGGATGGCCCGGTTCACGAGTCTGTCACTCCGAAACCAATCGCGTCCAAGAGGATGAAGAAGAAGGTGTCTTCCCTCGCTACGCCGGATCCGCCAGCAATCGCCTCGTTTCCGGTCTTCTCCCAGCGCCAGGTTGCCAGCAAAAAGACGACCATCGATCGATTGGGCTCTCATCAGTTTGGATCTGATATGGGGACTCCAGAGGAGCCAGTAACCGTATCCAGATTACGGTTAACTACCGTTTCTCCAACTTTGGTCCCTACCAAACGCGGAAAGAAACAAGTCAATCAATCGAGTCCGGACTATCCTTCGGGAGTACCAGATTCTACCGATTCGACAAAAGTTATACCCTCTGATCGCATCCGGCCCTATCTCCCTCGTTCTGCGAAGACGAAGTTCACAGACTACGTTCGTGTAGTTATGACTTCCGAACCTCAGACCCCCCGGAGTGTCGTCAGTTGCCAGGTTCCCGTACCTTCTACTGACACACTCCCACATCAGGTACAGTAAATATACCTCCTTTCGGTGGTAATTTACTGTATTTAACCATTCTGTGAGATTCCCCTTTCTTTCCCTGTTCTATCCTTTTTTGTTTGGTCCAATTTGGTCCACTCTCCGCGGAGTTATGGACGTCTCAATTTGTGCTCAAGGACTCCGCCCACTGTCGTCTGCGTCTCCACTACCCTCGTCTCCCTCGCCTGCCGCACACCAGCACTCAGCGTCTCTCACCGTCGCACACTCTCTTGGCTGCGCGCGCATTTGGCTGCCGACGGGTCTCGCCACGACAAGGATTTCCACGCATATTTTTAGGCCTAAATTTCGTATATTCTGTCCACTTGTTTTTGCACTCTACGTGTTGACGTATGTGTGCGTTTCCCTCGTCCATTCACCTGCGTGTGTTATGGACATTTTTCCCTCTTTTTCCACTCCAGCGACTATCCCTCGATCCTCTCATCCTTTAGATGAGGTATCTTTGGAACTCTCGCCGGAGCTCTGGTATTTTTCCCCTAAAATCGGTCTAATCGTTGTTAGGTTTTGATGCCATCCCCTCGTGGGAAACGCTTTCCTAATAAATGATTAGTAAGTTAAAAGTGTAGTTCTCCGCATGGCTTATCCCTTCGCTCTACCCGAACCACCTAAAATAATAGCTTGGGTAAAACACGCATGTTGTTGATCATATTGGGCGGTTTCTGAACCGACGGCCAATCCGAGAGGATTGTGGTCACGACACACGGGGTTGATGATAAGTAAAGGAAAACGTCATAAAAATTGGAAACTTCAAGAAGAGAAAAGGAAACTGACGATGATAAGAAGGAAGGCATGAAGATTGATCCGGCAATTCAATGTTTACATCCTTCGAATGACATGGGCGTAACTCTTATCGAATAATGTATGTTTCTGTTCTACGCGAGTATGAAAACTTACTTTCTGGTTATGAAGTTACGAAAGAGAATAATATAAGAATATTTGTTTTAGTAGAATATCGATTTGAATTTACTTATAAAAATTTCTCATCAATTCTCAAACTCTCAACTATGAACTCGGTATTAGATCTGAACTATATCAAAAATACCTGTTGGAGTCACAGTTGGCGTTTCAGGGCTTGTCCATCCGGGCGTTATTGTCGAGGTTGGTGATCCAGTTGGTGCTTCATTTCGATAATACGAACAGACGAAATTGAGACGAGTTTCTGCAATATACGTGTTCCATCTTCCATTTTTGATGCTCTCAGAGACGAAATTCTGATTCAGATTATTAGTTTCAAAATTGGTCCACGCGACTGGTGTTCCATCATCCCATTGCCATTTACTGGAAGTGTTCCGGCTCAATCCAATCCAGAAACTACCGCTGTTATCATTAAATATCGTTTGAGCGAAGGCTAAAAAAAATCTAATGTTCGAAAACAACAAAATATAATAATCTCACATGCTAAGTAGGAATCCGTTTTACTGTCCGGCACGGTTGCAAGGTAGGATTTGTGATTGTGACACCAATTGCGCGCTTCTTGATAGGTGAGTTGTTGCCCGATCAGTTTGAAGCATCTAAAACTTATTTCACAAAAAAATGCGATGATTGCATTTACTGACGAACCTTCCGAAAATCAGTCGGTCAGCGCTCTCATAGCATGATTGTGCACTTGCAATTGAAACTAAAAACGGTAGGAAGAAATGTATTTTCATTGAAACTCAAGTAACAAACAAGAGTGTTTCGATGCAGAAAATGAGACGTGATAAGTATCGGGAAAGTGCTTTATATCATGGTAAAACCGATTAGAAACACCGCAGAAAGAGTAAACAATGTTGAAATAGTTCAACTGCTTAGTTCGACACAAATTCCTTCTTGGGCAACGTTATCTCCTTTTCTTTAAAACTGGAGTGCAAAGGGTATACCGTAAGCCATACTCCCATGTCCGCTGGGCTTCATAACCGGGTAATTCCCAAGAACCTCCCAAGGTTGATAAATTAGCATTTGAAATTACAATATTTGTAAAGCACAATTTTTGTAGAAAAGCCGGAGGCAACTCCCTCTTTTCCGCATATCATAAGGTAAGTCACAAGAATTCGAAAACATTATCGTTTTTCTAGTTTGGGTCGCACACTGCAATGAGTGATAAGACAGGAAGTAACAAAACGGTGATACGTGTTATAATTTTGTTGGAAACTGTGTTTCTTCGAAGAATCAAAGAGTTTGAGTATAGTATGAACATTGAACGTTGTATTATCAGCCCAGAGCTCAGGTATTAACATTTTATTATTGCATAGTCGCCATATTTTCAGACAGTATGATAATTTTCATAAAGTTTTGAATAGATTAGTCGCTTTTTCCGAACAAATATTCCTTCAACCGTTCCCAAGATGACTTATTTTCTGCCCTTGTCTGTGTTACTTCTTCAGAATCGGGTTTATAGCTGCAAACAAACGGAAGGCGCTCTTCTTCTGGTAAAGTGATCCATTTTCCATCACTCGTCCTTCCGGCAGCAAAATTCATTGAAGGATTGATTTGAGCAAAGTATTGAAACGTCAAATATGGATGAAATATTGTGCGAAAGTTGTCGTGAACAGTGGGCCTGTAAACACCGATCCAAAAGTTTCGGGCACTAAATATTGTAGCGGCAATTCCTGGAAAATTTAGCCACGGGATATAAGTAAATTGAGTTCTTTCAACATACTGGCTAGCCATATAGCTTGTGTATTGCTTTCTTCTAGTGCCAAATAAGACCATCTGTTTGGGGCGTTGTATCCACAATATTGTTCAGCCTCCCAGAACGCCATTGGTATATTTACAAACGTGAAACATCTGAATATACTCGGCTTTTTTCGCTACTGCTCGCTAACTCACGATCCATTGATATATCGATCAGGCTCTGGACAGTTGGATTGTACTAGTGAGATCAGAGAAACTGCAAGAATGAGCTGGTAAATCATCTGGAAAAGTCATTGATTTGTCAGGGAAATAGTTACAGGAGAAATGGTCATAATGCGGTTTCCGCTGCTTCTTCGTGACTTTTCAACTACTAGATTTTTCCTGATAAGAGTTTGGGTGGAATCACTGACTGATAATTAGGCAAATTGTTGTAAACTGAGTCAAACAAACATTTTTGTTAAGTGAACTCAAGAAGAAACATAATTTTCCGGGAAGATTACAGAGAACCACACCCTTTTTCACAAAATTGAGGCTTGGAAAATTTATAATCATGCTCACCAAAGAACTCTGCTGACATTATACTGTAGATGCGCAACACCGTAATGTTTTAACCATCTATTGTCTTCCTCCCGTGCTTTGGATTTTCAGCAATGTAGCCATGAAAATTTTTCCAGCGTTTTCAGTTTACGAAATTCCAAATTGTATGGTTCTGAAATTCTTATGATCAATAACTTTTTCGATGATGTTTTTGCATAATTCGTTTTGCCTCAAAAATGCAAATGTCAAATACTGAATGCGTGCAGTTAACTTTTCTCTTCCTCTCCATCTCCCTGATTTTGGTTTGACTAGAATTCAATTGCAAACGTCCGCTGTTTACATTTTGTATGGCATGCTTGAAAAAAGCACAACTCTTGTTTTTTAAAGATCCCTTGAGTCGGTGAGTTACTTTCCCAGTCCAATTACATTTTTTAAAACTCCCAGATTCATTTGGCAGTACGTTTTCCCTATTCAATTTGCGTTAGGGCTACTGGGAAATTCACTGAATCTTTGGGTACTTGCCAGCGATGAAGTTTCCAATATTGCCAGCGATATGGTAAAAATAAAGAAAAACATGATTGGTAACCTATGAAAATATGTTTCAGCTGGCTGCGGTCTCATTTTGTGACTTGGCTTTCCTTCTAGTAATGTTGCCACATTGTCTTGCTGCATTTGATACAGTTGCCTATGATGTGACATTCAGGTAGCAATTGCCCTTTTGATGTACAAAACTTGAAGGTTCAGATACTTCTATCTGAATACCAAACAACACATGTCAGCAGTAGCTAATTGGATGAGTGCTGCAGCTATCTGGTCAGGGATCGCCACAGACTCGTATTTTTGAAAGTTTTCTTTTATTCAGGCTCATCCTTGCAGTTTCAATCGAACGTTATCTCATCGTTCGCTCACCGTTTCGTGCAAAGTTATATTGGCAACGAGGAAAAATGGTTGTTGTATTGTCTTCTATCTTCGTCACTACTGGTCTTCTTACGGTCTACCACCACTTTGAATGGGACTGTGTTATTGAAGAGTTTTGTAATGGTACACAACTCTTAGATTTCTGCTATTACTCGGGTATGAGACATCAGAAAACATATCGAAACAAAGACTGGGTTACGCCGAGTAATGTGAAGAAAGTGTACCTCAAGTTTTCAACTTTCCTGAATGCGATTCTAGTGAGTGAAAAAACAAGATGACTACTAAGCTGGATTGTTTTCAGGTTGTTTTCGTACCAATTGTTCTTGTAATTCTTTTAAATGTGTTGATGATAAGACAACTCAAAATCAATTGGTCTTCGCCAAGATTGGAGTCCATGAGAGGAGCTATGAATAGGAGCCAAGTGGTAAACATTCTAAGATTCCTGACAAAGATTCCAGATCTATTCTTCAAATAAACTTATACCGCGACGATTTTTTTCAGCGTCAACGCCAAAGAGTTACAGTTACGGTCATTTCAATTGGTTTATGTTTCTCTTTAACACAGGGACCCTCAGCCTTTATGGTCCTTTACGAACTTTTCTCTGAATACGAATTGGGCCATACGTTTTATGCTATATTCAGTATAACAAACTCTTTAGTTGTGACTGGTAAAACAATAAACTTCATATTGTTCTGCCTATCCTCCGAGCACTTCCGACAAAAATGCTTCAAAGCAATTTATAAGAAGTTCCCGAAAGTAAGGACGTGTTTAGGAGCTTTAAGAAAAACTATCTTTTCAGTTATCTCAAAGTAGTTTCGGAAAGCGTTTTCTCGATCATCAAAGATCAAACTCATGCGACCGATCATCTTCTCTTCGTACTGTTCGTTCAAGAAGAGGCTCAGCTACCACACTTCCTGGTGCACTCCGAGATTCCGGCGCATTGCTGACAGTAGACAGGACGAAAAATGAGTGTGCAACGTGTTCTATAGAGAAATCAAGTTCCTTATCAATATCCCGCCAGACACTTCCATATCGCACTCGACTGGAGTCTGAATTGTCACAGGAAGAACCTAATAGACCGTCAGTTTCCGCATAGCTTTTGTTTTTTTCTATGTATTTATTTTCCTGTCTAATCTATTCGATATTCTATTCTATTCATGAATAAATTTGTTGATTCTACCAGAGTACTGCTAAATTTATTATGTAGATGATGATAATTACTTTTTTACAATAGACCCGAAAAATTAATATTAGTGGTAGATCATCAAAAAAGGAGATCAGAATATGAGAAGAGTAATTGAATTACGATTAGTCTAAACTTGTGTAATTTGAGTCGTTCTTGTAGTGCTGGCTGGCGGAGTTGGAAAGCTGTCTGTTGAAGGGTTTGAGACCAACTGCGCATCACCTCTTGGTGCAACTACACTTGAATTGCTGATCTTTCGGGAGGTAGAGAAGTTTCGGGAACATGGAGAGTAGACAATTGACGTTTTTTGAGTGATGACCGATTTTGAACGCGTGAAGTTCGACCTGAAAATCTGTGTGATCTATGTCTATGCAAATTGATAAAATTGAAAGAGAGGGACAATAGTGTCAACAGTCATAAACACATACACGCGCATTATAAAGGGTTAGTAGTATATGAACAAAATAGAGAAACCAAAACCCTTTACATTTTCAACGTGTGGGTGCTTTGACTTACGAGAACTTGATTACCTTGACGTTTTGCTGCCTCCTGCAAGAAAGAAAAATTGGCACCAAAAGCGACATGTCTGCCAGAGGCGTCGTCGGAATGTCTCTGATGTGAGACAAAACAGGACTACATTCAGCATCTTTCCAGTGAGAACTAATTGATTAGCAACAACAGATATGTAGATTGTGTATCTAGAAAGTATTGGATTGGGGTTGAACTCCGATCACTAAGACTCACTGGTTCGGAGGGAACATCTTCTGTGATAGGAAAACTATAGCAGACGGTCCCTGAGTCAATGTGAAGCATGAGACAATGGCCAACACCGTATGAGTCATTTTCTTTTCCTGATCCGCCATGCTCGATGGTCCAGCGGCATTTCGTACGAGAAGTTCCTGAAGAACGATTTTGTAATTTTATGCAAACTCGACATGCCCCGCGGCTAAATAAGAGAGTTCTTCTCTCGAAGTGGGTGTGTGACTTTTACCCTCTGAAGGTTAACCCTCTATCTCTCACCTCCGAATGTCGGCGTTTCACCAGACGGATGAGTGAAATGTTCAAAACCGCGACAGCGAAAATGGGAAGTAGAACAGCTAAGAGCGCATTCGCATAAACAGAAATATGTAGATACTGTTTGGTGATTTCCGAAGTTGGATTCAATTTCTTGCCATGCATTTCGTCGGTGTTCGAATAACACTTTCCCAAAACCTGAGTTCCATGGCAGGCAATGAAGCTGACGCAGGAATGTGAAATATGATGATAACTAGTGAGAATCAAAGTAGAAACCATGATCCCTACAGAAACTATCATGATTTGCTTTCCCTGAAAAACAAACAAAATCTTTGAATTAATTCTTGAAATGCAAGTCCACTCAAAAATACTTACATTGTGAACATCCAATGATCGGAAAGGAAACTTGATGATCAGAAGTCGCTCTAGAGAAACAGCCAAAACAAACCTGCAAAGATTGAAAACAAATGTAAGTATGGTTCCTAAAGTTTCCAACCATATAGCAGCCGCGGAAAACCAGTTGCTCAATGCTCCAAAATTGGGTTTCGAATGAAAATGGAAAAGGCGAAATGTTGGTGAACTCGAAAAAATGTCAAGAGATGCTAGGTAATGAGGTACCATCATAAAGAAGACAAACATGTCGCACAAAGCAAGACAAGTTAAAAGATGATTGGCGCTGTAAAAAAAGGAAATATTAGGATCATGTTTCAGTTATCGAACCGATTTTTAATGTGTCCACTGAGAAGTACTGTCATCGTCAATAGATTTCCAACAACTGTGATTATGAATTGAATCGGGAAGATGTACTGAAAATATATTTTTTTTTCTACTGATATGTTGTTTTGTCTCATATGGGGCACATTTTCCTATTGTTTTAAACTTCATAGCTATTCCCATTTTTTTGGTTTCTGAGATTGGCAGTTGGGTGCGATGTACAACCTTTTTCTCAGCTCCACGAGAAATAGAACCAAGCAGGAAATTGAGAGGAGACAGAAGTAGTGGATGAGAACAGGAAGAAAACAAACATTTTTGAGGTCTTGTTTTTTGAAACGTAGGTCACTAACTCGTGAGTCCATGTTAACAAGATAGAATCTTGCATTAAGTAGATTTGCAGACTAAATTTAAATATGGGTGTACGCCAGCAAAAAAAAGAGAAACTTGTGAAATATTAAGAGGTTCTATTAGAGTTTTTATGGTATCTAAATTGAAAGAAAACTCTGATCACAGTGGGTATACTCAAACTCCAAGTTCAAAATGTATTTCAATTTTGTAGAACCTTTCTATATAAATGTCAAAAAAAATGCCCGGACACAACTTCTGTAATCGCACTAGTATGTTTTCCCTCTCTTTCTCGTTCATAACCTGTTCACACCTGAAATCAATTATGGAGAAAGCTTCTCATAAATTTGACCCCCTCTGCATTTTTTTGGTTTCTCTTGAAGAGTGCGAAACATGTGCGTAGATACAACTCTAGAAGAACCGCGTCAAAATGTCCATCAAGTGTACAATTTCAAGACGCGATTAATTGGATTCTGGGGTTAGGATGCGAAAGGCAAGGGCGTATTCATGACTTTTCCAAAGATGATCACTTTTAGAGCACGGCAAATTGGTCACGAAGACGACCCCTTGCCAATGGATAAGATGTAAACACTTGAAATCGAGATGTTGTAGTACAACAACACGTATTTCAAATAATTAAGGATGGGTGTCTAAAACAAATCTCACGCCTTTACCTCTTCTCCGCTTTTTTTTTATTCTAATATCATATTTCCGATCCAGAGAAGCGATGATCATACACCGCATGTTCAGTAATTTTTTACTAGCGAAAAATTCAGGGGTAACATTTTTTTTTGATTCGAACGGGGTCTATGAAATAATGATGTATAAAAGACACAAAGACAGAGCACGACATGGAGGCATGAGAGTGCAATACTTCCAGGATGAACGACAATGATTTATGGACATCCGCACTCAGACATTGATGCATGGGATGGGAAGCATGACTAGAATTTAGGCGGGTTAGTTTCTCATGCTAAAATGAAAAAAATTAAAGTAACAATCAGAGTCTCAAGAATAGTAAAATTTTTGAACAGAAAGACGATTTAACACCCAAGAGTGGCAAGTTTTAAGAGTCCTATTTGTCACAAAACGTTTATGACCTAGTTTTTCATCAACTATAAGATACATCTACTTTCCATTACCTGCTGTAAGAATGTTTTCTTTTTGTTTTCGCAACCCCTTCCTATATGTTTATTTTCATCTGACAACATGAGCGGCATTATATTATTCTCTTTTATTCGAGCGGCATTTTTTTATTATATACCTACGATCGGATTTCCATAGCTTAACTTTTTCGTGATTGGTTCCCGATGTTCTGCTCTATGAATGCATACAAATATGTACACAACAACTTGTCTTCACAAATTTCCTTTCATCCATTATTGAAAAAAAAGGAAAACACCTTTCTCTTAGAATTTTCTGAAAGACGTCAAAATGCTTCGTCCTTCAGTATACAGAAGTGCGTTCAAAATTCTGGGACCACTCGCTACTCTCTATTGGTTTTTACTCTGGCAATACACATGCTTCCTACTACCATCCAACTTTTCCCAAAGACATACATTATTAATCCGTTTCTCGATGTCCGGCATCAACAACAAGTAGGTTTCATCAAAGCACTTTTGGACTAGAGGTGACACCGTTATAGGTCGAGCAATCATTGTAGTATTCTCATCCATCATTTGAATTTGTCTGCTTGAAACTGAACATTGAGAAATAAAAAAGATTTTTCAGCAAAAGAAAAAATAAAAACTAGTAACTCGGAGGTATATTTATGACGACTGAATGAAAGTAATTGAGGGAGAGTTCAAAGCTTCAGGGTGGGGTAAAAGAAAAACAAGGAATAAGTTGTGTACAGCCAACAGGAGGAACAAGATCTTGGGAAGGAAAGTGAGTTCTGAAAAATTGACCAAACATCTGAACATGTGAACATTGAAAATCGGACACAAGTCAAAAGTGTACGATGTTAACTTTACCATTGAATTTAAGTTTTGAAGAAAAGTAATGTAATATGGCTCAAGTCATGGTTCAAACCGAAAACTGACTAAGAAAGTTAATAAAACATTCTCAATTAGTTTTTTTCTCACTCTTCGTACTACTTGAAGAAAATACAGCCTAGTGCTCAGGATATATTGCTTGAAAGTTTGTGGAGACTGATGAGAGAAAACATAATTATATAGCAGTAAACTTAACTGAAATATCAGTGTGTTTATGAAATAACAGCTCCTTTCAAATTCTGAGAACAAAAATTGTGTTGCCAAAAGTCAAAACTCAAGGAGAGTGGCTCAAGATGGATAATCAATCTTCCAAAAAAAAGAAAGGAGGGTCGAAACAACACTGGAACAAGATGGAAGAGCACTTTAAGCGACATGCAAGTAGACAGATAGCCAAAGATGGATCTATTCTCTAGATACGACGTTGAAAATAGCATTAAAAAATGAATCTGCGTCGAAGTTTTGAAAATGTTGAGATACTGATCTAGAGTTCATCGAAAATTCTCAAATATTCTCTATCTTAGGTGTCTCAAATATTCTATTTTGTGTGAATTCTCAAATATTCTGTCTCGGGCGTTCGAAAACATTTTGGCCACATAAAGCAAACTGTCTCACTGCTCAACGTAAATGATAATTACAACAATGTTTATGAGGAGAAAATATATGAGAAGTACATGATGCATAATCCGAGAAGCAACAAAAATTCTCGTTGTCTTTGGCATGCAGCCAAATGGTTGGAGATGAAGCGGAAAGTGTGTTTGAAGGTGAGAAAAAATTGCGGTCGGCGCAAGAAGAAGAAGACAAGAAAAGAGCCCTGCTCCCCCAGCTCCGCCTTTTTTTTGAGGGAGAAATAGAACGAAAGTTTCTTGTTTTCGACCTTTTATATTGCACATTTCCCATGGGAACACTGTATGGAAAAACGGAAGAAGGAAATCTGAAGGTTTTGATTCATGAGCGCAGAGTTCGCAAAAGAAAAGACCACACAAAAAATCGGATAATTGTTGAAAGCAAACAGAAAAATACAAATATGTTTCAGATGTTTTGTGAATAAGCTCTTTGGGATAAAGATATAAGTGACTGAATAATATTAAAAATCTGAGTTTTTTCATTTAAGAATCTTTCGAAATTGGGGTTTCATCTCGTGGGAATTTGATAAACCACACTCAACTGTGAAAAATGATAGAAGCTGCAGCTACCTAGCTGAAGTTAAAATTTTCAAAATTTTCAGAGACTACTTACATTTTTGAATTATCATAGAAACCAACCAGTCTTATGAAATCAGAATATCGGTAAAGTGTGATAAACAGATAATAAGAGAAGTCAGATAATTCAATAGGTGTCCTGTTACAAGTAAGAGAAAAAGAAGAAAGAAATCAGAAATCACCAGGGTTGCTCTAACAGAAAGAATCACTTTCAGAAAGAATCACTTTTTTTTATAAATTTGTAGATTGTTTTTTTATTTAATTTTCTCTCCCCTCCATTTTACTACTTGTTTTTCAGTTAGTCCGCGCTGGAAAAAACAACGTTTTTCTATCAACTCCGTCCTACTTTTTTCAGACAAAAAGAAATCATCTGAAACTGACACTGAACATTCAGGATTCAATCAACAGGAAAACTCTACGAGCTCAAAAGCCTTGTATTTCATACAATTTTCAACTAGTTCTCAGAAGGTATTTATTTGTATCTCTTTTAATGATGACCATATATAATTGTTTTTGAGAACAAACAAATAATGAAATCAAATTATGTTCTACTCTGTTCTTATTATTCCTTCAGAATGGAAATAAGAAAAGAAAACCTGAAAAATCTTTGAAACTCATCTCTCACACCCTCGTCTCATATTCAGAATATGAAACTCATTCTGTGACAATCCACGTCAGATAACATAAGAAAAACGCATTTCTATGTAGATGAGAACCTAGGAGGGTATTGGAGATAAAGTGTCTAGTGTGCGCTGCCAAAAATGCCCTTCTTTCTCTTCGAGGGAGAAGAAGAAATTCAAGGATGCGTGACTTGTAATAAAATATAACAGATCATAAATGAACAACTAAAATTAGCTGAAATTATAGAAAAAAGTATACATTCTTCTTCCTCGTCACACACAAACAATACGCTCTTTTGAGCTTTAAAAAGGAAAGGCTAGACGTTTTATCAAGTGGACTACAAAAACTTGAATGACCATCTTCGGAGCACTTGACAAGAATATGTGAGCTCTATTTGTGGGCAATAATAAGATTTCTGAGCTAAGACATCGTCATTTTAGCACCATTGAGGTGTGGAATTTTTCGATCGAGCTCACCAACTTTTTCTTCTTCTTAACGGGAATTTCGGATTGGCCTCAAATTTGGAACACTGATTCATATTTGTCAGAAATTACGTCTTATACGTAAGCATGTAGTTTGCCACACAGTAATCCTGTATTTCGTGTTGGGACTTGCTTTTCAATGCTTTGTGAGTTTTCAGTTTTAAAACTTTATATCTAAGAGTACTTAAAAATTTTTCGGCAAAATCCTAGAACTCTATTTCTGTAGTTCAACTCTTCTTGTCCTCTTTCGGGCTTATATTTTAAGAGATAGCTAAAAACATAGATTTCTTAAATTGTATACTTAGATCTGGAAATTTCAATAGATTTAAGCAATTTCACAGAATTTCAAGGGTTTTTCCATTTCAAAACGCTCATATGGTTCTGATCGCTACTGTACATGAAAAATTATAACTAGACATCCGAATCATTCAATTTTCTTTTTTCTTTCATTTTTCAAAAAATATTCAAGAAGCGTGCTGTGTTTCGCTTGAATTGGTACAATGAAGCTTCCTTCGCAATAAAATGAATAGGAAAGTAGGTCCAGAATGTTCGTTTCGATTAGTCACACACAATGTGTGTACATATGTGTATGCTCTGATTGAATTAGTCATTGAACCGTGAATCCATGTGTTGGGATCTGTTTACAAATACTCATTCTGGATTTTCAGTGAGTCTCTACTATGGAGAAGATGAGCCTATTTACTGAACGTAGGTAACTTGGATTCAAGTGGGAAGTTGCCAAAGTCATACTCCCGGAGAGACTCCGAGAAAACTTTTATAGAATATGGTAATTTAATTTGATGCAAACTGTAATATTTGTTCACAGAGAAATATTGAAATTCCGACAGAGGTCTAAAACTTGTATGCGTTATGGAAAACAGTTCCGCTTTCATGCCCGAACTGACGTCATCTTGACACACCAAACCAAATTAAAATTCCTTCTAATAATGCTATAAAATTCCGCTCCTAGAAATGTATGGGATTCCTATTAGTCGTCGGATGTGCACAAGAGAGCACAAACAAAAAGACACACGGAAGTTTACAAAAAGTTTCGAAACGAGAGAGCCACAGCCGTAGCGACTTTTTCTGCGCTCAACCTTTTTATCTGTCTCACTAATCTCGTCGGGACGACTTCCAAAATGGCAACAAATTTGGAGCACTATTTGTAGGGCAATAAAATGAGTGTCAGAAAAAATATCGGATGTGCAAATGATATCATCGTACATACAGCTAAATAAACGTTTTTATGATGCAATGGGGGGAAAATTAAAACTTGAGAATACTCGAATACCGTTAGTAGTGAAAATTATTTCATCCATATTGTTTCTTTGCAGAGCAACCAGTGAAAATATGAGCGACTGGAAAAAACCTTAATGGATTTACACTTGATTAATTCACAACAATAAAACTAAGGAAACGGCAAGTGCTTGGCAAGATGTAGAAGGAAATAGGAGGGGGTGGGAAGAGCAAAAAGTCAGATTCCGTCGGTCCACGGCCAGTTCGCGTTATTGGATGAAGATGGACCTGCTGTGGATGAAGAATCAGTAATACCATTCGGCGTCTGGGTATGAATATCTCGAAGAAAATCTGGGAATGTCTCATCGATCATCGAAGTACCAGTGTTACAAGTCGCAACGCTGAAAAGGTAAATAGTGTTTTAGGAAATATGAAAGAGAGCACTTCTCAAACATGGTTCCAAAGCTTCGGGTCTGAGGTTGAGATGTTGAAGGAGCCGAGGAGTAGTCAAAATGCTGCTGTCTGAAAATAAAAAAAAGATATCACTATTTTGTCCAACGCGGACATGCGTCTCATGAAATAAGACATAGAAAAGAACGCACTTTTGTTCGGGAGCCATATCACCGAATTCTGCTCCATATGGAGGGCTGAAGTATCTCAGCGGTTCCTCTTCCGTCATCATTGTTCCACGCTCGCAGAATGTCACTGGTTCTTGGTTAAATTGCGTTGCAAACGTAGTTGAAGTTGATGCAGTTGCATAAATGGGTGCATCCTGATAAGTTGAATATTTTTGATACAGTATTCTCCGATTTTTACTTACATCACCCATGCTGTCATGATAGGTCATCTGAACTTGGGTACCTGCTTCAGCAAACACTCCTGGCTGCGTTTTTTTGAGAACGTTAATATCAGCCAATTCTGAAGTTTCTAACGCCGTTCGGATTGTTTCAATTACATTACGAGCATTTCCGGGTGCAACAATAAGCACAATCGGCGACTGTGAATACTCGCATTGCGAAGTACTTTCACACTCTTCCGCATGTTGTTTCGAGCTCTCCTTTCTTCGTTTCTGTTGTGTTTTGTCAGGTAGCTCTCCTTCATTGGCGATTGCTGAAAAATCGACATCTTACTTCTAGCCGTTTCTTATTCTTTCGGCATACACCTCATTGCCTCCCCAATGCGATCTCCACAAGGTCATCAAGATAAAGAGAGTGAAAATTATTTCTTATTGTTTTGTTTTAACTTCAAATATTTTCCCCTCTCGTGACTAGAAAGCTTTGTCCCATCGATCTATTGCCTAGATAGCGTCAATGCCACACATGGACACTGTTTCTGGTGACAACACACCACCACTATGCGCCCGTAAAAAGTTCAGTTTTTCAAGTTCTTCGCCATTGCGACTGTGTGTGAAAAAACAACAGAATGTTGCGTAATGAAATCGGTGGGAAAAGAAAGAAGAACTTGATTGAGTATTCTGTCAACGGAGAGGATGTTGCTGCTTGCTGATGAAGCGTAGAAATCGAACCTTGAAGGTCTTCCGACTATTAAATTCATAGGAAATAAGAGAAAACAGTTTTAATTTCAATATAATTATTCTGTAAGGTTTATGATTGATTATTCTTTGAAGACAACATCATCACAATGGGAGAATATACATTGTGGAGTACCTATTAAAATCTAAATACTGTACATGACGTTCAACGATAACTTATAAGTTTAAACGATCATTTTCCAGTGTGTTCCTTAACTCGCATTAACAACAGACAACTAGTATCTACCCACCAGTTCCAAGTAAATTAATTTTCTCAAAATTCAGAAAGACAGCGCCACCTCTAGAGCGTCGATCTACTCCCTCTGAAATGTAATTTCTCCTTCATCTAGCAACTAGTGACTTTAGAAACTGCCGAAAATACACAGCATTACGATAAAATCTAGGTTTTGAAAAATCTGAGAGACGCAGATACATATACCTGCCGTAGAGAAACATCAAGATCTCACACAACGATAAGCTTGGTTTCAAGGTGACATACCGCCCATCGAGGCTTATAGCGTGTATAAAAGGCACCATACTGGAGGAACAATCTTCAGCTATCTCATTTACTAAATATGAGTACTAAAGCCATTGTCATCGGAGCTTCGTTTTTCTCCGGAGTCACGATTATCGTGTCTCTAGTTGCAGCCGGCATGCTGCTCCAGGACATCAACGATTTGTACTACGACGTTATGGATGACATGACTGAGTTCAGAGTGAGTTTATTTTTAGAATTAGTATATTTACTCAGTGATGTGATTTCAGTACACTGCTAACGAAGCCTGGAAAGACATGATCGTCCCAGTCGGATCTACTGTGGAGGCTAATCTTATCTTCGGACGTAACAAGAGATCTGGAGGAACCTGCGGATGTGGCGCCCAGCCAAACAACTGTCCAGCAGGACCAGCTGGACCACCAGGAGCCCCAGGAGCCCCAGGAGATGACGGAGCCCCAGGACAAGCTGGAAAGAATGGAGTCAATGGTGTCGGAATCGTCAACTCTCAAGATGTCGGAGGATGCATCAAATGCCCAGCTGGAGAGCCAGGACCTGCAGGACCAGACGGACCAGCCGGAGCACCAGGAGCTGACGGACAGCCAGGAGCCCCAGGAGCCGCAGGACAAGACGGACAACCAGGAGCCGCTGGAGAGCAAGGAGATGCCGGAGCAGCTGGAGCCGACGGAGAAGCCGGAGCTCCAGGAGCAGCTGGTAAGAATGGACAACGCGGACAAGGAGCTCCAGGACCACAAGGACCAGAAGGACCAGCTGGACCAGCCGGAAACGATGGCGCCCCAGGACAAGATGGAGCCCCAGGAAACGCTGGACCAGAAGGACCAGCTGGAGCCCCAGGAAAAGATGGAGAGGCTGGAGCACCAGGCCAAGATGGAGAAGCAGGAGGCGCTGGACTTCCAGGACAAGACGCCGCCTATTGTCCATGCCCACCAAGAACCGCCGCTGTCGAGACCCAACCAGCCTCTCAAGGAGGATACAGACGCCGTTTTTCGCACGTCTAGAACTATTCGAATTTTTCGTAATAAAGAACATTTTCATCCAAAATTTTCACATCAAGTTTAAAACAATTTTTTTAGAAAATCTTCAAAACAAACCTCTTTGTTTTTTCAAAACAGCGCATCTGGCCTTTTTATGGTAGTTCATGTCTTTTGGTAATGCTAATCTGAGTCCACAGTGCTCACAAAGCAACTTCTTCTCCACGTGGCTGCGAATATAGTGCTGTCTGACATAACGTAGACCATCGAAGGACTTCTTTGAGCATGATTGTTCCGGACAGTAAAATTGTCGTCTAACTACTGAAAGAAGCAAGTGTAATGTTTTTTTCTATTAGGTTGGATCACAAGTTTCGGAAATCTACTATTTTTGCCGAAACGTATGACCCAGACTATTAGATGAATTTCTCACATTGGCTAGTTGAAGTTCTTCTCAAAATTCGTGCCTCGTTTGTGTCGATCATCTCATTCATTGAGTGTTGCTTCAGCTCATGGAACCGACAAGCTGATGAGTTATGAAATTCTCTTTTACAATCAGTGCACGTTCGCCTGCGATCCTCATTGAGAATTTCATCCACTGTTGGGTAATGCTTTACCAGTTTGACTGCGGCTTCCGTTTCCATTGCTACCTAGAATTCGATTTTTCACTACAGGCATGTAAGTTCTGAATAAATATCAATTCTAAAAACCTTAATCTGATACTTAATATTTGTTTCCCGTCTGCTATTTTTTCGTGTTGTGAAACCACCGCACCCATTTGGCATTGTCATATGTGTGAGTCAGGAATCAGGGCATACAACATCATTACATCTGTGACTCCGATGTTATCAGTGATAGGAAATTGGCTTAAACTAGCGAAAACAGGGCGTTTTCTCATCATTTTTTCAAATAGAGATGCAGGCGCGTTTCCTTCGTCAGATTAGTTTGCTGGGAAATCTGACGGAACTCATAGTGAAGTTAACACCATAAGAAAGTAGTTAGGAAACTTGAGGTTGGATTGAAACGGTTGGAAATCAGTTATTAAAATGGATATAGAATATTTACAGCTAGTGAAAATCGTGTTTTGCTCATATAGAACTGAAAACGGCTTGAAAATTACTGTACTTTACAGGAGACTTGAAAAAAATTCGGTATTGGAACTAGAACTAGTTCATTGTAATCCTCAACTAGCATATAATATGGAAATCTAACATTTATTTTTATTGACGGCCTGCAACCTATCATTGCGATCATAATGACTCAGTTCATTTCAATTACATAAATTGACGTGTTTCTCTTTTCCTCCCCCGTTTTATCAGTACCAGCACAGTCTGTACTTAAAAGAGGCCAATTTAATGTCATTCCCAGCTATCTTTCCCAACCACAACATGACCAAAACGAGGACATGCCTTTTGATTCTTTTTTTGATTCCGTCAGTTTTTTCGGCTTTTTCAACAACACACAAACTCAATTCTTTCACCACCGCAGAGCCTCAGAAAATACTCGACATTGCCGTAAGTTTGAGCTAAAGAATGAGCAATAATCAAATTTTAAGGATGGCTCTAAAATATATATTTCTTCTCTGGACAAAGCTGCCTATTTGGCAAGGATTACCTTGAGTACTAATAAAGCTTCTACGACGTGAGAGATAGGCACATAAATTTGGAGACATGAAATGTATTGTTTTTGCAGTTTGGATAAACTACTGAACAACTTTGACGAAAACGGATTTCTGAATGGGTGGCCGGTGAATAGTGACCTCACTATCGCCACACTGAACAGCGTAGAACTCACGAAAAATTTGACGGGGGAGCTGTTCGTTGCCACCCCAGTTATGGCAAAGGACACTAATTTCTTGGTTACTTCTGTTCGTTTCAATAATACGATCGATAGAAGCAACGCGGAAAATACAACAATTGTGTTTCTCGCAGTATACAATCAGAACAGCGATCTTCCAGCTTATGCTGGGTTCAAGCACATTCATGTGAGGGACATTGTGCAGCCAAAGACCACTAGCATTTCATTCTATAGTTATTTACCTGATGATAATTACGCCGATTTGACAAACTTGAACACAACGCGGAGACGAATTTTTTCGAACCCACTGAAATACTTCTCCAGTGGAACTCTTCAAACAACATTCTTCAGTGTTATTGATCCCCTACAGTTTTCACAAAGCATGTGGTTCAGGAGCATTGGAGGGTTCAAATTGACCGCTTCGAGAGATTACGGTAAGACTTACTTCTTGAGCGGCTCATCAACAAATGGTTACAGTAGATACTACGACGATCGGAACTCAAGCTATGACAGTCACAGGAATGTCGAATAGTCAGCTATTCACATACAATAGTGAGGTCCAATTCTTGACTGCTGGTAATAATAGACTGGGAACTAGTGGATTTGAGTTGACAACTGAGCTATTTACTAACTCAAACCTGACTGTACAGCTCAACGGACAGGGAACGCTATCTTTTAGTGATCAGTAAGCTTATCCGTGGTATCTAAATCGTTATATAATATTATTTTCAGGGTTTCTGGATCACAGAACGCAGTCAATTCACAACAGGTTCAACCTTGGCCAGGAGTCAATTTAAAAATAACACCAAGTGGAGTATTAGCTGGACTTTACTATATGCAGTACTTCAATATTGATGGCGGACCAATCACTCAAGCACCCTCTTCCACGACAATTGTCCCTTCTACATCGGGATTAATTTCGACAGGATCGTCAACTGTTGCAGGAAACTCAGTGAGCTCTTCTTCTGTAGCTACAGCTTCATCTGTTATCTCTACAACGCAAAGCGTCCAGACGACTACTAAGAATACTTCAGTAACATTCACACTGTTCTCAATTTTCGTGACATTGGTATACGGCGTTTTTCATTAAAATTGAGACACTCAATGACATCATAAGAGTGGGCTTTTTCCATAATTTCGAATTCAGTTATTGGCAAATAAAAAAGGTACTATCTATGTTGAAACTGTTTCGAGGGTGTTTGCATCGTGAAAAAATAGAAAGATCGTTCTCCAACTTGACAGATGATGATAGGAAAACGAGACTGATAATATAGAATGTTTTCTTATCAGAAGTTTTCAAATAATATTTTCGATGATTTTTATGGATATTTCACTTTTCCAAGTGTCATCTCTAGTTGAGCCCTCTTTAATGTTTCCAACAACTCACCAAAAGGTTCCTGCTCGACAAAAAAAATATCACTGAGCTTGTAAATTGTGCGTGTGGACCTGAAATAGTCAGAATCGGTAAGATTATGGTTTTATCAACGAGAAAGTCTCAAAATAAAGCTAAGTGGAGAGGCTTCAATCATCGGTAAGTACTTATGGGAAATTCCCGGTTCGGGAATCTTCAATACTAATGTAAAGTAGAACATTCCTGGAAAGTCCTCTTTACTGGACAAAAATGCAGATTTAGAGACACGATAAAAGAAATTTTATTGACGAATAAAGCAAGAACATAACATCAAAATGAATCTGTGTCGTGAGAGTTTGAATTACCGGATGGGAGAGTGAGGAATCACACCAAATTGAGTGGTTTGAGAACAGAAACAGGTAGGAAGACTGGATGGGATTTTTTGGATTCTGAAGAACGGTACAGAGGAGATACAAAACGATTGGCATGATGAAGAAACTTGATAAAATAGAAAATTATGAATAAGGTCAATACGAGAAGGTGAGGAGAAAAACTATGAAGTTTATCCTCGAAATCAAAATAATAGACAGAGCTGACTTGAGAAGGAGAGCAAAATTATTCTAACAAAACAATTTCACTAAAACTATCAAATGTAGAAAATGATTGGAATCGGGAGTAAAATAATTAAAGAAAATTGAAATAAGATAAAGTTTCTTGAGATGTTAGTTTGAAAGTTCGGATAAACGGTTTTGGAGAGCGTTGAGCTCGTTTCCGAGATTTTGAAGTGGTAATGCAGCGGATACATCGCATGCACGACGAATGAATGGAAGAATGTGGGCAAGGCACTCGCGAGATGTTGACCGTCTGCAATAGAAATGTTTCGATTGGTATTATGAAACGAGAAAAAAATGAATATTTAACATAAGGGTATGGCTGACACTAAAGATTTTGAATTGTACCAGAATATTACATGAACACATCGTAATAAACCTATGCAATGCTTTAGTTATTGAAACCCTACTAGTGAGGCTTTACATTCGAAAAATGAGGAAATTGATAAGACAATTTACTCTTTCTATTTAGTTCTATCGCGATTATGTATTTTATGTTATTTAGACTTTTTTCTCAATAAATACCTGTTGGATGTCTTGGGCACGCTCTCCAATTCTCTGATGATAGTCCTCGTCAGCTTTAGCACAACTTGAGTTATGTATTCTTGTCCTCGTGAGTTATGTGTCCACCACGCATCACCACTTCTAAACTCATCCGCAGCAATTTTCAAGAAGTCACAATTCGTAAGGTCTATCTTTTTGCAAAGAAGAGGATAGAAGTTCACAGGTAGTACTAGTCGTTGAGACTGACCATCACCTGGGACCCCACCTGATCCAATCTCCAGGATTCGGCGAATAATGAATTCTTTTGGGAAGTATTTAGTGTCTCTGTAGACTTGGAAAAGCTCTCCGATAGTGTTCGCCAACTTATCGCACAGTGCATCTTCATTGTGAGCAGTTGTGAATTCATCTTGAATTATGTTCTCCCACGTTTCAAATATATGTTCTTCCATATACATTCCAGCGCAATGAAGTAGGGCTAATTTGATTTTGTGCAGTTTGAATGGCACTACAAACTGGAGAAGCAAGTCCTGAAGGGATAGTATTGGTCCATCCAGCTGTCTGACAAGTTCTTCGTTCCTGGAGTTATCCATAGCTTCCCTGCAATGTTTTATGCTTTGGTTTTTCTAGGAACATTTTGGAACAAACTTGATTCTCATCTGAACATTGGCAACGTCTAATCGATCGCGTAGTTCGTCTATATTGGCAGTAACTGTCGAGTCTTTGCACGATTGAGCACACAAAATGGCATGTGAAAGGTAGGCGCATCTTTGGGTTAATCCCATTTTCCAACTGAAAGAGAAACGTGTTTGGACACCAGGATGTGTTCACTTACTTGTCGTTCTCTGCCAACTTGCTCAACAAACGCGCTGCTTTGTCGTAATTACCACTCTTCTCATAGAAACGCCACAACAAATCGAAATACTTCTGTCCACGGCCAGCATTGATTTCCTGGACAAGGAAAAACTCGATGTATGGTGATTTGCTTTGCAAGATCACATTCGTCTTGTTTTTCGTCAAGAGCCAGCGGAACACAGCAGCATGTGCCAATTGATCCTCGGAGTTCAAAACCGCATTGATCATGAGATCTCGATTAACAGCAGAATCGCGAGGCACTTCCGAGGTAGCTTCTTCTTCCAACTTGTCCAATTCGTCAGTTATCACTCTTTAATAAATAATTATATTCATATTTAGACTAAAACTAAATAATTTAGTAACTTGACCAGATTATCATGGAATAAGCAATCATATTTGTCACTATATGCAAAATAAAAACGTTGTTCAAGAGGACGAAAATAATAATAGCTAATAACTACGATACTTTTAGTGATTTAACGTATCCGTCCAGTAGTCTCCATGTACCACGACTTACTTGTAACAATCTGCTCTCTTTCTTTCGGCAGCAAGCATCTCTGCATCGGATCCATTTCTTCCGTGTTTGTATGCCAGCAGTGCTAATTGTTTAGGGTCGTCCTTCGCCGCCCTAAGCAGACATAGTTCCACAATAGCTTCGAATCCCTCCACACTTTCGGCCAATTGCTGACAAGTAGACGCTAGTACAACTTTTCCAATGGACTGCTTGAACATTTCAACAGCGGTTTGCACGAGTCGACGGCGAGCGGATCCAACACCTTGTTTCCTAGCAGCCTCTAATTGTTCCATAGCGAAGGTGACACAAGCGTCGTCTTCAGAGTAGAGATTTGGGCACATCTGCCGCAGACTCTCGGAGAGTGTTTTCGTTCCTGCTTCGTCGCCAAGGAAATATTTAATCATGGCTCGAATGAGCTCAGCGTTTAGATTGCTTCCGTCCGATACTAAATGAGCAAGTTTTCGAGAGCAGAAGTTTGGTAGGAGTTGTGGGTTCATTCCTGACGAAATAGCGACAAGGTTGTGATCGAATGCAAGAAGCCATAGGGAAAGGGTCTCCACGGTGGCATCAATCAGTTTCCGAAGTCCAATCAAAGATTGGCGTTCCAGAGTTGATGCTTCTGAACTCAATCGATCAGCTACGTTTCCAGAGTATCCGAACTCCATGTTGGGCACTAAGCGATAATCATCCATGAGTCTTCCCAGTTTATGAACTTCTTCTTTGAGCAATAAAATAGACTCCGGTTCGAATGTGATTCGAAGCTGTTTCTCGTTGGCGGTGTCACAAATAGTATCATTCCACACTGGAGCGACAAGACGAGAAAAATAATAGAATAGCGCATCGTGACGTCGAGTTGTAGAAAGTTTCATATTGGTATTGTGTCCGGATGTGACTGATATGTCAACTGAAAGAGCAAACGGAAAAAAGTGACTAAAACCAAAACATATTTGACTTACGAGTTGGAGAAAATGGGGAGTTATAGTACGTCTGCCCAGAACGACCATCTGTTCTTGGTGTAGAAGACGATAGCGGGGCTTTCATTCTATGTTTCCACTCGGCTATACTGCTGTCGTTTGGTGACCAAGTCGACTGTTCGGCTAGTCTACCATTTTCCACGATCTCCGGGGTGTCCTTAATGCTGTACAGAATCTGTTCAGCTTTCCCTCGAATTCTCTCGTCAATCGGAGTGTCAGATGTCAGAATGCGGAAAGCGAGAATTAAAATTTCCGTCGGTCCAATTTTCTGCCATAGTTGTATTGTCGCGTTTCCTTCGACACCCCCATCAAATAAAGCTTCTCGGAGAGCTTCAACGGCGTCAACTTGTGAGAATTCGAAAACGCCTTCGTTGGAGCATACGAGAATACGCTTACTAGACTCCAGTTGAGATCGATAAAATGGATGCGGATGAACTCGATCCACAAGATGTTTAGGAGGTGGACGAGATTTCACTTTACTGCAAGCGATTGTTTCAATTTCCCAAACATGGCCAGAAATGTCGCATTCCGTCTGAAATAAATCATTAAGCGAAGAAATGCATGCTGGTCATACCGCTGATTCCACGAAGTATTGAGTCCCTGGGTAGAAGAAATTGGAGAAAGTGAAGATAGTGTTGCGATTAGCTGTTGCCATGGCACACGTTGCTGTAACATTCGTGATTAGTATAACTTATTTGAAGCAAATATGCTAACATTCATCCGTATAGGCAACAGATACACCACTGGGCCCATCTCCATAAATACTAGTCGGTGTGACGCCGGGAGCAAAACGGACGTGCGCAACTCGGAGACACTGTGGACGCACAGAAAACTGTGACCGATTCTGAAATGCACATATTCTAAACCAGTTCCGAGTTTCTGACATTCTTACTCGTTCATTGGGTTTTCCGTTGTTATTGACTTGTCCAAATGTATTTTGAAGTCCAGTAGTCACAGAAAAATACAGCCTTACTCCTTTTACAGTGGTAGCAACTAAATTCAAAGCAGCCGATTGGTGAGCTTCCAGAGCCTTGATCGATGTTATGTTGTGGAACGAAGCTTCATCATGACCGAACTGGGTCAATATGAGCGCTTCGTGAGCGATTTTGGCGATTGGGAGGCTTATAAACTTTTGACAACTCGAACCATCAGATCCGAGATCCCACACACTGATAGTTCCGTTTCTACCAAGTAAATACATGATGTTCCGAGAGCGATCTATGGAGATCTGGTCAATTTGTTCTTTCGTAGTTCCAAAAAAGGGAAGAGAGATGATAGTTCCAAGAATGGAAGCTGTTTGATTCACTCCTCGACACTTGTGATTCGTGGATCCAAACCATCCTTGTTGCTTTTCGTAGACAAATTCGAACAACTGATCGTCGGCAGTGTAGAAAACCCGTCCACAACTCGTGTAGGAAATATCGTTAACTGTAGCACCATCCAAAGCAATCTGAAATTTTTTAATTCATTTCTGCGGTATAATTTCATTTGTGAAACCTTGAAACATCTTCTAGAATCAATAGTAATGTTGCTATGGCCATTCTCTTCAGAATCAAATACTGGATAGAGACATATGTCTGAAATGGTTCCAACAACCAGTCCGTACTGAATTTCTGCTTCGAAAACTCCAGCTTTGATATTCACCAACGACACTTTGAGGATCGCAGAATCTGTTGAATCGAAGAAAGCAAGATCGTCACTGAAATATCGTAGAGTCAGCGTTAACCCGAAATTATTATCCTAACTTTGTCTCATAATTCCACATGTACAAATTGTTATCGATTACAACCCACACTCGACTGATTTGTTTAAAGAAACCCATACTGAACTCGCTGTGAATATCTGGAAACAAATAGTTGTCTTCAATATTCAGTGCACTTCTTTACTATTCATCTGCATTTGGAGCTCTCCTGGGATGGGAATTCGCCTCTTACTAACGAATTCAGGAGCTCCTTTCACATAGAACTTTTCACCCAGACCAGACACTGGTGTGGTTCCACATTGTGTGAGCCGATCGAAAAAATCGGAACCCTCCAGCATTTGTTCCACATGAATTGCAACTTTGTTGGCTGCTGCTTCTGCAGAGTCGGTCGAGCCCAACTCCATGAACGAGGCACTCATTCGAGAAGCTGCAAAAAATTCGTCGAAATTCGAAAAATAATGTTATTTTTAGAGGAGAAATGGAGTAAATGAGGATAAGCGATTCGGTAGATATTATATAAGTAATTTAATTGATTGAAAAGTTTATTTATGTAAAAGGTTCTTATGAAAAAAAATTATTTTGCAGGATTTTTAATCAAAAAGTTCTCCGAGAACTCAATTTTTCGCGGAAAAAATGCGATTCAAATTGACACGCGGCGCACTTTTAGAGGCGGGGCTCCCAGTACGCAAATCGCCGCATAGAGTCTACCAATTTTGTAGTCCTCTCGGACGAAGTATAACGTCTGATCAGCATTGGGAAAATAATGATTTCTTTTTTTTAAATGATTTGTTTTAGTTTTCAGTTTTTTCGGTTTGAGATAAATAAAATTTCATTAACATTCTTTTCAGATGAACACAAACGGGTTCGATCCGTTCGAATGGCGCTCATTCTACTTTCCTGGAATGAGTCGAGAGGAAGCACATAAACTTCTAGGAGGCAGCGCAGTTACAGTCGGCACTTTCTTATTGAGGGATAGCTCACAACCTGGCGAGTATTCTTTGTCCGTCCGAGAAGCCGATGAAGGGAATACTGTCTGTCATTATCTCATCGTTAAAGAAGTAAAAGTGGATGGAACATTTGGTGTAAAAGTTAGTTTCGATTCGATATTTCTGTATGGATTATCCGTTTTCAGATTGCCGAGCAATCGTTTCCGGACATTCCCGCACTATTGAATCACTTCAAAATGCGTGTTTTGACCGAAGCTAGTCTCCTTTCTGCATACAAGAAACCCATTATTGAAATCGTCGTAGGAACTTATAAGTTCACCGGGGAAAGAGAAACGGATCTGCCATTTGAACAAGGAGAAAGACTCGAGATACTATGTAAGCTCTTATTTAAAAGTGAACCTGAATTCAATTTAATTTTTTAAATCTAGAGAGTGGATTACAATTTTTCAGCAAAAACCAATAGCGATTGGTGGGAAGCAAGAAATGCATTAGGAACAACGGGATTAGTACCAGCAAATTATGTACAGGTTCCAAGCGGAGATGATACAAATGACCGCATTTCTAAAGGCGCCAGTCAATCGTCGATCGGTAGTAGTGGGAATGGCGCTGAACGTTTTTCCAGTACCAGCACAGGCAGTGAAAATGTCGATGCTACGGTATGTTTACTTTCCTGCGCAATTCGTAATTTTATCCTTTTTTAGCCAGCTTTTCCTGCGATTGCGAAGGTAACATTTGATCGTGTACCGAACGCATATGACCCTACCCAACTTCGTGTGAAAAAAGGACAAACTGTTCGTGTTCTGGAAAAACTGTCCAACGGAATGTACAAAGCCGAACTAGAAGGCCATATTGGTTCTGTTCCTTTCACGTACCTTAGATTTCTTTCTGCCAACCAATAGAAATTCGGTTATGACACATATACTTCACTGATTCGCTTGCCTATTCATCTCCTTAATATATCGCAGCTTTAATTTCGCTTTTATGAACATTTTTATATGATTAACAATCGCACATTTATATTTATCAGATTTTCCCTTCCTCATCCCAAAAAACTTCGTGTATCAATATTCACTTTTTCAATATTCAGAATACCGGATGATTAATAAAGAACCTCTCACCATTAAATAATACTGTAACTCCTGATAAAACTGGTTTTGAAACCAATTCATTATATGAATATTGAATATAGGAAGGTAAAATTCATCCAAAACGCATTCAGGCTTCATGGATTACGAGACAATCGAGACAATGGTTCTCGGACCAGGAATTTCCAAGGACGAGTGGAATGACGAGTTTCAAGGATGTGAATGTGAAAATGCATGTACTGCAGAGAGTAAATGTTCCTGCTTGATTTCTGGAATGAACAACTACTCTACGGATTTTAAAATCCAGATCTCGTCTTCTACACAACTTCTCGTAGAATGCTCATCAAATTGCACATGCTGTTTACTGAGCAGTCCCTGTAACAACAGATTAGTTCAAAATGGAATCAAAAAAGAGTTGAAGGTGGGATTCTTCGATATAGACATGGACTGATTTCCACTGAAGCTTTCAAGATTTTCAGCACTACTGTAAAAGGATACGGAGTTCGGACTGCCGAGGTGATCCAATGCGGAGAATTCATTTGTGAATACGCGGGAGAATGTATTGGAGAGGAGGAAGTGGAAAGAAGATCTAAGCAGTTTGAAGGGCAAGACAATTATACGTTAACTCTGAAAGAGTACTTTGGGGAGAGCAAACTCGTCAAGACGTTTCTGGATCCGAGATTACGTGGAAATATTGGACGTTTCTTGAACCACAGTTGTGATCCTAATTGCGAAATTATCGTTGTGCGTTTGGGTAGGATGATTCCAACTGCTGCCATTTTTGCCAAACGTGACATCATTGTTGGTGAAGAATTGTGCTACGATTATGGGACATCAGGAATTCCACCCGGAGACGACGATAATCGAAAATTGTGAGTTAGTTATTCAGACATTCACGAAAAAGCATTCATGTTAAATTGCCTTCATTCTTCTTGCAGGTGTCATTGCGGCTCTTCTAATTGCCGAAAATATCTTCCAACGTCGGCAACCCCCATCGAATAATTGTTTTTTCTTAACGGATCTTTAATGAACTTGCCTTTACATTACATTTGTTTTTCATTTTTTACCGAACTGTCGATGGAACCAAATTCGTATCTCCGATTTGTAAATCTTAAAATACTCAGCTTATTATGAATTTCAGATGGCCTTGCATCGTCGCATTCCGAAGAAGAATAGGAAGAAGTTGAAATCTGTAGATCCATTCAACAATAAAGCTAACGCGGCGAGATTTCAGGATCAGAACAAGTAATTCAGTGAATTTTTCTTTCTTTATTATCATGATTTTAGGAAGAGCAATCAAGCTCCTGTTAATCTGAATGACGAGCAACCGCTCACAAAAGCCATGAAAAACATGATGGCCATGAATAATCCGATTGTGACGAAAGAGGAAGCGAAGAAAAAGAAGAAGCAAAAGAATGCAGTTCTCAGTTAGTTTATGTGCGATAATCTTTACAACGGTCTTTTTTTTTTCAGAGCAAGCTGAGGAATTAGGAATGAAAAAAGGAAAATTTGAGACGGTCAATCGATTCGTGAAAAGAATAGAAGGAACGCTTCACTCTCGAATCAATGAACAGATCGCCATCGCGAAACATGGAATGGCCGGAAGGAAACAAGAAGAGATCGAAGCCGATTATAAAAAAATCGATGATGCGGAGAAAAGAAGGAAGGACCAAGAAAAAAGAGAAATTGAGAATAAAATTAAGGAGGCCAAAAAGAAGAGAGAAGAAGAAGCAAAAAGGAGGGAGGAAGCTGATAGGGCGAAAGAACAGAGAAAAGCGGAGAAAAGAAAGTTGAAGGATGAACAGAACGAAGATCGTATTTCTGAAGACGACAATGAGGATGATGACGATAGTGATGATGAGGGGCGTCCAGAAGTTAAGAAAAATATGAACGAAAGTGCTAAAAAAGCACCGAAGTTGAGCAAGAAAGAGAGAAGAAAGGAAACTTTGAAATCAAGAAAGACTGAGGAGCAAAAACGGCTCGCTGGAGAAGCATTGATAAATTCTAGAGGTAAACGTGACTGGCAAAATCAATAACGAAATTGTGATTTCAGAAGTTATCGAATTCGGCGAAAGATACGACGCGCCTCCTACCTTCAATGGAGCCCTCAAGAAAAAGTTTGAGCCCCTAATGGCAAAAGCTGGACAAAAAACTCTTCTTCTTCATTCTATGCTTCAAAAAGGTGCAAAAAAGACGGAGTACTTGAACGATTCTACGAAGATTCAGGAGGAACGTCAGCGTGTCATCGATGCTTACAGAGATATGAAAAAGCAGAAGACTATGACTGCTGCCCTCGCTAGGGGCGTACCTAAATCCGAGTAGTTCATCTGTGCTCAATTGTTGTTCTTGTTTTTGTTAACGTTTGATAATTTTTTTCTTTTCATAAATGTTTTTTTATAGCCGGTTACTGCAAAAAAATTGAATGTGACTTCTTTTTCATTCTCTGGGGGAAACCTTCGAACTTTGAAGTTCTGTAACTCAAAGTGTTTCTCGCTCTTGGACGCTTCAAATTTTTAGTGCGTTCACCTATATCACGTCAAGGCCGAAGGTAGCGATAAGATCAGCAGAACAACATATTCGCCCATCATGATAATTACTATGCGCAGATCTCGACTGTATATTACATACGTATATAGTATACTTCATTCACATTATATTATAGGTTATCCTATTGAACGATGGATTCGATCTGTATTATACTCCAACTTTTTGTAATAAGTTTAACCTTCCATAAAACTGACGGATCTGGCTTTTTGGTGCTGTCGTTCAAAAGTAACTTCCACTTGAAATCAGTTGTCAACATTTCAATTGCTTCTGATGATGCCTCTCCAGTGTTGATTCCTTTCTCCATAACTCCCCACCAAACTGAAAAACTTCCGAGGATTCCCATCGATCTAAACGAAAAAGTTCAGCTTACTGTTCTCGTCATTAACAACGAACATCTTGGTAGGTGGTTTGATAGTTATGCTTAATAGGCAGTTATAATTTCACAAAACTAGATTAGATATTGTTCAGTTGGGGAAACAACAAAAGGCATCTAACTCCTTGCTGCTATTAGTTTATCAGCAAACGTAATTTGGGGACTATTCAGCAAACCAAAACGCTCGCATAGCTTTCTTAATTTGTAATCGCTTCAGGTGTTGACAACACAACTATCACCGCATCCTTCACTCCGAAGAATGGTATGCTCTCTCCATTGGCCGTTATGTTTCCATTTACTGGAGTCAAGATTAATGTAGAATGTGATGAGTACGTTTTATTTTTCCTTGATATGTATATCTCCTTATTCTGCATCCATTCGGCTTTCAGCAAATGGTACGGAGAAAGATGTGACGTTTTCTGTTGCGCGGAAACCGCTTCAAGAATCGGGAAAGTGTGTAATTCGTTTGGACAATTGGGATGTCCAGAAGGAAAACGAGGACTAGATTGTGGACAGTCAATTAATAAGAAATGGTGTAAATGCAAGAACAACGGGAAATGTATCACATCCTTCGGGAAAAATCTTCGAGAAAAATCACAATGCTCTTGTGCTATCGGCTATAGTGGTGTACATTGTGAGAAGGAAGAGGATACAATCAGCATTATATCAACCTATGGTGTGGATCCAAAAAAGTTCGATATCAAGACAGCAAAAATGTTGTACGACAGCGTGGTTGACAACGAGTTTGCTGAAGTTTCAAGACCCCATTCAAGCCATTTGTTGCATAATTTGAAAATCAATGATGCTTAGTTTTCAAAATATCGTATTTTTTCTATTGTTTTCTATTGCACTTCTATTGTTCAACCTTGTCAAAATAAATCCTTCGAACCAGGCAAGCTTTAATCCTTCCTATTTTATTTTATTTTGTTTTTGAAAAATCGCAGCAATCGTAGTTGTAAAAACCATCGTCATCTTGAATATAGTGTTTTTGTCAGAAGAAAGGAAAATTGATTCCAAAAAAGTTTTGACTCAAAAACCAGGGTCATTCCAACTGATAAAGAGATAATTTTCGTCAAGAAAAAGGTTTTCTTTTCCCTGTACAACCACTCTTTCTTTGTATTTGTCTCTTCACTGTCTCCATCTCTCTTCTTTTATATTGATCTACAGCGTTCACAAAATTCCAATGATGGAAAAATTCAAACCTTGCCAAGTTTGCAATTCTGCTGGAAATGGTCTACATTTCGGAGTTGAGGCGTGCAGGTGAATAAGAATAATTTTTACTTGGACAAGTGACCGGTAATCCTTTACAGAGGATGCACTTCGTTTTTTCGCCGAACAGTATCCCTAGAAAAATCTTATAAGTGCAACGCCGACGATACTTGTGACATTGGTAGTTCTTCAATCGAAAAATGTCGGAAATGTCGGTTTGAGAAGTGCTTAGAAGCTGGAATGAGAAGTGAAGCTGTTCAAAAGAATCGAGATAGTTATGGTAGTCGAAATGCCCTCGTGCGACTTACATCACCATCGTCCAACAATCGATTCAAGTTTCCAGTGCCTTCGTTTCTACTGGAACCAATAAGTAGGAACTATTCTCATTTAGAAAGTATCAGATTAGTGGTACATCTCGATGAAGGAACCAGTATGTTTACGGTAAGTGAAAAAACAGAAAGGCAACCCGAATATTTTATTTAGAAAAAAACTCCAAAACGACATACGTTCGAAGAAACAAATCAATTGATGCACAAAGAATTTTGTATTGTTACTGATTGGATATTAAACTCGTTTCCACAACTCTCCGATTTACCATCAGACCAGAAGGATATTCTTATTAGGCACTTTTATATGCAATTTTTCATACTAGAGGGGGGATTTATTGCTTGCAAAAATGGTCGAAATGATGTTTGGTTTTTGCCAAATGGAGATTACATAGATTGTCAAAATTTGGCAAGTTTTTATGTTGATCCAAGCAAACCAGAACCCTTGGCGTCAGAAAATGCAGCGAAGTAAGTCATTTATCATGTAATCAGTACACAAGTGTTTATCTAGAATGTTCAAAGGATCATGTACTGGATGTAGAAGAATGGTGACTTGTCCAATGATAAGGGAACGTATTGACCAATTCGAATTTCTGGCTCTCGCTGCGTTGTTGCTATTAGAAACAGGTACTTATGAATGATTTTTTAACCCTGGAATTTTCCATTTTTATAGGTCTTGAGGGACAGTCAAGAGTATCCACGGAAATCTGTCAAAAAGTCAGACTTACAATACAGAGAGAACTACTACAGTACTATGCTTCCAAACGGGTGAATGAGTACTCGTTGAGAATGGCAAACATTCTTTCGATACTTCCAAATTTGCAGGTATTCGGTAGAGTCTTGAACAACATTGTATTGTAAATTTAGAGAGCTACGTACAAGATGTTGGACGATATGGAATTGATACATTTATTGAACAATTCACCAGAAGGGGATTCATTCTACAAGATGTTTTCCGATCAACGTTTCGATTAATACATCATCATAAATTTGTATATAAAGTGTTCTAGACTATTAAAGTTCTTTGATACAATATTACTTGTTGCCAAAAAAGACCTAGTCGATAGCTTGGAAACTTTCCGATTTTTTGAAATATCTGGTCATAGTTGAAGGGGCCCATCTTAACATTTTGAATCCTGCAAAAAATAAACAGTTTTCTTCAATTCGGCATCTTCCAACTGTAATGGGGCCCACTTAAACTATGTTAATACCCTCATTATGAGTAGTCCGTTCCCTCAGTCTCCACTAAAAACATGTTGTATCCACATTTTTGTGTTTCTCTATTTCTCTTCAACGAACAATTATCATCTTCTATTGATTGATGTTTGCATTGCATCATATTTGTTTCATCACACTTTCAGAGTTATGTCATCTACACCGTGTCCTGTGTGTCAATCACCTTCAAATGGATCTCATTTTGGAGTAGAAGTTTGCAGGTAACATAGTGAAAAGTTGGCAAACACTGCTTAACTACACGTGCTTTTTGACTACATTCTCTTTGACTTCAAACACATTGTTTTACAAAAAAGTGAAGTCAAAGAGAATGAGGAGGCAATGAGTAGTGTAGTCAAAGAGTGTGTGCCTGAAAAAATCACTCCTATTCTATTTTTTCAGTGCTTGTTCCGCGTTTTTCCGACGCACTGTTTTCAAAAATCGTCAGTTCAAATGTTGGGGAGAACCTGTTAATTGCTGTGAAGTTGTTTCAAGTGCAAGAATTTCCAAATTTTTTTGAAAACCCAAATTTTCTTTTTCAGCTGGCTCAGCTTTCTGCAAAAGCTGTCGATTTGCCAAATGCCTAGCTGTAGGAATGCAGAAGGAGATTGTGCAAAAAGGAAGAGAGGGGTATGGGAAGCGAGAAAAAGAATCGACAACTAAAGAACTTGCGGTCCTTCCATCTCCGACAACTTTCAAGATAAATCGACAAGCTTTTCCAGTTCTTGACACTATTGTGGAAACGTATAAAACATTGGAAAATGTTAGAATTTGCGTTCATCGAAGATCTACTGAGAAAACGTTTCCCGTAAATTTGTTTTATTCCATTATTGAAAATATTTAGAAATTCAGAAAACTTCACCGAAGGCACTCAATTACAAAGAAACGATTGCAGTGTTCCTTAAAGAGTACTATCTAGTGGGTGACTGGCTTTCGCACTGTTTCCCTGAGTTTGCTGCCTTACCAACTGATCAGAGAGTAATGAAACCTCATTTTTATCGGAATAACTCATTTCATTATAGGATCTCCTGCTTCGCAGTTTCTACCTTCAATTTGTTGTTTTGGAGGGCGGGTTCTTCTCTTGCAATCATAGTATGTTCGAGATTTCTTTTAAAATTATAAACGATCCGTTTACAGAAAGAAGTGATATTCGATATCTGCCATCAGGTGACTACATTGATTGTGTCCATCCCGAAACGTATTACTTCGATCCTGCGGGGTTGCAACCGATGTCTCCAGATGAAGCAGTGTCGTAGGGACCGATTCACCATATTTAATTCGTTCCATTTGAATTCAGATTGTTTGCTTCTTCGTTTCAAACTTACCGACGAAATGTTACTCATCCAATGCTGCGGGAAAACGCAGATCGATTTGAATTTTTGGCTCTAACTGGTTTGGCTCTATTTGATGCGGATTTGGAGTACATTTCAGAGGAAACTGCTAGTGTATGCCGCAAAGTTCGTATGAAAATACAAAAAGAGATGATGAATTACTATTTGTCCACAAAGTCGTCAGAAGAAGCATCACTAAGATTGGGAAACCTGCTCTCAATTATTCCTAGTTTGCACGTTAGTTTTGAATCAGTTTTGAAGTTACTGTACACAAACTATTTGCAGAGAGCAACCCGGAGGTTCTTAGAAGACATCGAGCTGAGTCATGTGTTGAAAGCATATGCAGTTGATAATCAGTTTTATGATAATTGTTTACCAAAGTTTGGGCACCTCTAATGTAGGATATTTTTAGGGCGATGGGAGTTATTGGGGATGTAAAAAACGTCAGAACGCGCTCTACTGAACTTCTCTAAAATAGGTGGGATAATTTTGCTACTCTGACAAATTGATAAGAGATCCCCTAGATTTTATTCCCATAGAGTCGATGGAATACAGTAGAGCTCACTTCGACTATTTTTTACATCCCTAATTTGAAGATGGGGCACTGATTCTTTCAAATTATCAAGTTCTAAGTTTCATCAATTGAATTGGAACGATTATAAAGAAACGAATGTAGAGTTTGAACGATTAGCTGTCCAACGTTCCTATTACTGTGTTTTATAGATCAGATGTTTGTTTTTTAAGGTTTTTTTCGTGAATGTAAAATGTCAAATAGGAGAATTTACGAGAATAAATGTAATTCCAATTCCATTATTTTCTATTGAAAACTGTTCTGACCAGGAAGAATGCAAATTAAGGAGACATCCATAGCATCAATATCAAGTCTTGTTCGGTCCAACAAAAAGGGAATCTTTACTAATAACAACCAGTGATTTCCGTATGTCTGTTTGTATGTGTCACGCTGTAACTCAGCTCACACTGAACCGATTTAGATGAAACTTTTACAGAAAGATCAGAAATTTGTCTACGTTGATGCCCATATGTTTAGATTTTTGATATCTCAAAGATTGAGCAAGTTACGGCTCTTTTAGTGAAATCTCAGTACTAATTTCGGTACCGAAAATGTGTCGCAAACCCTTTCGTATACTCAAATTTAACCAATTCTTTTGAAATTTTCACAGTTTGTTCCTGATTATCTGAGGATGATGCCCGTCTAATTTTTTTTTCGAAATTCCAATTTTGAAGCCTTCTGGAGCACTTTTAATGAGCAACTTGGTTCATTTTCGCACGCGTGACGACAGAGAAGCAGAGTCGCGGCGGCAGAGAGGCAGCGCACACACAAAGTATAGTGCCCGACGCGAACCCGGTTAATGTCGGCCGCTTCTCTGAACTACCCCCGCCGACAGGCGGGGAGAAGCCGGTTTAATTACCCAAGTTTGGGGTGAGATCGACGATGGAGAAAGATAGATGGGTCGAATTTTATATCATTCTGTTCGTCTCGACGCGAGGAGACAGAATATGTGAAAACATTTCGGAAAAGTTGAATTTGAAAGAATGTTATCGGGATTCGAAGTTCGAAAGAGTTCCCATTCTGATTTCAAAAGTTTCATACTGTGTCGCGTTGCTTTTTTAACTGCTGAAATCATGATTCGAATTTCTCGAAGTACGAAAGGGAAAAGATAAGGTTCCAAGTCCAAGTGTTCAAAAAAGAGCCGAAGGCTCTGAAAATTTAACCGAATGTTCCCAGTTTTAAGAAAAAGAGCCGAAGGCTCTGAAAATGGAACTGAAGGTTCAACACCTAAAGTGAGCGAAGGCCAGGTGGATGAGCCCCGGAGGGGCGACATCCACCTGGTTGTTTTTAATTCAAATTTTTATGATGGTTTCCATGTTCAATACAATAAAAGTAGAAAGTCGCTATTTTGTTTTAAAGTAGGATTACAGTCATTTTTTAAATATTCTCAAATGATCGTCCCAATTCCAGTATTTACGAAAATAACAATATTTTTGCACAAAAATCGTTAAAACTCGAGAAAATCGATTTTCAAAACGCCAACTTACATTTTTTCTAACCCAATTCAATGAATGTAGAATTTTTCGCTGATTCAAATGCACCTAATATCGCTTCTCAAAACGCCCTAGAAAAATTTTTATTAACAATTTTTCAATTGTCGCGCCGACCGCTGCCGCGACAGCGGCGAGCGCGACAGCAGACTCAAGTCGGCAGCGGGCGGCGCGACAATTGAAAATTTGTTCATAAAAATGTTTCTATTGCGTTTTGAGAAGCGATATTAGGTGCATTTGAATCAGCGAAAAATTCTACATTCATTGAATTGGGTTAGAAAAAATGTAAGTTGGCGTTTTGAAAATCGATTTTCTCGAGTTTTAACGATTTTTGTGCAAAAATATTGTTATTTTCGTAAATACTGGAATTGGGACGATCATTTGAGAATATTTAAAAAATGACTGTAATCCTACTTTAAACCCCTCTAGCAGAATTCTATTATTTTAGAGGGGTTGGGAATAGAATTAGATGTCCTTCTTTCAGATTTCACGATAACTGGTACTGTGTGACTTTTTAACAATATTCATAGCCAGCTTTTATTTCCATATTTTACCATCAATTTGCAAAAGTAAATAATCATTTTTAACGTAGGATTTCCTCTGATATGCGGTCCACTTTCAAACAGTCATCATAACCATTGGTGAGCATATTTGGTTGGTGAACTCGAAATCAGCCTCCGCGCTCCCACAGCTGTAAGTACTGAATTTGAAGTTATGTTTGAGAAGAAGAACAATAAAAAACAAATTTATTCACCAGAAACCCACATTCAGGAAAAAACTGTATGCGTGATGCCAATTTATTTTTAGGTAGAATATATACTCTCAAAATGGTATACTCGTAAGTGTTGTAGAAATAAAAAAGAGAAAAGATTGAGGAGAAGGGGAATAATTGAACCAGAGTCAAACAAATCTAGAGGTAGATGAGATTTATCACAGAAAACTATTCCTGACTTTCATATTGAGGTTAAGGTGCAAAAGAGTAAACATAGATTGGCTGGGAATGGAGATATACAATTAACCCTGTTGTTTTTTCGTAACCGGACCGTAATTAATCACCGTAGGGGCTGAGAAAAAAGGAGGAGATACTTACGATAAAAGTACATCCCTAACGAGTGGATCGAACTTCATCAAATCAAACACATCGGAAACTCTTGTCTGATTATACAGTGCGTTGATGGAACATCGAATTGAACTGGTTAGCAGTATGATAGTTCCAAATCTTTCCGCTGCTGTTTCCGTATTTTTTCGTTTTGCATACTCCATCATTTCTGTCATACAGCGATTGGAAAGCTCACGAACTGCAGACTTGTGCTCTTTGAAGATGCCTTGCTCTAAAAATTAGAATTTTCAGTAAGACATCATACAATCACGGTGATCAATCCATTGAAACATTGTTTAAAACAAAATGAGACTTACGAGTTAACAAAAGAATTGTTTTTAGGACCGCGCACTCGTATTCATCAATTTGAAGAGCTCGGAATGGGTAACCAACACAGTTCAAACTTTCGTTTACGAAGAGAGGGTGAAGCCTGGAGAAAAATAGATAAATATCGCTCGCTAGATGCTTGTTATCTTACTTTGCCTTTGTGGCAGCATTTTCCTTTTTTGCATCATCTTCCGGCAATCCGAGAAAATAATCTTCGTGCATGAAGGTATCATTTTGAAGTATCCAGAATCCGGTTTCTGCTTTCTGCGCAGTTTTGAAACCTTGATCGACTAGCATAAACGTAAATCCGAATTCAGTCAAAATGTGTTTCTTATCTTCTGTGCTCAGTCGTCGAAACGGCTCGAACTGGTTTCCCCAAGTTGCTGCATCAATAAGTCCTAGCTTGAGCATACTGTTAACATCCTGAGCTCGCGCTCTTCGGTGATTTGTACCATTTAGCTTCAAATAAGGACATGAGGTCCTGCAAATAGGCATGATTTCGGCACCTACTTTTCTATGCAAATGAGCGTACAAATCACCGTCCAAATTGACCGTTTCATGAGCAGCAAAAAATTCGCGATGTTTGTCGATTTGATACCGTTGTAGATGAACAAGAGTATCTAGTAATCCAAGACTCCGTTTAAACAATGGAGAACCTTCAACAAATTGTAGATTGCCGTGTGATGATAAGTAGATCCACTCACTCTCCACCATACTGCTACTACTCGATGGGTTGGAAATGCACTTTAGGTTTGGGGTGTCCTCTACTTCCTGTTTTATAATAACATCTTTCGCTTTCGGTTTTCTTGGACCCATAACATCTCGCCTCTGAATCGCCGAAGCCTTCATTCCGACTGTGTAACATTTTTGTAAGCGACAGTATCGACATATACAGCGGGATTCTGCAAAGTATTTATATTAGCGAGATTTCCAAACTTTGGAGTTTTGAAATATTACAAAGTTTCCTAGCGCTCTATTGAGGACATGCGAGGGCTCGTGTACTTCTCTTAGACGATTTGCGAATTTTCAAAAATACTGCTGATAGCATAACAGAATACTCTTGTGAAGGTAAGCTTGCTATTTACCATTCGTTATGATACAGTTCCCTCCTTTCAAGCATTTGTAGGAGACATCGTTCGTAACAGCACGCCGAAAAAATACAATGCATCCCAGACATGCCGGAGCTCCATATCTTTTTCCATTAACTCGATCCCCACATACAGCACAGCCATCGTCTTGAGAAGAAGTTCCGGGGGGAGACATCTCCGGAGACGATGTAGAAGTACCAACGCCGTCATATGTCATTAGACCGCCGGAAGCCATGAATTGAACAAGCGTGAGAAGAAACCAGAGTGTCTCTGAAAATTAAATCATATTTTGTAAGACTCACATACACCTCTTAAAATTAAAATTCAAAACAAACGAATGTAAATGAAAGGAGCCGATGCACATGAATATGTCATGCCGAAAATCGATATTGTAGGCGCTTAAGATCGACCTAGTTTTCTGCCGTCAAGTTTTTTGTCTATTCCGATTGTCTGTAGTTTTAACCTAACAGAGTGCGTGTGAAACGAGGCCTCTAGACAAGGAACATTAAAACTTTATGCCAAGGACGCCAAGCTGTGTTCTTCTAGATATTAATAATTGCTGGTCCGTAAAGCATCAAGAAAAAGAGAAGGATGCAAGCCGTTTCTTTTCTCCCGTTGTTTCCTTGGTAACAGAACATGAAGGTGTAGTAGTAGAGAGGACCATCGGAACAATTGTGGAAAGAAGAAACCAGAGCTAAGTGACTGGTGTCGCGGGATGAATGAGTTGGTGAGCTCATCCCGGTTTAGAAAGAATATGCGATAGGATTACAAAATTTTATACCCTTCGCCTTATTGTATTGTGCATCTACTTGAAGAAAAAAACGATGAAGTGAATTCTACCGTATAATTACCAAGAAGAAATTATAACTATCTAAACTTTTCATCAAAATTCGAGCATCATTTCCGATAAAGTTGTAAGTCTTTTGAACTGATCCGTTTCTGAAGAGTTCATAATTTGCAAAAAAGAGAAGACGTGTAAGGAAAACTGAGAAACTATTTTGCACAAAACAAAGTTACTCAACACATTTTAAAACTCGATTGCCAAAGAAGGGCAGGCTGAGACCGTGCTGAAGAATAAACTGTACTCTGTTGCTGGGTCTCATACGTTGTTCTTCTCTCTCCATACATTTATAAATACACTCGCCACACACAAAACCAGCCAGATCAAGAAAGAAGGGAGGAAAAATAACGTCACTGAACAAAATGAAAAAGAAACCAGGCGAAGGAGAACTTTTTGAAAACTACTGTAAAAATCTATTAGAAAGCCTTAGCAATTCATTTTTCGACAGTCGATTAATCGAATCGATCGATTTACACCGCAAAAATTGCCTGCACAATCTTCACTAAACTTACTTTTAATGAAAAGCGAAGTAATGATATACCAGGTGGATGTCGCCCCTCCGGGGCTCATCCACCTGGCCTTCGCTCACTTTAGGTGTTGAACCTTCAGTTCCATTTTCAGAGCCTTCGGCTCTTTTTCTTAAAACTGGGAACATTCGGTTAAATTTTCAGAGCCTTCGGCTCTTTTTTGAACACTTGGACTTGGAACCTTATCTTTTCCCTTTCGTACTTCGAGAAATTCGAATCATGATTTCAGCAGTTAAAAAAGCAACGCGACACAGTATGAAACTTTTGAAATCAGAATGGGAACTCTTTCGAACTTCGAATCCCGATAACATTCTTTCAAATTCAACTTTTCCGAAATGTTTTCACATATTCTGTCTCCTCGCGTCGAGACGAACAGAATGATATAAAATTCGACCCATCTATCTTTCTCCATCGTCGATCTCACCCCAAACTTGGGTAATTAAACCGGCTTCTCCCCGCCTGTCGGCGGGGGTAGTTCAGAGAAGCGGCCGACATTAACCGGGTTCGCGTCGGGCACTATACTTTGTGTGTGCGCTGCCTCTCTGCCGCCGCGACTCTGCTTCTCTGTCGTCACGCGTGCGAAAATGAACCAAGTTGCTCATTAAAAGTGCTCCAGAAGGCTTCAAAATTGGAATTTCGAAAAAAAAATTAGACGGGCATCATCCTCAGATAATCAGGAACAAACTGTGAAAATTTCAAAAGAATTGGTTAAATTTGAGTATACGAAAGGGTTTGCGACACATTTTCGGTACCGAAATTAGTACTGAGATTTCACTAAAAGAGCCGTAACTTGCTCAATCTTTGAGATATCAAAAATCTAAACATATGGGCATCAACGTAGACAAATTTCTGATCTTTCTGTAAAAGTTTCATCTAAATCGGTTCAGTGTGAGCTGAGTTACAGCGTGACACATACAAACAGACATACGGAAATCACTGGTTGTTATTAGTAAAGATCTTTCACGATCACGATGAATAAGAGTCAAAGAGAAAACAACGGTTCATGAAGAAAAAGACAACTGGGTGGCGAAAATATAGAAAAGAGAAAATGTGCTTTCTTGTCATACTGGAAGAAACATCTAGCGACTGTTCACAGAGACACACAACCTTTCTCCATTGTTGACACAGCCTATGCCAACTAGATCACAAGCAAGCGGACTGTTGGAAAGATAGCGTCTACCAATAAACCTATTTCAATTAAAAGTTGTCATAAAGCTGGAGGAAACGAATTTCAGAATGTTATTCGCAATTTTTCTTTGTGGCGTATAAGTCTCAAAATTTGACCTAAATGTACTTGAGATTCGCTGAGGCAAAGAGGAAATAGATAGAAATCAGCAACAGAAGGACGACGCAAAACTTCCGAGGACACATTCTTGGCGGCCCACCGATGAACATGGAACAAAAATTTTTCAGTCATTTAGGTCATTTTGAAGTACAAAAATTTAATTTCTACATATAACTGCTACCAAGAGAAAAATGGTCCAAGTAATGTGAAACTTCAGAGAGATGAAACATGATAGGAAGCACTCCATAATTCCCTAGCTTCTGGGTTAGATGAACACGAAGTAAAGGTAATATTAATCGATCGAATAATTTTAGTTAAAAATAATAGTATCGATCAGATGTCTTCCAAAATTTTCGGGGAAATCACCACTTAACCATTACTTGATTTCTGCATTAGAGCTCTCGGTCCTTCTCGTTTTAGGTTCGGAGCGATCAGATTATTTCCTCAGAACTGATTTTTCAGCCCAAATCAAACATTTATTATGGAATAAAATAATCCTAACAGATCAACCGAGATGTTTGGCAAAATGTTAAAAGAATCGCATTTGATAAAGTTGACTACCACCTGATGCGATAGTTTTGTTTTCGTTATTTTCATGTTTTGCAAAGTCATCTTTGATATTTGGAAAAGTGTTTGAGACATATTTTAACTAAAGCCAAAAAAGCACCTATTACCCCGATAAAAAAAACTGAACCTCGAATTCACGTGCAGCGAAACACGCTTCAGGTTTTTGCCATGAACAAGAGAAACACAGATGTAGACGGGAGCGCAGAGAAGCAGACTGAATTGCAACGACACTCCGCAAGAACGAGGTGCAAACCCTGCCGCGCTTGCATTTCGTAGCCACGCCCCAAATTACGCGCCCGATTGGTTTTCTCGCTTTGGCCTAAATTTTTTCTCTTTTTTTTTGTTTTTTTCCACAGAAATTCGCCGATTTTACTTGAAATATCATTCTTAAAATGCGAAATACGTTTAACCGGAAATTGTGAACGAATTGATAATGCTCCGTTGGGTTGAAATCTTTAAATCCTCTTGTATTTCGAAATCTTGCTCTCTCACATTTCTCAGTTGTATTTTTTCAGGTAATCAGTCGCCATGGACAAGCTTACTCTTGCTCGTGTAAGTGATTCAATGATAATTTATAACTTTCGAAATTGATATGGATTAAAAGTATCAAAAATGGTTACTATTCAGGTCACGAAAGTCATCGGACGCACCGGATCTCAAGGACAATGTACCCAGGTCCGCGTCGAGTTCATCAACGACCAAAACAACCGCTCTATCATTAGAAACGTGAAGGTGAGTTTTTGGTTTACGCTCTATTGGAATCTGAATTTTTGGGCTTTCGCGCCGCTTGCTCGACCTCGTATACTCGTCAACTATTTTATATGATCGCAATAATTCGAAATGTGTAAACGAGCATATACAACGCCACGAGGAAGCCCAAAAATTCAATTTTCAACTATTTCCTTAATGGAAAGTTTGAAAAAAAACCTCGCTAATAACTATGCGACACATTCGATCTCATATTTGCGTTACTGATGATTTCGCTCCATCTTCTGCTATTAGTCGAATACGATTTAAGATTTTTGGCGTGATGACACATTAAGGAGTTTTCTACAAAACCTCACTATTATTTAAAAAATACTTGGAATTTTAATAGATTACTTTCAGGGCCCAGTTCGTGAGGGAGACATCCTCACCCTCCTTGAATCCGAGAGAGAAGCCAGAAGACTCCGCTAAGTTTCAAGTTCCAACCTGTTGTTGTTTGCGAATAAATCTGTTCACAAAGAAATGTTTTTTTTTTCTCTTTGCGCAAAAATAATGCAAAATGTCAAACAGAAGAGTAAAAGTGATCTGAAAAACGGATTGGTGTGCACTGGAAATGTTCACGATATTATGTAAAGCCTGTGGCTCTGGTGTCTCTGGGATTTTTGTGAGTGCTAGTACAGTATTCGCTCTATTCATTAGCAATACGTTTGAAGTCTCACCCTACTCTACTGCGGACATTGCCCAACGTTATTCTTGAAATTTTCTTGAGGATTCCCAGTTCTATCAAAAAAAGTCATGCTAACTACAGGTTCTTGTAAAAATATATGCATCACGGTCAACATATACCGTAAAACCTCCAATTGAAGAACTCAATTGAGCTCGAAAAGGATGCTACCCCCGAAATAGAAATTACTGAAATAGAAATGTACCGAAATAGAAATTGCCCCAAAATAGAAATGACCGAAATGGAAATGGTACGAAATAGAAATGGTCGAAATAGAAATGCCCGAAATAGAAATGCCCGAAATAGATATGTACCGAAATAGAAATGGTACGAAATAGAAATCTGTTAGCAATAAGTCGCAATAAGGCACAAAAATACACAAACATGACTTGATACAACATAAATAACTTTTACAAATTTCTAAATATGATTTTCAGTAATATTAGGTAATTTCAGATTCCTTAATGTGTAGTTAAATGTGTAGATTTCTATTTCGTACCATTTCTATTTCGGGCATTTCTATTTCGGGCATTTCTATTTCGACCATTTCTATTTCGTACCATTTCCATTCCGAGCGCTTCTATTTCGGTCATTTCTATTTTGGGGCAATTTCTATTTCGGTACATTTCTATTTCAGTAATTTCTATTTCGGGGGTAGCATCTCGAAAAGAGAACTTTCTCAAATTTCTGTACATCTGAAATCTTGTTTGTCAAAAAATAGACTGGGATCAATATGAAACACTTTATGCGTTATGTTGCTGCCCAGGAAGATTCGAATCTTGATTTTGAGGAGGACTACAGAAGGACATATCCTTATTAGAGGTTTACAGTAGTTCTCTCGGGGAAGCCGACACAACTTTTCTTATGAAACACTTCGCTCTTGTTGGAGTGATGCTGATTCATGTCGATAGCCAGATACCCTCGTGGTCTGCCCACTATTGGTGACTCTCCTAAACAACTTCTCTCACATCGTCGTCTCGTTGTTTTACCATATTCATGCACAGACCCTTATAACGTAATGGCGGACCAAAAAATTGGTTAAGTGGTTTTTGAGGAAAAGTGAGCAGGTGGTCGAAAAAAATGGTCGAATTGGTGATGGAATTTCATCAAATTAACTATTTCTCCCCCTCATTCGCAAAAATATTTTTTTTTCTGGTCAGATGGTCCCTAATTTTTGCCTAACTTCTTCAAATGTTCAAAAGTGGTCAGGTGGTCAAACGAATTTTTCGTCACTCCAGGAAGGGTCTGCACATGTCATTCATCACATCATCATTAATTATAAGTTTACAATTTCTTAGATTGATATTAGAAAGTCCTCTACCACGAACATCATACGAAGTTCACATCATTGTCATTGTTGCTGATGTTCCCATCAATCTCAAATTAACATTACTTTCCAAGTTCTGTGTGTTTTACCCGGTTTGTGCACTAGATGCATACGCGCTCTAATTACATGCTTGAGAGAGTAGGAGACACAGGCTTTGAGGATATCGGAAGTGGTTGTAGGATGAAAACTAGTCAGAATGCAATGTCAAAAATATTATACCTATGAAAATTCTTGTAATCAATATTGATTATAGCTATAGCTTTAACTCAATTAGAAGTTCAAACTAGATTCCTTATCGACAATTTCTTCGTATTATCGATAATAGTTTTCCACAACTCTATATGTAACTAATGCATATGCGATTTAATATTATTTTCGTAAATAATCTTGATTTCAAAATTGCAAAATTAGATTTTGTTTTAAAAACTCTTTTCAAGTTGAAATATTCAACAGGACAAACTTGGAATACTGTCGAAAAAACCCTGTTTTAATTGAAACTTCTCTAAATACTACTGTTTTAATCATCTTCTTGTAATTTAGGTGAATGCCTCGAATTGGGAAATCTCATTCACGTAGAGAGCTGAGCTCAACTTTCCGATTAGAGATGCTATTGCATCCAATATCAATATGGGAGCACCTTCGAATTCTGACTGAGCATGGTTTTGCCGAGGATGCTATTCTTCTCTACGAAATCACCAATCAGAGTACATGTTCTTCACGCTGGACCGTTCCTAAAAACAGAATCGACGCTCAAACATATAAAGGCATTTGCGAGTTTTATGATAAAACTAAGAGATTCGCTCAAGCAGGAGCAGTGAGTATCTAGTTTTTATTTTGACATTAAAGTTTTGAATCTAGATCCTGAGATCGATAATCAAAACTTTCAACGTCAACGTTTCATTTTCGACTGATTCTTCGCGAGAACCAGAAAGTGTTGATGAATATGCAGAGCTGGAGCATCAGGATAACGTCTGGTATAGCTACTTCTGCATCCTTCAAAAAACGAATAAGTTTCCTGACGCGTTTGGTGGGTTTCAAATTGTAATGTGTTCAACTTAAAGTGTCGTAAAACATGCAAAGTAAAAAGTGATAAGTTAGAAATGCTCCAGTTAATAATTTTCTAGAAATTTGATCATTCATAATTGTCCAGAATGAATACTTGATCATTAGAATTGAATGTTTTATGAAGCTTTCATTTAGGATGAAAGTTTGAAACTATTTAACCGTAGTAGAAATCCAGAATTTGCTAGTTCAAGTATACTGCCCAAGACAAATTTCGATTCATTTTCAGTCGCGCTTTCTAATGTGTCTGGTCCATACTTGGCGTTAAAACATCAGGAAATGCCGCGTCTTCTTCGTCAGCTCAGGCACGAGGACGAAACGGAAGTAGTTGGTCCGGAGCCGTGGTCTGTTGACCTTCCAGACGAGTAAGAACGTTGAGGGTTTGCACATTTGATTTTTGGTTTTCAGAAATAGTTCCAGAGTATGTCCATCGTCTATTGGGCCAGTTATGTCACTGCTAAAGAAGGGCAAAGCTGATGATTTTCTTCTTTTACGATACGTATCACAATTCACGGGAACGGAAAGACGCGATTTGTTCCATTGGTTGAAATCAGCGGAAGCCATCGGAAAACACAACGTTTATATGGCTATTGCACACTTAAATAAGATGTCACATCAAAATGGGCGTGTGCTCTACGAATTGGCTCGTCTCAATTATCAAATCAACAAGAAAGACGAAGCAAGACGACTTCTCAGTACTGCTCATTACAGGGACCCGTTGTGGATAGACGGCATGGATCTTCTAGGCTTCATTCTTATTGGGGTAAAATAGCTATGAAAGTATAATTTTATTTTCGGTGTAGGAGTATTTCAGGGACTTCGACTCAAACGAAGCACTTTTAGTGGAATTAGCGACAACATTGACAAAAGAATGGCCACATCGGATAGAAACCGCAATTGTAAATGGATTCGTATCGCATCAATCCGATCTTGACATGGCGTGGTCATATGCTAATCGAGCATTGGAGTGTGCTGTTGCCGGTACTGAACAATTCGTATACGCAGTTCATCTTAAAGCTTACTGTATGCGAGGTGAAGAATCAAGATGTAAAGGAGATGATGCTTTGAAGTGTAAGTAGAATTACAATTATCAATTATTGTGCTAGTTTTCGATTTTAGGGAAACGGGACGCTCGAACATTTCTGGAAGAATCTGTGGCCGTCATGCCAAATAGCGCAGACCTTGGTCTCCTCTATGTTGATACAATGTTACAGGAAGAAGGGTAACTTCATTGAAACTAATTTTACTGAAATAGATTTTTGTAGGGGGCATAGAGATGCAAAAATATTTGCAACTAAGTTTTTGCACGAGAATCAAAATACCGTCAATGCAAAGTTGCTCAAAGTGCATGTACTGGTGAATGGAATTAGTCGTAACCCAGATGCGAGTCATCCGAAGGTAGCTACGAATGCGTCTAAGTATACTTTTTTTTTCGATTTCAGGAAATGTACCATCTTCTGCGAGATGTGATTGACGAACATCCACATATATTATCGGCGTACTGCTATCTGATTACAGAGTACAGTCGTCTAAAAGATGATGCAAGATGTCAAGAAGTTTTCGAGAAACTTTGTGAAGCAAGACAGTTGATGACACCAGCAAAAACACACAAATATCACGTGCTAAAAGCCGACTACTTACTCAAATCTAGAAAAGTTATCCCTGCTTATGAGCATTTGATGGCTGCAATGGCCACTGGGGCAGTTGTGGACGCAAATTTGGTAAGATTTCCTGGATCTAGAAATACTAATGTAATAGCCTCACATGTAAAAGCAAATCAGTTGTTTTGTTCTTCTATGTCACCATAAGTTTATCAATCGAGTTTCTTGTTCAAATTTTGTTTTATTTCAGATGACCAGATACGAAGCTGAATTTGCATCAAGTAAAGCACTTACTCATGACTACAAAAACCTTGCTTTTTTGGATCCTATGTTTGTTATAAAGAGAAATCAATTTTTGATAAAATAAATGTTTCAGATTGCCTGAACGGACCAACAGTTCAATTTATGACAGGAATACTGTATCTCCAGCTCTTCAGGAAGTAGTCAACGATCATGAAAATGAGCAAGATTCTTCAGATCAAGAAGATGAGGATGAAGAAGAAGACAGCGATGGAATGTGACGAATTCCAAGAATAAATATTACTTGGTGCTAAAAGTTCATTTTGACTGAAACCCTGATACAAATACTGGTCTGACGGTGTCATTCCCTCATAGCATTGAAACTTTTAAAATCAATTTTTCTGTATCCGTGCTTCATGAAATAAAGTGATTTAACTACCAAACTACTTGACTAATTGCCTAACTACCGACCTAATTATACACCAAAAAGTTAATTTAAATTACAGATTTTTCAGTTTTGCTTTTTTTATAATTCAGTTTGTGAAAGGTCTCCGGTCTCTTGTGTCTCTGAATTTTCGAGGAGGCTCACGCTCTCCTTCGTCGCTTTTCTAGACTCTGAATCTCTCTGTATTTTATTATTCCTTCTCTTGTTTTCGACCTCTTTCTCTCTCTCTCTCTCTTCATTATGTATTCCTTCACACACAAATAGAGAAAGAGAGCGACGAATTCATTTTCTGCTTTCGCATTATTTTCCAGGCGTATTCTTGGGATTTCTCATAACTTTCCGGTGATTTCGCATCAAAACCTACAGTAATTAGTGGTTAATAGAAATGCGCGCACTGACGTTTTCAGTTGATAAACGTCAATTTTGAGGGTCTGAAAAAATGGTTTCCAGATGTCTTTTTTCTGACCGTAGGCGACAACGTTCAGAGGCGCGATAATAGGTTCAGTGAAGGTGGGTCCACGTAGGGAAGTGGGGGGATCACCTTTAGAGTTTGACTGATTTAAAAAATTGATTAATCCTGACTTTCACCTTTTTCGCCCTATTTACTTAACTTTCAGATGGAGTCAGCCGATCCAGAAGATCCAGATGGTTTCAGTCCTGCATTTTTTGTACATTCTCTGCACCTATCAATATGTCTTGCATCACTTGCGTTCAATTCATTACTTCTTTACTTGTTAAATAAATGCTCAGGTAAGTTGTTATTTTTAATGAAAATGTGAATATTTTTCAGCTTTTCACGCTCACATGAAAATAATTATGGCTCACCAGACTATGGCAATTATGGCTGCAAACGTTTACCTGAGTCTAAGATCGACTTTGGGCATCTTTCAAACATATGTATCATTCGAAAACGTACTAACAATAGAAGTTGATGAATCCCAATGCGCATTTTCGGGACCTGTTCCTGATTCCTTATGCATGTTGTTCATATGGTTTCCGTTTTTATTGTTGGTAGAAAGACTATACGCTTCACAGAATTATCAAAACTACGAAAACAAGGAAGCACCAATTATCTTTAAGGTTCTGTGCAGTGTTATGGTGAGAAACAACATATGTATTTGTAATTCAGCTTTTTATTCAGTGGTTTCCAATAATTGTGGAAGTTCTACTTTTCTTGTTTAACATGTCTTCGCTGCCAAACCTTCAAGCATGTCAGTATTCTATCCTAAAACAATCACACACACAAAGAAATGCGTGGTTTGTCATCATCGCTACATTTTCTGCTGTATTTGCCTTTATCTTCAAAATTTTGGAGCTGGTAAGTAGTTTAAGGTGTTATGGTAGTTCTGGGCACTCCAAGATCAATTTATTGCGATTTTTAACTTTTTTTTCCCGTGTAATTAGTTTGGCGTCTTAAACTTTATTTTACAACAAATCACGGCGCTTTTGCATCATATACAGTATATATACTGAGATACACTGAGATATACTGAGATATGATATACTGAGAAAGATGGCCCTGAAAATCTGACTCCAACTCTAGGAGTGGCCTTAAACACCTATTACACTCTTACTTGGAATGCATCCCAAGTGTCCCACCGCTTATGAAGTGAAAGTGGTATCATTCGAAAGGGCATAAAAAGTTATGTAAACCTGTGCAACGAAATTTTTCTATTATGTTCGGTTCTCGAGAAAATCAACTTTTTCTGAAATTTCAACAAAATTCAAGTTTCGCGTCTTAAAATCGTCATAGCTTCCTTCAAAATTGACCAAATTTAATGAGTCAAAAAACAAAATGATTGTAATACAATGTATTTTAAGAAATTATTTACGAATATTTTTTGAAAAATCAGCGGAGATTGTTATTCATCAAAGAGCACATGTGCGTCAGGTGCAAGTTTTTAATATCAAAAAATCTAGCCGGAGATTCTGTTTGAAAATGCTTTTATATAAAAATTCGCATCAAAATTACTATAGAAAACTGGTTTTGATAGTGTCAAAAGTCCAAAAAAAATTTTCTTGACTTGAAGAAAAATCGACTTTTTTCGAATTTTTCCAAATTTGATTTTTTTATATAACAACGAATTTGTTATTGCAAAAGAAAAATTAATTTATGTTTTTTTCACTGTTTCAGCTTTCAGAATCTGTTTCGAACATCTCATTACGTTAAGTTTGAACAATTTCTCGGCCCTCTAAACCTTGTTTATCAAAAACACGAAAGCTATCAAAAACAGGTACAGTAATCTTGCTCGGATGACTCAGTTCCGTTTTCAAATTTTGTTCACTCACTAAATCAAGTCTGGGCTTCATTTTAAACTCACTTTAATATATCTTAACTGAAAAAAAATGTTGTTTCTGATGACACTAAATTTGCCAACTTTACCAGTTTTCGAGTAAAAATTGGTTTGAGATAGTGTTCTGAAATTGTGTCTGCATGAAAGCTTTACATTTTTTTAGTATATTCAAAAAGCAACCCAAACAAAAAAAATATCGTTTTTCAGTAAAAATCGACGTCCCAAAGTGACGCCTAAAATCGCTCATTCAGATCAACTGCGTGGGGGTGTCACTTTGGGACGTCGATTTTTACTGAAAAACGATATTTTTTTGTTTGGGTTGCTTTTTGAATATACTAAAAAAAAAAAAAATTAATTTTTCTTTTGCAATAACAAATTCGTTGTTATATAAAAAAATCAAATTTGGAAAAATTCGAAAAAAGTCGATTTTTCTTCAAGTCAAGAAAATTTTTTTTGGACTTTTGACACTATCGAAACCAGTTTTCTATAGTAATTTTGATGCGAATTTTCATATAAAAGCATTTTCAAACAGAATCTCCGGCTAGATTTTTTGATATTAAAAACTTGCACCTGACGCACATGTGCTCTTTGATGAATAACAATCTCCGCTGATTTTTCAAAAAATATTCGTAAATAATTTCTTAAAATACATCGTATTACAATCATTTTGTTTTTTGACTCATCAAATTTGGTCAATTTTGAAGGAAGCTATGGCGATTTTAAGACGCGAAACTTGAATTTTGTTGAAATTTCAGAAAAAGTTGATTTTCTCGAGAACCGAAGATAATAGAAAAATTTCGTTGCATAGGTTTACATAACTTTTTATGCCCTTTCGAATGATACCACTTTCACTTCATAAGCGGTGGGACACTTGGGATGCATTCCAAGTTAGTTATTCACCTGAATCCCAACAACTTTGTTCTCTGCTTTCAGAAAAACAAAAACATTGAGACCCACTCCGTCCGAAATGACTACGTCTTCAGCTGCCGATATCAGATCAGAGAAAATATCAGAACATGTCGTTTTGCATACTTTCTTCTGCTGCTATACGTTGTTGTTTTTTCAATTTTCTTATTTTTCGACAAAAACGTGGAATACAAGGATGATGTGCGAATGATAGCAGCATCAAGAAGAGTTAGTTCGGCGTTTGAGAGTATTCCGAAAACATTTTTTGCTTTGGCAGGAATACCTATTCTTCATTTTTCCTATATTCTCCCTCTTGTATACCATCCAATTTCTCCTTACGAACAGTGCACTAGTTGAGACTGCAAAGCGGGCTCTCCGACAACTTTATCGCCACAAGCACGGTTTGTTTTGCACTAGGTAGTATGCTAAAACAGACATTTTTTAGGGGTCTGTTCCAATAAAAAAGCTCATGTTGTGTAAATCTTATCTGGACAATTACAGAGCGAATGATTGACAGCTGAAGCCTGCCTCATCTGATGTATCTAGCTGGCTGCCTGGTCAACTGTGATTTTTGCCATTTAAAATTTTAATTTCTTATCTTTCAACCTGTTCATCTGTTAATATATATCATCATAAACAATTGATTCAAAATGTTTCGACAATTAATTTAAAATGTTCGACCAGAAGATAATATTACATTCTTTATGATCACAGAAGGGTTTCATATGGGGGCTGCAGCGAGCTCTTTGATGGTGAGTTCCTGGGTTGTTTTTCGTGAATAATCGAGATCGGAATACATTCTGTATTAGGTTCTGCTTTGCTCTAAATTACCAGTGTTATGTCATTAGTATTATGAAAAATTCAACAAACCAAAAAGCTAGTATCTGTCTCGACCGATTTCAGGCGCTCGCCTAGTTTTGCAGACGACAGTGAACTCTAGAAACATCAGGATTATATTTGTTGATTCATTAATATTAACACTCACACATGGTACGCATAATCTTTTGAAGCGCATAAAAATTTCCCGTCGAAGAACTGGTTGACAGTACAGGTAAATGGGAAGACGGGCAGCACATGCCATAGTGGTCAATAGGGAGACCAGGTCAATGAGCACTATGTACAAACTGGAAGTTTTGCGATATTCTCAATACTTCATTTTAGTTTTACATATGAATGATTTAAATTATTCCAAAAATACGTAAGTCAGGCTTCTTATCAAATATACTTAGCTGTTAGGCACTCCTTGAAAATATACTGGCGATCTATGCCTGAATTTTATAATCCTAATATCAAGAGAGTACATTAGAGAGCGCTCCTTTTGTTTATAAAATTGCCCCATATAACTCACTCGGGATAATCGACCGCTAACTCGTTATTTGTCTGTTCCAAAGATGTCAGTATTACATTGATAATATTGGAAACAATGTAACAGCATCCGACGATCACCAGAGTTCGCGTGGCTGCTCTGGCACTGGCCTGAAATTTTCATGGATTAGTTTTACTATCCTTCTATTTCATAGCACCTTTCTCTTTTGTAACTCCACACTACTTCCGTTCGTAACCAAGCACACCGTTGCTGTAGTGTATGTAGTGAGAGCTTTTACAATTCGAATGTTTAAGTAAAGGAGAATGAAAAAAGGAGCAAACACTGTCACGAAGTTGCGGTACCAGAAACGAAACAAATAGTGATAATGTGTTTCAAAAACGAACGGACGGAACTTCATTGTGGTTGCCATCATTTGACCTATACATTGCTCGTGATGAACCAACTGTAAATATATAGTTTTTATATTCCTGAGAACATATCTCACTTCAAATTCTATTGAAATCGTGCCTTTACTGACGACTCCAAGGAAAACTGCGCAGAGTGCGATGAATGTTCGGTTTCTGATAACACAGCTTGTTTATGTCGTAACCATCATTGCCCCACCTTTGAGCAAACCTTAAGTGTGGAGAATTAAGCGTTACACAGTATCTTTCAAATGAAGCGGCTACGATGAGAAAAGATGACGATGTCATAGCAATATGAGACACCGTGAGAATAGGAATCATGTATGTGTACCTGAGAAAAATTGCAATCTGTGTGTAAAACTCAAATGAAACGTACCAGATGCTGACAAGGACGGGCGACATGAGCACATCGGATAATACATTCACTGACATTAACATTATGTAGGCCATCGAGACAAAAATGTCGAAGAATGCCAGAAGCATCATGAACAAATTTTCTCGACGATATTGCCGTCTGAACAGTAATATTTATCGCCAGTCACTGCGCGCTTTTGCCGCGTTCCCTATCGGTCGAATGCAACAATAAATTATTATAGACTACTTTCAAAATCCTGCATTTTTGCTCTCGCTGGTTTTTCGTTTTCATATTTATAACAAATATGTGAATTCACAGAAACTTCTACTTTTCCTATTATAGGTTGTGAAAAAACTCGACGCCTCCTATAAAGGGCATCCCGCGATATTCGTGGTATCCCATTTTTAGTTTTAGAAGGCTTACTATTAGTTTGTACCTTGTAACAAAAAGTAAAAACAAGAAGATGTTTTCGATCATTGAGACAAAGGAAACAGTTGACCCGAACACCGAAACCATCCAAAATCTCATAACTAGCATATGCGGCTGAAGAACTTCATAGTGACAGTAATCCTCTTCCATCTCGGTTTGATTGCCAGTAGTTGACTCGATAGATGTGGCATCCGGGATGCTCGTGGATGTGAAGTTCAACAAGGTCATAATATCACTGAAACTGAAAATTAAATAAACAACGAGACGAGTTACATAAAAAAGAGCTAGACTACTGCTGGTCTAGGAGCAAAAATCTGAAAAGGTGATAAGATAGAGTATATATTGGAATCGAATGAGGAAAATAAATTTGATTCACGCCCAGGTTTCGTGGTAGCTGAAGAGGCGGTATGGAGAGCGCAATTCAATTTGTTCCTGCGTGTCCCCACTTTGTCAAATACACACATATTTGAATGTATCAAGAAAAAGATAGAAAAATAGCTGAAAAAGTTGTAGAAGAACACACTCAAATGATGTTTTTTTCTATCGGATACAAGAAAGAGAAAACAGAAGTAAAGAAAGAACACTTGCCTGTTAGATGTTCTCTCAATATATTTTGTGTTGAGAAAAAAGAGAATAAGACTGGACTATCAACGTGTTGAGAGGGTCCGGATTGAGAGGATCCAAAGAAACACTTTGGCCAAGTAGGGCGAGAGATAGAAATGAGACAAAAATCCTTAATGGAGAGGTGTTTGTTTTTTAATCTCTTTACGCTTCTGTTTATAGTTGCTCAATGTTTTCTAAAAACAGGTAGTAAATTTTTCGGGTTCGACAATTTAATAAATATGAGAAGGCAAACAAAGAAATAGATGTCATTAACATGCAAGTAGAACAAAGAAGTGTTTGAAGGCAAGAGTTTTGAAGAGTGCGTGAAGCTGGAAATCAAAAGAAACGGTTGAATAAGATGACACGGTGAGAGCGAAAATAGTGAAAGTTCTGATTAAAAACACTCCCAAAATAATTTTTGGTTCTTGCCTTTGGCAATATATAATCCAAACGAAAAGCATTACAGAAAGCTAAAAAGAAATGTAAAAGTTGAAAGAACTTAAGAGCGAGGAGCAAAGTTTTACTAGTGCTTGATAATTAGAAGCAAAAGTTATACATTAATCTGGACAGCAATTCTGGGGTAAATTAGACTCAGCTATGAATTAAAAAGCGTCAATTGATGATGTTCCAGGACCAGTGACAAACGTTGTAAACGTGCAATGGAATAACAAAGAAGTACTATAAGTAATCAGTTTGCAAGGTTTGAAATGAACAAGCTATATTCGCAATCACCTTAGCAGCTGATGCTAACTGGAGCACATTTCTTACAGGCGGTTTAGTAACTTTAGTGTTTCTGGAAAACATAGAAAACATACGAATTCACAGCTAGTCGAAAAATAAGATCAGTATTCTACAATGACAAATATGAATGGGAACTGAATGAATTAGTCACATTCTCATTGCGCATTCGTTCTATCCTCAGCACTGCCATCAGACGGCTCTGCTGGAGTGCTATGTAGAAAAAACAATCCCTCAACAACGACCTCATTGAGGAGGGAGAGCTGGGGGATGAAGAAGCAAGAAATGGAAGGGCGGCGTAAAGGAAGCTCGTAAAAATGATGATTGTAGGTGTTGAAAAAAATAATACCCCTGCCTTTGATCACACCCATGTACCTTATGATTTGGTATTTTTAAATTTATTAAAGGGGGATGGAAAAGTTATTTTCTTGATCTAATTGTTTTCATACTTCACAAACATAGGAAACACAAGCGTAAAGGAAGTCTATAATTTCAGTAAATTGGAAAATCAACAGAATACAACGATGTTTTTTCTCAAACGTCTCTGGGGACCACGACGGATGTGCTTGCACACAGTTTGTTATCTTGCTACAGAGAACGTTCGTTTCTGATCTCACTGGACATTCAGAAAGGGAGAAAAATTTCTATGAAGGCGCAAGAAACGGAAAACCTCAAATAAGTATGTAGAAAAAATTAAAGGCATTCTCTATGCTTGCTCAGGAGACAGAGTTTTACAACGCATTCGCTTGTTCTGATTGTGCACCACAACGTTGTATTTTTCTCAAACGACACGGCGCACACAGGGTGAGTATGATCTACATCCGTTTGGATAGAGAAAACTGGATGAAAAATATGTACATGCTTGAACAATTAAAATGATGCAATTGATGAAAACTGTACGGAGGGCCACTGATGTTCGATTAAACTTTTATATGACTCTATTGTGAAGTGAAAGAGTGAAAAATAGTCGGAATAATGTGTTTTGTCTTGCTAATGACATTTTAAACGTCTTCTTCCTATTTTATAAGATTTCGTGCTTTTCTAGAAAAAGTTCTTTGTTGTTCTAAGAATGTATAGTGAGTTAGAAAATGAATTCAAGCTCTTTGTGTTTTCCCAGTTTGTGCTCATTCAATATGAGATTACTAGTGCCGACGGCCGCAAAAATTAGATCTACGACCCACAGCCTTGTTAGCTTTCAGCTTTAAAAATCTACTTTCGCTTCCAGACGCTGAGCTCTTTTATCATGTGTCAGGATGATTCAAGAAAAGAAGTAAAAAGTTCCAGGGAGGCTTTTGAATCATACGACGTTTTATTTCAATCCCATTTGTATTGGTGGACTTATCTCATAAGTCATTGTCACAGTATATTTAATCTTCTTGTCGTGTAAATTTCAGCTATATAGGGAAATAAATCAGCAATATAGTGAAACTAAGAAAATAATTTTTAAATATAGTTCCGATCATTGGGAAGTCTCAGAAGGATGAAAATTTTTGAAAAAATATTCAGAAAGTTCCGTGCAAAGAGCAACTTCCCGCAACAAAGAAAAATCTCAAAGAAAAGTAAACTGAAAGGTCCGCGAAATTTTATTTCCTGTTTTATGATGACACACTTTCTGCTACCTTCTATCTTTTCATGAAAATTTTCCATCTTACCGTCGTGTTTTTTTGGATGACGGGAGACAAAGAAGTGTTACGGGATCGCGTATGAATAAAAAGATTGTGCATAGTTTCGTATGGTGAAAAAAAAACAAATTAATTTCGTGAGGTTAAAACATAATATTTTCATAAGGCAAAGCGAAAAGATTCAGAATCACATGGTAAGCAGGGTACATTGCACGACCAACAAAAATAAAATCGCTTGAGAAGGTTTGTGCGCAAGAAAAAAGGGGAGCAGGATATCAAATTTGACGTAGCTTCAAAGGGAAGACAGAAGACTGAGATGATGCGCCTTCTGGACAGAAAAAAGAATGAATAGAAATTCCGTTTTTGCTCGAAGCTATCTATGAAAAAAAGACAATATCTTTAAAGCTTGAAACAATGTGAAAATCAGAGCCGAATCCGAGAACAAAAAAAATGCTTCAAAAACGCTCTTAACCTGCGTAAAAATAGCTTCAAAGATATACTATCACGCAAGACCCTACAAATAATCTAGAAATCGTTGTATGGGTGACACGAATCCGGAAGAAACCCAAAGGGGAAAAACTAATCCGGGGCTCGAAACATTTTCAGAATCGATCAGTCTTAGTAAACTGGAAAAACTGAAAATAAATAAACAACCAAAAAAGTTTTTAAAAACTGATGCTTAGTAAACTGCTTGGAAACCTTGAAACAAATTGCATAGCACGAACATGTTACGTGGGTCTGAAGCCGACGATATCTATTATTAGTGCTAACAAATATTTTCAGTTGAAAAGTCAAGGCTAATAGAGAACACTACGACTAAAACTATCGTACCTACGGTTGTAGGCAAAAGAAAGCTTCACTTTTCACAAGAATACGTGCAATAAAATAAGGCCAAACATTTAAATGAATTCCCTTGTTATTGGAAGAATAGCACTTGGAATAGCACTGTGACACATAAAAAATTCATTCGGCAAATTAGAAGTATAAATTTTGGGCGATGCATAGTTTAAGCGAAGTATAACATGAGAAGATGTGGGATCAAAAATAAAGGACGAGTGTTGATCTGAGAACGAGAATGTTTCCAGAAGCAACAACTAATTGGAGAGAGGAAAAAATATAAAATTAGTTCCAGGGTCAACAGCTCGAGCCCCGTTTTTGCCCGTTTTTTGGGTTTCATCAAATTGCTTGGTTCTCAGGTTTTCGTACCTACGACTCTCTTATACAGAGCCTTCAAAAAGCAAGTACCATGTGTCTGGTGGTGCGAAGGTAAGAAGAAGTTCATGGATGGTTTTTCAACCTATTTAATTATCTTTACTGCTTGTGCGCCCTTTATATGCACTCCATAACTAGACTGCCAGCGAACCTTACCGCGCCGGAGGCACCAGCACGGCTGAGGTTCTAAAAAATCGTGACCAAGTTTTCAAAGAATTTTAACAAATTTTCACATCCACGACTCAAAATATAACCTAGCCCACAGTACTCTATTTTACAGGAGATTGTGATTCATAAGCCCTGAGAAGTTATTTGCTAGTTTACAGGAAGTTAGCCCGTCTCCTACAGAATCCCAAGCCACCCTCATTATTCACCTTGAGGTTCCGAGTCTTCTCCTGGAAAAATATTAGTTTCGATACGGATGGCTCAAGAATGTTACATATTAGATTTACCTATTACTGTTAGAAGATCGAGTTTATCTGAATTTCGATCTTTTGTTCATCGGAACCTGAGTCTTTGCAAGATCACAATCTTGAACGGGAAAGTGGAAAACGAGTGCGCCTACCGCCTGCCGCTACCAAAGACATAAGAGATATAGAGAAAGTCTACACTCCACGTCTTCTATTTTTCTCTTCCACTTTTTCCTATGTTAAAATCTTAGCTATTCAAAAATACTAATTTTAATTGTTTTTAGCATAGGAGAATCAGATTTACAGATACTGAAGTCTGTACTGAAACAATCCTCCATGTAAGTATTCCTATAACAAACAAAAACAGTTGAACCACTTTCAGATGCTAGTCTCCCGTAGGATACCAATATTAGCATATCTCTTTTTGGCATCTTTAATTGCTCTTATTGCATTCAAGTTTCACTTGTCCACACGTTCAGATGGTGGGGTCTTTGAAGATGGTGATAAAAGTACCGTGTTGTCTCACAAAAGAATTAATTTCAGTAGACGATCCAACACCATTCGATTTTGCTTTGAACTTTCTCATGAAACCTCCCTTGCCCAATATCCAGGATGATGCAAGCATCCCGAGTGTGCTGGTTCTTGTAACGACGATAGCTTCAGAAGCAAAAATGAGAGAACAAGTCAGAATGTCCTGGGGGAATTACACAAGCAAAGCAGTTCGTGTTGAGTTTTTGATTGGGATCCCAGTGAGAATTTACACTTTCAGCGATAAATTGGTTTTTGTGAGTTTTCAGACTGAAGAGCAGCTTCCAAACATTCAGATTGAGAGCGAGAAACATAAAGATATAATAATTGCTGACATCGTTGAAGGTTACTATAGTTTAGCTGCTAAGACAATGGCAATGCTTCTGTATAAAACACGGTAATTTCACTGAACTGTCAGTTTTCTTAATACGTTTTTGAAGATTTTACCCGGATACGAAATGTCTCGTAAAGGCTGATGTTGATAATGTTCTGATTTTGCGAAATTATGAAAGATTATGCGAAGAAGCAGGTACTTTTACGATTAAAAATTGCACATGTTTTCCAATAATTTATAAACAAACAATTGCTTTTCAGTAGCTCCATTGATACTGGGAAAATGTGATGTACCACGATCAGTACTGCGTAATACGACTAAATGGGCTGTTCCTGAGTTTGTTTACTCTGAACCAGTGTATCCAACATACTGTTCGACAGGCACCTATGTATTGGCTGGGAAAACAGTTCCTCAAAAGTTAATAAAAGAAGCCATGACTAGTCCTTTTTCGAATTCATTGAATTTCAGGTATGAGATTTTGAAAAAAGATATTATTTCAGTTGTTTAGGAAACTTTCCGAAGACGTCATATTCACTGGAATCCTAGCAGAAAAAGCAGGAATCAGACGCCGACACATCAACGGACTCTCTTTCTTTGAAATACCGGAGTTTTTCTGTCGGAATGGCTTCAAGACAACCTACAGTACTCACTTACTCAATGATAAGAATCCAGTAAAAAATTTTAACAAACTGATGAAGATCGAGGGAGTTCTGTGCAAATGGTGGGATCCATATGGTGTTCGGAGGTGGTAATTGGTGTGTACATTTTTTTCAAGGGTCATATTCGACGGGTCTGTTTCGATAACAGTTGTAAGATAAATAATAAATAAATCTTGTTTCTTTTTTATGTGAAGATTCATTCGTGTTTCAAAATATAATCTCGAAAAAGAAGTTTTCAGATTCGAACCTTTCTAGTCAGATTTGTACAGAGGTAATATATGAGGAAATCTCTTCCAGAAGTCTGAAAATATGGTATATTTTGTCATTTACTAAAAGCTCGCGGAAACTCGTTCAAGAGCATTCAACACTATCTTAACCTCTTTTGTTAATTTTTATTTCGACGGGCCCAAATAGATTCAAATTTGAATAATCTTTCAATATTCGGCAGGAATTTCAGTTGGAACTGAGCTAGAGCGGGAAATCTATCTTTCAGGCTACACATAACATATTTTCAACTGCATCTCTTTTCTTACTCAAGCTCCGCCTACTTTTACGCTGTTGTTCGCCGTCTAGTCATCCTGGAAAATGACACTGAAGAGAGCGCATCCGACCGAGGATCGCCCGCTCAATTATGAAACGACGTCAACCGGATAGTTTCACAATTGAAGTACTATGGAAAAAGCGGTCGTTCTTTTTCACAACTTCATATTTTCAATATGCTTACTTTTTGAAAACCCTCTGTGTTAAAATAGACAAGCATTTCAGAAGTTAGCAAGTTACGAAACATAGGACCGTTAGCTCTTTTCACATCTTTCGACCATGAGACTGGCTTTCCTGTTCATCTGCCAAATTTTCGTGGTGTTATCTTGTGCACCTCCGGGATTCGTCCAATCCAACGATCCATCTCAAGTTGGAGCGAGATGTTCTGACCTAATTTTGTATCCAGTATCGGCTGTGGATCAGACTGATCAGTACAGGTATTATTATGGCTTTGTTTATATATCTCTAAAGGTGCAATTTGAAGATTCGACTATAGTGATGTATCCTTTGGTAATACACATGCGCAAGGAGCAACCGTTGCTATAACATGTACAACGGGAGGGCAAGCAGCCACTGTTGAAGGATATGACCAGGTGAGTCTTTGTTGCCTAGACACGCGTATTCCTGCTCGTTCTTGCTCCCTTTTCGTATAGTGGCAGCGTCAAAAGTTTTTGAACTAGGTACGAATTTTTATTTGCAGCAACGTGCATCCATCTCAGCAGCTCCTTCACTTCTTGCCACATGTACCAATGTCGGCGGATCTCAGTATACGTGGACAATATTAGGAAGAATACTGCAGTTTGTCGATTGTCGTTTCTAAGAAACCGTATGGTTGCCTTTTTACTCAACATACTTCTCCGATCTTAAAAATGTGTTCTCTATGTATTTCTCGATGTAATGTTAAGTTAACATTGTTAACTCAAAAATCTAGGTGTGCAAGATTATGTCCATAACCGTTTATCGCCACGTGTATTATGATTCTCTTTTGAAACTTATGGTACATTTTCGATTACTGTCTCTAATAAATTTTTCCCGATCTGCGTTCCCCTTGTCTAGTTTTTGTGAGAAGACCGGTCGCGCCACTGACTAGCTGGTTGACTGACTAGCAAGTTAGCAGCTACCTGGCAGCAATTACGCTAGGTCCTAGGCACTACGATCTTTCATACGCGTGACGTGATTGATGAGTGGTGATTTTTGAATGTTGAAAAACAGGAAATATTCATGAACTCCGAGAGAAATCAAATAATTTAGAACGCGATGTTAAAACCGGAGGGGTAAAAAATTGTAGATAAATTAACTCAGAGAACTTGTTCGATGTGCGGTGGGAATGAAAGATGTGGGGTTGGAGTCGACACAAATGGGAAGCCTGGTTTGTCTGGACGGAACAGTTCATACTTGGTTCCACTTCCGTCGATAACAGCCAGGCGAACAACTCCTCCAGACGAACTGAAATAAATTCGTTTAACTGTGATAAGTATCGAGTATAGCATTAATATATAAAACTATCAGACCAATACTAAAAATTATAATTTATTTAGAGATAATTTTTTGCAATGTAATGGGAGTATACATTTTCCCCGTGTTGCATGATGCTATATTTGTGGAGAAACTTTCTTGATTCTGTTGGAGGAACAGTCACTGTGATATTTGGCTCCGGGACAATTCGCAGTCAGACGTTTTTGTTTGTTGTAATTGTCAGTTGACACTTTTCTTTTAGTTTTGATGTGTTTTATGCAAAAAAGTGAGTTTTTGGATACGAAACGTCTGGCTGCGAAAGGTAAGAAATGAAATGTTAACCTACCCGTCTCTGAAAGCAGCGAGACCAACAGCTTGCTTGACAATTGCCTTACACTCATCAACGGTCAAGTTAGGCCTCCACTGGCTGTCGAGGAATCCTTGGACAAACGTAGATCCTGATCCAGAAGCAGTCGAACGTTGACGGGAAACGAATCCTCCGATTGGAATAGCGTAAACTTGTCCGCCAAGTTCGCTGTCCCATCCAGCAACAAGAACGGAAGCAGAAAGCTGCTCCCGATAGTTGTAAAGAAACTGACGGAAAATTTGACTTGAACGGTAGATGGTAACGGGTTTGTTCTCGGTCATCCTATAAATTGCAACTTTTATATTTCTGGAATACCATTTTCTTGCGCTAAAAACATTGTGAAAATCGGAAGAAAACATGTTGAGTTGTACCGTGTTAACTGAGAATTAGGTTATGGTGATTTCATTTGATTTTTCGAAATTGTGCTTTAAAGAAGGCGTTCTCTAGTTCCAAAATTTTCAATTTTTTAAAATTATTAATCGACGCGGAATTGAATTTTGAGAATAAACTGCTCTTGGTGCAAAAATAATTCACATTTTATTCATTTTTTAGCGTGCAGCCTCTGAGATTCTAACACTGGTAATGCGTCTCAACTCGCACAGTACTAAAGAACCTTACGCAAGCATCTATAAAATTTGATAAAACTATGCTCGATGAGGACTTACGTGTAGACATCGATATGATACTTGGCAATATCTGCGATCGCTTGAGTGTCTGCAGCAGATCCCGAGCGACACACCACCATATTTTCAGTGATTGGAGTAATTTTGTTAGTCGCACGAGAAGTAATGAACGATCTGAAGAAATTTCGTGAACGTATTGTATTTCCAATTTCTGTTTTACCCAGCACTGGTTCTTGAGTCGGTCCCAACAACAACTCCACCGTTGTATTCCATGGCGATGAGAGTAGTCTGTAATGTATTACTTTCATTGCTGCTTGAAAGATTCGAAAAGAACATACGCCGGTGCTGATATTTTCTTGTGGATAGAATCCGATAGCTGGAATGGCTTTACGCTTCTCGTCACGCATAGTATCCATGATCTGAAATTTAAATACTGATTTATAATTTATTTATGTTAAATTATATCGGCAGGGTTAAATTATATATTATGCCAGTCTCCGTCAATGTCAGTCCTGGCCGAGTTTTCCGGATTTTTCGGCCGCGATATCTCGGCATGAAAATGCTACAGTAATCTATTAAAATTTAAAGGAACATACCCTGATTTTTAAGCCAATTTTTTAATTTGTCATGTTTTTCGAACGATTTTCAATGAATTTTGAACCGAAATGTTATTTTTTGCTCCGAAAATTACATTTCATTCCGAAATTTGTTGAAAAAACATGACAAATAAAAAAATTGGCCTGAAAATCAGGGTATGTTCCTTTAAATTTTAAAAGATTACTGTAGCATTTTCGTGCCGAGATATCGCGGCCGAAAAATCCGGAAAACTCGGCCAGGACTGACATTGACGGAGACTGCCATAATAATGCATGATATTGTCAAAATAATTGAACTGCGACTCGGAGTTTGCAGACTTTTCAGCTCATCAAAGCAAATTTGGTTTGAAAAACTGTAAAGTGACAAACACCGAATCGTCCGGCTAGATTTCGCTAGCGGTGGTTTAATTAAATGCAACTGGAATGCTTCTCTTTTTTTGAAGGAAAAGTCTCGATATTTTAACATGTTATATGACTCGTGAGATAAATTGTACAAATGTGAACAAAATTGGATGAGAAAATAAAAGAATAGAGCTCTCGCAAGCACTCAGCGAAAACAGTGAAAAGATGACAAAAACATTCATTTGAATTGGCGCTCCACCGTACAACCTGCACATCTAACTGCTTTGGCACGCAGCCAACATTCGATTTTGGGACGAAGGACGTGTTCTGTGCTGTTCTGCCGCTTTTCTCGGATTTGTTTTCCAAGAAGGCAATTTTTCCATAACCGGTTGTTTAAACAAGTTTTTGTCTGTTACTTAAAGTTTAGTGCTGGTTGAATACATTGTCATTTTTGCTGTATGCGATATTATACTCGTTGTATTCTCTGTTTTCTTGATAAAATAGCACTAATTCAAGTTATCGTTTCAGTCATGTCTGATCAAAGCTGCTACAAGTGTCAACAGCCTGGCCATATTTCTCGCAACTGCCCACAGCGCGACCAAGACAGTGGACGTAGAGGAGGTGGAGTGGTGTTGTAGTGGGGGTGTTGAGTTCATTTAGGTAAATACATTATCTCTAAATTTCTTATGAACGTGAAGTTCTGGAGGAGAGGAGGTGCAGAGTAATGTGTTTTATGGCGAAGATTAAGCGTAAAGCAATTTTGAATACCAAATATTACGTATTGTGTTGCAGGAGGATCAGTGTGCTACAACTGCCAAGAAACTGGACATTTCTCACGCGATTGCCCAAAGGGAGGATCCGGTGGACAGCGTGGGGGAAGCGGTGGTGGATCTTGCTATAACTGCGGAGGACGTGGGCACTATTCGCGTGACTGCCCTTCGGCCAGAGATGAAGGAGCCGGTAGAAGCTATGGAGGTGGACGCGGTGGAGGTAGAGGTGGTTACGGTGGACAGAAGTGCTACAACTGTGGACGAAACGGACACATTTCCCGTGAATGCACCGAAAGTGGATCGGCCGAAGAGAAGCGCTGCTACAATTGTCAGGAGACTGGTCACATCTCGCGTGACTGCCCAACCCAAAATAATTGAATGATTTCTCTTGCTCATATGCTCCCCTTCCCTTTTTCATTACTCGAAATGATATTCCACCACACGTTCATCTCGTTCACCATTGTATAACCCATTTCTGAATCTCAGATATTCGTATATGAATGCGTGCTTGTTATTCCTGCTCGCCTTTTTCTCTGAATCTCTAAATATTGAACGAAAGAAGTAATAAATTGTTGATCAAAGTCACACGACCCAGACATCGGAAGCGATCTCGCACACTCTTGGTCTCTATGACAACCGGAGGCGAACTAGACGGCGAGCAGAAGCAGTCGCTCCTGCCGCTTCACTCTTCTTCCACTCACTCGAATATTGCACGCGCTTCGAAATGAGTTGTTGCTTTTCAACAAAGCTTTTTGGTAGACGCGCGAATCGTGAAGACTTTTATAGAGTGGATGAGGCTACGGAGAGAGAATCAAAGCGAAACGAGGGCGGTGAAACCGCAAAATATTCATGGTAAGCACCTCGTTTTATAGTCTTTTTCAATATTTAAAATATAATCTGCAGGGACCGCCGTGAGAAAGTGGATCCCGCAGACTACACCATCAAAGACATTCACGGAACTAGTCTTAAGAAAGACGGCCAGGATGGTGGTCCACTGCAAATTGAGAACTGCACGGTACGTCTGCTAAATAGAAGACTGATGTACATGTGCCGTATCTACTCTACTAGAACTTTTTGCAGATTTTTTTCGTTCAAAATGTTCATTTAGCCTTTCTTATCACTTTTTCTCAAGTTTTCACTCATATTAATCGGGAATTTCTTAAAATATCTGAAAAATATTGTGGCGGTAAAATGTAGGTAAACTTGCTCCACCGCACTCCAGTGGAAAAATCACCGTTTCGGGACCTTTTACCACAGGAGTGCGGTGGCGCAGGTCCAGCTGTATTTTACCGCCACAATATGATAAATTGGATTTTGTGGTGCGAAAAGTATTTTCGGGTTACTGTAGCTTCTTAAAGGGAGGCACCTGAAACGCTTCGCATCAGCAAGCGCGCAAGCACTCTCCCTTGTGCGCTTTGTTAGTTGGGGGCACTGTGTAGAATGGTATCTCATTGAAGGGAACCTCTAATAGAATTACGAAGTTGTTGGAATGATTTGAAATGGTTGTAAATATTTAGTATTGGACGTTTATCTATTTTTTAAAAATTCGTGTCTGTTCAACACAAAACAGTCTCCTTCATGTTCTTTCGAATAATAATGTGTTTTAATGCAGTCCCAATAAACATATTAGTTTCAGGACTCGACCATCATCTTTCTTCACACTACATCGCAAGTTATGATCGATGACTGTCGTCGCTGCACAATCGTCCTGGGACCCACTCAAGGAAGTGTTTTCGCGCGTGACTCTGCCAACTGCACAATTTTGACTGCATGTCAGCAATTGAGAACTCGCGACTGCACTAGCGTTCGTATCGGCATACTGTGCCCGACCGAACCAATCATCGAGAACTCAAACGACATTCGTTTTTATCATCTTGCTATGAATTATCCGAATTTCAGAGGTATTGGGATAATGCAAGAAATATTATTCCACAACCAAAAAAATTACTACTCCAGATCAAATCCATTCCGTTGGACTTCGTACTTTCACTAACCGAGTCACTTCGATTCACGACTTCTCTCCTGCGGGGGTTAACGGAACAGGAAACTTCGTGGTATCCTCCGAAAATTTGAAAATGGTAACCAGAAAGAATGAGTAAAAGAACCCGTGATATAAGTCATTTATTTCAGTCTGATGGTCAAGAAGAGATCTTGAAAGTCAACACAGTTATTCTGAAGCCATCGGTCGCTGACTTCATTCCCCGCTTTACTGTGTGCAATGACAATGACCCAACCTACATCTATGTTCTCGGAAAATCGGAGCCAGTTGATGAATTGACTGATAGAGCCACTGAACTCCTTCATGCGTGCTATAAGGCTGGAATGAAGATTATGTCCACTTATGATATTGAGACTAAATCGGTGGATGTTAAACTAGTCCCATTCGCAGGAAGCTCGGGTAAACTTGCAAATTATTAACAATACGTAAGGTATGTTTACAGAACGAGTGATTGTCTTGCAATTGTCCGGCAGTTTGGCTAATCTTGAGTGCGATGTTGATTTCGATCTGATCTCCGAGAACGATATGGATCCACTTCAAAAGCTGCTCATACATGTGAACTCGAAAAAAAGCGGCTAACTATGACCAATTCTAAACGAATCGCGTCTGAATTGAACTTGAATCTATTCCTTCTTTGTTCCTCATCGGCATCAAATATTTTTCTAAACGAAAATTCCTTCCTCAGTTCTATCAGAATAATTTGAAATAGGGTCATTTCTATCGTAAAAGAACCACAATGACCTATTCTGAATTCCTTCGTTTATTTATCCAATTTTATCTCTCTTTCCCTCTCCTTTTTTGTCAGTCACTCGATTTCTGTTCTTTTCAACCTTCATCTCCGTACAAATTGACCGTCACGAATAAAATTGCAAATTTGAAAGTGTAAATCAGTTCTTCAAGCGGAAACTTTCTGTCTTTCCTGGTGTTTTACAATTTTTGCCGATTCGCACAGTGCACTTCTTCGCACTTCTTAGAACTGGTTCGTTCTAAATACTGTCATAGTGCACAGTTGCAACTTACGGTGCAGCTGCAGGAATGAAAAAATCGATGGAAAGAAACATAAAGAAGATGAACACATGAGTCTCGTTATTTCGATCTATATCAAACAGTAAATCTATACTGTGTAACAACGTCGAATGAATTTCGAACAAACGGACACAAGCAACTTTCTCTACAACATTGTAAGATAAGATTTTGACACTAACAAGACTCAATAGATGATTTTGCGGCTTCGACGAAACCTACCGTAACACCTCTAATAGAAGGACACCGAAGTGATCTCAAAAATATCCCTTATTCTGATCACTATGCATCTGAAAGCTGTCTCAGTCGATTCCCTGTCAAAAATAGACTAAATACGCTATGAGTTGTTTTTCAAAAATTAGAAATTTACACTTTTGTGAAATTCGAATTTTGATTTAGAGGGGGTTGTCGTGTCGGTTGGTGATAATGTGAAGCGGGAAACATTTTTTTCACACTTCTTGAATCTTGCATAGTATTCGGCTCATAAAAGCAGATGGACAATGCGCCACCGCACTCTCGTGGAAAAATCACTGCGCCGGGACCTTTTACCACAGGAGTGCGGTGGCGCACTGTCCACCAGTTTTTATACGCTTAATAACCTTGAAAAATCGTAAACAACGTAGTCTGGTTGTATGGTTTTTTAGTTTTACGCATCTTTACGAATAACAAATCGTCATCAACAATGGAGGATTTCCTTATCTTCTCCTGCACGGTACTCTTCATAACTGTACTCCCTGTAAAGATGTAGAAGAGAAGAACAACTAAATCTTGACCATTCGTAATGTCCATAGTGAGTGATCTGATGATGTTAGCTTTTGTAAATAACTTTAACTTTGATTCAGTTTTGTTCATGTTGATCTAAAGAAATCATGCATTAAAACACCGCAATCCAAATTTGTAGGCATTTGGGAAGAGACATTAGATTCTGAGAAAGCTTTTTATCACATCAAAACTTCCTTTTAACTACTTGACCCTTGCCCATTTCTCTGTTGCCCTTTCTCAACAACTTCGACACAGACATATTCTTCTTCTGAGTTAACTGCGAATAACAGTGTAACATAAACGTAATGACCACTTCAAGTACACTTCTCATTGTCGGCCAAGCATAGCCTTTGTCTCTGGAAAAAAGAAAACTACAGAAGGGGCAATGCCCAACTCGCACTCTCCTTGTCGGACACTGTACATCGGAATCTTACACTGTGATATTTACGTTCCAAGAAGGAAAAGTAATCTAATTCCAAAAAAATAGAATAGCCGAATGATAGGAGTGTTATCAAATTTGATGATAGAAGAACTGAAGAACTGAACCAATGATTGATCTGATCTAAAGTCATTTTACTTCGGCAAACAGACAGACGTCATTGGGTGTGAGATAGCCAACATAAACCCGGTAAAATAACGACTGATTTGACCTGAATCAAAAGTTATGAAAGAATTTATGGCCCGAAAGATCGAAAAGCGGAAGTCGGTTGTTCCCTGGGTGGCAATCAAAACAGATAGTGATATTGTGAAAGCTGGAATGAGTTTATTGCGATTAAGAAACAGCACATGTTTATACCAAAAACATACCATAAACACTTGTAATAGAAAGTATGTCTTTCCATTCTCGAACACTCTGAATTGATGCCCTTTTATCAGAGGGGGCCTACGAATGAAGGGTGTTTTCACAATTTTTAAAATTCTAAACATAGACAGTCTACACAAAATGTCTTTGGATTTGTTGCCTCCAGACTAGAATTTCAAAGGGAGTATTTTCTTGGAAAAATCTACAATTGGACTTTTAAAAAAACGTGGATAAATACCAACCATTTTTCAATTAAGTATCCATTGATCTAATAGTGTCCTTATAGGTATTTTCTCGGTTCAGCACTAAACGCCACTCATCTTTGATGCACTAGTTTGTATTATCTTTGTGTGCATTAGTTTCGCAAGAAACCATCCAATTAAAAAGATTAATGCCCTCACTTATTATTGAACGAAAGAATGTGGTGAGGAGTGCCCCATGTTCCGACAACGTCAACCAACATTTTATGACCGTAAATTTGGTCATCAACTATCAAGTAGGGTTTAGTAGAACGAAATTGTTCTTACTGATGTCCTCTCAAATCACTCTCGTATCTTCTCGAATTGATACCTATCTCTGATGTTATTTCTTTGAGTGCTACTCTCAAAAAATATGGGCGGAGTCTGCGAGTAGGGTTTTACTCTGGTCTTCTGGAATCACCCTTTTTTGAAGAAATACCATAGGCAAGACGAAAAGGGCATTCTCGATGGTTTACACACTATTTCGTTTTTCTGCTTTCAATCATGAACCTGGGGTTGGGTATAAAGGGGAATCAAAATTTCGGCAAACCACTGTGGTGTCGTCCCGCGTCTAGCAGCAAAATAAAACCAATTATGAAGGTTTTTCTTCTTCTCTCTATTGTGGCCCTGGCCTCTTCTCGTTACGGTGAGTATAATATCTGATGCACAATTTTGAAATGATGAGTAATTCAGTGGTGAAAAGAAATGCTTATGGAGATGAGCAGGTGACCCCAGCCCCAGCAGCTCCTGCTGCTTCCGAGGCTCCAGTCGAGCAAGCTCCAGTCGCTGTTCCAGCCCCAGCTGCCGCCCCAGCTCCAGATTGTGGATCTTCTGCCCCACCCCCAGCCGCACCAGCAGCCACTGACTCCGGATACAGAAGCAAGAGAAACGCCTACGGAGATGAGCAAGTCACCCCAGCCCCAGCTGCTCCAGCTGCTTCCGAGGCTCCAGTCGAGCAAGCTCCAGTTGCTGTTCCAGCCCCAGCTCCAGCTGCCGCCCCAGCTCCAGACTGTGGATCTTCTGCCCCAGCCCCAGCCGCACCAGCAGCCACTGACTCCGGATACAGAAGCAAGAGAAACGCCTACGGAGATGAGCAAGTCACCCCAGCCCCAGCTGCTCCAGCTGCTTCCGAGGCTCCAGTCGAGCAAGCTCCAGTCGCTGTTCCAGCCCCAGCTGCCGCCCCAGCTCCAGATTGTGGATCTTCTGCCCCAGCTCCAGCCGCACCAGCAGCCACTGACTCCGGATACAGAAGCAAGAGAAACGCCTACGGAGATGAGCAAGTCACCCCAGCCCCAGCTGCTCCAGCTGCTTCCGAGGCTCCAGTCGAGCAAGCTCCAGTTGCTGTTCCAGCCCCAGCTCCAGCTGCCGCCCCAGCTCCAGATTGTGGATCTTCTGCCCCAGCCCCAGCCGCACCAGCAGCCACTGACTCCGGATACAGAAGCAAGAGAAACGCCTATGGAGATGAACAAGTCACCCCAGCCCCAGCTGCTCCAGCCGCTTCCGAGGCTCCAGTAGAGCAAGCTCCAGTCGCTGTTCCAGCTCCAGCTGCCGCCCCAGCTCCAGATTGTGGATCTTCTGCCCCAGCCCCAGCCGCACCAGCAGCCACTGACTCCGGATACAGAAGCAAGAGAAACGCCTACGGAGATGAACAAGTCACCCCAGCCCCAGCTGCTCCAGCTGCTTCCGAGGCTCCAGTAGAGCAAGCTCCAGTTGCTGTTCCAGCCCCAGCTCCAGCTGCCGCCCCAGCTCCAGATTGTGGATCTTCTGCCCCAGCCCCAGCCGCACCAGCAGCCACTGACTCCGGATACAGAAGCAAGAGAAACGCCTACGGAGATGAACAAGTCACCCCAGCCCCAGCTGCTCCAGCCGCTTCCGAGGCTCCAGTAGAGCAAGCTCCAGTCGCTGTTCCAGCTCCAGCTGCCGCCCCAGCTCCAGATTGTGGATCTTCTGCCCCAGCCCCAGCCGCACCAGCAGCCACTGACTCCGGATACAGAAGCAAGAGAAACGCCTACGGAGATGAACAAGTCACCCCAGCCCCAGCTGCTCCAGCCGCTTCCGAGGCTCCAGTAGAGCAAGCTCCAGTCGCTGTTCCAGCTCCAGCTGCCGCCCCAGCTCCAGATTGTGGATCTTCTGCCCCAGCCCCAGCCGCACCAGCAGCCACTGACTCCGGATACAGAAGCAAGAGAAACGCCTACGGAGATGAACAAGTCACCCCAGCCCCAGCTGCTCCAGCTGCTTCCGAGGCTCCAGTCGAGCAAGCTCCAGTCGCTGTTCCAGCTCCAGCTGCCGCCCCAGCTCCAGATTGTGGATCTTCTGCCCCAGCCCCAGCCGCACCAGCAGCCACTGACTCCGGATACAGAAGCAAGAGAAACGCCTACGGAGATGAGCAAGTCACCCCAGCCCCAGCTGCTCCAGCCGCTTCCGAGGCTCCAGTAGAGCAAGCTCCAGTCGCTGTTCCAGCCCCAGCTGCCGCCCCAGCTCCAGATTGTGGATCTTCTGCCCCAGCTCCAGCCGCACCAGCAGCCACTGACTCCGGATACAGATCTTGAACAATGCTTAGTTTTTTCTCAAATCTCAACAAACTGCCAGTCATTCTTTTATCAGGAATTAATAATTCGAAGATTAGTTATACTAAACATTTTCTTTTCGCTCATATGAAGGTTTATAAAATCTAATCATCTACAACAAGAACTGACGTTTTCTAAGTGGACAAGGTACCACACATAAACGAGTGAAGAGCTTATGTAACCTCACAAAAATTTGTTATATGTTATTAGTTTTCAAAATTGTCATTTTACCTTGAGAATACTTCATAACAAGAAAAAAAATAACAAGCATATGAGTCTGAAGAACGTTATATTGACAGTAACCATCACCCAGTAGTTCACTGATAGATGTGGAAAATGAATTTGATTCACGCCCAGATTTCATGGTAGCTGAAGATGGTGTACTCAGCTTCACGATTAAGTTCGTCACGAAGCCAGGAAAATTCGCCAAAGTTCGCAGTCACTTTACCAGAAATTCAGTAAGGCGAGATAGCGGCTGAAGTAATCACGGCAAAGTCCAGCATCATACTGTAGAGTCAATTTCCGGAGGTACTTTTCATAGTCTATTCATGACCGGTTTTTTGTTTTCCATACGAAGAGAAATACACTTCTGAAAAATCATCCCAGAACAGGACAGGGAGAATAAACATGCGGAAAAAAGAGCACATAAAGCACAGGAGACGGAACACAGCTATAGTGATCTTGTAGACACACATACGCTAAGATGTGAACTAGTGGTCATGACTGGAAAATAACAAACACGAAAGAGCTCCCACCCACAATACGAATGACCATTTATATCTATTGAATTCAGTTCGTGGCAGGGAAATGGCTTCATCGTCGCTGTCTTACGTTCTAATTTTGTCTGTACTTATCGTACTTTGCTCTACAAAAAGCTCAACTGATGGTAGGTCATTGAAAAACCATAAGTACAAATTGGATATGGTAATTGATTTGATGAATCTAGAACGTTTTACATTGATAGTATGTAGTAAGCTTGCCTGAGCCAAGTTGTTTCTAAAGTGAACTTCAATTGAGAATGTATAAGAACCTCTATTCGGACCGGATACTTTCCAAGACGACAAAAATAAAGTTCTGTTAGGAGAAACAGATTTTTCTCATGGAAACCAGAAGTGTTGCGTCCTCATGGTGCATAATTCAAGAAATGAAAACTTTCAAAATGGCATTTTAGATCTGGGGTTTTGGGGTCGGTATAGAAAGTTTTAGAAAGAATTTAGCTCAAATGATAAAGGAACCCTTGTGAACCAATAATTATCCGAATACATAAATGTGTATTATTGAAAAAAAAAACATAACTGAGACTCGGTGTGCTCACTACGTCGATTTAAAAGGCCCCGCCCACAAAACTAAATGCTCGGTGCACCGTTGTTTTTTTTGTGGGCGGTACCTCGTAAACCGACACAGTGTGAACATCTAGTTCCATTTTTTTCTATATTAGACAGACAAACCAACGAAAATAGAGGATTCGCCCTTTGATATTAATCTTTCTAAATAATTTACAGTTGAAATCGTTGGTCCCTGTGTGAACAGCCATTGCCCGCACACCTATGAGTGTTTAAGAAACGAATGCGTTCGAGATAGACGTAAGTTTTATATTTATGAAATTAGACGTTAATGAAATCTATTTCAGCGAAAGCCCGCCCTGGCAGTGTATCCATCGGACCATGCATCAATACCCAGTGTCCAGTTGGCCACTTCTGCTTAAGCCAGGAGAATCAATGTTACCCTTCTTAATAACGTAACAACTTGTGCTGAATAAATTTTTATATTATCGCTATGACTTCCGAGTTCATTCAGAGCTTACTGTTAACGGGAAACAAAGTAGATGAAACAAGGGAAGGGGGGCAACAAAATAGCTGATCACCGTTAAGAATCAGGTTTCGAACGGAGAACAGTTCACCATGAACTCAGTGCACACACGATAATAAAAACGAGAATAACTTAATATAAAGAGGCTAGAAGCAACAAGAAACCCGGTAGCATCTCTTTTGATAAAAATTAAAAGAAAATAGTATTTAAGGCCATATAAAAAGTAAACATCACAAATTGCCGGTAATATTTTTAAGTGTAGGGGAAATGTGGAAACCCGGGAAGAATTGCAAAAAAAGAGGAATAAGTAGTTAGAAAAGGGGATGTTTCAGAATAATATAACTAAGATGAAAATGAAAAAAAAGATGCACCGCGACCAAAGTGGTTTATTTATTTAACGAGCTGAAAATTCGAGAAGTTCCGCGTTCTAGACGAGCTTTTTGTTCACGAATGGCATTCGATGTGTGAAACAAGACAGATTCAATGGTTGAGCGAAAGCTGGTTGATGATATCGGACCGGATGCAGCATTATAGGGTGAGCATTCGGGCTGAAAAATTTAAATGAGCTCTCATAAGAACATAAACGGAACTGAACTTACTTTTAGACGGCCGCACTGTTGCCCAGATCCTCCGGCCCCTGAGGGGCAGGCGGCTCTTCCGGAAAATCCGGCACATCAGTCGCGTCTGATTCGTCTTCCATAATACTCGTTCCCATCATCGTTCTCATTATAGAATCCGACTGATATGAGCTACCGGGCTGATCATTTGAAGTTGTTGGAGTAGGTGGAGCAACTAATTTGACTGATCCGCTTCGACCGACGGGTAATGGCATGGCGAGATGTTCAGGCTTTGGTTCAGCGATACCTAAGTGTTGCCGGCAGTAGGTAGCGATACAACGATGGACGAATTGATATTGGTCCTGAGTTTGCACCATGCTAGCACGTTGTCTTCTCAAAGCAACGACCAATCCGAACAGATCGATATCAGTTAAAGTTTTCGATTTGATTTGTTCCCTTATATAATTTATTGCGATTATCGTCCCTGTTCTTCCGACACCTGCGCTACAGTGCACCAGGATCGGTGAAGAAGGTGAATGTTGAATATGTAGGTCCTCCATTACATCAATCATATTCAATAATTGTTTCTCTCCTGACGGACAGCCATGATCTGGCCATTCTTTGTAATGTAGCTGATGAACTTTCCTAACTTCGCCTGTAGCGTTATTTTCCATTTTGAAAACGCGCAATAAATATTCATCATCCTCGAAGTGGGTTTCCTCTTCCAATGTTACTTCAAGCATACCGAACATTTCCATCTCCCCCACTTCACAAGGCCAATATCGTTCACATTTGACTTTGCTCAGCTCCACTAGCTTACAGAGCATGACGATCAACTTGACACCTTTTTCTTCAATCATTTGCCACCACTCGCCAAGAGTAGACTCCAATGGAGCCTGTGCTGCAATGAAATTCGTCTTGCTCTCAGGCAGCTGAATCAGAGAGGCATTCATGTATCCGTCTGGATTCGTATCATCTTTTTGCAATTCCACTCGATTGTGGTCGTCTGTAAAGAAACTTTTGACTAGGTCAAGAAAAATGAAACTCCTACAGGGTACAATGTCTCTATATCTGTTCCTAGCTAAATGCCGCTGTGCGTTACCACAATCTGACGTGAAATCCGATTCGAGTTTCATTCTGTCCTGCTCTATGCGAATTTGCTGAAATTAAGGAAGTCGCATCATAAGTGCACACGATAGAACTCACATAAAAACGTGCCTGATATTGTGATGAAGTGAGGGAGTCTTCTTCTTTGAGGAAAGATTGCATAGCAGATTCCATCGACCCATTTTGTTGTTGTTCGCCGGGAATGGCCGAATGAGAAACGACTGGCGAACGAGCGTTGTTCAAAACTGTCGCTTCCCGTTCTTCTTCGCTCTCAAACTGAATCAAATCTCCTGTCGGAACATTTTGAATCTCATCATTTACGACTGGGGTGGAGTTGGGGAGAGGAGGCGGGCTTTTGCTTGTGTCTCCCGAAGAACTTTGATTGTCCTGCAAAATAAAATGAAGTTTCAAAGTTTGTGAAAAAAACGGAAGCTAACTAATGGTGGTCCGTCTTCATTCCAGACAGGTGACGATGTGCTTCCAGACATTCGTCCGAGTGAGTAGGTTTTGTTACCTGAAAAACTATGCATGTACTATTCAGTGTTGAGCGGAAGTGAAATAACATCTCACGGAAGACGAAAGAAATTTTTTTACGGAACACGGAAGACGGAAATATACAATTCCAACGGAAGGCGAAACTAATTTTTTGGACCGTATCAAATCTTGAAAGACGCATCATTTTTTTCAGCAAATTACAAATTTTGTAATTTTTGTGAGTCGCGGCGGTGTTAACGCGAATTGATCGAAAAGGGGGGTCAGTCCACAACAAAAGACACGATTATTTTCTTGTTACATTTTCTTTGGTTTGTCTTCAACGATTCCTTGGGTAGTTAGTCCGCGGAAAGTCGGTTATTCGAACACTAATCTTCTTTTTTTCCATATTTTCAAATTTGAACGGAAAAGAGATTTCGAAATACAGGGCATAGGTTTTTTTGCTCCATAAATCTTCAAAAATTTCATCAAAACTTAAATTTTGAAAATGGGGATGTAAAAACTTCTTGCGGCCAGAATTTTGGTATAAAGAATTCTCAAGAATGGAAAAGATAACGAAAGAGTCAACGACACTCAGACAGCACGGTCGAGGGACTAGAAAGAGGAGAAATTTTCCCAGAAAACTTCATCTTCTGTTCGCTCGTTGGTCAGCAAAACTATTTTAGAGTGCTGATTGGCCATTCTGTTGAGCACCGCCTCCTTTCAGTTTTGGCACTAAAAATGAAGCGAAAAAATCACCCTGCAAGAAAGAGTGAAACGACCGCAAACACCGTAACGTTGACTTGCACATCTTACTGTCGCGTCGCGCCAAACGCCGGGCGCATCACATTTACCTCCATCGACTCGTGTCACACAACGCCGCGCCGCAGTGCCTCTTTTCCGAATGCTCTAATCTGATTCGAATGACACGGAAAAGGATGGGAGGGCACTGAAGAGAAGTAAAAGTTTACATGTTGTGCTAAATAAAAAAGAGATAAAAGCCAAATAAAAACCGTGTTTTTAAATTTTTTACCGCCCTTGGAACAAGAAAAAAAACCAAATCGCTGCAAAACCGATGAGCAATATCGAGCACAGTAATCCAGTTTTTTAGGAGAGGTCTCGCAACGAATACGAGTTTCGTGTTTCGCGGGCAGGAAAAAAGTGTTTTTGTATTTCAAAGTATTTCCAATAGGGTTTCCATGACGGGCGGGCGGCAAGCGGGAGTCCGCTACCCGCCCGGGGGGCAAGCCCCCCGTTGCAGATTTGTGTTTGCACACAATGCGCACAATTTGACGCCGAATCTGTTTTTCACTGTATTTTCTACAGAAAATCGCATTTTTTCAAAAAACATTACGGTAATTGTCGTAAAATAGTGTACATTGTGTGCAAACACAAAATGTGCAACGGGGGGCAAGCGGGTGTGTAGCGGGGGGCGGGCGCACAGGGTGAGGATGAGCTACATCCACAAAAACGCTCTAATGAGAGGTCTCTGCGTCTAAAACGGAAGAACTCTCTCGCTACAGTACGCCTTTAAAGGCGCATGACGATTTCTGCTCGGGTCTCGCAATGCAAATGCCTTTTTGACAAAAATTTGATCAAAATTCATCATTGCGCCCGCGGCAATGTCAAAAAGGCGTTTGCATTGCGAGACCCGAGCAGAAACCGTCATGCGCCTTTAAAGGTGTACTGTAGCGTGAGAGTACTTTCTTTTTAGACGCAGAGACCTCTCATTAGAGCGCTTTTGCGGATGTAGCTCATCCTCACCCTGTGCGGGCGGGTGCGGGGCCCCCGCATGGAAACCCTAATTTCCAAAAACACATTTCATATGGCGTTTTTTTTCAGAATATATGGAGGCCACAAATAAAGAGCAGGCGTGCCCCGTAAATCTACATTTGAGTATTTACTAAACTTGTACGATTAAAAAAATCATTGGCTCTTTTTCAATCTTTCTGACGGGAATCTTGATGAAGCATTCAGTACGAAAGTATTAGCCGACAAACTTGCAATATTTTTATTTATTTTTGTTTTTTTTTTGATGGTCCATTTGTGGATATCAGCAATAACTGGAATTCGACCGTCTTGAAGTCCAAAAAAGATTTTTGTATAAAAACCTTTATACAAAAATTTTGCTTTTGCTTTTTGACGTATGTTTTTCCCTGTGGAAACAGTATTCTCAATAGATGCGAAGAAAAAAGTTGAGAGAGCGAAATTCATTACAATATTGTCAGATGATGCAACTTAAAATATGAGCGAAATCGCATAATTTTTTATCCTGAAGCCGACCGGCCATAAGTTGAATTCCAATGGGCTCAATTCCATTTCTAGTTCCGACTGGAACAGAAATAGAGGGAACACCGGACAGGTTTGCAGCCTGAGTGAAATAGTCGTCTTCATCTTCTTTTTTGAAACATCCATCACGAAGTGCAGAATATTTTGGCGCTGGTCCGGAAGCAGAAGGCAAAATAATAAAATCAACCTTTTTAAAAGCGTTTAAGATTTCATTGTTAATGATTCGTCGAACTTTGAGCGCTTTATTCAGATACAGTTCACGAAACCTGAAAATTTGTTTATTCTCAATATATGCAGAAACGACTCACTGTTTCATCGAGAAATAATTTCCAGCAAAAATTCTCTTTCTCACCACGGTGTTCAAAGACTTTGATCTTGATTCAGCATACATAGCGAAAGTCGAATCGTTCGTTCTTTCCCGATGACCATAGGCAACACTATCATACCTACAAAACCATAATTACCGTATTTACTCCAATAGACCGGCATGCCGGTTTATTTTTCGTGGTCCTCATTTTGATGCCGGTTTATTAGAGAGTGCCGGTCATTTAGAGGGTGCCGGTCTATTTTTCAAAGAGTCAATTTATAAAAAATTTAACAAAAAAATGTTGCTTTTTCACTGAAAATGAGCATGATAAAGCCTTTTTTGAATAGTTTAAAAAGCAAACACTATTCGAAATGCTGATAAATATTGAAATTGTGTGAAAAACACTGGAAAAAATTCGAATTTCTCAAAAAATAGTACTTTCCAATTTCATTAATTTTTGGGGTGCCGGATTATTGGAGGCTGCCGGTTTATTTTTCAAAATGATCATTTGACTGCCGGTCTATTAGAGGGTGCCGGACATATAGAGGTGCCGGTCTATTAGAGTAAATACGGTAATCTGCAATAAACTGTTTAGCTGAAAGATCACCTTGCCATATTTGAAGCCACATCTGAAGCAGCAATTACCGAGTAACACGCAAGCGAGAATTTTGTGGCAGGTAAGCTCATCTGAACAATGGAAACTCCTTCTTTTTTCAAGACTCCGACGATTCGATTCCAGTGCTTCCAAGCATCTTCTGATAAGAACTCGTTGTGATATTCATGGGGAACTCCAACTTTAAATCCGCGTATTGATGTGAGGTTTTTAGATTCTGGAAGATTCACAGAAGTTGAATCAGCGTCATCAACTCCTTTCGCCATTTCTAGATATTGCCAGCAATTTTTTGCACTGGTCGCAATTATTGCCGGTGAATCTAACGAGTTCACAAGTGGGATGAGTCCTGATCGAGACAGCACTCCATATGTCGGTTTTAGACCGAATACTCCGTTAAAAGCTGCAGGATTACGTGTGGAGCCGCCTGTGTCTGATCCAAGTGCCCTGGATAACAAGAAATGCTTTACCATGTTTTGAGTGTCGGAGTTCGCTTACAGATCAACAATGCCTGTTTGGACAGCAACAGCGGAACCGCCTGAACTTCCTCCAGGAATCACCCAGTCATCAGAACCAACTTCTGTAATTGCGCTTTTGACCGGTCCGAAATGACCTAGTGTTGTAGATGTTCCCATGCAGAATTCATCGAGATTCGTCTTTCCGATAATACATCCTCCTTTCCCGATAATACGCTCCACGATTGTTGCATTTACGGGCGGGGAGTAGCTTTCCAACATTTTCGATGCGCATGTTGTGGCTGCTGTATCTGTTCTGAAAACAATCGTGAATATATGAGAATCCATGTTATTTCTCACAAATAACAATCTTTCACTGCTAATGGAAATGGAGTGATGCCTTTCTCTATAGCATTTCTAGCTTGTTTTCTTGCCAAATCGAATGTCTCGCTGATGAAAATACCATGTGGACGGAGTTGGACCGCTTTCTCGATCGCTTTTTCGATTCGTTGCATGTGAACACATCCACTTAAATACCTCGAAGAAACACAAATCTGCTTTTTCAAATGGAATTCTATGGAAATTCAGAAAGTCACAATTGCGCTCTATCGTGCTATTTTTCTTTGCGTCTCTTGCTGCGGCATGCTCTCTCAATTGCCACGTAAACTCCATCGCTCGCCGATTGTGTCTTTCGTTCGGCTTCTAAAAAAGTTCTCACTAGATTTTATAAAATATTGTTCTGAAAACAGATGCTTTCAATTTTCACTTGAGCTTCAGAATAATCTTCTCACTTTTAATTGTCTCAGCCAGTATTCATACCGTCTCAATCATCAATTCACTGTTTCAGAAATGCGGGTTCTTATAAGCCTGCTACTATTATTGTCAATGCTAGTCAAAGCAGACGAGCATGATCATTTGTATGAAGTAGACGAAGAAGTAGTACTCTGGATGAACACGGTAGTATCTTTCATAATTGAAACTGTTAATTGGCCAGTAAGTTTCAGGTTGGTCCGTATTCAAACCGGCAGGAAACGTACACCTACTTCTCACTCCCTTTTTGTAAAGGCGAGAAAAAAGAAATCGGACATTATCATGAAACAATGGGAGAATCACTGCTTGGTGTTGAACTGGAGTTCTCTGGTTTGGATATCAAATTCAGAAGTTGTTTGATGTATTTGGATTTTTATCAATTTGATTGTTTCAGCGAACACGAAGAAGACTGTAATTTGCCAGAAGAAACTGACTGAAACCGATTTCAAAACTATTATGTATGCGATTCAGAACAGTTACTACTATCAGATGTATCTCGATGACATGCCAATTTGGGGAATGGTTGGTGAGATTGACAACACAGTGAGTCCACCGACGTACAAGCTCTACACACACAAACGATTGGACATTGGCTACAATGATAAGCAGGTGGTTGATGTTAACCTTACTACCGACGGGAGAGTAGACATTCGACCAGGAGCAGAGCTTACATTCACTTACGAAGTCCAGTGGACCAAGTCGGAAGTTGACTTCACCAAACGTTTCGACAAGTATCTTGATCCGAGCTTCTTTCAACACAGAGTATGATCTTTTTGTGCCGCCAGGACCAAATATGCCATTTTCAGATTCATTGGTTTTCAATCTTTAATAGTTTTATGATGGTCGTTTTTCTTGTTGGTTTGGTATGGATGATTCTTGTTCGTACACTAAGAAAAGACTATGCTCGTTACCAAAAAGAAGACAGCCTAGACGACCTTGATGCAGATCTTGGGGATGAATACGGATGGAAACAAGTGCATGGAGACGTTTTCCGTCCGCCGTCATTGCCTTTGTTGTTCGCTTCCTGCATTGGAGCAGGATATCACGTATTCACTGTATCTGTTATCACAACGATTCTCGCTATTGTTGGAGAGTTTTATACAGAGTAAGCGTAACTAAATAATAGTTTTAAACATCACGTACTGTATTTGCTCTAATAACCGGTATTCAAATGTACAGCTTGAAAAATAAACCGGCACCCCAAAAATGAATAGGAAATACAAGTTTTCAGTAGATGTCATTTCTCTCCCGATTCATCAATTCCTATAAAGTTCTTGTATTTTTTCAAAGCATCGTAACAAACGAAAAAGTTTCCAATTTCACAGGAAGTTTCATACATTTCGTTGTGATCTTTCTAAAATGTTGTAAGGATGAACATGTCTCTTTGAAAGTTCAGAATTACCAATTAATAAAATCCAAAAACTTGAGCCGTTTCGACAGTTAAGAACTACTGCAAGATCTGCAGTTTTCCATTAATTTTTTGATAAATTGACTTTTTTAAATAAATACCGGTCATTAGAGTAAATACGGTATGATATGAATCTATTCAATTTCAGACGCGGATCGCTGCTCTCTGCGGCTATTTTCGTTTACGCTGCTTGCTCACCAGTTAATGGTTACGCTGGTGGATCCATGTATGCTCGATTCGGCGGACGTCACTGGATTAAACAAATGCTGCTCGGAGCATTTCTCCTCCCAAGCATGGTTTGTGGAGTTGCCTTCTTGATTAACTTCATTGCCATCTACTATCACGCATCTCGTGCCATCCCCTTCACGATCATGCTCGCTGTCACCGCGATCTGCTTGTTTGTCATTCTTCCGTTGACTCTCGTGGGAACTGTTATAGGAAGAAATATGGCTGGAACCGCTGATTATCCCTGTAGGGTTAACGCAGTGCCACGCCCCATCCCAGACAAAAAGTGGTTTGTTCAACCATGGCTCATAACACTAGCTGGTGGTGTGCTCCCGTTTGGCTCCATCTTCATAGAAATGTACTTCATTTTCACATCTTTCTGGGCATACAAGATTTACTATGTATACGGATTTATGCTCCTGGTCACAATCATCCTTTCAATCGTCACTGTCTGCGTTACGATTGTATGTTCATACTTCCTGTTGAACGCGGAGGATTATAGATGGAGATGGACTAGCTTCGCGTGTGGTGCGTCAACTTCTTTCTACGTCTACATGTATTCGATGTATTATTTCTTCTTTAAAACAAAGTAAGTAATGAGACCAATAACTATCCGTAAAAATGAGTTTTCAGAATGTATGGCCTCTTCCAAACAGTTTTTTACTTCGGTTATATGGGAATTTTCGCAGCTGCTCTTGGTTTGATGACAGGCACAATTGGATATGTTGGAACTGCGAAGTTTGTCCGTAAAATTTATCAAACAGTGAAAATTGATTAATAAGGTGTTCATTGTCACTATCCCTTACGAAAAATGTTACCATATTCTCTCCCTTCTACCCACCTTCGTTCCTCGCTTTTTACTATTGGTGTTATTCACCCTTCCCTCCCTCCCCCTCTCGCGTCGGTTTCCTAGCGAATTTTCTGTGTATCATAAGCTTTGAGAAGATTTTTAGTTGTTTGGTGATTGATTAATAATTGGCAACAACTTCTCCCTTATTTATTCGTGTGCACGGTTTTTCTCAAATCCACATTGCATCCCTCATTTCCCGTTGCTTTCTGTTTTCGCTAATAAATAAACAGGTTGATGAAATTTTGTAGAATACAATCACCAATTCCTTCATAAAACATCTACATAGTATTTCGATAGTCTAGCATTTTCATCATTAAAAACGATCCTTCTCTAGAAATAATATAAAATGTGTTTGGAATTCGGAATCGAAAAACGCGCAGTCTGTAATAGAATTAGACCTGCATCAGAAGTTCACCCCAAAGTCTGGCCCAAACAAGAATAAAAGCATAGGCAAACACTCTTAGACTACACTTTCTGGATGAAGCATTTTGTGAATCTTGAAGCCCAGTTGAAAAATCAGGCTTAAATTTCTTGCTGGTTAACATCGGAAATTTAATTTATCTATATACGTAAAACACACTTTATGAAGAAATAGACAAATAGATGGGGAGCAAATGGCGATATATTGTATAAAGTTTTTATAACGGCCCGTTAAACTAGAAAACCCGTAGGCATTTGAGAAATTGCTGGTGAACAATTATTCATCGAAGTGAACAAGGCGAGGGGAAGCAGGGCGGCTACGCGTTTGAATGTTATTTTCCGGGGCATCGATGACAATGGTGGGAATGGAAAGGGTTACAGTTAGGAAAGATGACTTTGGATCTACAGTAGTTGCAGGCAAGCTGATGGAGGTTTGTTGAAGAGATTCCGCCAAGCTACATATATCTGCAGTATCGTCTTCAGCTCTTGTATTTATTGTATCATCCAAAAGTTCGGAACGACGAGATGGCGAACAATCCGTGTTGCGGCGGGATCGGAATGAAGAACGGATGGAGCCACTACTGCGACGGCGTTTGTAGAATTGGTCTATCACAAAGTTTTCCAGTTTGATCACCTGAAAATATCTATCAATTGAGATCAACTTTTCGACTGCGGATCATCTATTACCACTCTACTCTCTTGTCTGACTGAACTCGAGTTCGTTTACTCCCCGTAGACAAAATGATTTTTGGCTTGAGATAAGAAAACGAGGGAATATACAAATATACCGTAAAACCTCTTATAAAAGGACACCTCTAATAGAAATACCCTCCTAATAGAAGGACACCCCAGTGAGCCCTAAAAGAACACTTTCTTTAACATCTGTGCGTCTGAAAGTAGTCTCAATCTGAAGGTGCTCAATCCTGTCAAAAATAGACTAGGATCAATATAAAGTACGTTACGAGTTGCTTTTTAAAAAGTTGTTATGGTTACTTTTGTGAAATTCGAATTGTGATTTTTAGGAGGCTGAGCAATAGAAGGACAAGTCCCTCTATTAAAGATTTTACGGTAGCTCATATACTTTCACATAACCCATCCAAGATGAGGCCCCCACCAATTCTAAATGAGCTTCCCACCTATTCGAGATAAAACGGGTGCTCAATTTTAGGTATCTGTTGTAGCTGAATGTACAGACAAGCTAGAGGGTTTTTTTTGGTACTTTGTTATAGCTCATTGAGAGCTCCTAATCATGATTATTTTTACCTTATCCAACGATTTTACAAATTCCGTTTCGTTCAGAATCTTGAAATCAAAATTAGTAGAATCGGCCATGAGATCTTTGAACTTCAACACTGTGTCATCTTTCTAAAACAATGGAAAACAATCATTTTGATACTCGAAGACTCCATACCTCCATATCTCCAAATCTTACGCATAGCATAGCAAGATCATAGAAGACACGCAGCCGACTGGGATGAATTGCCCTTCTCCAAATACGTCGACCCATCATAAAAATCTCGGCATATTCGTGTTTGACGTCATGCCAAATACGTTGTTTCTCTATTGGATCCGTAAGAATCGGAGCAAGGCGGTAATAGCATGCGTAAATAGCTGACTCGTACCTGAAAAAAAAAGAATGGAAACTACCGGAAGGTGTCTGTCTGGAAAGTTTCGCTTATTTTCTATATGATAACTCTCCAAAATAAAGAAACTATAGAAAGTGAAGTCATGCGAAACGGGCAAAATAGAAAGCCTATAAACCTACCATGCCAAATAGCAGTATTTCTTAGATATGTCATGTAGGCGGTCCAACCAATCGTAGCACAATTGTTTTCGATCTTCTGCCGTCCCTTCTTCTGGGTCCGAATATTGAAACTTGAAAAGGTCGTTAGCATTCCAGTCGGCTCCTTTTTTGCGAAGTCGTTCAATTTCATTAGTCGACTTCCTGCTCAGTCTGGATGCCGCCCGTCGAAGTGGACGATCTAAAATTGTTACAGTGTTCTACAAATATTCCGTTTTACTTCAATTTTTCACGTTCACATTTTCCTAATTAGGTCAAAACAAAGACTATGATGTTGTGGAAAGTTTCCAGCTCTGATATTTAAATGAGTTTATGTCTTATATTTTGTTGCCACATGACACGAGATTCGATTTAATGTGAAAATGCGATATTTCCGGTTAATTTTGTTTCTACGAAAAATAGCCACATCCTCTAAAAATGTGTGAAATCAGAATGAAACTGCTATTTTTGTGGATCGGTATAGATCTAAAAAACTAGAACTACTTGAGGCAAAATACCAAATATCGATAGATTATGGCATTCATAGGAAAATAACTCTGTCTCGACGTATAATTTTGAATTCCCGTTGTCTGAATCGAAAAATATCTAGTATCAGCTTTCATATCTTAACGTTTAGCTCTTATATCAATTTATCAATTGCTGCCATGAGGCAATTTCAAAAATCATATGTGAATGAAGATGAGTATCTTTCCAATACGATGCCTACGTCATCAACAATCTTTCTTGTTATCATCCAATGATTCAAAAGAAGATAGAAGATAGCACATGTTTGTGTCTTACGAGTGGATATAAATACGTGAGAGAAGTGAACTACCAGAGAGCTGATCACAAATCAGAATAATCTGATATGTAATTTACCTTCGAACATAGTTTTCTTCGAACGCTAAAATTGTGCTAAATAGGAGCTAACAACCACAAGAACTACAATGTCAGCACAGTATCGGTGATATTGAAGTGGGGGGAGGAGGTTGTGATATTGAAGTGGGGGGAGGAGAAACAAGGGGTCAAAATACCCGGAAATCTGTATTCTTCCCCTCATAAAAATGAAGAGAGCGCACCTGGCAATGGGTGAAGTTTCGCTTGACTTTTCCTTCTCTGCTTTTCAACATCATTATTCTCTTGTAGGCATCTTTTCATTCGTATCACACATCGACGATAATGAGCTAGCAAAGAAGTCGCCAATTCTCCTTTCACTTTACGCCACTGTCTTCGAAAAAAACCATGATTGGGACCCATCTGAAAGTATACGCGTTTTTAGAACATATTTATTGGACTGACTATAGAAATATAACAAAACGCATATTTCCGACCCTGCAAGAGGACCGAGATATTCAAGGACTTCCGTAAATTCCAAAATCGATGTCAAAAAATTTTTTTTGATATGGATTGACGTGGAATTTAGGTTTGGGAATAGAAAGTGAAGTCGTTGATTGTTATTCTCAAACATAATATTATAACTCTACTCATTACAGTTGAAAACCTAAAGTATGGTTTTTGTTTTTTAGAAAACTGATTACAGATAGAGGTGAAGCCATCATGTGGATAGGAAGGTTAAAAGCGACAACTGAGAAAAGCGTATGTGAAAAATGAAAAAAGTGGATACCCAATCAATCATTGACGTCAGACGTCTAGGCTCTAAGCAAGCAAACGAACTGGGAGCAGTGAGTTGAAGTGTAATTACGGTAGCATTACTCCCAAGATGATTTTACAAACAATTAACATAATTTTTGACACGAATTTACAATATCTTCACTAAATCCTGTGTGCACGTGGACATAATGAATTTTCATGAATTTCCAGGCATTTATTTCTTAAAGTTTTGCATTAGTCTGGAAGGTCCCAAAGAAGCGCAGCCCGTCCCGTTATATTTAATACTTCTTCTATATTCAAACTCACGTTCTTCTCAACTTCTGAAGTGTTATTGACTATTTTCGATTTCATAGCAATCAGTTCATAGCAAGGTTATTGCTAAAAAAACCAAAGTCATCAGTAGAAAAGCGAAAGAAATCGCAAGACTCACGAAAGGTCGGTAGTTTCGCAAGAGATAAAAAAGTTGAGAAGACATGTGGTGACGGGGTGGGTACCAGAAGGGGGAGAGAACAACTGTGAGTCGGCGGCTCGTCAGAATCTTCACTAAAGCACTCAAAAAGATATGAGCGGGACGAAGATAAAAATTGATTTGAGGAAAAGAAGACTGCAGACACACGAAAAGTGTCCGAGGAGAGAAAGATGATCACAGCATCGTCTTGTATATTTTCTTCCGAGCCGGAAGAATTCCCTTAGCTTTAATTTCAAAGTTCAGATCTTTAGGACTATAGTACATGCACATGACGTTTTCTACGGTGCTGGTAAACTGAGAGTCTTCTGAACAGATACTTTGTCAAAAAAATATTATGCTCTAAAACAAGAACTTTATGAGTTGCTTCGCAAAAATTTGTTACGGGAACTTTTTTGAGAATCCAAATTCAATTTAAAATACATTATAGAAAAGCATGTTCCATTAAGACAGATGGAGAAAAATTATTCCGTACTTCCAAAACTGCTTGAAGGGTGCAAACTAAAAATTCCCTTAAACGTGTTTATCAGCTTTCTAGCTTTCCAATTCCGATTATTTGACACTGTTTGCTTGCAAAAAACGAAAGTATTACATTTTTTGTTTGATTGTATTTATCGGACGATTCACGGTGACACATTCATTCCAGATTTGAGGAGAACATTTTGATTCTTGACTTAAAGCTGAAATTCGTCTTTTTTTCTTTCTTTTTAGCTTTTTAATACCTATGCTCGACACTATTCAAATCTAGAAAACATGTGCAAAAATTTCAATAAAAGGACACTCTTCTTTTTCCAATATCTATAGATACCGACATTTTCGAGTTCGAAAAATAAACCATAACCTTGAGTTCGAAAAATAAACCATAAATATGTGAAAAATATATTATAGGTCTAGTTGACTTTTGACGACGAGTCTATCAACATTGTTTTCAACCCAGTTAGTGGTTTGAAAAAAAATCTCATTCTAAGCTCACCGTAATACCTTTCTATTCAAGATGCCATTCTAACACATTTTTCAGAGATTTTGAAGCACCATTAGAATTATAATGTTCACGGAAAACATTCATTAATTTAGTGGCGCCAGCTATCCTGGTTTGAGAACAAAAGGAAATTCAAGCAACCTATCTTGATTATTCAATAAATGATTTATTTAGATATAAATTAAGAAATGAAGAACCATCTTAACAATAGAATATGTCATCTCCTCTACCATAAACTGGTACCAATAACAAAACAAAAAAATCTTTTCATCGGCCATTCAAAAAAGCTGTCCAAATACTAGGATAATTGTGTCCTCATCAAATGCAATTGGAATCCGCATATACAGAAAATATATTACGTTATGGGAAACGCAAACGAAACGCAAACATCATCTCGTCATTTTCGAAGAGTAACCCACTACAGTATGCATTTTCCTATGATTTTCGTCTCACTCCTGATAATCATTGAGACCTTTCAATGCTATGAGAATACAACTGGCAGAAGCAATAAGCGAGTTAAAAGACAGTTGTACTTGTGTGGCGTTCAACCATATCAATACTACTCCACAAGTGGTAAGTCGTTCTCTGAGAAAGTGAGAAAAATCACCGGAAAAATATAACCGCATTGTGTCTGTTTTTAATTTGTAAAACACACACTGAAAAGGGGAGTAACATAAAGTCTTTGTTGAGAATTGACATGGTTCGCTAGAAATTTTGTGAGAACACACCTTTTGTTGGAGAATGCGCTTAAATGCCTGAAACAAATAAAACATTAAGACTGAGCTAAATTTACAATTTCAATCTTATTCTTTACTCGCTGAAATTCTCGCTCCATGTTAATCTGCACTGGCTCAAAAAAGTTACCGGAACTATTATTTTTAGAATGTCCAACGTCACAGTCTTGCCCGAATGGTGGAATATTCATGAACATTCTTTGTCAACAATCATATCAATGCACTCCATACTATTCTCGCGTCTCTTCTTGTATAAACGGGCACTGTTGCACATCACCGAATTCTCAGAACAGTCAAGTTCCCATCACAACAGTAACTACCACATCTCCTCACGGATTCGGTAATTACATTTTTCGTGGGATTTAACTGATAGTGATTGACATAGGTGTGTGCCCATCTGGTCAGCTATCTGAAGTTCGATGCACAATGAGAGGCCAGTGTGCGTCCGGGCAAACTTGTGCTGGTGGTTTATGCTGTACAACAACAGGGAATGAATGGAATGGTATACGAAAATTGTGAAATTTTGATTAGTAGAAGTGAAAACGTTCTTTAGGCTTTTGAAATTAGGAAACCACAAAGACCGATTTATTTCCAAGTTTTGACAGATTATTAGGAATTCCTGCAGGATGATGCCCGTCTATTTTTATTTTCGATTAATTTGAAAATTAAGTGACAAAAGCCAAAAGTCTTAATTGAGGAAACATTCAGTACTTTCAGTTTTAAAAAAAGAAGAATGACTATTTCACAGAAATATTTTCAAATATTTCATCTAGACGTGCGCAGACCGTCTTGTAAAAAAAGTGGTAAACCACATTTCAAATTTGAAAGCTTTCATTAAGAAGAGTCTATGGAAGGCTTAAAACTCTAGACATTAACTTGTAGTTTTTGATGTGAATCCAAAGAAAATCAGACAGAGAACAAAAAAGTGTTTTGGAGGTGGCTCTAAAAATCAGATTGGAAGACGATATATACCATCAAATGAACACCTTTTGGTCAAGATTTTCGAGTTTTAAGTATAACATGTTTCGTGAAGACTACTGTCTACGAGAAGTTTCTATGTTGAGAACTAGTGTGTCGTCTCGCGAGATTCAGCTTCAGCACTTTGCGAGAACTCAGCATTTTCTCGCATCAGCATAATCTCGTTCAGCACAGTTCAGTTCAGCATCGAGTTCAGCATATTCTCGTTCAGCATCTTCTCGCAAAGCCCCAGTTCCGCGTGTTTTCGTTTCAGCATAGTTCAGCACTTTTACAATTTTTCTCATTCCAGCATCCATTCTCGCTGAACTTGCGTGATAAAAAAGATAGTAATTTTTTGGATTGGAAAAAAAAACAAAACAGTTAGAAATGAACTGAAACCACGTTTCTCAATCGATTTTCTCGACCCGTTTGCGAAAAAAACATTTTTAGTTCACGCTTGTCTCGCGAGAATATTGCGAACTTCAGCGAGAATGGATGCTGAAATGGGAAAACTGCGAAATTGCTGAACTTTCCTGAAACGAGAACACGCTGAACTCTGCTGAAGCGAGAATATGCTGAACTCGGTGCTGAACTGAACTATGCTGAACTTTGCTGAACTATTGCGAGACTGTGCGAGAAAATGCTGGAATCGTCTCGCGAGACGACACACTATTGAGAACCGATTGTGAGAAATCTTATCTACGAGCTGTAACTTTGATGAACTACACCTACTTCCAAGCCCATTTCCCAACCTAACTTAAACACAATTCTTCGCTCTCTGCCTTATTTTATACCAATCCATATTAAAAATCTACAGTTTTTTGGAACTGTAACTACCTCCCTTCAATTCTTGTTTTCAGTTGCATGTGGAGGCCAAGCAGCCTTAGGATCTTGTGACACTTCATTTCGATGTCCTTCTCTTTCGCAAGTCTGTACATCGTCGAACTATTGCTGCGAATGCCCTTTCGGACAGTCGTATGGAACCTGTGGAAACGTATGGCTCAGTAATTCTTAACTTTTACAAAAACTGAATATTTTAAGGGTATCTGTCCAAGTGGTTTCACATGTCAAATGAACGGAAACTGCTGTCCAGTTTGCCCCAACAATCAAACACCCTTTGGAAGCTGCGTATCAGGTCAATGCGGTGGTGGAAGGACATGCCGCAGAGGAAATATTTGCTGCTGATATATTTCTAAGTTTAATATGTATTATAAAACCAAAAAGAGTTAGCATCTGCTTCTCTATTAAAGATGTTTTTGGAAATAAATTTTCCAGTGTTTAATTATTCCCACTCAAAGTCTCTAAATGGATATATAGCATAGAGCGTTCGAAAAAGAGCACAAAAATGGGCAGAATTGAGATTCCCAAAGGATTAGATGTCGAAAACTCGGTTTCATTGTTTATAAAGATTCAGCTCAGAATTCGAGCTTCAATTCAGTTGAAAACACTTTAATGGCGTTAAGGAACATCTGTATACTGTGACATATGCGGGGGAACACTTCCCGCAAGGGAGGCGTGTGTGTCTGTTGCCTCTCACCTCTCACTGGGTTGCAAACAGAGATGAGCGGAAGAGCATTTTTGAAATGGCGGAAGGCGGAAGGCGGAAGGCGGAATTTTTAAAATTTTGGCGGAAGGCGGAAAGCGGAAGGCGGAACTGTAGAAAATTTGGCGGAAGGCGGAAGGCGGAAAGCGGAATGAAAAAAATGGGCGGAAAGCGGAAAGCGGAAGGCGGAAGGCGGAATTTTGCCTACCCTTTCTTGGATTTTCCTGGCTAAAAGATACATTTTTTGCCGCCGCTTTGCTTAATTTTATCGTTTCAAGCATGTATTGACCGAAAAAGCGCTGTTTTTATCAAGTTTGAAAAATTTTTTAAATTCCGCCTTCCGCCTAATTTTTCCGATTTTTTGGCGGAAGGCGGAAGGCGGAAGGCGGAAGTTGGAAAATTTCGGCGGAAGGCGGAAGGCGGAAGGCGGAATGAAAAAAATGGGCGGAAGGCGGAAAGCGGAAGGCGGAAGGCGGAATTCCGCTCATCTCTGGTTGCAAACGGGTACATTGTTTGACCTCCCGCCAAATTTCCAGAGAGTGGGTTGCGTCTCGTGTCAGGTGCGACATATTCGCTGCGTAGCGACTCAATTTTGTTTTTCCTACGAGAAAATTCACAAAATTTGAATTGGGCGGGAAGCCGCATGCTGTCTGCGTCTCTCTCTTGGCTTGGTGCCAAGTCACCGTGAGACAGAGCGCGCTTTCTTGTTGTCCCCCGTTGCAACCCTGTGACCTCTTGCCTAATGGTGCCCCTCTCGATAACTAACACAAATAGATGCTAGGACCCGGACGGGCAGCCGTCTGCGGTTTCTCTCTTATTTAATTATTACATTTTAACCTTTATTTAATCTTTCATTGTTAGTCCCTAAGTTTAGTCTTTTAACTTTATTCCCCCTAGTACGGCTTTATTGAAATCTTAAGTTTAATCTAAATTTCACTTTAACTTTCTTTGGCTTTATCTTTTAGTTTCTCTTCAATTAATAGTTGTAAGATTAGGTACACCGTGTTCAATGAGTGTTGGGATTTAAGTAAGTGTTCCTTAAAACCAGGGAACACAGGCTTATCAAAATACACTCTGTTGTTCGCCCCGCCCACTTTTCCTCCTAGTTGGTTCCTCCCACTGTCTCGTTTCTCCTCTAATGGTGTGGTCTCCATTTCGCAGGTATGGTAGCGCACCTTAAAGTGTCATTATACGCAAAGAGCGCGCTGTTAAATAGCACAACTCGGCGAATTTGAACTTTCAATTGTTTTTAAGACGCATTGCCTGAGAGACTCGACCACATAAAAATGAATTTTTTGGCTCGGAGAGCAGGGAAGACCGGTGTTTTTATTTCATATTCAGAATCTACGCAAAATTTGCTACAAAAGCCATACTATGCTCATGTATATCTCGGGAGAGCAGAAAAGTGACGTTGCGATAAACGTAGTTCACCCGAAAATTTTTTTCAGGTTTTTTCGGAAAACGTTTTTTTCTACTAGAGTTTGAACTGAACAACAAAAAAGTGTTAATGTCATACAGTTAAACTTGTTTCAAGGTTTCTGAAAAGTATTGAAACATAACTGTATCTTCGATATGAAGCATTTTGTAAGAGGTGAAAGTTGCTGCAATGGATTTCAGCTAAACAACAGTATACCACAATTTATTGGAGTTCACCGTTTTCGATTTTTTCAATTTTTGATGGATTTTCAGCTGTTTTCAATTGTTTTTGATGTAATCTTCATTTTCTGTTTCGATTTTATGCTCTAGTTAGAGAGACGATTCTGATACTCATTTCCTATTCTATTTTTTACAACCTCAAGAGGACCAACTGGGTGGCGAAAAGTGTGACTAGAGCATAAAATCGAAACAAAATGAAGATTACGTCAAAAACTATTAAAAACAGCTGAAAACCCATCAAAGATTGAGAAAAATCGAAAACGGTAAACTCCAATCAATTGTGGTATACTATTGTTTGGCTGAAATCCACTGCAACAACTTTCACCTCTTACAAAATGCCTCATATTGAAGAACAGTTATGTTTCAATACTTTTCAGAAACCTTGAAACAAGTTTAACTGTATGACATTAACACTTTTTTATTGTTCATTTCAAACTCTAGTAGAAAAAAAACGTTTTCCGAAAAAACCTGAAAAAAATTTTCGGGTGAACTATGTTTATCGCAACGTCACTTTTCTGCTCTCTCGAGATATACAAGAGCATGGTATGGCTTTTGTAGCAAATTTTGCGTAGATTTTGAATATGAAATAAAAACACCGGACTTTTCGGCTGTCCGAGCCAAAAAAATTCATTTTTATGAAAAAAAGTCGAAAATTCGAAATTTTTTCGTTTTTTTTCTGAATGAAGGAGTAAAGCGATCAAATTGACTTTAAAAAAAATGCTCAAAACATGTCAGAAATCGGTTGCAAAAAGATTACATCGATATCTCAATCAGGAAAGATTTTTCATTTTTTCATATTTTTGACCGTATTTCAGCACCTAGAGGACCGTTTGGGCTTAAAACACCATTATTGTATTTTGGGCACTTAGTACTATTGTCTGTTCAATAAAACGTCGGCAAGACACGCCCCTTTTCACGTAACTACTAAAAAATTGATCTATAAGCAAACGTGAAAAAGGGGCGTGTCCGAAAAGGAGCGTGTCTTGCCGACGTTTTATTGAACAGACAATATCACTATGTTCAAATTCAGCCAATTAAAAAATTTTGACCCTTTTCAATGTGTCGCCGGGAAGTCGAGTCTCTCTCGCAACGCGTCTTAAGCGTTCAAAAAATCACTTTTTTCACTATTATTTCACCTGTTTTGTTCATAAAACGGAATATTGTACATAATTTTCATGGTTAAAAAAAAACGTAAATAAAAAGTAAAAAGGTAAAAAAAATGATGGCAGTTCGATAATGCAAAAACGAGTCGGAAAAAATGGTAGTTTCTCAACGTAATCTTTTATCTTTCAGAATGCGCCGTCAGTGTATGGAGTACATCAAACCGGTGAGGAGCCTACTACTAGTACGGATACTACGAAAAAAAAACAGTTATTCTCGTTTTTTTCAGACACTCACACACTTTTCGACGCATATATCATACGTTCTTTGGCGCAAGATCCACATGTTCTTTTACTGGTACACACTGTAAGTAAATACTCGGGTGTCAAGTTGCAACTTTTGGTCGGAAGTTGAGGGGGGTTCGGCTTTAGGTCGGACCTTGGTCAGCTTTTTGTCAGAAGTTGACCGTTCGTCGGCTTTAGCGCACACGTTTGTCAGCTTTTGATCGGAAGTTCAAATTTCCGACCCGTTCAATTTTGAAGTTTGTCGGACCTTGGTCGACTTTAGCAGCCGTCTTGTCCGGAATTCGACCAACTTCCGACCAAAAGTTGCCGGCGACACCCGAGTATTCTAGTATTTCTTTAATACCGAGTGTTTCTAGGGATTATGATGTTGGATATGCGTTTGTCCAATTGTGGTTCCTCTGGTTCATCTATCTCTCAATTGGGCTTCTTCATTCTTATACAGGATTGTTCCATTTACTACACGACATTTTCCTGGGTTGGTTTCAATAGGCTTTTATCAAAATCAGACGCTCCCACGTAATGGCTGACCAAAAATTGGTCACTTTTTGAGGAAAAATGGGCAGATGATCGAAAAAATGATAGAATTTTTTCAAAATTTCAAAAGTGGTCAGGTGGTCAAATACCGCAAAAACTCTATTAGAGTGCCATGGCACTCTATTGTTCGGAGATGTCTGGGGTGGCACTGTATTAGGGGCTGGCACTTTATTTTTCGGAGATAATATTTTTACTTGAACAGGTCACAAATTTAGTATATTCACAACTTTTTTATTAACGAATTCCTCAATTAGTACTTTGACAGATACAGTACCCCATTTAACCTTGCAAAGGGTTTCAAAAAGCATAAAAAACAGAAAATTTTGTTTAATAATGTTAACTCAAGTAAATTTGACCACTGTGACATCAAATTAGCAGTGGCATTATATTAGGGGCTGGCGTTCAATTAGGGGGTGGCACTCTATTGTTCAAAGGTGGTCTGGGGTGGCACTATATTAGAGGCTGGCATTCAAATAGGGGTGGCTATCTAATAGAGTTTTTACGGTAGGTTTTTGCCATTCCTGGAAGGGTCTGTATCAAAATTTCTTTTTTTTTTTTAAATGTGTACTGGTTCTATTATAAACTGTATACGATTGACTTTCATATTTACAGGCGCTATCGATTTCTGCACCTATTCATTCTCGTTCTGTATTACTATGGTAGTGAAGTACTGGCTTCCATGCATAGTGGCTTCGGTAGTCGGGATAGGTCAGTAGTCAAATTGTAGTGCACATATTGTTTTTTTCCAGGAGCCCTTTATTCTTACTACAAAGAAAAAAAGGAAAAAGACGATTTGATGTGGTCCTACGTCGACGATGAAGATGATGTGCCGGTGTACATGGATGATATCCTACCAGTTCCTGGTGCTACACCTTTATGGGGAGCCCGTGAGTTAATAATCGAAATGTTGCTCCAAAATTCTGGCAACTTAAAGTTTGCATTTTTCAAATATGTGCGATTTTGCACAATTCTCTTGTATAATAGACTTTCAAAAAAAATCTCCGAAAAAATGGCTATAAGCAAACAGGAAATGTGGGGGTATTGTAGACATTCAAAAACAATAACTGATTTTCAGGCGATGAAGATACGGAATCAATAGAAGACTTCACAGCCCCTACACTTTACTTAAAAATTTCCGGAATCGTTGGATATTATCCGGGATTGTCTGTGCCCGCCACAATCGGTCGTATAAACAAAGCATTAAAAGACAAACTAGCGCCCAACGTTCGAAACGGTGAATACCCATGGACGAGAATGAGCATCAAGACGGACGTCGCACTAATTTACGTCCATTTCAAAACTATTCAAGATGCGACTAACTGCTTCAATACGCTTGATGGGTTCACATTCGATGGTATGTTTCAAAGTGTCGCAAACTCTTCATATCTTGAAGAACAAGTTACTGTTCGTAAAACTGAGCAATATTTTCTCACTGAATCACCCAAAGCGGCGAAAAATAATTCTGCGCTTATTATTCCAGTAAAGATCCTGCTTGAAAATCAGAAGATACCGCCACCAGGTCCAGACACTGAAATAATTAATAACAAGGACGATTGCGTCTTTCCAGTGCTACAATCTTAAGCTTCCTGATTTTGAGTTGGTTTTTAGCTTCCAAATTCTACAATTATTTATCACAATCCCGTATAATATGCTCTAAGTCAGAAAAAAAGACAAAAATTGAGGCCAGGACCAACTTTCGGAGAGTCACCCTCTTCCTTCTATTCAAAAATAATCTATGTACTTGAATATTAGATTTAGGGTTTGCATAAAATATGCCAAACGTTTGCCTTTCCGCTCATTGACAGGAAGCGGTACCGACGTTTTTTGAAAAACTAGTTCCTTTTTCGAATATTTTCACGAAAAGTTCTTTTCAAGACAAAACTCTAATAAATCTCTTAGAGAACTTAAGTTCTCTAAGAGATTACCCACATAACAGCTCCATGGACAGATTTAACAATGTTCAACTAAACCACTTAGGGAGATCATTTGAATGCTTCATGCCTCATTTTTTTTATTTGTGGTCCGACTCTGCACACTTCTCTCCTAGTCCTTCCTCTCTCTTTTTTTTTCTCCTTTTTCTTCCGGGGTACTTTAGCTAAACATTCAAAATTCTATTGCCACAGGCATAAACAAGTGACATAAAACGAACAAGTTTTCAAGTAAAAATATGTGCAAAATTGTTAAAAAAACCGATTCCTTACGCAAACATTAGATCGTGCGCGTTCATCTTCTCCTCGCATTTCCAAACTTAACAAAAACATTTCCTTTTAAATAATGTTATTGAAAAGTAAAAACGAACTGGCCTTTTTTACCTATTTTTCATTTCGTTCTTCACTATCAGTATTCAACTAAATATTATCCGTTCGCCACCCCGTGAACCCTCGTCCAACGACACTCCGCTAAATTTTAGTGCAAATTCGATCAACAGCGCGCAACAACGCACTGAAATTTAGCGGAGTGTCGTTGGACGAGGGTTCACGGGGTGGCGAACGGATAATAGATAGAAACGTTAAATATATTTTTACAATACCTTCTGGCCTAAATCTTGATTTCATCCTGCAGTATTTATTCATGAACCCTTTCATGTAGATACCGTAGTTTCACAAGATCTGCGTAATGGTGAATTGAGAATTCTCAGAAGGCAGGTGCAATTATGTCAAGTTTCAAACAAATACTCGCGAATTTTCTCCTCTTTTTTGTATGCAATATTTCTCTCCTACCACACAATCTTTTGTTTCTCTTCGAAACTTTCTTGAAGCATGCAAAACTTTGAAATTTTGAAGTTGGTACAACGATTATATGACTTCTGACCTTCTTTTCTTGCTCCCACACTTCCGAATACGTAATTTTAACTTCCGACTAGCTCATTCTTTTACTGGAGCTGGATCGATTGAGATGAAATTCTACTAGGGAAATGTTTCGAATGCGACGGCAATAGAAGACAGCATGATTCCCACTGCATAATCCCCAGAGACTTTGTCGCACACTTTCTTTCATAAAACTTTTCAAAACTGTCGTGTTTTTTCTCACTAACGCAGTTCATCCATTGAATGCCTTGAGGCGCTTTTTTAAAACTAGGATTGGATATCGGAAATTGGTCTATTGGCACTTGGGACTAAACGCTATGGGCTACCAGTATCCCCTTTGCTTCAAAGTATCTAAACAACGTCATTTTGTTTTCCACTTTTTCTCCTTTTTTCCCTTCTTTTTTCTCCTCCTTTTCGTTATGTCTCCCGTACGTTTGATTCAAGTAAGTGTTCGAGCATTGAAGCGATTATCCGTTCAATGGCTCTTATTCAACTATTTCTGTGGCCAAGGTAATTTCTATCGGAGAGGACATTAAACACGAGATCGTCGTCAACCGCATGTATTCATTTTCTTTGTGTGAATACTTTTTACAGTAAAGTTATTTTCTGTTTTTCATACTCCAATTACCTGACGCTTTACACATGTTTGGCTTTTGTGTGCTCGTGAAGAAAATGTAGTGAACTATTGCAGTAAATGCGGTTCTACCAGCACCAGTTAAAATTTAATAATAACTCTTCTGATTTTGTTCAAAAAAAAGTTTTTTGGTTGTAAACCCGGGTAAGATTGTCCGTGCTCTTTGTGTCATCAGACTCGACATTCTGTGTCCTCTTTCATGAATCCTATCTTTTCAGCAATTAACACCAAGTATCAAGCAGAGAAAGAAGAGAGAGAGAGACAGCAGGAGGGGTGAGAGGGGACGACAGTTGTTTTCGATGATTATCTACCACCTTAGTGATAAATAGAGTGCCGTTGTTGCTATCATTCTTGATTTTCTCCAAAAAGTAGTCGCTCAGATGCTGACTTTCTTTGTGTGTGAGGGGCTTGATAGTTTTGAATCAAGTATAGTTCGAATAACATATCTGAAAATAAAATGAATATGCTCTTACTATTAATAGTGTGTCCTTTCGAGCCGTATTCGAGGAATCCCTCGAAAAATTTGCCGAGAATTTCTTGAGGATTCTTTGTGGAGTTCCTTGAGAAGTTCATAAGAAATTCCTTCGAGAAGTTTCTTTAGGAATCCTGCCATGTTCTCAATAGAACAAAATGGAACTTCAAAAAAATACCGCTAATAACACATTTTTACACGACGAACTTACAGAAACTTCACTTAATTTAACCAGTGATGTATCGTCTAGTTACGAATATAATTTTGTTTTCTCTGCCAATTCAAGCGGCGCACTATTTTCCCGGCATTTCCTTTTTTTCAGTTTTATTTGTTCATTGAATATTGGATTCTGTCTTCTCTTCGGTGTCATCTAGTTCCGTCTTCACATATTGTCGCGTCACGATTCCATTTTAAATGTCGTGAAAAAGCATGCTCCAATGAGTTTGTCAAGAATACGTATGTGAAGAAGTTCTTTTTTTCGTTTTTGGTTTCCACTTCCGGATTTAGAAGTAACGTTTTTCAACTGTAAGGAGTAGGACAAACTACGCATTTGAGTTTTCATTAATTGTAATGTGTGCCTGTGTGCCTGTGCTGCGTAGGCATTGCATTTCAACCAAACACTGATAGATTATTTGAATTCTGACTCTAATCATGTCCGTCTATTTTTTTTTCGATTAAAGTGAAAAGATGTTACAACAGCTCAAAAACCGCATTTCAGCTGAAGCCTGTTCTGAAAAACAAGTAAATGAGTTTCCAAGTTTCTAAAGTCGCTAAAACCACATACAAAAACTAGATGATTTGATCAGTGCTCCAAATCAGTGTTTCGAAAGCAATCAGTTTCCATCTTAGTCCAAAAAAAAATTCGCCAGCTGCAATGTAATTAAGTTTTTACACTCGCTACTTGAAATCCAGGCTCCAAAAATTTTCTTCTCTGCTCTCTTTCTCTCTCTTTTCGGAGTGGTAGTGCTCCTTCGGTGTTGGCGAAGCTGTGTCAAAATTACATATGTCGTACATAGTCTCCTTTTATGTTTTCCATATACACTGTGCATGTATGGCCTCAAGACTTGATTAGAAATGCATGAAGAACATGACATTGACGCAACTAGTGCAGAAAGATCTAACCGTGGATTCACAAAAGAAAAAGAGCTCCGCGACAATTTGCAACCAAAAATGCACAATTTTTTACTTAAAACCCTTAAATTACTGAAAAAATGACAATGATGTAAATATATCACAATGAAATTTTAATTTCTAATTGTCAATTTTGTGTTTATTTTGTTAGTGAGATCTCACTTTCAAAATAAACTCATGATACAATTCAAATATGCAAAAAATAGGGGAAAAATTCATTGAATGCAAATTCTCACTGACTGCATGATTATCAATGACTGCAGATATCTCATTGATTTCACTATCCTAGATATTTTGAATGTGAGCTTTCGAAAAGTTTCCAGAATGCCGATGCCTTTTTCTTAGTATCGTGTAACACGGAACTAGAAAAATACTTGTATCTTCGTACGAACACTAAAAAACTTATTTCACTGAAAAATCTCAACAACAACAGAAAAATTCAATACTCTTTTTTCGCAGTTGTTTCTTGGCAGTGGTCCTCGTGTCGTAGCTGTGAATGTCATCCTTCTAAAAATTCATCTCGTCTGTTCGTGTACTAGCGTCAAACACTTCGAAGTGTACCAAAGCCTTCTCATACTTCGCATCTTCTATGCCTATTTTTCCTGTCATGAAAGACTTTTACTTCTCAAATTCCGTTTCTCAGTTTTCTTTCTTTTGTGCTTCTAGACGATCAAATAAGTGCTTATGGACACTCTTTAAGTAGTTTATAACCAGGAATGCTACATGTCTGACCGGGCCAAAATCAGAAATTGCGTCGGCACGAGTTTCTGGAGACTCCTGAAATTCTGGAGTAAAAAAGTTTTTGTGTCGATTTTTGAAGCAAAACATCGATTTTTTTGGGGTTTTTTACATAAATATTATATACCAGCCTGCTTACCGCAGGCTGGATTCGCGGCTGCGCCGCTCACTTTTCTCGCGTTTTTATACGCCACTGACCACTTAGTATTTGTTTCACGTGTAGCGCAGTCGGTATCGCGCTGCACTGCCACGCGACAGTCGCGGGTTCGATTTTGTGGCGCGACAAAATTCTTTATCTTTCGGAAAACTAAAGCGGACACCCTGACCAACATCGGACAGACTTTCTAGCGGATTATATACAGTGCTGGCCATGATTCTATCAAATTTTGGTTTTTTGACCATAACATTTTTTTGAGAAAAGGTACGTGCGTAAAATTTTGGCACAACATTTTTAGCCGAATCAGCCACATGTCTGCCAATTTCCATGTGGATATCTGAAAAATGGATGATTTTGTGAGCGAAATGGTGATTTGGCCAAAAAGCTGATTTTCAGAGATTTTCAGTAGAACAGTCATATCTTAACAGAAACATGGTTTATCGTAACAATTTATGGTGGAAATAATTCTCAGAGCCTAGTACTTGATTGCGAACCTTTTCCCATCAATAACGGCCTCCGTCTTCTGAAGATTGAGTCGATCAAAGTATCGGTTGCAGACATGGAAAGACGATTCCATTCCAGTGGCTGTTGGGCAGATTTTTCATCCGTATTTTTAACTTTCCTGGCTTCCAAACGTCAGACGATGTGTTCCCATAGATATTCAAGCGGATTTGAGTTTGGGCATTATCTTGGAGACTCCATAGAGTTGACTCGGAGACTCCTGAACGAATCCTACAGCAGAGAATAGCTGTAGCTAACTGACTTTTTTCTTAAATTGAAAAAGAATAACAAATGTTTCGGTTCTTTTTCTAGTTGAAAATGACTTCCTCGACCCATAGCCTTCAGACACGGTATCGCTTGACATTCCAGAATGTCCTTATAGGCAGAGAGATCCATGATTCCAATCGTGGTCGGAACAACGTCGATTTCTATTGTTGGGGAGTGATGGAATTCAATGGATTCGAAGATCTATGATTACCAGGTATGATGCTTATTACCAATTGCCGATCGTGAAACAGTAGGTCTCTGATGCTATCGAATTCCATCACTCCCCAACAATAGAAATCGACGTTGTTCCGACCACGATTGGAATCATGGATCTCTCTGCCTATAAGGACATTCTGGAATGTCAAGCGATACCGTGTCTGAAGGCTATGGGTCGAGGAAGTCATTTTCAACTAGAAAAAGAACCGAAACATTTGTTATTCTTTTTCAATTTAAGAAAAAAGTCAGTTAGCTACAGCTATTCTCTGCTGTAGGATTCGTTCAGGAGTCTCCGAGTCAACTCTATGGAGTCTCCAAGATAATGCCCAAACTCAAATCCGCTTGAATATCTATGGGAACACATCGTCTGACGTTTGGAAGCCAGGAAAGTTAAAAATACGGATGAAAAATCTGCCCAACAGCCACTGGAATGGAATCATCTTTCCATGTCTGCAACCGATACTTTGATCGACTCAATCTTCAGAAGACGGAGGCCGTTATTGATGGGAAAAGGTTCGCAATCAAGTACTAGGCTCTGAGAATTATTTCCACCATAAATTGTTACGATAAACCATGTTTCTGTTAAGATATGACTGTTCTACTGAAAATCTCTGAAAATCAGCTTTTTGGCCAAATCACCATTTCGCTCACAAAATCATCCATTTTTCAGATATCCACATGGAAATTGGCAAACATGTGGCTGATTCGGCTAAAAATGTTGTGCCAAAATTTTACGCACGTACCTTTTCTCAAAAAAATGTTATGGTCAAAAAACCAAAATTTGATAGAATTATGGCCAGCACTGTATAAGTAAGATTTAATTTTTTTGAACTGTCGACTATTGGGTCGTTCAGGCTACGCTTCGTTTTGACCTGGTTTTTAACTATAACTCTTATTTTTTCCTGATCACTTTGAACCTAAATTTGTTCATTTTTCTTTTTTCGAAACAAAATCTGTTAACTCAAAATATTAAAGCCATGACCATATATTGATGACCTATATATAACGATGAATATACCAAGTTGTGGGTCTGACATTTAACTTATCTCGGCAGATTTTCGAATTAGTTCGTCATAGTTTTTTAGTCGGCTAAATTTCGAATTCATTTTTTTTTCTTCAGCGATTACCGAAATGACGGGTTCTCAATAAGAACATATTCTCTAATTTAGAAGTCAATTTTTAAAATTTTCTTAGTTTCTTAATGAAATTCAATAAATTTCGGAAAAAAAAAAACATTTTTTAAATTGATATATGAGTAAGATTATCAATTTCATGCATTCATAAAAAGAAATATGGGGAGGCTTTATACAGGAAAAACGAAAGAGCCGAAAAATAAATATTTCACATGTTTTTACTTCTGAATGGGAAGGGAGAGGGTTGATTATGGAGAAAGAAGAAAAAGCAGAAACGGACGGGGCAGCCAGTCTGTCTTCTTTCTCTTTATTTTGATGATCGACGAGTTGTTTTCGTTACAAATGAGGATAGAGTGGCTTGGGAAAAAAAGACGAAAGATAAGTTCCAGTTTGATCGAACAACAATAGTGAAAGTTTTTTTTTCCGGAAGCAAGCACTCCGAAAAAAAGTGTCGTCCAATATTCTCGATGTTCACCAGTCTCTCAGAAAACGTTCTCAATTTTTTCAGTCTGACGGGGGTTTTAAAATATTTAATGTAGTCACCATTGAAAAACGAGAAGTTCCTCTCCGAGTAGTCTGTAAGCTTTTGTTTTTAGCTTTATTCCCGTGGGTGTAAATCTTTTCGGGCACATAAAAAGCAACGAGAGTCGTATGGAAAACTAAGACAACACACCATGTCATCATTTTTTCGAAGTTTTCTTAAAGTTTTAAGGTCATTGCCACTGCTTATTTGCGGGTTCCTTCACCTGTTCATTTGCTTCCTTGTTATTTTCTTGACCCTAGCATTTTTTTATTCATTGATTTCATACAGAAAACTAGTCGAGTTGAAGCCCTATCAAGTATTCATGCCATGTACTGACTATACACTCATCCGATACGTATGACTGATTTTAGAATTATGTGAAAACGTTGGCGAAATGAAATTTGGATGGAATGAATGATTATTCGGAAATAATGGAATATCACTCAAGTTCAGTGAACCATTCAGTTGCAATAGTTTCATGAGAGCGAAAAGTTAGAAATCTCTGAAGTTTTTAATCGCATGAATTGCTAGTCGTGTGCTCTTCTATAAAACGAGATTTTCATTTTGGGCGAACGAACGGCGTTTGTTCAGCAAAACGTATACACGGAAAAGCCACCAGAACGAACAACCGACCCTAATCTATTTTTCGACTAGTTGTGTCATGTTTTCCGAGACTTTTTTCGTTTCTCAGCTTTCCATAATGCTTTCATTTGGGAAACGCTCCCAAAATTAGCGTTCCATACAAATTTAGAAAAAGATTTAACATATGCCTTAAACATGGTAAAGGTTCAGAAGTCGTAATAGTTGAAACCGATACTATTTTTTGTGAGTTTCAGATCGTCTCGATGGTAATTCCAAGCCTTAATAGTTACGGATGATGTTCTTTTTCCACTCCACACTTTTGAGAACATCCTTACTTCCTGATTCCGGTTTCCAACTTCCGGATATGAAATTTAGTTTCGACTTTCGCCTTCCGATATTCAAAATATTGTCTTCTAACAGACTCCCCTCTCCCTGTTAGCGTGACGATCTGAAGTTTACTACTGTAGTCTATCTAAAAATATATTCTCTAATTATTTTTTTCACTCCAACTAGCTATTCCTGCGCATTCCTCCATAATCCCCTGTCTGCGTCTCTTGTTAACTCCTTCTTTTCGTTTCTCAAACGCGTTGTCAGCAGCGCCACGACTTCTACGTTCTATTATTATCATGTGTTGAGAAATTCGTCGTGGGCACACATAGAGCGCATTCTGACAATGACGTTATACTCGATCTTTAACAAGATTCATATGCTCGTTATGCTACGAATCAATCAACAGGTGTTTCTTTTATCACCTCTTTTTAGTTTCTTGATATCCATTACTTTTACATATGCCAATTTCAATAAAAAAATTCTCGAAAATATCCATTCTGATATTTTTCTACTCCTGTGGCAAAGTTGTATTCTATGTTATTCTATAAGCGATATTTTCGAATTTTTACCGGGCTTAATTGAGAATGTGGCTGAAATTCAAAATTTGAGCTTCCCCGTCTATCTATTTCTCCGGTAGGTCACGTCGAGAACACAGTCAACAAAAAACTATGGAATAGCTATTCTATTTGACCTTCCGTCGATACAAGTGGGCGGGAAACCACAATTTTTGAAATTCAGTCATGTTCTCTGCGGAGCGCGGTGAAGGTTAGAAAATATCGCTAATGTTAACTAAAAAGCTTTCCATGACATTATTAGTCGAATTAGAGATCTGAATGATGATGGTTATTCCGATTCGATTTTGTTTTTTCTTTTATAATAGATAAAGCCAAAACTTTTATTGAGATGGTTTTATATGTTTCATTTCAATGTTGATAATTTCAGGGCGTCTTGTGGGCATTCTCTTTCTTACCGAAGAAAAATACAATAAGCTATTCAAACCGGTGAAAGATCGTAATCCCACACCACCACCATTATGAGTGTGAACTACACCTCTCTAGAAGTTTTTTCAAATTCTACCTCCAATGGTCTTCAATCAAATGACTTAACAACAACATCTCCCGACTACATCACTTCAACGGAACTAATCGTTTCATGTGATGACCTAAATATTTCATGCTCTTGCCATACTGAATATACGAGTTACGAAGAATTGGAAAGGTGGGCAAAGTTTTGGCTCGAACAAAGCTTCATCCAAAATGTTTTATTTTTCAGATGGACACTAGGCCTAGTTGCGGTGCCTGTCATCATGTTCGGTATCATGGCAAATGTGACTTCAATGCGTATCTTCACGCATAGAATCATGTCCGGCTCTTCGATCAACTGGTACCTTGCTGTGCTTTCAGCTTCTGACACTCTGATCCTTGTTTCCGCGTTCTTCGTACTTTCGCTGCCACGCTTCGGCGAATATCTAACATGGTGGCGAGCCAATTACATCAGGTATCGATTTATGTGATTTCTTTTGTATCTTTGGTTGCTTGTTCATTTTCGATGTTTGTGATGTTTGTAGCTGTACAAAAACTTTTTAATTTTCATAATCTTGTTTTATCAATTCGTTTCTACTATACACTTTTCCTGTCACGTTTGCTTGATTGTTCACACTGGTGCTCTTTTTCTTTGCCTTTCTTATTTATGTGCGTTCGCTATTTGGCATTGTTTAGAAATAAAGTAACCTACATCGGTTTTTTTCAATCTATCCCAAACTACTGAATTGGTTTCAGCTACTCTGTGACTCCTTATATGTACGGTTTGATGATGACTGCCCAAACATGTAGCGTCTTCATGACAGTCGGAGTATCCGTTCATCGTTACATAGGCGTGTGCCACCCATATAAATCCGTCGAATGGCTGCCGAAAAAAAGAGTTACTACATTCATAATGGGATTGCTCACTTTTTCTGTGGTGTTCAACACAACACGATTTTTCGAGGTGATTGTAAATGAAAAAGTACTTCTATTGGATTACCGATATTATCAGGTTCACATTTCGAATGTCTGTTACCGCTCAAACATCGACTACTACATGCCATCGCTTCAACCTACAGCTCTCCGAATGAACGACCTCTACCGACAAATATTTTTTGGATGGGTCTACACTATAGTAATGTATGTGATACCTTTCACACTTTTAATCGCTCTGAACTCGATGGTGTTGGCAGCTGTCAGACGTTCAAGACGAATGCATATGGTTTCACAGGTACTAGTACTGATGTGTATAAACATGATTAACACCACCTTTAGTGCGGGGCTGAAAGTGAAGAGTTCTCGAAGAAAGCGGAACGAAAAGAAAGACAAACATCGATTATGCTCATAGCAATTGTACTTTTGTTTATTGGCTGTAATACACTTGCCTTCGTTTGTAACATCATGGAAAATATGGGAGCATATGGAGAAGTCTACATCACGCTGGTCACATCAAACAATTTGCTGGTGAGTTTAATTAAAAATCGAACACAGTGATGGGTGAAAAAATGTTTCAAAAAAAAAATTTAGAGTAAACGACACCTGAATGTCATTTTTCGTTCATTTTCTGTTGTCACGTGAAGCTGACTTTTAGGCAGGAGTAACATGTTCACAATTATTTATAGTGCCTACGTAAACTAGAATTAAGAAAAAAACGAAAAACGTTTATGGCGAAGATATTCTCCTTGACTGCACCCATTCGTTGTCCACAATCTCTCTTACTTCAAAGTATCTTTTAATCTACTTTTCTCTTTGACGTTATGGCATAATTCATGTATAGCTCCCACCTCGATATCCTTCACAATCCGATTTCAGCCCAATCTTAGGTATTGAAGTTATGAACAGGCCATACAATTACCGTAAAAACTCTATTAGAGTGCCATGGCACTCTATTGTTCGGAGATGTCTGGGGTGGCACTGTATTAGGGGCTGGCATTCAAATAGGGGTGGCTATCTAATAGAGTTTTTACGATACCTCCGAGGTTAAGCATTTTGTGATGTGGAGTGACGGACTTGAATAGGTGAAAGAATGAAGTTGAATGGATGAAAATTCATGAGGTAAGGGGCCATATTCACTTGGGTTCTGTTTTGGATTTTTATTGAATTCGTACAGTTGAATGGGGAGGAGGGCTATAATCGAATACTGCCAACTTCACTTGTCTTTCACAATTCATTTTTAAAGTCAAAGAGTACTGTAGTCTATGAAGAAATTACCAAGAATTGGTTTATCTGACAAACCTTGAATAAAAAGTTTATTTAAAAGTACTGATAATGTCTAATATAATGAAGAAATATCGAATAATACAAAATTCTCTTCGTCGTGAAAATTAAAATGTTCAGGTCATTATCAACGCGTCGTGCAACATATGTGTCTACATGCTGTTCTCAGATAAATACCGGATGTTACTTCGCTACTATATTTTCTGCGATTGGTCTCGCCAAGGAGAACTTCTTGTTAGTTCTGTTCTCACATAAACATCTGCTTTGAATTCAATTTGTTAATTCATCATCGGCTCGTTTCAGTTGATTTTACGTTTTTTGGGTTCTTTTCATTCTCCCCGAGTGTTTAGTATGCATGCTCCTTCGTAAAGTATTTTTTCATCCAGTAGTATTGATTATGTGCTTGCCCAACCTTCAAATTTCTAGATTGATCGCTTCGAAAAAAGCCAAACATGAACACGAGACTATCATCTGGAACTATTCTACGCACTTCTTTCTGCTAATATGTACACCTTTTTTCTTTGTTGATACTAATCATAACATTTTCACAAGACCGGTTTTATTGAGACAGATCCTTAATACTTTGTATATGCTTGCATGTAAAACTGTAGATTCCTGAAAAATTCAGCTTCACCAACTCTATTCTCTCTATAATGTCGGGAAATGAATGAATTTTTTCTTTGTTACAAGACACATAAAAAAACTCGGTATCACGATATAACAGTGCACTGTCTCGCCAATATGAAATTCGAACTGCAAGCTACAGTACGTCTAGAGAAAAACTTCAGCACTTTTTAACAACGTTTTTCAAACAAGACAAACGTTTATCGTAAAAATATTAGAACGGTATTTAGCGTATTTTTAACGCTATCCGGTGTTTTAAATGTAAAAATACGGCCTGTGGGAGCGAATTCACTTACAAGGGATGCCTTTTCAAAAAGGCCCATAGATTTTTTTCTAAATTGGCTCATTTATAGATTCGCATGAGAGCTTTCGACTGCACTAGGTGGCTACCTGCACAAACGGCTAGAACTCGAGATATCTTGCTCCAAAGTTTGGTGCATTTTTCACCATATCCGCCCTTCGAACACCTTTCACGGTCATGCAGGGTTCGGTTCCACTTTTTGTCATTTTTCTTTTTATGACTTTTTACGACCTGTTATCAGGTTTTTACAAGTTTATATTCCATTTCATCAGCTTTTCTGGCTTCCTAGGGCTCTAAAGATGGTTTTTTGACAATTTGATAAACTTTGAATTTTTCAAAATTTTGAAATTTTCTCCATGCCAATGATGGAGGAAAAGTTCGAGAAAATTTATTGGAGTAAAAACTTGTTGAAAATCATTGGTTTTGATAGAAAAAGGGTTTGGAGTGGATCATGTGATATTTGGTAGCTGACAAAATCGAAGAAAGTGCAAAGGACGGAAAGTTTGACATCGTTATCTTTTTGAAATGATCATAGTTAGGCACCGCAACGATTTTTTCAAACTCCACTATTGTAAACATTCTTTATAACAAAATGTTCGCAGAAAAATTCTAAGCACTCTCCCAAAATTTCAAGAGAAACGCTCCGCTAGGAGCCGAGTAAAAAGCATCTGAAAATCAGAAAAATCAGCGATTTTCTCCGCGCGAGAAAAATAAAAAGAGAGGTGGTTGCCGACCGGAGGCGAACAGCCACCGCGCGTACGGTGTTCCGATGCGTTACCCACTCGCCCACAGGGGGCAACTCGTCGCGCCAATGACAATGCATTGATGAAAGTGCGCTGCCGACCGCAGTGATATTCCCTGATGATGCAATATTTTTTGGTGAAAATCGCGATATTTTTGAAACAAAACGAGGTATTACAAAAATGGGGGAACAGGTACAGACTAACTCGAACATGTATCTAGTGGCAAATTTTGCGTAGAATCTGAATATGTAATAAAAAGCTGGGACGCGAACCAGCATTACCGTCAAAATTCGCAAAAACTACATAATTTTGCAACCATGTCAACTTTGGATGCGTTTTTTGCTGGCTCAAACATTTTCAAATGTCTTCAAAATGGATATCTGAGCAGTCATAGAGTTTATCTAAATATTTTGATATTAAAAACATGGGGTCATCGCTGAAAAAAAATCACAATTTTTGCTTGAAGTTTGATAGATTATTGAAAAAATGGGGGAACTGCTGGCTAAATTTGGCTCAATGCATCTTATTCGCCATCTAAAAAAGTATCTAGAACAATCATAAAAAGAAGGGACGCGAACTTGTATTACAAGGGGCTTCCTCGAACTCTTGAGTTGAACTTTTTCTGAAACTTCGTCCCTAGACTAAGTTGACCCTGAAAACCCCAAATCTGCAATAAAAAGTGGCCAAATGTTTACGTAACTCGAGATATGAGCCCTCAAAGTTGCAGCCAACACTAAAATTGGGGTACTTTGAGGACCCATATCTCAGCTCAAAATCACTTTCAGAAGGTCTAGTTTTTTGTATTAGACTCAGAATTTGCCGATCAACAAAGTCCAATACTTTTTGAACAAAAACATTTTTGAGCCAAAACTTTGAAATTTTGCCACCATTTGGGTGGGAAATTTTTCGATCAATCTGGAGTTACCAACTTTATTTTTCCAATTCCCTAAATGATGGAATGAAACAAACTATATATGTTTGTAACAAGGTTTTTTAAAGCTTCATGACATTTTCCGAACTTTTTTTTTACTTGGCTGACCTATTTAGGGCCAAAAACCTTCTAGGATTTTCAGTCATCATTTGACCTATAAAAAGGTTCCTATCCGACAGAAAAATACATGAAATTCATGAACACTTTTTTGCAAACATTTATCTTTTGATTTCAACTTTCAATCACCAAATTGGACGAAAAGAAATGACAAAACAAGCAATCCGCACCCATTTGGTCGGAAATTTTCGTTGTTCTGGCTCAAAATTTTTTTCTACAAAAAAGTATAGGACATTGTTTGGTATAAAATTCTGAGTGCAAAACAAAAAACTAGACCTTCTGAAAGTGATTTTGAGCCAAGTTATGGGTTCTCAAAGTACGCCAAAAGCACTGTTAGCTGCAACTTTGAGGGCTCATATCTCGAGTTACGTAAACATTTGGCCACTTTTTATTGCAGATTTGGGGTTTTCAGGGTCAACTTAGTCTAGGGACGAAGTTTCAGAAAAAGTTCAACTCAAGAGTTCGAGGAAGCCCCTTGTTAGCCTTTTTTTATTAAAATTCTCATGCCGGTTTCAGTTTTTCACAAAAATGTTGCGAATTATTGATTTTTCAATGCGAATGCTTTACACCATTAGATTCTACGTGGTTTTTTACATAACGAGACCAAATTTCATAAAAATCAGTTCATCCAGTCTCGAGTTATAAGCCTTCAAACATGCCAGGTACCCCCGCGGAGAAAGTTTTTGACGCGCGAAAAAAAAAAACTGATCTGCTCACTTGGGAGTGGTCAAAAATTTCGCTCCTTCATTTTGGAGGTGAGGAGTTGGGAGTGCTCCAAATCAACTATTTTTTTGATCCGATCGGCCTGAAACTTTGAGAAAATAGTTGTCTAAAAATTTTTCAACTAAAAATAAACAAATAAACACATGAATTCAAAAAATTGGATATTTTCATTCTTTACATTCGGCCAGAGCAAGGATGTTTTCAAAATTCGAAATTTTCTTGTCAACTGTGGAGTAAAATGATACATTTTTGATTTCTGAACTTATTCTAATATATCTCAAAGTTTCAGGCCGATCGGATCAAAAAAATAGTTGATTTGGAGCACTCCCAACTCCTCACCTCCAAAATGAAGGAGCGAAATTTTTGACCACTCCCAAGTGAGCAGATCAGTTTCAAAGTTGCTCATACTTTGTGAAAATGATGTTTTTGAAGAGTGCTGCTCAAAACCATAATATCTTCCAAATCTATGAACTTGACTTTTTTCACCGCGTATAGCGATACGTTGAATTTTTAGGGGTCGTCGACACATTTTGACCTGTTTCACCTTTGAGGCAATGGGAAACCTTATGAGATTTTTTGATATATTGTTCCTCGAGAGATGGCGCATCTTTTGAAAACATAATTTCAACGGACGTAACGAAAAAATTTTTCAGTAGGATCGAACCATTCCGAAAATCTTGAAAATTTCGAAAAACAGTCGAAAATTTGAAATTTTTCTCCTTGATGCAGTAAAGTTAGAAAAATGGTTGCAACACAAAAAAGACTCAAAATGATGAGTTCAATCGATTTATGAAAAGATTTCATCATTATCTCTCAAAAGAAAAAATTTCGATTTTTTCTCATTTTTCGAAGTTTCTTGAATTTAAAGGGGGCGGAGCCTAATTTGATCATACTATTTTTGCTCACATTTTTAGTGGTCACATACATGCATAACAGCAACCAAAAAGAATCAACTTGAAAATACTGTGAACACTGATGCTCACTTTATTCGTAGAATGTCTCTTAATTCATTTCATGTATAACATATCGAAATTACGGCACTGGTATACCCCACACCAAAGGCCTCGCCGAGATTTTTGAAGACGTCAAAAATCACAAATTTACGAAACGCAGAATTTTCTTTCCACAGATCGATTTAGTTTATGATAACATTGTAGCATGCCAAAATTCAACGAAATCGTAGGCTCCGGACTCCAGATATTTACGTCAAAATATCCCGTCATTTTGGCGACCTCTTGGTAAAGTTAGGTGATGTCGAAAAATACGAATTGGCTTGTCAGCGGATTTTTAATCCATAGAATGACTAAATTAGGGTCCTAGACTCGACTTTACCGTTTAGAATTAATTCATTTCATGTATAACATATCGAAATTACGGCACTGGTAAACCCCCCACCAAAGGCCTCGCCGAGAATTTTGAAGACGCCAAAAATCACAAATTTACGAAACGCAGAATTTTCTTTCCACAGATCGATTTAGTTTATGATAACATTGTAGCATGCCAAAATTCAACGAAATTGTAGGCTCCGGACTCCAGATATTGACGTCAACATAACCCGTCTATTTGACGACCTCTTGGTAAATTTGGCCGAGGTCGAAAAATACGAATTGGCTTGTCAGCGGATTTTTATTCCATAGAATGACTAAATTAGGGTCCTACATTCGAATGTACCGTTTAGAATCGGTTCATTTCATGTAAGACATATCGAAATGACGTCAGTGGTTCTCCCCAAACCAAAGGCCTCGCCGAGATTTTGGAAGACGTCGAAAATCACAAATTCACGACACCCGGAAATATTCATCCGTAGATCGATTCAGTTCATGATAACAAAATAGCATGCCAAAAATTAGGAAAATCGCATGTTGCGGACTCCAGATATTGACGTCAACATGACCCGTCTATTTGACGACCTCTTGGTAAATTTGGCCGAGATCGAAAATTACGAATTGGCTTGTCAGCGGATTTTTATTCCATAGAATGACTAAATTAGGGTCCTACATTCGAATGTACCGTTTAGAATCGGTTCATTTCATGTAAGACATATCGAAATGACGTCAGTGGTTCTCCCCAAACCAAAGGCCTCGCCGAGATTTTGGAAGACGTCGAAAATCACAAATACACGACACCCGGAAATATTCATCCGTAGATCGATTCAGTTCATGATAACAAAGTAGCATGCCAAAAATTAGGAAAATCACATGTTGCGGACTCCAGATATTGACGTCAACATAACCCGTCTATTTGACGACCTCTTGGTAAATTTGGCCGATGTCGAAAAATACGAATTGGCTTGTCAGCGGATTTTTATTCCATAGAATGACTAAATTAGGGTCCTACATTCGAATGTACCATTTAGAATCGGTTCATTTCATGTAAGACACGTCGAAATGACGTCAGTGGTTCTCCCCAAACCAAAGGCCTCGCCGAGATTTTGGAAGACGTCGAAAATCACAAATACACGACACCCGGAAATATTCATCCGTAGATCGATTCAGTTCATGATAACAAAGTAGCATGCCAAAAATTAGGAAAATCGCATGTTGCGGACTCCAGATATTGACGTCAACATAACGCCGTTACGGTCAAAATTGACGACTTTTTCGGCGCGTTCAAAAAAATTGTTATCAATGCTCAATTAGTTCAGAAACAAGTTAACTAGATCAATTCGACTACGAGGAATCCAAAACCGTGCTTCGTTTCGCTGTATCCAGTCTAGAAAAAATTTTGCGGCGGTATTTGTAAACCCGTCTATTTGACGACCTCTTGGTAAATTTGGCCGAGGTCGAAAAATACGAATTGGCTTGTCAGCGGATTTTTATTCCATAGAATGACTAAATTAGGGTCCTACATTCGAATGTACCATTTAGAATCGGTTCATTTCATGTAAGACATATCGAAATGACGTCAGTGGTTCTCCCCAAACCAAAGGCCTCGCCGAGATTTTGGAAGACGTCGAAAATCACAAATTCACGACACCCGGAAATGTTCATCCGTAGATCGATTCAGTTCATGATAACAAAGTAGCATGCCAAAAATTAGGAAAATCGCATGTTGCGGACACCAGATATTGACGTCAACATGACCCGTCTATTTGACGACCTCTTGGTAAATTTGGCCGATGTCGAAAATTACGAATTGGCTTGTCAGCGGATTTTTATTCCATAGAATGACTAAATTAGGGTCCTACATTCGAATGTACCATTTAGAATCGGTTCATTTCATGTAAGACATATCGAAATGACGTCAGTGGTTCTCCCCAAACCAAAGGCCTCGCCGAGATTTTGGAAGACGTCGAAAATCACAAATTCACGACACCCGGAAATATTCATCCGTAGATCGATTCAGTTCATGATAACAAAGTAGCATGCCAAAAATTAGGAAAATCGCATGTTGCGGACTCCAGATATTGACGTCAACATGACCCGTCTATTTGACGACCTCTTGGTAAATTTGGCCGAGGTCGAAAAATACGAATTGGCTTGTCAGCGGATTTTTATTCCATAGAATGACTAAATTAGGGTCCTACACTCGAATGTATCGTTTAGAATCGGTTCATTTCATGTAAGACATATCGAAATGACGTCAGTGGTTCTCCCCAAACCAAAGGCCTCGCCGAGATTTTGGAAGACGTCGAAAATCACAAATACACGACACCCGGAAATATTCATCCGTAGATCGATTCAGTTCATGATAACAAAGTAGCATGCCAAAAATTAGGAAAATCACATGTTGCGGACTCCAGATATTGACGTCAACATAACCCGTCTATTTGACGACCTCTTGGTAAATTTGGCCGAGGTCGAAAAATACGAATTGGCTTGTCAGCGGATTTTTATTCCATAGAATGACCAAATTAGGGTCCTACATTCGAATGTACCATTTAGAATCGGTTCATTTCATGTAAGACATATCGAAATGACGTCAGTGGTTCTCCCCAAACCAAAGGCCTCGCCGAGATTTTGGAAGACGTCGAAAATCACAAATTCACGACACCCGGAAATATTCATCCGTAGATCGATTCAGTTCATGATAACAAAGTAGCATGCCAAAAATTAGGAAAATCACATGTTGCGGACTCCAGATATTGACGTCAACATAACCCGTCTATTTGACGACCTCTTGGTAAATTTGGCCGAGGTCGAAAAATACGAATTGGCTTATCAGCGGATTTTTATTCCATAGAATGACCAAATTAGGGTCCTACATTCGAATGTACCATTTAGAATCGGTTCATTTCATGTAAGACATATCGAAATGACGTCAGTGGTTCTCCCCAAACCAAAGGCCTCGCCGAGATTTTGGAAGACGTCGAAAATCACAAATTCACGACACCCGGAAATATTCATCCGTAGATCGATTCAGTTCATGATAACAAAGTAGCATGCCAAAAATTAGGAAAATCACATGTTGCGGACTCCAGATATTGACGTCAACATAACCCGTCTATTTGACGACCTCTTGGTAAATTTGGCCGAGGTCGAAAAATACGAATTGGCTTATCAGCGGATTTTTATTCCATAGAATGACTAAATTAGGGTCCTACATCCGAATGTACCATTTAGAATCGGTTCATTTCATGTAAGACATGTCGAAATGACGTCAGTGGTTCTCCCCAAACCAAAGGCCTCGCCGAGATTTTGGAGGACGTCGAAAATCACAAATTCACGACACCCGGAAATATTCATCCGTAGATCGATTCAGTTCATGATAACAAAGTAGCATGCCAAAAATTAGGAAAATCGCATGTTGCGGACTCCAGATATTGACGTCAACATAACCCGTCTATTTGACGACCTCTTGGTTAATTTGGCCGAGGTCGAAAATTACGAATTGGCTTGTCAGCGGATTTTTATTCCATAGAATGACTAAATTAGGGTCCTACATCCGAATGTACCATTTAGAATCGGTTCATTTCATGTAAGACATGTCGAAATGACGTCAGTGGTTCTCCCCAAACCAAAGGCCTCGCCGAGATTTTGGAAGACGTCGAAAATCACAAATTCACGACACCCGGAAATATTCATCCGTAGATCGATTCAGTTCATGATAACAAAGTAGCATGCCAAAAATTAGGAAAATCACATGTTGCGGACTCCAGATATTGACGTCAACATAACCCGTCTATTTGACGACCTCTTGGTAAATTTGGCCGAGGTCGAAAAATACGAATTGGCTTGTCAGCGGATTTTTATTCCATAGAATGACTAAATTAGGGTCCTACATTCGAATGTACCATTTAGAATCGGTTCATTTCATGTAAGACATATCGAAATGACGTCAGTGGTTCTCCCCAAACCAAAGGCCTCGCCGAGATTTTGGAAGACGTCGAAAATCACAAATTCACGACACCCGGAAATATTCATCCGTAGATCGATTCAGTTCATGATAACAAAGTAGCATGCCAAAAATTAGGAAAATCACATGTTGCGGACTCCAGATATTGACGTCAACATAACCCGTCTATTTGACGACCTCTTGGTAAATTTGGCCGAGGTCGAAAAATACGAATTGGCTTGTCAGCGGATTTTTATTCCATAGAATGACTAAATTAGGGTCCTACATTCGAATGTACCATTTAGAATCGGTTCATTTCATGTAAGACATGTCGAAATGACGTCAGTGGTTCTCCCCAAACCAAAGGCCTCGCCGAGATTTTGGAAGACGTCGAAAATCACAAATTCACGACACCCGGAAATATTCATCCGTAGATCGATTCAGTTCATGATAACAAAGTAGCATGCCAAAAATTAGGAAAATCACATGTTGCGGACTCCAGATATTGACGTCAACATAACCCGTCTATTTGACGACCTTGCGAACGCAAGAAGGCTGGTGCCTCAGCTTCTTGTTCGATGATAGATAAAAAGGTTGGTTCTCATGAGAACTGTTTATTGAGTCTTGGGAGAGAGCCAGTTGGGCTGCTCTCCCTTCAGTTGGTATGTCCAAGACTAAAGAAAATGGTGAAATATGTTTCTTTTATACTCGTGAGACGTGATGTCATGTGCCTCTTCTCCTTTGTGCCCACGCGTCCTTGGTCCCGTGGTCTTTAGAGCGCACAGACCAGTGACGTATGCGGCCCACCGGAAGTAGAAAGAAAAGGACCGAAGACCCTTTCACATCCTACCGCTTTTAGAAAGCTGCAACGTCCTCGTTGCATATGACTATTCCGTCAAACAAATTTGGCGGAAAGTCATAAACTCGAAAAACGTAACAACTTCCGAAAAGTTAAAACACATAAAAAAACTGGTGGCAAAATGGCACCTCGTCCCACCCTTTAAAGAAATGTTTCGTCCTCGAAACCTCGGAAGTTGTTGAAGAGGTCGAGTTGAAACATCCCCTCAAAGGAATAAACAACCAAAACAAACTATAACAAACATATGACAAAATTCCAAATAATAACATACAATGAATGCCTAGCAGCTGGGAGTTAATACTACTACGAAATCTAAAAGTGATGTTTTTGCTCATCAATCAAGTTGAACTACTTAGAGGGAAATCATTTAAATGTGTCAGATATTCTATGGTAAAAAGCAGTGAAAAACCCATAGTACATTCAAACAATATCCATTGTACACTTAACTAATTCGAAATCCTACGGGGAAAACGCCAAAAAAGCCGTAAAACATCGAAATCGTAGAAACATTCAATCAAGGGAGATCCTAGGCAAATAAGAAATTATTGAAAGACATAGTTAATAATGTACACGAAAACAAGAGACTTAAATCCATAGTAATACTCCAATATCAAGTCCGCGGCTGCCCATTGTAAGAATATTAGATAAGAATAAGTCAGGTGGAATAAGTTTGTCGAGACTCTCATAGGTGAAAGAACGACTCTGACGATAGGAATAGTAGTGGGTGGGTCATGGTGTAGCGGTGGGACGCACTCACTGAAACCTGAACCGCAGAGCTCACGAACTTTTGTCTGTTCCGAGGGTTTCCAACGCCCTCGTGGCACACAGAACAAAATTTCTACTCGGTGGAAGACTCCATGCGAACGCAAGAAGGCTGGTGCCTCAGCTTCTTGTTCGATGATAGATAAAAAGGTTGGTTCTCATGAGAACTGTTTATTGAGTCTTGGGAGAGAGCCAGTTGGGCTGCTCTCCCTTCAGTTGGTATGTCCAAGACTAAAGAAAATGGTGAAATATGTTTCTTTTATACTCGTGAGACGTGATGTCATGTGCCTCTTCTCCTTTGTGCCCACGCGTCCTTGGTCCCGTGGTCTTGAGAGCGCACAGACCAGTGACGTATGCGGCCCACCGGAAGTAGAAAGAAAAGGACCGAAGACCCTTTCACAACCTCTTGGTAAATTTGGCCGAGGTCGAAAAATACGAATTGGCTTGTCAGCGGATTTTTATTCCATAGAATGACTAAATTAGGGTCCTACGTTCGAATGTACCATTTAGAATCGGTTCATTTCATGTAAGACATATCGAAATGACGTCAGTGGTTCTCCTCAAACCAAAAGCCTCGCCGAGATTTTGGAAGACGTCGAAAATCACAAATTCACGACACCCGGAAATATTCATCCGTAGATCGATTCAGTTCATGATAACAAAGTAGCATGCCAAAAATTAGGAAAATCACATGTTGCGGACTCCAGATATTGACGTCAACATAACCCGTCTATTTGACGACCTCTTGGTAAGTTTGGCCGAGGTCGAAAAATACGAATTGGCTTGTCAGCGGATTTTTATTCCATAGAATGACTAAATTAGGGTCCTACATTCGAATGTACCATTTAGAATCGGTTCATTTCATGTAAGACATGTCGAAATGACGTCAGTGGTTCTCCCCAAACCAAAGGCCTCGCCGAGATTTTGGAAGACGTCGAAAATCACAAATTCACGACACCTGGAAATATTCATCCGTAGATCGATTCAGTTCATGATAACAAAGTAGCATGCCAAAAATTAGGAAAATCGCATGTTGCGGACTCCAGATATTGACGTCAACATAACCCGTCTATTTGACGACCTCTTGGTAAATTTGGCCGAGGTCGAAAAATACGAATTGGCTTGTCAGCGGATTTTTATTCCATAGAATGACTAAATTAGGGTCCTACATTCGAATGTACCATTTAGAATCGGTTCATTTCATGTAAGACATGTCGAAATGACGTCAGTGGTTCTCCCCAAACCAAAGGCCTCGCCGAGATTTTGGAAGACGTCGAAAATCACAAATTCACGACACCTGGAAATATTCATCCGTAGATCGATTCAGTTCATGATAACAAAGTAGCATGCCAAAAATTAGGAAAATCGCATGTTGCGGACTCCAGATATTGACGTCAACATAACCCGTCTATTTGACGACCTCTTGGTAAATTTGGCCGAGGTCGAAAATTACGAATTGGCTTGTCAGCGGATTTTTATTCCATAGAATGACTAAATTAGGGTCCTACATTCGAATGTACCATTTAGAATCGGTTCATTTCATGTAAGACATATCGAAATGACGTCAGTGGTACTCCCCAAACCAAAGGCCTCGCCGAGATTTTGGAAGACGTCGAAAATCACAAATTCACGACACCCGGAAATATTCATCCGTAGATCAATTCAGTTCATGATAACAAAGTAGCATGCCAAAAATTAGGAAAATCACATGTTGCGGACTCCAGATATTGACGTCAACATAACCCGTCTATTTGACGACCTCTTGGTAAATTTGGCCGAGGTCGAAAAATACGAATTGGCTTGTCAGCGGATTTTTATTCCATAGAATGACTAAATTAGGGTCCTACATTCGAATGTACCATTTAGAATCGGTTCATTTCATGTAAGACATATCGAAATGACGTCAGTGGTTCTCCCCAAACCAAAGGCCTCGCCGAGATTTTGGAAGACGTCGAAAATCACAAATTCACGACACCCGGAAATATTCATCCGTAGATCGATTCAGTTCATGATAACAAAGTAGCATGCCAAAAATTAGGAAAATCACATGTTGCGGACTCCAGATATTGACGTCAACATAACCCGTCTATTTGACGACCTCTTGGTAAATTTGGCCGAGGTCGAAAAATACGAATTGGCTTGTCAGCGGATTTTTATTCCATAGAATGACTAAATTAGGGTCCTACATTCGAATGTACCATTTAGAATCGGTTCATTTCATGTAAGACATATCGAAATGACGTCAGTGGTTCTCCCCAAACCAAAGGCCTCGCCGAGATTTTGGAAGACGTCGAAAATCACAAATTCACGACACCCGGAAATATTCATCCGTAGATCGATTCAGTTCATGATAACAAAGTAGCATGCCAAAAATTAGGAAAATCGCATGTTGCGGACTCCAGATATTGACGTCAACATGACCCGTCTATTTGACGACCTCTTGGTAAATTTGGCCGAGGTCGAAAATTACGAATTGGCTTGTCAGCGGATTTTTATTCCATAGAATGACTAAATTAGGGTCCTACATTCGAATGTACCGTTTAGAATCGGTTCATTTCATGTAAGACATATCGAAATGACGTCAGTGGTTCTTCCCAAACCAAAGGCCTCGCCGAGATTTTGGAAGACGTCGAAAATCACAAATTCACGACACCCGGAAATATTCATCCGTAGATCGATTCAGTTCATGATAACAAAGTAGCATGCCAAAAATTAGGAAAATCGCATGTTGCGGACTCCAGATATTGACGTCAACATGACCCGTCTATTTGACGACCTCTTGGTAAATTTGGCCGATGTCGAAAAATACGAATTGGCTTGTCAGCGGATTTTTATTCCATAGAATGACTAAATTAGGGTCCTACATTCGAATGTACCATTTAGAATCGGTTCATTTCATGTAAGACATATCGAAATGACGTCAGTGGTTCTCCCCAAACCAAAGGCCTCGCCGAGATTTTGGAAGACGTCGAAAATCACAAATACACGACACCCGGAAATATTCATCCGTAGATCGATTCAGTTCATGATAACAAAGTAGCATGCCAAAAATTAGGAAAATCACATGTTGCGGACTCCAGATATTGACGTCAACATAACCCGTCTATTTGACGACCTCTTGGTAAATTTGGCCGAGGTCGAAAAATACGAATTGGCTTGTCAGCGGATTTTTATTCCATAGAATGACTAAATTAGGGTCCTACGTTCGAATGTACCATTTAGAATCGGTTCATTTCATGTAAGACATATCGAAATGACGTCAGTGGTTCTCCTCAAACCAAAAGCCTCGCCGAGATTTTGGAAGACGTCGAAAATCACAAATTCACGACACCCGGAAATATTCATCCGTAGATCGATTCAGTTCATGATAACAAAGTAGCATGCCAAAAATTAGGAAAATCACATGTTGCGGACTCCAGATATTGACGTCAACATAACCCGTCTATTTGACGACCTCTTGGTAAGTTTGGCCGAGGTCGAAAAATACGAATTGGCTTGTCAGCGGATTTTTATTCCATAGAATGACTAAATTAGGGTCCTACATTCGAATGTACCATTTAGAATCGGTTCATTTCATGTAAGACATGTCGAAATGACGTCAGTGGTTCTCCCCAAACCAAAGGCCTCGCCGAGATTTTGGAAGACGTCGAAAATCACAAATTCACGACACCTGGAAATATTCATCCGTAGATCGATTCAGTTCATGATAACAAAGTAGCATGCCAAAAATTAGGAAAATCGCATGTTGCGGACTCCAGATATTGACGTCAACATAACCCGTCTATTTGACGACCTCTTGGTAAATTTGGCCGAGGTCGAAAATTACGAATTGGCTTGTCAGCGGATTTTTATTCCATAGAATGACTAAATTAGGGTCCTACATTCGAATGTACCATTTAGAATCGGTTCATTTCATGTAAGACATATCGAAATGACGTCAGTGGTACTCCCCAAACCAAAGGCCTCGCCGAGATTTTGGAAGACGTCGAAAATCACAAATTCACGACACCCGGAAATATTCATCCGTAGATCAATTCAGTTCATGATAACAAAGTAGCATGCCAAAAATTAGGAAAATCACATGTTGCGGACTCCAGATATTGACGTCAACATAACCCGTCTATTTGACGACCTCTTGGTAAATTTGGCCGAGGTCGAAAAATACGAATTGGCTTGTCAGCGGATTTTTATTCCATAGAATGACTAAATTAGGGTCCTACATTCGAATGTACCATTTAGAATCGGTTCATTTCATGTAAGACATATCGAAATGACGTCAGTGGTTCTCCCCAAACCAAAGGCCTCGCCGAGATTTTGGAAGACGTCGAAAATCACAAATTCACGACTGACGTCATTTCGATATGTCTTACATGAAATGAACCGATTCTAAATGGTACATTCGAATGTAGGACCCTAATTTAGTCATTCTATGGAATAAAAATCCGCTGACAAGCCAATTCGTATTTTTCGACATCGGCCAAATTTACCAAGAGGTCGTCAAATAGACGGGTCATGTTGACGTCAATATCTGGAGTCCGCAACATGCGATTTTCCTAATTTTTGGCATGCTACTTTGTTATCATGAACTGAATCGATCTACGGATGAATATTTCCGGGTGTCGTGAATTTGTGATTTTCGACGTCTTCCAAAATCTCGGCGAGGCCTTTGGTTTGGGAAGAACCACTGACGTCATTTCGATATGTCTTACATGAAATGAACCGATTCTAAACGGTACATTCGAATGTAGGACCCTAATTTAGTCATTCTATGGAATAAAAATCCGCTGACAAGCCAATTCGTAATTTTCGACCTCGGCCAAATTTACCAAGAGGTCGTCAAATAGACGGGTCATGTTGACGTCAATATCTGGAGTCCGCAACATGCGATTTTCCTAATTTTTGGCATGCTACTTTGTTATCATGAACTGAATCGATCTACGGATGAATATTTCCGGGTGTCGTGAATTTGTGATTTTCGACGTCTTCCAAAATCTCGGCGAGGCCTTTGGTTTGGGGAGAACCACTGACGTCATTTCGATATGTCTTACATGAAATGAACCGATTCTAAATGGTACATTCGAATGTAGGACCCTAATTTAGTCATTCTATGGAATAAAAATCCGCTGACAAGCCAATTCGTATTTTTCGACCTCGGCCAAATTTACCAAGAGGTCGTCAAATAGACGGGTTATGTTGACGTCAATATCTGGAGTCCGCAACATGTGATTTTCCTAATTTTTGGCATGCTACTTTGTTATCATGAACTGAATCGATCTACGGATGAATATTTCCGGGTGTCGTGAATTTGTGATTTTCGACGTCTTCCAAAATCTCGGCGAGGCCTTTGGTTTGGGGAGAACCACTGACGTCATTTCGATATGTCTTACATGAAATGAACCGATTCTAAATGGTACATTCGAATGTAGGACCCTAATTTAGTCATTCTATGGAATAAAAATCCGCTGACAAGCCAATTCGTATTTTTCGACCTCGGCCAAATTTACCAAGAGGTCGTCAAATAGACGGGTTATGTTGACGTCAATATCTGGAGTCCGCAACATGTGATTTTCCTAATTTTTGGCATGCTACTTTGTTATCATGAACTGAATTGATCTACGGATGAATATTTCCGGGTGTCGTGAATTTGTGATTTTCGACGTCTTCCAAAATCTCGGCGAGGCCTTTGGTTTGGGGAGTACCACTGACGTCATTTCGATATGTCTTACATGAAATGAACCGATTCTAAATGGTACATTCGAATGTAGGACCCTAATTTAGTCATTCTATGGAATAAAAATCCGCTGACAAGCCAATTCGTAATTTTCGACCTCGGCCAAATTTACCAAGAGGTCGTCAAATAGACGGGTTATGTTGACGTCAATATCTGGAGTCCGCAACATGCGATTTTCCTAATTTTTGGCATGCTACTTTGTTATCATGAACTGAATCGATCTACGGATGAATATTTCCAGGTGTCGTGAATTTGTGATTTTCGACGTCTTCCAAAATCTCGGCGAGGCCTTTGGTTTGGGGAGAACCACTGACGTCATTTCGACATGTCTTACATGAAATGAACCGATTCTAAATGGTACATTCGAATGTAGGACCCTAATTTAGTCATTCTATGGAATAAAAATCCGCTGACAAGCCAATTCGTATTTTTCGACCTCGGCCAAACTTACCAAGAGGTCGTCAAATAGACGGGTTATGTTGACGTCAATATCTGGAGTCCGCAACATGTGATTTTCCTAATTTTTGGCATGCTACTTTGTTATCATTCATCCGTAGATCGATTCAGTTCATGATAACAAAGTAGCATGCCAAAAATTAGGAAAATCACATGTTGCGGACTCCAGATATTGACGTCAACATAACCCGTCTATTTGACGACCTCTTGGTAAATTTGGCCGAGGTCGAAAAATACGAATTGGCTTGTCAGCGGATTTTTATTCCATAGAATGACTAAATTAGGGTCCTACATTCGAATGTACCATTTAGAATCGGTTCATTTCATGTAAGACATATCGAAATGACGTCAGTGGTTCTCCCCAAACCAAAGGCCTCGCCGAGATTTTGGAAGACGTCGAAAATCACAAATTCACGACACCCGGAAATATTCATCCGTAGATCGATTCAGTTCATGAGCCGCGAGAAGCAGCAACTAGATCAAAACGAATCCCAGTATTCAGATGTAAAGAGCGACGTGCCTGTCTGACATACACCAAGATCAACACATCAGTAGACACGTTATGATACACGTCTTGATGGTAACCCAGCAAGTCAAGTTGGACGCCATTTGGCAGCTCCCTTACACTGATATAAGAGTAGCGCGTCACATTACGAGTCGACTTACGTCGGGTCTCGACTTGTGATGCTTCGGATACTAGAACGAGATCAAGTCTCTGGTTAGAGAGACCTAATGTCATTCGACAAGCCTAGACCGCAATCAAGCAGCATTGGCAGTTAGATAAACAACCCTGAACCAGACGTACCGACTGGA